>OY735892.1:3969735-5169735 GCA_963506565.1 Tachystola acroxantha | reverse complement strand
ATATAATTTCTTTAACTTATACAGCTTGTCGAGACCAGCGATTGTAGTGATCTTGTTCCATTGAAGATGTAAATGGGTGAGGTTGTACATAAGATCAAGGTTTTCTATCTTTGTTATGTGATTGTTGTGATAGTAAGCGAATATGGTATGCGTAGGACTTTTAGGTTTTGGCTAAAAATAAAAAAATAAGTTAAAATTAAACAATTCAACAGTGATGGACACTTTGTATGTTTAAAAGAGATCCCATAAGTAGTCAATTTTAGCCTTGAGCAAGAACCTTTAAGCTTTTAGCTTATTTTTTTGCCCCAGGGGTGTCGGGTTCGATTTCAGTAAGTATATTCTTTATTGTACATTACATAATAAAATTAACACATAGTTAGAAAACATGTAAGTATAAACATGTGAGCTTAGCCCTATGAGAAGAGTTCTCTTACAGCAAACCTTAGGGTGGAAAAGGGCGCGGGTTCGTGTCTCCCAAATTATGATGGCGATTAGGATATCATTCCGAATTTGTAAAACATTTTAGTTCTGCCTAAGTAGGTACATCTTTTATAGGTAGGTACACGTAGCTTAGGTAGATACTAACTATTTCTGTAAGACACTTTTCATGCATGAATAAATGAGTGGGTTTTTTATTTGTGTTCGCGTATTTCTGCTTAACAATTTTTTTCGCTTGCTTTTTCAGGTTTTCTTCATTTTGTTTCAAGTCCGTTAATTTTAGTACACTGTCCATAATTTTGTTAATGTACTATTTAAACAAATGTATACAAATATCTTAGTAAATCATGGTACAAGGCAAATTGAATAATAACAAGGATTGCTATGAAGTTATTTGTTATTGCGAGATTTTGTTATCGATCAAACAATTTGAAAATACCAAGTTGTCATTCGAATCGAATAAATGTTTCATTATACGTAGGTTTCTCTTCCCTAAGTATACATTATTGATGCCAAGATTGAAATGGTTTTGTGTAATATAAGGAAATGAATGCGCTATGGATTATTGTACATACTTATTAGCGACTAAAAGCCCTAGCGACCTTATGTTAGGCCGTATGGTGGCTTATGGATTTCGCTGTGTTTCGCCATACAAAATTAAGGTGTTTCAGGTTTCTGTCAAATTAAGCCACCGCTAATCTATCTTTTAGAAGAATAAAAATACTGTAAACTTCCTCAGGCTTGGCTGTATGCTCCATGTTTTAGCCTTGCCTTTATTTTTCGTATGGGAAAAAACAACAAACAATAAAATTGTTTTGCTACGTCGTCGGTCGTTTTGTGCTGTTATTATATTATTTTTCCGAAAATTACTGTGTTTATTTACTTATAATAACAACATTCGAGGTATATAAGGTAAAGTAAGCATGCTCACTCAATCAACAAAACACTTTCAAAACTCTAACCTCAAACAACTACATATACGTTCTATGTTTTGCAGTAAAATGGGCGAAAGATACAACATACACAGTCAGCTCGAGCATCTACAAAGCAAGTATATCGGCACGGGTCACGCAGACACCACTAAATACGAGTGGTTGACTAACCAGCACAGGGATTCGTGCTGCAGTTACATGGGCCACCCAGACTTGCTTAGTTACTTCGCGATCGTTGAGAACGAATCGAAGGCGCGCGTTAAGTTTAACCTGATGGAGAAGATGCTGCAGCCATGTGGACCACCACCAGAGAAACCTGAAGATTGAAGTGTGATTCTGTTTGCGATATATTTTAATCTACTTTTATAATTTATGTTTAAGTGACTTGTCGGAACTTTTTAGTGATAATCTGCTAATATACTGATCTTAATTCATATTTGCTTATTTATTGAATTTACCACATGTCCATTATAGCCAGAAAGCTGTATTGCCATTGGACTCCGCACTAGGGGAACTTGTAACATGGTAGACCACAAACTAATTTTTATTTAAGTATAGTATAAAATAATGGTCATTAACAGGAATTATGTAAATAAAACAGTAATTTGACAATCCACACTTTATGCTAGACCCTAACTTAACCTAACTCTTGTAATGCTCCTCACTATACATGACAAAGTTAAAATGTGATGTAGTGATATTCAAAGGGAGAAATGACAAAATAAAACCCCAGCATCAGTAATCTCATCCAGCATTTAATAACTTCTTCCATTCCTCCATCTTCTCATTAAGCACTGCTTCCCTCTCCTTGGCTTCTTCTTCCAACTTCTTTCGTTGATCGGAACAATGAACCACATTCATTACGAGCACCTGGTGTATATTTGGAACAAGTTTCTCGCATTCCTTTTCTAAAATATCCATTGCTTTTGTTACACACTCTACATCCATTGAGCCAATTTGTCTGAAATTCGATATTTGTTTTAGTTCTGATAACATTGCCATTGTTATAGTCCCGTGGTTAGTTTCTTCCTTCTCTGGTCCGGATATTGCTAAGTTCTCTTCGGATTCTGTTGGGTCGACGAATATCCTCTCGTCTATTATGGCTACAGAACATGCGGTGATGATGTCATACATGGGAACCGCAGCATTGGCTAATGCCAAGCCAGCGGCGTTTATTGCTGCTGCTAGGCATGCTCCATCATGTTCCAAGATGTATACAAATACATCTATCTGTAAGATAAGGAACACTATCTTAGATTGGGTGAGAGACTCTGCACCAACTCCACAATGGTGGGATTTTTGTGAATGATTTATATTTAATAAACAAATTATATGTACAATATTTAGTTATACTATTAAAATCCGAGTTTTTTTAGAGATAATGGAGTATTGTATGATTTTTCATGCAATTTTATTAGTAATTAATAAATGCAATTTTTTTTCTTCTATAAAATTCAGTTTGTTATACATTGCATAGGGTAGTTAAACATCTTTTATTGTAGTACCTTCTATTAAATTAGTTAAAACATCTATTGTCCATGAGTCTCTACTTCTTTATTGTACGAACGACAGAAAGCAGATCAATAATAATGCTTGCAGTACGATTTCAACTCTAACGATGCAGATAATAAGAACGATTCAAAGTCCAAAGTGTTACACTTGATTTAGGCTGTACATAAAACCAATAAATATAAAAGAGAGTGAAAGATGTGTTACCTGATAATTAGGGAACAAATGTCTGCACACGGACGGTTCTAGAGCCTGCCTCAATGCCACCGATAAGGACCTTTCTTCTGCATCGATAATGTGCGGTCGTCGCTGTCGAGGACATGAGAATGGCGCGAATTTTACTTCACAGAAAATTTGGCCAAGCTGGCTGAAAGTAAACAGAAAAAGGATTTGGAATTATTTTATATTTTTAAGAATATGGAACATTTAGGATTATGTATATTGAATACTGACTATAAGGAGATATCGTAACATATGAATACCCACCTGAATTCATTCTGATGAGGTATTTCTCTTGGGTCAAATACGGAACACACAACTTTTGTTTTCTTCAATTCAACATATGACGAACCCTTCGCTTGAGATACCATGTCGGTCCTAGCAACTGAAATAATAACCAAACTTAAAACCAGACTTTTAAACACATGTTTACAGATTAGAAACTGAGGAAAACACGTACAAAACATACACATGCTCCGCGATTCGTGCACTTTGCGGCCGTCTTTCCGAAAGCCGTTTCCGTTGACCAATTCACTACGGAGCTCATCGTAGGTCTTTACATAGTCTTTCGTGAAACGTTTGTAGGGTAAACTGTCTTCTGGACCGTTGAATCTGCGATAATCGATAGGCATTTTTGAATTTTCAGGTTACAAACTAACAAACAAATCTTGAACAATTCAGGAAATGAATGAATGGAATGATGAACTTATCAAACGAATGAACGAAACGAATGAAATGAACGAAAAGAACGAATGACGTTGCGTTTGGTTACTGTGGTTGTACTGGGGTTTGCTTGACTGCGGCCAAAAAAGACATATTAGCAAATGCAAAATCAAAACGTAATTTAAAAAGTTGTCCTTGTCAAGTCAAAGTCAATAAACTGTCAGATTTTTTATAGTTGGGAAGGGATTTCTGTTTGAATTTTAATTCATTTTGTATCTTGCTTATTTGATTTTCCTCAAACCAATAACATGTGGTGAATAAGGTTTTCCCGCCCAGTGCCTAGACAAACCTCCATAAACCAGCCAAAAGGACGCATTTGTAAAGGTAAGTTCACCATTCTATACGCTCACTTTGGTTCGATGACGTTTCAAAGCCAACATTTCAGAAATTCTTTGAGTGAATTTAACTCGCTTATTAACTAATTTACATATGAACTGTTTTGAATTCCACACAATTACATGTAGCGTTGATAACAGGTGTGTAAACCAAATAAACCTATAGTACATAACCTATACGAAGCTATTTTCCTAACATGATTGATTCTTTATTATATTATTAGATACATATCTTTTGTTTGCTCTTAGAGGACGTTCTGACACATGTTCTGTGATAATACATTGTTAATACAGACATAAATAGGTAGGTATTGTTTTTTGTCTGTAGTGTCTGTTAATGGTATTCATAATGTCAGTACTGACTCAATGTGTATATATTTATAGCATACAAAGTCGGGGTATATGTAAAGAGATAGCATCTTGCAGTCAGAGTGTTGGCAAAAGGGTTCTCTCCCTTTATCGACATTGACTGTGGAGAGTGGTGTAAAAGTATTACCTACATTGAATGCTCTGTAAACAAAAGCACAGCTTCGCTCCGGCCAATGCCTTCTGAATCTAACCATGTGTCTATCTTTTTCCCTTCAATAATGTCTGAACAATAACTCAACCAGTGGCAGATTTACCAGCAGGCTAAGTAGGCCGAAGCCTAGGGCAGCAAATTTTAGGGGTGGCAAATTTGTAGCCAATTTGTTTTTTGTCTTATTATAGAAATTATGTTATGACTATAGAAACTAGAGGGCCAATTTTTTCCTACAATTTGCGTAGTCGCGTTTGGTTTCGGCGAGGGAATCGCTCAAGTGTGTCTGGCCGAACAGACCACAGATTGAACTATTTCTTGTGCAATCTTAACTACATCGTTGGTCATTGGGTTGTAAAAATAATCTAGTGTAGGAAGGAACTGACACATTGTGTAACATACATAGTTTGTTACAAACGGTTTGTTTGTTTTATTCCAAATTTGAGGTTATGTTTTTCTTAACTTTCTTTTTTTTTCAACTTTTATGGCCTGGATGTCGATTATTCACAATAATTTAGCCTATTTATGTAATTGATACTCAATCGACATGTCGCCTCCCTATTTGTTTTTTTAAAATTATATTTTTTCGAATGGCAACTTTTTGGTTTACCTGTTGCAAGCTTCACTTTGTTCATGGCTTTCTTTTGGAATTTGCCAAGTCGCCAACATTATGGTCAAATAAAAAATTGTTAATTTAAGCCAAATGGGCTATTTTACATTAAAATAGATTGAAAATCTCAATCTCAAACCCCAATGGAGCGGGCATATTAATAAACTGGAGTTAAAGGAAATATGACTAATCGGATTTGAATTGATAGAAAAGGCAATAAGGTTAGTAGACACGTGTTGTATTTTTATTCGATATTTCGATTTATTTTCCAATTGGAACTCTCTTCTGATAACTTGTGATGTTTTCAGCCTTTTTTTTATATATCTAGTTAAATTTTTCAAGACGAGTTCGGATGTCTTATGGATTTCCACGCCACCTTCTGGATGGAACCCTAGACGGAAGACCGCAGATCGCCGTATTTTTCGGTCGGATTGATTCGTCGACACCATTTCGTTGTCCGTTTTGAAAAGGGATGCAAGTCTAGACTTTCCACTACGGGACGTACGTCGCCTCCGTCCTATATGACGTGAGCACCTCGGAGACATTAAGGTCAGCCCGTTCTCATTATTTTCTACAGTTGCTACACAGTAGTCCGGCACTCCCCGAGTCACCTTTAGTGACCGAGCCACATGTTTTTGATCGGAGACTTTTTTGGACGTTTAATATCAGTGAATTAGTACTATTAACTAACACCTTTAACCTTTAATATAACTTTAAATTTAATTTATTGATAAGAAATTATTTGTCAAATTTTGCATTTCTCGATTGTACCAGTAAGTACATTTATGTGTAACATAAATCCGAGCGGTTAGTTTCTAATTAAATCTTAGGTATTTCCTTTATAAAACGCTTCATATAAACGCAGTTTATTGTAACTTTTAAATTTCATAAAATATATGATATTACATTACATCCTGAGTCATGGTTTTACTTTTTTTCTTTTACTTTGAGAATGTCTGGATTCTCTGGCGCCCGATTTAGTACTAAGGTCAGTGCTATTTATTAATTATATAATTTTCCAAATTTAATTTTCATTTTACAGCACCGATACCTTAATTTTTTAACTTTTATTTTACTCGGTTCTGGCTATCTCTTAGAGGAAAGCTCCAGTAACCCGTTGTATTTTATTTTATGGATGGTAAGACCATAGTGGGATTATCCAAACATAAAATAAATATTACAATTTGCGCCCTCCGTAGGGACTTTGAAATAACATTTGTTATTAAATCCCTTCCCTTGGATTTATAATTTAACTTGAATTTTTTACAACTTAGCTTGAAACCTTTGTATGACACAGAATGTTTTGTATATCATTTAATTTACATTGTAACAATTTATGCCTTTGTATAACTTTGTTAACTTTAAGTTTATACTTGTAATAGCTCCTATTTTGAGTTGTTTATTTTTTATAACGCTTCTTTTAGCACGCTTTGTTATTAGTAACGTTCTTTTTGACGTTTACTACTTTATTTTGGATGACGTTCGCTATTTAGTGACGTTCATTTATTTATTACACGACGTTCGTTTATTTTTCGACGTTTGTTAATTTTTTCGACGCTCTTTGTTTAAGACGCTCGCTTATTTTGTTGGGACGTTGTTTTCGGCGTTTGCATTTACACGTTGTTTTGCATTTTTGCTCTGCGTTGCCTCTCTCGACATTGAATATTTTTGGTGGTGAAATCTTATAGCTTTTACACATACTTTACATTATTAATTTGATATTTAATTGCTTGCTTTAAATATAATTTGAACATTCTTTAATGTTTATAATTTAATATTTACATTTAATTGTAAATTTATTTTTTTATTTGCGCTTTACATTTGACGTTTGAACTTGATGGGAAGACGTGTGTTCGGGAAGATAATTTACCATCGTTACCGACCACGCCAGCCTTAAGTGGCTACTTGCTTTAAGTAATCCGTCAGGCAGACTGGCAAGATGGGCTGCACGTATCGCTCAGTTCTCATTTGATGTCGTTCATAAGAAAGGTAGTGCTCACACAGTTCCCGACGCTCTGTCACGTATTGAGATTGACACTGTGCACGTTTGTTCTATTGTTCAACCTGATGATTCAATTGACGATCCTTGGTATAAACGAATTTTTATTAATTGTCAAAAAACACCAACACGTTATAAAAACTTTAGAATTGAGAATAATATTTTATATAGATTTTGCAAACCCAAATTTAGTTTACAAGATAGTTTATCATGGAAAATAGTTATACCTAAAGAAGATGTTATAGATACCATTAGAGAAAATCATGATGATATAAATTCAGGACACTTAGGTGTTCATAAAACTTTAAATAAATTAAAATTACATTATTATTGGCCGAAGATGTTTAATGATGTTCAGTCGTATATTTCTAGGTGTGAGATATGTAAGGCGTATAAGCATTCTAATGCGCCACCTCTTGGTCTTATGACTAATCAAAAACTTGTAAATCGTCCGATGGTTATGCTTTCGATGGATTTGGTTGGCCCACTGCCAAAGGCTTACTCTGGTCACCGATATATGTTTACAGCAGTAGATGTATTTACGAAGTACTGTTGGCTTTTTCCTATTTGTAATGCCACTACACAGTCTATTACTAAAATTTTACAGAAAGAAATATTTCTTAAATTTGGTTGCCCCAAGGTTATTATATGCGATAATGGAGCACAGTTTACATCTAAGAATTTTAAAGATTTTTTGAAAAGTTATAATATTCATAAAATATTTTACAACACTTTGTATACCCCCCAGAATAATCCTGTGGAGCGGTATCACAAGACTTTGGAAACTTGTATTGCATGTTACGTTCTAGATGATCAACGTAATTGGTCAAAATTTATTAATCACGTTCAACTAGCTTTGAATAGTAGTGTTAACTTGGCTACAGATTTTACCCCAAATTTTCTGATGTTCGGGAGAGAAGTAATCGTAGACTCATCTTTACATCGTTTTGACGATTCGCTTGATCTTTTGGATGAAGTTGAGTTGGGTAGTCGACACGATTATGCTACTTCTTTGCATGACTTGGCAACTATTTTTGAACTGGTTGTTAAATCTCTTTGTAAAGCTTACAAGAGGAACGCCTCTTATTATAATAAACATAGGAAAGCCATTTCCTACGAGCTGGAAGATATTGTGTGGAGAAGAAATTTTGTTCAGTCCAACGCGGCCGAATACTTTTCTGCTAAGTTGGCACCTAAATTTATCAAATGTAAAATTGTAGAAAAAGTTTCTAATAATGTGTACGTATTGAAAGATTTGGATAAAGGTACCGTTAATCGTTTTCACATTAAAGATATTATTAAAGTTTAAAATTAAATTCAATATTTAGTATTTTGGACTTACATATGGGTTGAGTTACTGGGGTGTGTATGATGAAGAATGTAGTTGATGTATGTATAAAAGCCCCTTGAATGATGATGTATGAAGGATAAAACTTAATATCTATATGTAAGGCTAAAGTTACGAATATTTTATTTCAGATTTGGTTATTTTCTAAATTTACTCCCAATCTTCTCCTCACACCTCTTTCGATCCAACTCGTATGATCTTAATTATTGTTTGTGCTGTCTTGTTTAGGTTTCATCACCTTTGTTGGAGCCTAACGTTTTAGTTCTGAACCGACCAATTTTGTTTGATTCAGACCTTTAACCTTTTTAAGTATATTTTTGTTGAACATTTTTGTTCTCATTTTTCGTTTAAACATTTTTTTTCAAACATTTTGTTTATGTTTTTGTTTAAACATTTTTGTTTTGTTTTTGTTCAAACATTTTGGTTATATTTTTGTTTAAACATTTTTGTTTTGTTTTTGTTGGCATATAGCATAGTTTATGTTTTGTTACTTTTGTAGATCCGACCATTCATTTTAGGGTCGTTCACATTTTTTGGTGTAACTTTTTCACACATTTTTTAAGTTAAAATTTATATATTTACATATATTGTACAGTTCGTGCATGTCCCTAGGATACGACTGTATATTTTGTACATAGTTCTCGGATGTGACGTTTATACACCCGGATTTTACTTTTTCCCAAGTGACTTTTCACTTGTGGATTTATTTTGGAATTTATTTCCATTTATTTTTCCCCGTCTACGATTCGGCTTGTCCGATGGTTTCCGTCGATCGTAGTACTGTGGTTTTCTTTATAGGAACTCGTGTTTTCCTTATTTTTTATATGTAGTCTGCGTACGGAAAGTCAGTGGAGGTGTGCCGGCCGTAGTTCTATATATTTTTTGAGACCCTTGTTCTCACACACTTTTTACCAGACTGTGTTCGGAAAGTCAGTGGAGTTGTGCCGACCTCAGTTCTGTGTATTTTGGAACCTTTGTTTCCACCTTTTTACCAGACTGTGTTCGGGAAGTCAGTGGAGTTGTGCCGACCTCAGTTCTGTGTATTTTTTTTATCTCTGAGTCGTCCCTTGTACGCTCAGGGGTAGTTGTTTGAAGAAAGGAGCCAAAGGGTGGTGTTCTATGACAGACCCATCAGGCGAAGGGCGGTGTTCTACTGCAGACACGTTGAGTTTATTTATTTGTATTCTAAAATTTTGGAGTGTACCCGAGTAGGTAGTTGTTGGTAACTAACCTATCTCCAGTAACCAGTCACGGACAGTCATGGTGGTTTCGAGTGTCTGGTCTTTGTGCCCGACATCTCTAAGGATCGTAGTATTGTATTGATGGAATTTTTTGGAAATATTTATTTATAACAATATTTTTATAGTATTTGATAGTTCGGCGAGTAGGTAGTTGATAGTAACTAACCTATCTCTAGTACATATTTTGAGTGTGTTTCGAGTGAGTAAGTCTTTGTGCTTCTCATCTCCAAGGAATGGTTTAGATGGTTATTTATTATAAATATTTGGTAGATAGGAGTAGTTTTTTCGAAATTTCTTTGAAATTTAATTTTTTTGGCATTTAACTTTAAAAAGGAGTTTTCCTCTTTTTTATTTTTAGTGAGGGTGTAATGTAACATACATAGTTTGTTACAAACGGTTTGTTTGTTTTATTCCAAATTTGAGGTTATGTTTTTCTTAACTTTCTTTTTTTTTCAACTTTTATGGCCTGGATGTCGATTATTCACAATAATTTAGCCTATTTATGTAATTGATACTCAATCGACATGTCGCCTCCCTATTTGTTTTTTTAAAATTATATTTTTTCGAATGGCAACTTTTTGGTTTACCTGTTGCAAGCTTCACTTTGTTCATGGCTTTCTTTTGGAATTTGCCAAGTCGCCAACATTATGGTCAAATAAAAAATTGTTAATTTAAGCCAAATGGGCTATTTTACATTAAAATAGATTGAAAATCTCAATCTCAAACCCCAATGGAGCGGGCATATTAATAAACTGGAGTTAAAGGAAATATGACTAATCGGATTTGAATTGATAGAAAAGGCAATAAGGTTAGTAGACACGTGTTGTATTTTTATTCGATATTTCGATTTATTTTCCAATTGGAACTCTCTTCTGATAACTTGTGATGTTTTCAGCCTTTTTTTTATATATCTAGTTAAATTTTTCAAGACGAGTTCGGATGTCTTATGGATTTCCACGCCACCTTCTGGATGGAACCCTAGACGGAAGACCGCAGATCGCCGTATTTTTCGGTCGGATTGATTCGTCGACACCATTTCGTTGTCCGTTTTGAAAAGGGATGCAAGTCTAGACTTTCCACTACGGGACGTACGTCGCCTCCGTCCTATATGACGTGAGCACCTCGGAGACATTAAGGTCAGCCCGTTCTCATTATTTTCTACAGTTGCTACACAGTAGTCCGGCACTCCCCGAGTCACCTTTAGTGACCGAGCCACATGTTTTTGATCGGAGACTTTTTTGGACGTTTAATATCAGTGAATTAGTACTATTAACTAACACCTTTAACCTTTAATATAACTTTAAATTTAATTTATTGATAAGAAATTATTTGTCAAATTTTGCATTTCTCGATTGTACCAGTAAGTACATTTATGTGTAACATAAATCCGAGCGGTTAGTTTCTAATTAAATCTTAGGTATTTCCTTTATAAAACGCTTCATATAAACGCAGTTTATTGTAACTTTTAAATTTCATAAAATATATGATATTACATTACATCCTGAGTCATGGTTTTACTTTTTTTCTTTTACTTTGAGAATGTCTGGATTCTCTGGCGCCCGATTTAGTACTAAGGTCAGTGCTATTTATTAATTATATAATTTTCCAAATTTAATTTTCATTTTACAGCACCGATACCTTAATTTTTTAACTTTTATTTTACTCGGTTCTGGCTATCTCTTAGAGGAAAGCTCCAGTAACCCGTTGTATTTTATTTTATGGATGGTAAGACCATAGTGGGATTATCCAAACATAAAATAAATATTACAATTGATCCCCTAGTTAACAATTTTACTAATTACAGGAAAAATTAGGACGATAGATAGTGCAAAAATCATACAGTGTAACGTCGTATTTTAACGGACGCGTTCCAACTTGTAATTTTAGTTTTTTATTATGGTAAACAGCGTAACCAGAGCCAACCTTAACTTTTTTTTTAAAAATTTTAATTGAGATATCCTCCTTTCGAACTATCTCCCAATTTTTTTGCTTAGGCTGTACGGTCATCGTTAACCTTACCTGCCTAGCTTGAGTTTTTCTTTCCTTTCTCACCTGGTCTGGACACGAGACAGACGTGCGGAAGGCATTTCCTATTGAAATCCAAAATAAATGGATAATATAATGTCGATTCAGTGATTAACACGTTAACGGGTGAGTAATTGGCGTGATTCCGCACCTATTTTTAAGGTTGCGAGAAATTTTCTTAAACGAACCACATGGCCCTTATGCGTCATCGTTTTCGTTCTTTTCTTTGCAGGCGATGCGCCCCGATTTATAGAAGCACTTAATTTTCCGGAGAAAAGCGCCATGAGCGGTGAGTTCTGGCGATTTTCGGCCAATTTTTCGAAATAATAACCTCAAAATTCTAATACGGTCCTTTTATTTTTATTTTACAGCTTTTTCCACCTTACTTTTCAGTTTTCGGTTTTCATTTTCCCATTTAGCTTCAATTTTTTCCACTTTGGCTTCCATTTTTCAACTTTAGTTTTCATTTTACGGATTCTTTTTAACCGTTTTACCTTTTTGGAGAACGTTTCTCAGTGAATTTTCACTACTATCACATGGAAATTACCATTTTTTAAAGACTTCTCTTAAAGAAGCAACTTTAAGGATGTTCCTTTTGGACTCCATCTACAACTTCAAACGCTGGTTCCGGGGAGCTACTTTTGCTGACCGCAGCTGAACAAGATGCTCTGGGTTCGCTGCGCTATCTAGGATAAGTAGTCGGCTAGAGTAAGTCCTAGGTTTTAAGCTAGGTTCAACAAGAGTTTGTAATTGAAAGATATTGTAACTAGGTACTATTATTCCAATAGACGCTGTTTCTAGTAACTCGTTTTATTATTTCTCTTCACTCCATCATCTGGCAGCAAATCAGGTAGGAGATATCATATGCCCGCCTTGAGATTAATTGTCTAATCTCTCCGATAAGGTTATCCGTTTTGTGTGATGTGGGTCTGATACCTTTCCACTGCTTCTCATGGCGTCCGAGTCCCGATGCTTTCCTTTTCGGGATATTATTTTTGAGAAGCAGGGCCACTAACATCTGGCCAGGGATCCACGCATGTTTTCCTTCCCTCCTCAGCCTTCTGCAGAGTGAGTAGGAGCTAACACACCAATCCTTTTTATTTTTACCAAATGCAAAAGAACTTCTCTTTTCGCTGCCTTTGTCTTTTTATTAGTTACATTTGGCTGCGAACAGAGACTGATCGGAAATTATTTTTATTTACTACATTTGGCGCTGCGAACAGAGACTTGATCTAAAATTATTTTGTTAGTTTTGTTATATTTGCTTGCTATTTGATGGAGAATTTTGTTTGTTTGCTTGTTGAGCCTAAACATTTTATTTTGTTACAAAAATACAATATTTTTTGTCTAATTTATTTGTGTATCCCACTGTTTTAGACATTTTGTGTTTTTATTTTGTTTATTTTGTGTTAACATACAAATTGCTGGAGTGATAGTCTTGTTTGACGAGTGTTGTCTGAGATATACAACTTAGTAGATTGAAGTGTTTTACATATTAGTAAATTATAACCTCATAATTTTGCTTATTGTCCAAAATTGTATCTAAAACTTTAAAAACACCAAATTATTGCTTTAAATATACACATACACACTGTATCCTACGTGTCATGCAAGGTAATACAGTATTTTGACTGAATTTTGTTGATTTTGGTGGAATTTTGTTGAAAATTTAACTTGATAAAAACAATTGTAAAAATCTCACTATTTACCTAAATATTATTGCTTTTCATTGGATTTTACATGAACTATAACTGATATTGCGCTTTGCGAGGGAATTTTCATGGCTTTGCACTGTGATTTTTGTTGAAAGTGTTTGTGACTTTTGTTGTTTTGAAAAAATTGCTATTTACATTTACATACATCAAATAAAACATCATTTGAACTATAATATATAAGATTATACATCATTCTCGAGCTAGTTTGCTATAATTCTAAGCTATTTTACTGGAATTTCTTTGTTAAATTTCAATTTTCTTTTCTGACTTAACCGTTCCGTTGGAAAAAACTAACTTTTCTATTGCAAATCATTTTTATGGTTTATTTCATGCTTTTAAACCTTGTTTTATGCTTAAATATATGCCTGGATGCTAATTTCATAGCTTAACCGTAAAATTATATTCAATTTGGATAAATCTTTCATGATTTTGTGATAATGTTAGACTTTTTGCTTATACTTTAAGTCTGTTTGGTTGAATTAGTATACTTTTGGTTAATATTATACTTAATATTACTTTACATATTACCTTTATTTTAGTTATTATCCATTCAGTGTATTTACATTGAGGGAACAGAATTTACTGTAGTTACAGACCATGCTAGTTTAAAATGGTTGTTGAATTTAACTAACCCTTCAGGAAGATTAGCGAGATGGGCTACGCGTTTGTCTCAATATAAATTTAACGTTGTTCACAAGAAAGGTAGTAGTCATACTGTACCTGATGCATTATCTAGAGTAGAGATTGCAGAAATTGTTGCTTGTCCCGATGAAATTCATGACCCTTGGTATTCTAAAATGTTTATAGATTGTCAGAAATATCCTACAAAGCATAAAAATTTTAAAGTAGAGAACGAAGTTCTATATAAATTTGTTCGACCCAAAAACTTGTTAGTTCAAAATCTTGCGTGGAAAATTGTAATACCTCGTGAGAATGTATTAGATACTATTCGCAATAATCATGATGATGTTAATTCTGGTCATTTTGGTATTCACAAAACGATTCAAAAACTTAAAGTTCATTATTTTTGGCCTAAACTCTTTAAAGATGTAAAAGATTATATAGCAACTTGTGATGTCTGTAAGGCATACAAACATTCTAATTCGCCACCTTTAGGTCTAATGACAAATCCTAAATTAGTTGATCGACCTATGACAATGTTGTCCATAGATCTCATTGGTATTTTACCTCGTTCATATTCTGGTCATACATTCATACTTTCTATTGTAGATGTTTTTACTAAGTATTGCTGGATTTTTCCATTGTACAATGCGACTACACAAACTATTATTAAAATTTTAGAAAAGGAGATATTCTTAAAATATGGTTGTCCAAAGATTATTGTTTGTGACAATGGTTCTCAATTTACCTCTAAATCGTTTTCAGACTTTATTAAAGGATATAACATTCCCAAAGTATTCTATAACTCTTTGTATACTGCTCAGAATAACCCGGTAGAACGTTATAATAAAACTATAGAAACTTGTATATCATGTTATGTTAACACAGATCATAGAACGTGGTCTAAATTTTTACCCCATGTTCAAGCAGCTATTAATAATACTGTTAACTTAGTTACGGGATACACACCTAACTTTTTGATGTTTGGGAGGGAGTTAATTTTAGATGGAGCTTTACATAAACTTTCTTTAGCTTCTGATTTGTCAGACTTCACAATTGGTAGTCGTCCTGACTATTGTTATTTATTATCGTCCTTAGGCGAAATTTTTGAGAAGATAGTTGATAATTTAGCTAAATCTTATAAGAAGAACGCTTCTTATTATAATATAGGGAGAAAGGCTGTTTCTTATAATGTTGGAGACGTTGTGTGGAGAAGGAACTTTGTTCAGTCGAACGCTGCTCATTTTTTTTCTGCTAAACTTGCACCTAAATTTGTTAAATGTAAAGTTATTGACAAGATTTCAAATAGTGTCTATTTGTTGAAGGACTTAGCTAAAAATACATCTGGTAGATTTCATATTAAAGATATACTTAAATCGGAGTAGTTTTGAACGTTTCTAGTATTTTCTAAAGTTTAAGGGTTAATTTTCCCTGTTTTGTTTCATTTGAGTAATAGGTAAAATGGCATTTTGTATGGTGAAGTATGAGGTTTTTGAATTGTATGCCGTGTAAGATGAAGTATGAAAGGTTACCTTGTGGACCAATAGAAACAAATCTGGCATGATTTCCCAATTGTTCTTCATGTTTTCGGATTTCTAAATTAGTCAGAGAATTAGTGTTCCGCCTCGATTTCAGCCAATGTTATAAGGAATATAATATATTTATTTGTTTATATATGTAGTTATGATGGTATAGTTACTATCATCATAAATACGTTTATTTTGTGAGTAGGATACTCGCAGCCTACTCAATATTTCTCACTTTTTGGGAGTTTTGTTTTGTACATACATAGTTTGTCTTTGTGTGCATGAGAGTTATTTATTTGTCAAAGTTTTGATGTTAGGAGTTATAGGTGAACTATTTTTGTAGTTTTTTTATGTTGTTTTGTCATAGGTTAAGTTCGGTATATACCCACCTGGACATGACATTTTAACGGCGTTTAATTCATTTAATTAACCCGTCTAACTCGGATTTGACTATTCCCTTTTCCTGGTGCGTTTCGCTAGCCCGCCTAGGTGACCTTTTTAGAACCACTTGTTCTACCTTTTTAGAACCACTTGTTCTACCTTTTTTAGAACCACTTGTTCTACCTTTTTAGAACCACTTGTTCTACCTTTTTTTTTTGCCATTATCTGATGACGATGATGTGCAACCTTTTTGTGAGGTCCTTTTGTTCCGGACAGGCCCACAACTTTTTTTTGCGAAATCCCTTTTTGGATGCATACTTACTTTTGGTTTGGTTGTCCATTATGAGGCGAGGGTGCCCATCATATTGAACCAGTAGCATACCGACCATATTTCATTTAAGATTTAGTTGTAGTACTGTTTCGATGCATATAATTCGAGGCGAGGGTGCTTATCGTTTTATATCAGTAGTATATCGGTTCAGTAAAGTTTTCTTTTATTTAGTTAAATGTTGTTTCGGTTGTCAACTCGAGGCGAATGCTTATCGTTTTGTACCAGTAGTTTACCGGACACATTGAATTAAATTACTTCTCTTATTTAATACTTATATTTTGACCTTAGTATTCTATGGCAATTACATACAACAGTCTTTGTTAGGTTGTCAAGGTAGGGCGTTTGAGCCGACTATCTTGTACCAGTAGTATCTTGACTAAGCTGTGCGTGTGAATGTCAGGGAATAATTTGGGATAGAAATCAAACAAATTGTTTAGTTAAACTAATTTATTTTAGAAAATTATTCTATTTCTAACGACTTATTATTAAGTGCCTATTGTACTTAGACTAAGCTTATTATTATAAGTTTAGATTTGGTTTAAGTAACATTTGTTATACTTATATTATTTTTGGAAAAAAATTATAGAACTTTCGTTCTTAATTTTTTTTACTAGAAACGGGAAATTGTAACGTCGTATTTTAACGGACGCGTTCCAACTTGTAATTTTAGTTTTTTATTATGGTAAACAGCGTAACCAGAGCCAACCTTAACTTTTTTTTAAAAAATTTTAATTGAGATATCCTCCTTTCGAACTATCTCCCAATTTTTTTGCTTAGGCTGTACGGTCATCGTTAACCTTACCTGCCTAGCTTGAGTTTTTCTTTCCTTTCTCACCTGGTCTGGACACGAGACAGACGTGCGGAAGGCATTTCCTATTGAAATCCAAAATAAATGGATAATATAATGTCGATTCAGTGATTAACACGTTAACGGGTGAGTAATTGGCGTGATTCCGCACCTATTTTTAAGGTTGCGAGAAATTTTCTTAAACGAACCACATGGCCCTTATGCGTCATCGTTTTCGTTCTTTTCTTTGCAGGCGATGCGCCCCGATTTATAGAAGCACTTAATTTTCCGGAGAAAAGCGCCATGAGCGGTGAGTTCTGGCGATTTTCGGCCAATTTTTCGAAATAATAACCTCAAAATTCTAATACGGTCCTTTTATTTTTATTTTACAGCTTTTTCCACCTTACTTTTCAGTTTTCGGTTTTCATTTTCCCATTTAGCTTCAATTTTTTCCACTTTGGCTTCCATTTTTCAACTTTAGTTTTCATTTTACGGATTCTTTTTAACCGTTTTACCTTTTTGGAGAACGTTTCTCAGTGAATTTTCACTACTATCACATGGAAATTACCATTTTTTAAAGACTTCTCTTAAAGAAGCAACTTTAAGGATGTTCCTTTTGGACTCCATCTACAACTTCAAACGCTGGTTCCGGGGAGCTACTTTTGCTGACCGCAGCTGAACAAGATGCTCTGGGTTCGCTGCGCTATCTAGGATAAGTAGTCGGCTAGAGTAAGTCCTAGGTTTTAAGCTAGGTTCAACAAGAGTTTGTAATTGAAAGATATTGTAACTAGGTACTATTATTCCAATAGACGCTGTTTCTAGTAACTCGTTTTATTATTTCTCTTCACTCCATCATCTGGCAGCAAATCAGGTAGGAGATATCATATGCCCGCCTTGAGATTAATTGTCTAATCTCTCCGATAAGGTTATCCGTTTTGTGTGATGTGGGTCTGATACCTTTCCACTGCTTCTCATGGCGTCCGAGTCCCGATGCTTTCCTTTTCGGGATATTATTTTTGAGAAGCAGGGCCACTAACATCTGGCCAGGGATCCACGCATGTTTTCCTTCCCTCCTCAGCCTTCTGCAGAGTGAGTAGGAGCTAACACACCAATCCTTTTTATTTTTACCAAATGCAAAAGAACTTCTCTTTTCGCTGCCTTTGTCTTTTTATTAGTTACATTTGGCTGCGAACAGAGACTGATCGGAAATTATTTTTATTTACTACAACAGTTACAATTTTATTGACAAAAAATGTAATTAATTTGATTGTGAACTAGGGTATCGAATTGTAGACATCGATAGGGGCGGCAAATTTGAATAGTTACTGGCGGTAAATGTGTAAATCCGCCACTGAACTCAACCCATCTTGCAGTTAAAGTGATTTTAATCTTTCTATAGCATAACTTGTAATACTGAACCATTGATTTCCTAATATTATTAGAAAATTGTACAGATTGTACCAAATCACTAAACACTATTTACTAATAAGCAATAAATATAATAAGTCTGAGATCCTTTTAAGATCTGTTACGATTTTCTTATGTTGCTACATGCTATACATTTTTAATTAGGTACACTCGAAGACAGAGATACGTAATAAGGTTGAGATTTTCACAAGAACTACTGGACCGATTTTAATAATTCTTTTACAGATACACAGTTTTAACTTTATATCTCTATTGCAAGTAAATATATTCAACGAAATTAACTTACAAAATAAATAAAACTACCTAAAATATTAAAAATACATTAAAAACTACCTAAAAAATTACTTAACTTTTATCTATCTAACAGTGAAAGCATTATTGCAATAGGTTAAGTAGTTTTTGAGAAAATATCAACCTTAAAACTCTACTGTATACCTTTCTCTGTCTTCAACCGTACCTACCTATTATCAAAAAAATGTAAAGCATTTGTACTCTACCTATCTACAGTGGGCCTGATTGATGGATCATGGTCCGAGCTCCCTTCATATATGGGAAAGTAAAACATATACTGATGATGTGATGAGATTAAATTACATATTTAAAAAAATCTATTAAGGACTATTAGTATTAGCTAATTGAATTATAAACTTCAATTGCGATTACCTACATGACCATAAATAGCTATCTAATTGATATACAACCAAAAAACGTGTACCTACTAAGTTAAATTCTGGCCTAACTAGTTTATTTGACCTCCAAACTGTGCGTTTCCATCAAAACAACTTTATCCCTATGTCAAATGAATGTCAAGGCTGTTTATTTAAGACTATCTATGGTGCCCATACTGTTATTAATTAATTGTATTGTAACCATTTCGTTTCAAAAATACTAAAATGCTATAAATAAGTCACAAAATAAGATAAGATAAAATACACTTTAGCACCAAAATACAGTATTAATTACATAATTCAGAAGCATGTACAATTTTGGCGGTCTTATCGCTAAAAGCTATTTCTTCCAGACAACCTACTGCAGAGGTTATTTTAAAAATATATCAGAAAGAGGTAGAAGTGCATAGTAAGTAAATATAATAAATAGTAATATCTACGTTAGATAGATGTAATAATATACAACACTAAAGGTTCCTATTAATAAACAACTTGATATAAAAGTTACACTGTGGTTTAGGTAATGGATTAAGGAAAATTGTATGAATACATGCAATCTTATTGGGAAACCAGTTTAGGCAGATATAAATTATGTATGCCTAAACTGGTTTACCATATAATACGCAAGTAATAGGGATGAATAGCTATGTACTGTACCAGAGTAACAAATGATATGTAACCTAAAGGTCCGAGCACATTATGCCGGGCCGCAGCGTGTCGGGGCGGAGCGCAAAAATCCGCTCGAATGGCTTTAATACAATTTGTATGAACTATCGCACACTGTGTCGGGCCGCAGCGGCTCGTATTATTGCGAGGCGGATTTGCGTCCGTGCGATGCCGGTATGCCCCGACACAGTGTGCTATAGCAAGCGGATTGGAGTGCACGCGCGCCCGTGTTCATTTTACGATATCTGGCAGTGCACTGCACTCAAAATCCGTCAATGCGCTGCGACTCGGCCCGTCACTAATGTGTTAGGTAAGCATTTTGCGCTGCGCTGCGGCCCGCCCCGACACGCTGCGGCCCGGCATAATGTGCGCGAAGCATTAAGCCTACCTAGGTATATTATATTTGTAAGTTTCTTTTTATTTAGTTTCTGTGATGTGAGGTACAAAATATTTTACGCAGTCTTGTTGTCGTTGTAAAATTGAATTCCACTTCTTTAATAATCTAGCGAAATAATTGTTGAACACAAAATTGTACATGCTGTTTCGTATAAAGTGTATTTGAATTGAATAAGACAGAATATGGGAACGGAGAACATAGGACATCAGCATCACCCTGCTGAAAAAATACAACTTTTTACCCGCCTGCGCCAATAGGATAGTTATGTTTTTCGACTGTACGTATGTATGTCTAATTCTTTGTCACACCTTGCAGCCTAAACGGTTTGATGGATTTTAACATATGATGTGTCGTTAGAGTCTTGATTGTAGGAGTGACATAGGCTATAAAATATTAAAAGGGTGTTAAATTTTGGCAATCGCCTGTTAGGTTTTTTGAAAAAAATTCTACTTTAATAGTTTTAAATTGTTTCCCCAGAGTCACGATGCTGCGGCGGCGCACCGCGTGCCTGGCTGCAGGCGTGTTCGCAGCCACCGTCGTCCTTTCCCTGGCACAGGAACAAGCCTCGATGCCGAACACGTCTTCCGCGTCACCCAGTACTGCGGTAGGTTTTTAAATTTAACTTGCTGTGCTCGCAACTTATGCGTGGAAGTAGCTGGTAGACCTCCATGAATTACCCTCAATCTACTGGGAGGCAGCTCTTCCTCTCTGGTTACGTGGTTCCAATATACGTACCGCAATGGCTTATAGGCTATGTGCTGCTCAGATATTTGAGCTATCTCCTAGTTAAAGTCTCACCAAAATCTGTCCAGTAGTTTTGGTGTGATGCCTAAACGACAAACATGCATTAATTCTAAAACTTCGTCTTTTGGGATTACTGTTCAACTTTTTTTACAGTCTTATTAGGTTTTGGCGCCACTTGGTATGGCCCATAAGGTAAGATGTTTATTCCTAACTTTTGGTGTAAAGAACGAACGTATTACGGCTCCGATAAGGAAAATTATGTTATTTAGTTTCAGCCTAGTTTATCTAGATGGCGTTTGGCTGTTCTTTTATTAAAAATGGGTTTGTGCGTTCACTTTACGATCTGTCGACTGATAACAAAATCATGTTTAAGTTCAGCCTACTTTAACCAGATGGCGTTGCCAGTTTTAGTACAATCAACAACACGTGGATTTTAAGACATGGCTACTCCGCGTCGGTAATATGGCATAGATTGCAATGGGTATCGATTATGTTATACTATCGATTGTTTCATTCGTACATAGTTCAATATACTCCACCCAACCTTTTCAAGGTTGTTCATGGTGAAGGGCATTGAAATCACGTGATCCCATGGCGTGACATGGCCCGTTAATATGGGAGTTGGGTGGGGTTTGATTCAACCCTCTACCTCCACTCACCAAAAGCGAATAGGGTAGTACACACGAAGACAGATTAAAAGTATACAGGGGCCTCAATAACGTAAGAGATTTTCTCAAGTAAGGTAACTGTCCCAATATCCGTCACTTTTTGAACTTTTCACTTTTGATTTTGTAGCCACGGCCGTAGTATAAGACCCACAGGGAATGAAATGGTGCAAAGATATAAACAATTTATTTAAATTTTACGTAATTAAATAATGTTTCTTTAATTTTAAGATTAAATAAGATATTTTTAGACATATATGAAATAATACCCCTTTGCCCGGTATCCGGCATGTCCTTGTACAGATATCCGACATACCCATGTCCCAATAGCCGTCATATATGTATATAGTTTTTGTGTAGGTAATGTATGACGTATATACCTATATGATTGATCAAAGTGTTATAGTGTAAATGGAACACCTGATTGGACAAGCTTTATGTTTTCGACATTCCGACATTTCTCAAATCACTATTAAACCAAAATAGTCAAAATATTCATTGTTGCTGTTCCAGCCAGTAGATATAATTCAGGTCATTATGCCTATAAATACTAAACTGAAATAATTAGTTTATGTGTCTAAATTACGCCAAAAACACGTTATTTAGTGAAATTGTGCATTGTAATAGTGGACAAGTGTTATCTCGCAAAAACTCCGACATTACATAGTGTAAAATCCAATTGACTTTTTTTAAGAATAATTAACCACTTTTTGTGGCAAACTTGTTTCCAAAATGAAGTGCTTCCAGTGCGAGAATGATCATAGCTATAAAAAATTGATACAGTGCAAAGGTTGTAAACAGAACGTATGTCTTAGTTGCAGCAACCTAACAAGCAGCGATGCTCGTGTCATGGGGTTGAAATCCAAACGCACCCTCATCTTTCTGTGTTCGCCTTGCCGCGAGGCCTTATTTCAAGTGCCTAAAACAACAACCCCTACACTGACCTTACCTTCCTATACACCAACTTATGCTCGCTGTCATTAAAATTCGACCTATTTATTTTATATGTAAACACCAACAAGCCATCCATTATAATTGTCACGGAGACCTGGCTGAACAGCAGGGACAGAAACAGCACATTTGCCATACCTGATTGTACTATATTTAGACAAGACCGGAAACATCGCGTGGTGGCGGTGTTGCCATATATGTCAGAGACCGTGTCAACGGTATACCCATTATTGCAAGAACTCATAAGAAGTATGTAAGTGATCTCACGGAAGCCTTGTTTTTGGATATTCAATATGACTCTCACCATTTCCTTGTTGTTGGCGTCTATCGAACCGATGATAGGGAACCAGATATATGGAAACGACGTGACTCTAAATTATTGGCTAACTTGGCTACTGCTTCAGCGAACAATGTGATAGTTATCGCTGGTGACTTCAACTACACCGACATCCTATGGCCTCAAGACATCGAACAGGACCTCACGGGACCCGAGGAACTGTTTAAGAACATGTTTCTCAACAGTAATCTACATCAATTGGTCTCCCAGCCGACACGTTTCCGCACATGCAACACTCCATCCTTGCTCGATCTGATCATGACAAACGATGAAAACTTAATCACTGGAATATGTTATAAAACCACATATAGGAAAGATTGATCATTGCGTACTAGAGTTCAGCATCCAATTTCTGATACAAAAAGTCCACAGTCAGCCCAAACTTAAAAGATATTACCATTACATTGACTTTGACAACTACATGGAGGAACTGGAGAAGGACCTCGAAATCTTGGAACCTACTACTGACGTGGAGCGTTTTTGGAGACAGCTAAAAACCATAGTGGATACAAACACAGACAGACACGCTCCGGTTAAAAAAGTGAAGAAGAAGAAAGGTAGTAAACCCTGGATCAATGACAATATATTATTGAAACTTGTATCTGCGAAGAGAATACTTTGGGATGTTTATATTGGCACAAAGGATGACGAGGACTACCAGCGCTATAGAACCGCCAACAATCATTGTGTGGCAGAAAGCAGAAGGAGCAGGAGACTGTACGAAGCAAAACTACTGGATAACGGACAAAAACCCTTTTATTCCCATCTGCGAAAGTGCATGTCATCCAAAGTGAGCATTCCACCTGCAATGAGGAACCATAATGGCGACCTAGTTACAGACCCCACCGACATAGCGGAAACTTTCGCGCAGTAGTTTCAGAAAGCCTATTGTCGTGAACTAAATGTGACCATATACCAACAAGTGACTACATTAGCCCGTGTGGAGCACTCGATCTGTGACATAGACTTTACACCCAAGGATGTTGAGAAAGTCCTAAAAGGACTCGACACAGGCTCTGCTCCTAGATCTGACAACATTTCCAGCATTATTCTAAAAAACTGCAGCAAAACACTTGTTCCTGTTCTCACTGAGCTTATGAGGGTGTCTTTTGAGGTCGGACATTCCACTTGACTGGAAACATGCTGTAGTTACACCTGTGTACAAATCCGGTGATAAAACCGACCCTGCCAATTTTAGGCCAATCAGCTTGACAAGTATTGTGGGTAAGGTGATGGAGAGACTAATATGCAACCAACTGAAGAATTTCCACAACAGAGAAAATGTCCAGCAGAATGGCTTTGTCGAGAAGAGATCCACAATAACGAAGTTACTGTCATGTGTGCACCCGTGGACTATGGACGTGGACCGTGGCTACCCGGTTGACGTTATTTACCTCGATTTTGAGCGCGCCTTCGACAATGTCCCGCATCAGCGCCTGCTTATAAAATTGGAGCATTTTGGCATTCGAGGTCGGCTTTTAGACTGGGTAAAGAGTTACCTGTTGGGAAGAACGTTCCAGGTCAGAATCGGTTCCTCATTGTCCCAGAAGTGGGACGTCCTGAGTGGAGTTCCCCAAGGATCTGTTTTAGCTCCCACACTTTTTGGAATTTTCATTGCGCTGATAGACTCACAATCTGCATTTTTTGCTGACGATGGGAAATTCTTTGGCAACCCACTCTTAGTGTCTGGACGACTACAGAGCGATCTAAACAAGCTCCAGGAATGGACGAAGCAGTGGCTAGTCAAGCTGAACATATCGAAAATTCGAAACGTGCTGTGTTGCATCTAGGTAGTAGAAATCCTGGCATTGATGACACTGATATAAACACTGTGGAATCCCAAAAGGACTTGGAGTTGTGGTTACAAAAAATCTAAAATGGGGAGAACACATTAATGGCATTGTCAAGAAGGCTAATTCATTTATGTATGTTATAAGGAGATCCTTTCAATATATTACATCCGAGGTTCTTGTCAAAATCTACAAAACATACATTAGGCCTCTTCTGGAATATGGATTTCAAATATGGAACCCATATTTCATAAAGGACATCCTACCTACCTACTACCTACTTGAGAGCGTGCAAAGAAAGGCAACAAAGATTCCATATAAATAGCGCAAAAAATCCTATGAAGAAAGGCTTAAAATCCTAGGTATTCAAACCCTGGCAGAACGTCGACTCAGAGGTGATCTAATTGAGACATATAAAATTCTCACGTACAAATATAACCTCCGAGATGTCCACCGTTTCTTTGAGACTAAAGACATACGTCCATTGCGAGGACACCATATGAAAATCTACCGCACTATCGCCAATACCAAAATCGCTCATCACTTCTTAAGTGACAGAGCTGTCCACGCACGGAACAAACTGTCTGATGATGTAGTATCTGCACCATCAGTGAACTCTTTTAAAAATCGCCTCGACATGTGGGTAAAATCAAACATTATATAAATAAGCAATATGTGTAGTGAATCATATGAACATTAGACAACATAGACTGAACTTACCAACACTGTGATATAGACACACCAGCATTGTGCTGCCTGTCTATCAAATGAATAATAAAATGCACAAAAACGTCCTAAACCATAAAAACACATCGTAATGTTTGGGACGTTTTTTGTGCATTTGGGGATGTTTTGTGTTTTGGGAAGTTAAAAAATATTATTTTACGGGTACTGGTGTGGAAAGTAAGCAATATCTCTGTAGTTATATATATATCATATAGATGACGGGTACTGGTACATTTTGCTGTTTGGTTGAACCAATAGCCGTCAACGAATTTAAAATGTTATTATTTAATTAATTAAAACAAATAGGCATCAAATCAAATTACAGAATGATATTAATATTAATAAAGTTTCATTTTAAACATCAACACTTACAAATAAGTAAATACATGAGCCAGCGTTGAAAAAAAACCGTAGTCAATAAAAACAGCAGTTTAGTAATCGAACTTCGTAACTTTTTTACAAAAACGTGAACACAAACTATATAGTGATATTATATTATGTTATTTGATGTTTTATTGTATTTTTGCCAGTTAATTAGCAGCAAAACAGTATTTATTTTCATAATATTGCAGAGAAAACGAAATAAACTACCATTTTCGTGAGATATAGGTAATTTAAGTTGACTTGACGGGCATACGTACATTGACGGCTATATGTACACTTACCTTACTACTTGACCTATTGCAAAAATTATTTTACTAGTAGATTGTTTAGAGTACACACTATGTAATTGTAAAGAAATTTCAAATATCAGTCCAGTACTTTTTGAGAAAATCTCAACCTTAAAAACTCTCATGTACACCTTTCTCTGTGTTAGATCGTACTTAGTATATTTTTATTCCTTAATCTACTCGTGAAGCTGCTGAATATGTATTTGTGTGTTAACTAGGTGGAAACGTTTAACCTGTCTTCCCTTAAACCGAGTTTTGTCACTTTCACACAACTGACCTAATCCGAAGGCTTAAACGATGGAAGAACGTAAAATCACGTTTATGTTTAACCGCGTTAGTTGAAAAACGTTAGTCAGAAAGAGACTGCGGCTTAAATCGTGTTATAACTTTTATTATCAATAACAGTTTTTACGCTATTGACGTGCTTTCGACTATACTTACATGTTTTTGTTGTTTAAAATATTACACTCATGGCCCCAACTAGGATTCTCTGTGTTATGGGTCCAGAGACTTAGTAAACGTTCATAAGTTACATCCATGCTCGAAAAAGTGGTTATATTTTATTTACAAGCATTACCCCGGCTGGGAATCGAACTCAGGACCCCATGCACAGAAGGCGGGCTTACTGGCTACTGGGCCATCGTCGTTGTTTTTATGAGTCACACACACCAAACCAATTTCCTTTAGTCAGTCCGGCAGAACTGATATTGTATTTTTTAATTTATTTCATTCTTTGTTCGAGTGTTCCTCTGCACACAATACCTAGTGATTCAGACATGACACACGAATGATGCCAGACATTAAATACTTCTGACTACCTGTGTGTTAAAATTTCAGGCAATTTTATCAATCATTTGCATAAAAAAGATCACCTTCATGTTATAAATAAATTGTGGGTATTCATCCTATTATTCATTAGTCATCATCAGTCTTTTATACCCAATAGGGTAGTATTTAGTATACAATACTAGTATATAAAGGCGGTCTTATCATTAAAGCGATATTTTCCAGGCAACCCAAAGGTAGGTGAAGGTAGTTACATAATAGATGAGATTCAATATAAAAAGTATTAGAATTAACGAGAGAGTTTAATGAATCAAATTAATAATAGTTTCGAGTTGTCATTGAACTATATTGAACGCAGGATTGCACGCAGTGTGGTTTTGACAAGCCAATCCAATACGCAGTTCTATGGTGTGGCGAAAGTATTGTAATTTTAATCGAACCAAAACCAATTAATTAAACAAAAGGTTCAATGTACGCTTGTCGGCATGTTTTGGCGAAATCGCAAATTGTGTGGCGTAAATAATTACTACTCGCGCTGGCCATAGAGCCACGTAAAGCCAGAATTTGCACAAAACCAACTCAAAAACCAACAACAACAACAGCTCGCAAGTATTCTTAAAGCTATATTTTGCTCTAAGCACTGTCTGCTGCGTCACTCATGGTCTTCGTTCATTGACGAGCATTCGATAGCAAGCTTCGAAGACGTTAGTTAAATATGTAATTGTAGCTTTTTCTCGTCAGCGTTAGAATAGAATAAATGTTTATTTGGTAGCCAATAAACACACTTAAATTACAGTACAGTTACAATGTAGGTAATTAGTAAAAGTGAGAAAAAAATAACTAAGTTAAGTTACATACAAAATGACATTGAAACAGATAACATATTAAGTAGTGTTGTCACCGTGTAAATGTAAAAAAATATGTTGACGTGCAAAAATGTACACAATGTGCTTACTTGCCATTAAAAGTTTTGACTTTAGCGATTTCAGATTGCGTACGCTAATTAATATTAGTAGTGGGGGTGCTCTGTGGTAGCCGCTAAGCGAGGCGTCCCGCTAGCTCTTACGCGATGTAGCATATGGACGACATTGACAGTTGCGTTTAGGTTTAGACTTAGTGGTCACTACATAATTAGCTACATTATGGGACAATACCATTTATTATTGATTGATTATTGATGAACTTCAGTCTACTCGTGACCATGATGGCTGCAATGCTGTCGAAATATCGAGACATCAATAATATATGTTTAACACGGTAATTCCCGTTTTATCTAATTAATATGTATACAAACCGTGAAAGTTTAAAAAGTAATACCATTTTAATGGTAAAGGCCCGTAACCAGAATTTATATTGGACGAGGTCCCATGGATAACCAAATATCAATAGCTATGAATGCAACTGAAATTCCACCATCCATCCACTTTGTAGCTAACATTTATAAGTCAAACACTAGCTAGATTGATATAAACTTACCATCTTCCTAGCTTCATCATCATCAGTCTATTTATATTGCCCCACTGCTCGGGCACAGATCTTCCCTTACATCGAGTGAGCTCGGGTTATAATCCACGACGCGGGCCCAGTGCGGATTGGCGGATTACACATGCCTTAGATTTTTTTCTACGGCATGCAGATTTCACCACGATGTTTTCCTTCACCGTTTTGAGGCATTCTGTAAATGTATGCAAGTTTTCGGTGGTTCCGTCGAAAAAACCGAGGATAACTTATTGGTATGTGGCTGACCTGGCCGGGGATCGAACCTGGGCCTGGGACCTCCGTATCGCAAGTCCAGTGACCCAACCACTACGCCACCGTCTTCCTAGCTTAGTACCCAGTTAGTACCTATGAAAAAGTGTCTAAACAATACATTTTGGTAGCGTTTTATACCAAAATTAAAAGGATTCATGCGTGAGTCATTTGCGTACTCGTATAAAACACACTTTGTTATTTAGAACGTTTCGTGCCAGAATGCCCTAAAACGTTCTTATAAATAACGAAAGTTATTCATGACCCTGATAAGATCGCCATTCCTTGACCTTGACCTTGACCGTTCGCGCCGCGCCCGAAATAATGTTTCCAGTAATCTTCATGTAGTGGCACCATATCGTTAATTTAGCGACTGCGTCATACAACTTTTGGCGACTTGGGCCGTATTTACACTTCCCGTGACCGAATTCGGTTATATTTCGGGCAACACTGCTTGAAATGATCGAATGTTCAAATGACTGTACACAACCTGTCCATCATTGTAAAAATAAAGTGATCCGATCTAATAATGTGAAATACTATGCAATAATCACAGGACATAAGCTTTCAAACAATATTCATATTATCGATAAAATAATTTTCAATCAATCAAATTCAATAATTAACATGCAGTAAAAATAATTAGTTACATAAATTTCCATTGCAAAAACTCACTGATGTCGATAGTTTCCCGGAATAACACTAGGATATTTTTTACCACTAGAAAATAAGTCATCAACATCCCGTATCTGTCCACTGCTGGACATTGGCAAAATATGGGTCATTAAAAAACCGCGAACCGTAAAACTACTAACGCATGAAGTTGTTGGCCGAATTTCGTAATGTTTATTCTGTCAATACCTTTACATTACATCAATAGCCGAATACTACGTTTAGATTGTGGTCGATGTCTGCGGTTTGGGTTTGAAGCAGGGATGAAGGCCGAATTTGGCCGAACTATAGTGTAGTGTACACGCACCATTACATTGATGACATATATGACATCTCAGTGAACATCTTGCTATCTGTATGGCCAGTAATATCAGATCCATTAGTTACGCTGATTAATGAAATGTTTCACAAAGGGGAGTACCCTGATGTGCTAAAAAGCACTCGGGTTTGTCCGGTCTACAAAGGCAAAGGTGAAAAAACACAAGTTGACAGCCACAGACCCATAACAATAGTCCCAAACATCTCGAAAATTATCGAATCAATTATTTCCTCGCAGTTGATGTCACATCTCGAGGATAACGACTTACTGACTGACAAACAATTCGCATACAGGAAACACAGATCAACGACTTCAGCAGCACAACAAGTCATAGACGCTATACTGACTGGATTAGACGACAGGTATAAGATAGCTGGCATATTCTGCGACCTCTCTAAGGCATTTGACGTTATACAGAGAGAAGTGTTGTTGACCAAAATAAACTATTATGGTATACGAAATAATGCTCTCACGCTCTTGACGTCATTCCTGTCGGGCAGAAAGCAAACAGTTCAGGTCGTTGTAGATGGTAGAAATGAAAAATCAGGGGCTGGTAACGTGACAATAGGTATTCCACAGGGTTCCTCATTAGGTAATACTCTATTTTTAGCATTTATAAATGACCTGCCACACTTCATCTCCGATGGTTTAATTACGCTGTTCGCTGATGACACCACTGTAGTGGTCTGTGCACGAACGTATGAGCAGCTAAACAATAAGATAAATAAGGCCTACGAACGGCTGCGCGAGTGGTTTTCATCAAACGGGTTGATACTAAATGCCTCAAAGTCAAACGTAATGCTCTTCGCTGGGAAAAAGGTCCCAAGGCCTACCTGTTTAGATAGTCCAATGCCGTTCTGTGATAAGTGTAAGTTCCTGGGATTCACACTAGACGAGAGTCTAAATTGGAAAGCACACGTGCAGTCACTCTGCGATAGACTCAGTGGCGCGGCATACGCATTGCGAAAACTGCGCCCTTTAGTTACAGACCAAGTACTAAAGCAAACTTATTACGCGCATTTCAATTCGTTAATGTCGTATGGCGTCGTCCTTTGGGGAAGCTCCACTGAGTCAAATCGGGTATTCGTCCTTCAGAAAAGAGCTCTGCGTGTGCTGGCCGGTGTGAAGCCCAGGCAAACGTGCAGAGGATTGTTTATCAGGTTTGGCATTATGACATTATACTCACTGTATTTATACGAATTAATTATGTTTGTGCGCCGGCATATGTCTAGTTTCGTGCGTTGCACGGGCGGGGGGCGCTGCAGCCCGTGGCACACAACACCGCCCTCGCCAAGAGGAACCCACGTGTCATAGGGCCCGCTTACTATGAGAGACTGCCAGCAGACTTACGCGGTGAAGTAGATGACGAAACGTTTGGTCGCCGGCTGAAATACCTTTTATTGGATAGTGAATTGTATTCCTTTAAGGAATTTGACTTATTAATGTTAAAATCATAATTTATGCAATGCATAATATTGTTATATACCTACATAGTAATTATTATATTAATTTAATTTGACGATCAAATTACTAATGTGTATTTTAAGTATTGACATAACTGTAAAAATGACATTGTAATCTGAAATAAATGAATCTAATCTAATCTAATCTAATCATTACCTACGGGTGCGGTGTGTACACAGGTCGAAAGTTATAGGGTGATCTACAAATTCTGCTTTATATGAGCTACATTATCGGCTGAATAAACAAGCCTTGTAGAACTCAGTGTACTAGATTTCTTGTACCCGTATTGCGATTTTGAACAAATAATGTACATCCGTATTTCTTTGTTCTGTCGTACATTGTTATTCGGATTCTTACTAGGCAATTTATTTACATAATAAATATTTATACAATTTCCTCGTAAATTATCTTATTTCCACTATCCTGAAGGAACAGTACCTGCTTCAAATTACTGAAGACAAAGATATTAAAATATATGCATAGGAGTCGGAAATTCGCAAGAAAATTTAAAATCCCCATCATAAAGATTTCAACATCTTAGATATCTCCATAGTCTTAGGAAGACCGACAGCACATCAGTGGCAACACTTGCAGTACAATTTCAATTCTATGGTGCTCACAATAAGAAAGTTACAAGACCCAAAGTGTTACTTGCCGTTCGTACCTCTTTCGCCGCGCTTGATTGAAATAGGTTGCGGTTCGATTTCGTCTGCGGTCAAGGGCACGTTCACCATTAATTACCCAACTGCGCAAGCAAAAGAGGGTTATTTGCATTATTCTCTACTGGGAACCAAAAAAATAGTGTTTTATATGCAAAGGCCGCACTGCCAGGACATAGCTTAAAAATGCAGACAATAGCGTGTTTCAGTTTTTACAGCCGAGTAAATAGCCCTATGTGACCTGTCCCTACAGCCTAGGCTTATTTATTTATTTTATTAATGGACTCGACAGTTCGTCATTTGTCAATGACATGTTACAGAATATTCAAAATATCATAGTATCTTTCTCCAGAGGAGCCGCCGTAGCGTCGTCAATCTGGACGAAGCAGCTCGACAATCACGTTCACTCCCGAGCTCGTAGTGGCACTCTTGATAATAGCTCGAAAATAGTCTAGGCTTTGACTTTCCTTAACGCTAGTAGACTAGAAAGAAAAATGTTTCGCATCGATATTTGCAATGATAAAGAGAAGCGAGCTGTTTCAACCCCGCGTCTCGCCGCGCAGCTACCTAATGCACGGTACAACACTTGCGGTCAGTATAATAGATTAGACTACTATGTAATTGTAAAATAATTTTGAAACTTAGTCAAGTGTTTTTCTAGAAAATGTCAACCTTAATGACTCTCCTGTACACCTTTCTTTGTTAGACCGTACATGTGCAACACTTGATGTCCTGTCGACTGTACGTGCGTATAGATATAGCCTTACTCGAGGCAAACATGTGACCGCAAAGCCTGTGTTTATGGCTAGAAATAATTTAACAGCTCATGGCTTGGCACTGAGTCATTGTTGTCAGTTCGTCACGCCAGTATCTATAGTTACAATATGTATCAGGTTGTTCCCCAGCAGGAAAAATAGATGTTTTTTATCCATCTGTAGGAAAATCGATCGTTCATGAATTTTCACAATCTGTTCCGTAGGTACTCTCATTGTACGGTCTAACACAAATAAAAGTGTACAGGAGAGCTAATATAAGGTTGATATTATCTCATAAACTATTTAATGCGATTTTACTTCAATCTAATTATTTTTTTGTAAACGTTTAAATTATCCCACTGCTGGGCAAAGGTCTCCCCCCCCCCCCCCCCCCCCCCTTCCTCTTCCATCCATCCCTGTCCTGAGACTTAATTTATTTTATTTATTGTAATTTATAATTAATGCGAATTAAATTTATTTATTGTAATTTATATTGGAATTGGAATGAGATAATTTATAATAAAATGTAAAACTATGATATTAAGTTGTAGTACCCTTGCAGGGTTCATGTGAGAGTCAATAATAATGTAACACCATGTATGTACCACAGGGAGCAATAAATTGATTTGATTTTAAAGCACTTTTTACAATCGGCCCAATAGTTCTTGAGAATCTCAACCTAAATGACACCCCCTGTATAGTTTTCTCTGGTTTATACTGTGCCATCAATGGTATCTAAATATGATTAATAAATTAACAGTACGCTGTCCAAGAGTTATTGCCCTTTTATGACAAATTTATTGCCCTATCAAAGGTATTGCCCCTGTCATAGAAAGAGTGTCATCGAACTCGTGTCTTTGGAACCTTTAAGGCTGAGACACATAACAGCAGAGGAAATGCAACTGCAGCGGAACGGCAGCGGCAGTGGTTGTAATGTATGAAACTCTATGAGAGATGACAGATTGACCGCCGCGCGGTAAGCTCCCTTGCTGACGCTCCGCTGCTGCGTTCATATGTCATCTTTCATATAAATTTTCATACAATACATACAACCACTGTGGCAGTGGGCTGGTCACATCTGTCGTAGAACCGATGGGGTAGACGAGTTCTCGAATGGAGGCCACGAACGGGTAAACGTAGTGTGGGACGCCCCCCGACCAGATGGAGGGATGACCTTCGCAAGATGGCTGGCAGGGACTGGATGCAGAGGGAAGAGAGTAGTGTTGATTGGCGCGCTTTGGGAGAGGCCTACGTCCAGCAGTGGACTGATACAGGCTGATGATGATACAACCACTGCCACTGCCTTTCCTCTGCTATTTTAGGCCCGTATTAATAGTCTGAGCTCAAACCCGCCAAGAGCGAATTCAGCTGAAACACTCTCAAGACGTGATCACCATCTCAAGTATGTCATTTATAAACCAATCTTGAGGGCGTATCACGTGATGTCTTTCTCAAGTCGCCGTTCGCCTGCAATCAGCAAATACGTGCTCAAGTGTGAGTTTGACAGTTCTCTTGAGAACTGAGTTTTGTTTATTAATACGTGAGTAATCACGTGATACCCGATTCCTAAACGCAAACGTTACGTTTATTAATAGGAACGCCATCTTGAGGTCGTTCTCAAAATTGACTTTTGAGCTGATAGTGATTTATTAATACGGGCTTTAATGTATTTCAGACTTTATGGGTTTCAAAGACACGAGTTCGAGGACTTACTCTTTCTATGACACGGCAATACCTTTGATAGGGCAATAACTAAAACTCTTGAACAACGAACGTTACTTTTATAATGCGTTTCAGTTAAGGGTTCCACATTCACCGTTAGAGCCAATGGAATCCTGAAAACGGTTTTTTTAGCCACGGTCACGGTCAAGGTTGATTCGAATCGCCGACGCACGTCCGTCCAATTTTCCCTTACGCTGTGCTACATTTATGGTTTCGTTTTCCAAGAACGTTTATTAATTGTGGCTTTTTTTAGTTCTAATTTCTGTTTATCGGTGTTTTTTTATTGCTGTAAATCATTTATTCTGGTTAGGAAAGTGAGAAAGCTTTGTGTATGTATGGACTTACGGCATTTGTGCCTTACATAATAGCCATGTTCTATTACAATCTCTTTCGATTCTAATAGCAGCTAAGGCGATTATTATTTGACCTACCTATCCTACTTTTCACTCACAAGAATGATCACGTGTGTTCATTTCATACAAGTTTCCTCACTATGTTTTCCTTCGGTTATTTATTAGAAACATCGGCCTAATATCTACGAGGGTCCTAACCACCCTAGAGTTCGTGGTATAATTTCAATTATAATTGAATCAAATCGTCTTTTTCATAATTTGTATCAAAATCTAGATTGTCAACGAAAAGATTTACAAATACATCGTACATTCGTACGGTGGATCGCAGAAAGGTGTGCAGGAGAGTTTATAAGGTTGAGATTTTTTCAAAAACTAAAAAACTGTAAAATAATTATTAATTTCGGTCCAGTAGTTTTTGAGAAAATCTCAACCTTATTGAGGCCCCCTGTATACTTATCTCAGTCTTCGACTGTACCTACTTATAATTCGTGAGGGAGATGAACACATACTTACCTGGTTCAAACTCCATTTTATTTATATACTAACATAGAATTAAGTATAACTACTAACACAAATGGATCTTGTTATCTAAATTAATAAAAGATTTGATTTGATAACATTTTATAAATATGGAATTTTAATTTTGTATCGTCGAAGTTGGTAAATATCCGAAGAAAATCAACAAAAGACCGAAATAGCCAATGGAGCGAACATAGATAATTCGAAACACCGGAGCTGATCTGAATCAGATGTACCAACCGAATTAACCCATTAAGGCTCTCTCACACAGGAGCGGAATACCGTCTGGAATTACCGCATTGAGTTATTGCGATAACTACATTTGCTTTCATAGCCAAAAACAACGCCGAAATTTTCACGCCAGCCAATCATATAGATAAACACTTTATTGCACACAGAAGCATACACATAGAAAACAGTAGAAGTGAAACAATTAGTACAAAGGCCTTATCGCTCAGAGCGATTTCTTCCAGGCAACCGAAGACGGAATGGCCAATGTTTCACGAAAATCAAGCAAAAATCGCCACAATTTTCTGCGTAAAACCTCTGGTAGTGAATGCCCCTAATTTACGCTTCCTATACACAGCTGCACTTTTGAACTTACACGGTCTGCAAACATATTAACGTAATAAATCGAAATATTGGGATCCTAATCCTCGATATTAAACACTGCAATTTCCGTTTTATCTCGTTAATACCGATCGGTATTATTGCAGCACGAGAGTAAGCTCATCACCGGTATTATCGGTCGGTATTCCGCACCTGTGTGGGAGACCCTCTAAGGTTATAAGGCTAAGACGGAAGCTACGGTTCGCTTCGCTTCGGCTACGCTTTAGTCATCGGGTAGACTTCTTTTTGAAAAAGTATTAGCCCTCAGTCCCTGACAAGCCTGAACTAGGGAAGTACTTTGGATTTGAAGGCATCTTTATCTTTAAAACATCTTCTTGTCTGCCCTGTATTTATAATTGAACTTCTGCAGAATTTAATGACATCGTGAACCTTTTTTTTATTTTTTTATTTACTTTATTAATGGGATCGACAGTTCGTCATTTGCCAATGTCATGTTACAGAATATTCAAAATATCATAATTATCGTCTTCTCTTCATCCACGGGAATCGCCGTAGCGTCGTCACCCTGGGTAACCGCGTCGTCTTGTCTTCATCCAGAGGAGCCGCCGTAGCGTCATCACTCTGGACGAAGCAGCTCGACAGTCACGTTCACTCCCGAGCTCGTAGTGAGACTCTTGACTATAGCGCCAAACTTCAGATCCTGGATGAAACCTCCAATAATTTCACCATTCGCGAACATTTTCTGATTAACTTAACGTGATATTAAACACAAAACAACCATTGTAGACATTAAACTGAAAATTATCAAATAATTTCGCAACCGTCGTTTCCCGCCATTTTCAAAAGCCTCATGCCTTTAAAAATAAAATAAATGATATTTATTTTGATACCTATATCAAAAGAATTTGGCGTAAGCTAACGCCATCTATTGTTACTCCAAAATGGTTTAAAAAAACCGTTCCATTGTAGGGCATTTAGCCTTTCCTTTTACCAATGGATTCAATGGCGTCCTAGTTACAATGAGAAGATCTGGCCGAACGCTATTGTCGCGGGCAAATCGATTGATCCGCTCGACATTGGCAAGGACTGGACACTTAATTTCCTCGCTAATTAATCTTATTTTGCGTGCCACGGTCCGGTCGGCCTGTCACGGCAACATTTAATTGCTTTTTTGTCTCTTATCTAATAATAAGTCGGCGATTAGGTTTGATTTTGTTGTTCTCTACATTTTGGTCATATCGCACCATATTGTAAAAATATTTTTGATGTCGCTCCCAACGCGATTGGAAGAGAATACCCAACATCCGGTGAAAATTTTCCACTTGTCCAAACCGGTTAGGATGGATACCTTGGTGCATCACCCGTATATTTAGAAAACGGTTTGTTCCCAAAGTGGATGGAAAATCCATCGAATCATCGCGTTGAACGGACCTTGGAGTTTGACAGATATTCGATGGCAAGGCCGGCGACAGACTGAGGACAGGAAGAGATTTAGATAAGTATTTGAATTAGAACAGAAAACGTTCGAAAAATATCATAACTAAAAAAGATTACTTGACATGCAGGATTTTCAATCTGTAAGTCCTCCAGCATTACATAAAACCACATAATTACGTAAATATGTGCACCGGAATGCAAGTTATTATCTAAGTGCTCCCGCACACGGGCCACCGGCCACCGGCCACAAAACGCCGCCACTGGCATATTTCCTGTAATTTTCATACATTTTATATGGACTCGCCGCACACGGTTGTCGCCAGTGGCGGCCACACGCTACAAGCTTCTTGCTTCTCGTGGCGGCGTTTGTGGCTGTCGCGTGTGGCCCGTGTGCGGCGACACTAAGTAAGTCGTATACTTTATGACTTAATATTCATTTCATTGTGTTAAGTATAGGTGTTCAAGCTGTAAAAGTTTATCGTCGGCTTACTTATGTAGCTAAGCTCATGCTAAATTTTTTATGTTACTGTTTTTACTGGATTAGCTGGGTTATTGACACTAAAACATCAAAGAATTATGTGAATATTGATCCTTGTTTTAGTAGATTAGGTCGAATAGTAATGAACTAATCAATTAACTATTGATTAGCTACTAAAGGTCTATCTAAAAATCATATCTGACCGCGCCCGCATTTTCACGACTATCCCTTTCTGTTGCTTAGAAACATCGTTCGCTAGAGCTAGAAGATAGGTACGGACAACAGCAGATCAATGGTAACACTTGCAGTACGATTTTAAATCTTACGACAGATAATAAGAACGATCCAAAGTAAACCACTTGATCTGCTGTTAGCTGTACCACAGGAATCTACTTACACCTAAATCTAAATTGAGGCACAGTAGCTCATTGATTAGGGCGTAAGACTGCGGCGCAAATATCGCAGCTTCGATACCCAATTCCCTATTTTAGAGAGATAATTAGTAATATTATATAACATGATATAAGCCTAATATCAGTGAACTGATTTCGGATGTTCGAAAAACAAAATAAAAGTTTACGCTGTTACAAAGCTATGTCGCCACGTTAATTTTCAGCTGTCAAATTAATCAAGCTTTAATGAAAAGATTTTCATTGTTCCTATCATTCAATTAAATATGAACTATCATATAAAGGTTTTCTTGACCAAAGGTTGACTTTTATTTAGAATGCCGTAATGCATTAAGCCCACCTATACATAGATATATAATAAATAAATGAAATGAAATAAAATTTAGTCAAAATTCTATTTAAAATCCGGGAAAAACCGCCTAAGGCCTCTCCCTCTTTGAGGTGTCGCCCTCAAAGAGTAGCGACAGCCTGTACCACCTATACAATCTGATATAAAGTGTATCCTATTAGAATCGTAAAATACCGTAATAGACTCTGGCTCGCACGTTAGGGATCATCATCAGCAGCAAGCATCAGATCATTACTGAACATGGGTAGGCCTCTCCCAAGCACGTCACTCATTCTGAACTCGCACTTTTGCATCCAATCTCTGCCAGCCACCTTGCGCAGGTCATCTGTTTCCGTCCATCCGTTTACCCGTTCGTGGCCTCCATTTTCAGAACCCGTCTAACCCATCGGCAATTGGTTCTACAACGGATGTGGCCAGCCCACTGCCAATTCAGTTTTGCACATTAGGAATAAAAATATTGCAGTCAAAACAAACAATTTTTGAGTCAGCAGACTCAATAATAATTCGTATATTTTTATCCAGAGTATAAAAAAATATCCCGTTGACGAAAACATAACCTTGTCAGAGCACATCAATGGTAACACTTGAAGTACGATTTCAATTCTTATAGCGGAGACAGTAAGATCTTGTACATAGTATAACACAGTAAGCTTGATGAGCTGCCGAATGTACATAAACCTGCACAAAACCATTGCAATCTAGAACCTATTACCATCGCCAAGAGTTGTGTGTTTTATTTGGTGTACTTTCGACTGTAACATCGCCGTGCGTCAGAAGTTCTTATTTTCGTGAAGAGAGTGTATATGCGAAACTTTATGAACTATCTATAGTCTTATTGACGTCAAACCCACCCATGTGAGAAAATTTGAGTGCAGACTGTCCGAATCCGAATCCATCTGCCAGAAATATTAACGCGTTGTAACTCTTATACAAAACAATCCACCTGGGAGACCTACCTTTTATTAAGTAATTTTAAGGGTTAGGTATACATAACCGAGCTAAGCCCCAAACCTTAAGAAAATCTATTTTATTAAAAAAACCAGGTACTAAATCTTTGTTACGATTTTTATACGATTTCTACTTATACATAGATATCATAATTGCAACAAGCTAAGTTGTAGTTAGCAAAAATACAACTTACCGAAATTGAATAACGTTGATAATGATAATTAAAGAAATAGTATTTAAGATTTATTGTTTTGATTTTTATTGCTTTTCTAATAAAACCTATTATTTTAGAAGACATGATTTTTAAGGTTGATTTTGCTCCGATATGGATCTTATAAGGCCTTTCCCTTTTCCCTGTTCTATTTCGCCTCCGTTTCATGATAAAGAGTGGCCTTGAATCTTGTTATTTACGTAACAACTGGATATCGTTGCCATGGTGACAATTTACGATAGGAATCGATTTTTGAACAACTTGAGGCCATCGACCGAATTCCGAATTCAAAACATTGTTATCGGAACAGACATGTAATGTTAGTTAAAATAAAACGTGAAGCTGAAACACATTTACCTAGAATTAAGTGCTTTTGCCATACCAGTAAATACCTAGTCAATCCGACGCGCCATGTGGGCACCATTCACTGTATAGTTTATAACTTTTCTGGCACGTTACCAAACTTTAAAAATAGTCATATTTTTTAGAGAGCTCCAGCGTCACTGTTTAGGACACTAGATGTTCGTTACGGAGACCCAGGTCAGCCATATTCTGTCACGCTCGATAGCTACGCACACTTGGATTCCAACTCCTAAGGCGTAGACAATAGGAACGTTAGGTCCAGGATGGATTACTTTTATTAGCGCTCAAGTTCAAGAAAAATAGAGAGGTCGTTCGCGCAAACTTTGACAGGGCCCGGGGGACTAGCTGGCTGGCCTTTTTTGTAATGTCATTTCATTATGATTGGCTACCAAATAAACATTTATTCTATTCAAGTCAAAGCCTACGCAAACGACTTTTTGTACTACATTTCACCAGAAATCTGACATTGACGGCTAGTAAAAGTCGACGCAGCGCACCCCCCTAAGCGCCAGTAAAAATCGTTGGTGCTCGCCCCCGAGTGTATGCTTTCGAGTATGCCAATTACTTTATCGGATTTTCGAGACACATTTTAACTATAATAAACGGCAAAGGAAAATATCGGCAAAAAGTGGATCCTATTAAAGATTATAATTGTAATAGATCTATAAATTCTGCCTTCCCTTTCTACATTAAAGTTATAACAAGAATGGCTCTTTTAGAATTGTCAAAGTTAGCTTAAAATCAGATAATCGCTACCAACAATGCCGTAACACAAAATATGTTTAACATATTAAAGACTTAACTTACCGCGGTTCACCTTCATAAACTCATCCTGTTTCCCGTATTAGGCAGAGACAATAGACTTCCATTTGTTGCGAACCTGGTACATCACTTTCGCTTCGTCCCATCAACGGCACATTCAATGGTTTCATAAAGACCGCTAACTTAATTTTAAATTCACTTGCCCTTTTTGGCTTCTTTGTTTAATTCTTTAATGATTTTCTTGCTTTCATGTCTCAATTTATATATTATTCAGTAAGTAAGCACTCCTGAACGGACTATCAGACAGGTGTGAGGTGTTCAACTGTTCAGTCGGCCAGCGCACGGCCAACGGTCTAGTCGCGTATTATCGCAATCACTGAATCGGGTTCGCGTACGGCTATCAGTGAAATATTAAATATTATCAGATTGGTGATAAAGATTCGGTTTATAACATTTAGTGTGAAGTGATACAGTTGCCAGATATGCGCGAGAAAGTGGACAGTTTTCGCGGCTGAAAGTACTTTTTTGCATTTAAAAATATTGACTCTGAACTTTGACAAAAACAAAATTTTTTTAACAGTGATTGGTTGCAATCAAGCCTTCCAGCCAAAGCATTGCAACACCCAATTTTGAATTTTTGCTTGTTGTATTAGCTAACTGCTGACATGCATTCTTCGAAATTCAAAATTTTCAAATATTAATTACCGAGTTGTTGACTCATCAAATGTTCTATTTTTGAATTTTTAACAAAATAGTGGTTAAAAATATTTAAAAATGGATATCAACGGGACAGAGATGTTTAACCTAGGGTTTACAGACATCATGTCAACTACAATGATACCAGATACCATGATGACGGGAAGTTCGACCGATGGCGGTTTGACGGAGTTGGTAGGGTTGTTGTCGACAACCATGATGCCAGAGGCGAGCACGGCTGCCCCATGGGACTTCCGTACATGGATAGGGGATATGATTATGCAGGTCAGTTGTTATACTACGTGCAACTCTTTAGGATTGAGAGTTGTCGCAATGTGACCATGGATAATGCAATGAAATATCAGAAGCTCAATCCTCATTATTATCTGTGATCAAGACGAATCTAACGACACCTTCAAATCAATTAATCAAGCCTTTTAAGCTGCTTTTCGGCAGTTGGGTAAAAAATCTAGTTACAGCAAAAATAACCAAAAATAGAATGCTTTTGATCTAATTATTAAATGGATTCCACAATTTATTTATTACTTATTTCAATAAAAAAATATTCGAATAAAATACTACAAACTGACGTCCGTGCAATGACGACGTTAAAGAATGAGGAAAAAGCAAAAGGTGTGCCAGGTTATAGGCTTAGAGCAGATGAAAGCCCATCGTCTCTGCCTGCCCCTGACGGGAAACAGGTTTAAGTTTATGTGCAAAAATTTCGCTTTTATTAGAAAGAAATTTCTGAAAAACATATTTGTTGGTCAGCGACCCAATCATAAACAAGACTATTACTGTCGCTGCATTAGTAAGTCCGGTTTTAAGAGAGCATTCAACTGCATAACAATGTTGCTTTCGTCTCAACATCTTTTTAAATAACAGTTTAGAACCATATTTTGTTATTAATGTCCTCCAGTCTCATTTTTGGTCACAACCTTATAACTTTTAACACAGAACCAACCAATCTACGCACCAAACTACCAAATTACACAAAACACTCGTATTAAGTATACTTATGTTGTACATCTGTACATTATACCACCATTATACTAAAAATATTAAGTAAACATTTCACGGAGTTGATCGCAAACCGATGAAAACACCAAAAAATCTTATTTTGAAAGTTTTATTTCTGTGATCCGAGTTTTGGAGATCCAAAACTCTTTTTTTTTCTAGGATCACAGATATGATAGACAGGATATTTTTAGTATAAGGCTGCCTTTCCACCAGAGATATGCTATTGTACGTTGCTATGGATGCATTTGATATCCACCAATCATATTCATTCAGCCAGTGCTATGCTATGTGGACCAATGAATATGATTGGTGGATATCAAACGCATCCAAGCAGCATAGCATAGCACATCTCTGGTGGAAAGGCAGCCTAATGGTGGTGTAATTATATTGTAGGAGTTCAATATCAAAAGTTATGCAGATAAAACTGGATTTAGACCCACTTGCATTAAAAGCAAGCAGCAGAGAGTTAGCCAAGTAACCCGTGAAAAATGTTGAGGTCTTCATGAGTTAAGTCTCTTTCGGATAATCTTTTATTACATCGCGGCTTTACGTGTTCAGTAATTCACGTCTCGATATTTCGATGACACTTGGAACGAATATCTATTTCAATTGGTCATTCCTTCGGCTTCGTCGGCAAAATATTGTAAAGTTCCAACTTCCAAGAATTGTATGAATCAATATTCCGGAAACTGATGCAGGCCTCGAATCAAACCCTTGACCTTGCGCACTTAAAACTGGTTCACCGAAAAAGGTATCATGGTTATTGGACCATTTATTATGGGGACCTAGAGCCACTGCACCATAAATACAAGTTGTTATGCGGAAACTTTTAATTTTATAATTCTTTCTTTTCTCGAAAGAAAGAAAGAATTTTATAATAAATGTGGGTTATGTGAAGCTGGATTCACATTGGAAAATATCGCCAGAAAGCCACCATTTTGGTGTTAGATTTTAGCGTTCGACCATCAGCCTCCTAGCCACTTGGCTTTGACCTTCCTTAATGCTAATGGAAAGAAAACGACTTGTAAACGAAACGAAAGTCGAAGCCACTACTTGGCTAGAGGTTCAGGGCAGCTGCAACGATTTTTACTAGGGCTCAAGTTCTGTTAAAGTCAGATTATTGCCGAAAAATAGTACAATAATTTCGTTTGCGAAGACTTTGACAAGACTTGAGCGCCGAAAAAGGCCTAACCCCCTTGGGGCCGTTGTCACAGTTTCACGACTAAACTTGGGGCTATTTTGTATTTTCCTGTGAACGTAGCTTTTTAGTAGCTATTGATTTATAATAATTAATCAACCAAATCTGATCAAAGACGACTTAATCTACTCTCGTATCGTATGGTTCATTGCACCAAAGCTAAAATGCTCAGAAACTCTTGAGCGTATAAATACTTAAAAGGATTATCGTGTTAATAACACGACTTACATTTAATAATTAGATTTAAAGCTGGTTTATATCAGTGGTTTAGACAGTTTTTATTAAAGGTTTTTAATTATCTTTAAAGTAGAATAAGATAGATATAAAGCGTGATTCTATAGTGGCCACTAAGTCTAATTCTAAACTTAAAGGCAACTGTCACTCTCACATATATTCTACATCGCGTAGGAGTGAGCGGGACGTTTCGATTAGACTAATTAAATTAATTACAATGGAATAGGTCTAATTTCTACTTTGTGTACAATTTGCGGAATCGCTACAAATGTATCAATAAGATAAATATTGTGCAAGTAACGTACCTAAGTAAATACAAACATAGACATTTGCAAGGATGCTGGTAGTTGTAGTTCAGATGGTAGTGTGCTCATTTCGCGTGCATTAGCATTCGAATGTGGTGGAACATGTCTAGTAGGACCGACTAGGGAAATCCTTGTGCTTATTCGTGTTTCAATTACAAGAACACTGGCTGTGCTGTTTTTTTATATCTTAGGTATCCACAATGCTGATGGTAGTAATTATGACTTGCGTTTTTTAACTATCCTAAATCTGACTGGTTTAAAAATGTCGCACCAAAGTTGTTTGTTTCGCTACCGATGTCATGTTGTGTTCGTATTATTAGACTAACTTTTAAATTAGAAATAACTGTTTAAAGAAAAATTTAAATCGTATAAAGTATATCCTATGTCAGTCCTGTGATGAAGGCGAATCTTAAAGGCTAATAATCTATTATATATTATATAATTTATAATCTAAGGCTGCAAATAAGTTAAAACAATCATCAAACATCATTAGCTAGAGCGAGAAAGAACTATCACGGAATCGGCGAGGCCCAACCAAATTTAAAATTACTTGGCTAATCGTACGGACAGCAGATCAATGGTAACACTTGCAGTACGATTAAAATCTTACGGCGCAGATAAGAACGGTCCAAAGTCCAAAATGTTACACTTGATCTGCTTCTGTACATCTGTTAGCTGTACATAAAGCAGGTTAAAAGAATTCTGTAAACAAAGGTTGTCTGGAAGAGATCGCTTTAAGCGATAAGACCGCCAATTGTGATACTAACTGTATTAGCATATTTCTTTTGTGTAATTCCTTTTACTTTGCAATAAAGAATATTTATCTTATCTTATCTTATCTTAAAAGACATTGCCACATTTCATTGGAGCTTTGCCCCACCTACAAAACTACGTGACCATTTAAGCTGTACCTATCATTTTGGGGACTTATTACAGGTTTCATATTGCATAATCATAATCAGTATCATTTTCTAGTACTCTCGCAACTCCTATTGAAGAATAACAAAAACAATGAATAAGTTGCTTCGATTTCTTACTATTTTCTGAATTCTTAATTAAGCTGTTTTTTTCGAATCGCAACTTGTACAAAACTTTATTTTAAACCAACAATTTTAATAAACACGGATATATTTTTGCATTTATTCGTTATATTGTACAACTTGCGGTTGATGGTGGGACAGAATCTGGCATGGTCATTTATTTCATGCCTGCTACCAGTTAGCCAGACGAACTGGACGCTTTTAAGAGATGGTTCTGTGTCTGCACAGACTGTGCAGTTGGGGGGAGGCCGTTGCCCAGCAGTTGGACATCACACAGACTGGTAAAAAACATTTCCAAAATTCCCATTAAGTATGTGAAAGGTCTGAGGTTAACGAGTTGAATGATATTAGTTTTGTAATGTAGGTATTTATTCAAAACCTTGACATGAAACGAGTACCTAATAGCGGGATTGCGAAAAACTGCACCGGTGAGGCGTGAGAATCTACCGATTTAATAATGGACATCGAAGTATACTGTTTTCAGTACCGCCTTTACCATAAGGGCACAGGGGGCCCTGGGCACTCAGGGGCCCCGAAATACCGATATTACACTTTACAATTTATTTTCTATTTCGCACACACACATACGCACACATCCTACACACACGTTATTTAACACTAATTCATAAATAATTTATTATGTAAGATACAGCTAAACTTATTAACTATCATTGCATGCAATTAAGTATTATTGCTGCTTTTTGGAATGCGCGTACGGCCGGATCACTGACTCCCAAGTTAAAGGTTTTTAACCTAGTTTGTGAGTTCAGGGTTTCATTCTGTGTGCTCATCACCATAGCTTTCTAAGCTATAAATGTAATGTTTTGTAAATTTTTATGTTGGCTACTGCAAATAAATATTTTTATTTTATTTATTATTTTATTATTATTATTTTGAACCATTTATATTTGAGCTGCACTAAGAATTACCGCCAACATTTCTAAGTCAAAATGTTCATCTGACACTAGATCAGTTTTTCTTTTAAACAGTGAAAATTTTAATTTCTATGTCTTCCACTTTCTTTTTCAATAGGGCCCCATATTCTTGTGTGCCCAAGGGCCCCGGAATGGCCTAAGACGGCCCTGACTGTTTTGGGTAAATGTTAGAAAAGTAACATGACATGATCATGACGTGTCAATGTCAGTAAATGATTTCTATGGTACAACGTTTTTTTATTAGTCTTTAAATTTTATTAAAGTCACATTATTGCCCAAAAATAGTATGTCGTTCGCGCAGACTTTAACAGGACTTAAGCGCTAATAAAATTTGTTGCAGTTAAGCCCCCAGGTATTTGGTACTAATTTTGACATCATACGTCCACGCGTTTCTGAAAAAAAGGTCTTGACAGACAACGAAGTGATCCTATTCCTTTTTACTCTTGCGTTAAGGAACCCTAAAAATGACGTTTTTGTTGTTGTTATAATTCTTACTTTTGTAGAGAGGAACATAATGCCACCGAAAAAGTATGACATCATCGTGACCAATTGACAGATTCATCTTGTATAGAATCTTGTAGAGTTAAGTACCCTTCTTCCACTAGATTTGACAAGACAAAAACGATTTGCGAAAACCCGGTACATAGATGATAGTTTTTCTTGTCGATTATAATCACATCAAGACTGTTAGCCATAAACCTAGTTTAACATCACTTCCCTTGAACTGTGTTTTGTCACTTTCATACTTCGATAAGAGATTGAAGAGGAAAGCTCCACAAAATTTGCTGCGAAACTCAACAGCGGACTAGTCACTGGACTCGTACCGCGCAAGCCAATGGATAAATTCATAAAGTGCAGCTGTGACAGATTGCGGCAAGAAAAGAAGCTTAAAAAAAAAAATTCATACTTCGTTGAACAACGTTAAGCTATAAAAGACCATGTCTTAAACCATGGATCCATTTTTAAGTCAGGTTTTTGGCTAACAATGCAAGTGTAGGACTTTGGACTTTGAAGTTTAAAAATACCGTTGGAGCAGTGAATGACGTCACAAAACTTATTATCGCAATTATACGTTGAATTATGATGATCGATATTGATAGAGACATTATAAAAAAAAAAAACCAAGAAAAATTGTGTTTAAATAAATAAACATAATTTTTTTTTTTAGCTTGGATATTTTCATTTTACTCTATAAGTTATACATCATGTATTACATTTATTTTAAAAGATTTCCATATAGGTATCTCTCTCTTAAATTTTTTATAGACTAAATAAAAAATTTTCAGTTCTAGATTTATTTATTTATTTATTTATTTATTTAACCTTTGTTACATCTTATGTATCGGGCGAACTTAATGCCTTGCGGCATTTTCTTCCAGTTTACCTTAGGGCATGCAGAGATTGTTTGGGCTGGTATAACACAAAGATATTATAATAAAAGAAGAACAACAATGAACAGTAAATAAAATCATACCTATATACTTACATACAATACACATATACGTTTAAACCCTATTACATATATTATATACATGAATATACCTATAATACATACCTAAATTATAAATAATATACCTATACTATAAATACATATACCTACCTACTACTTAATAGCTAGATATTCGTATGACATACAATGACTACTTAGATGACAATTTAAGCGGGTTTCAGAAAATGGTTGCGGACTTGTTTTTTAAAAATATGACGACTTTCAGCTCTCCTTATCTTTTCTGGTAGTTCGTTCCACAGCCGAGCAGCGTAGACCGTAAAGGAGTAAGAGTAGAAGGTAGTGCTATGTGAAGGGTACATGAGACAAAGAGTGTGAGTAGAGCGAAGGTTTCTGTTATGAAAAGCGGACAAGTACTGAAGCTTGTCTTTGAGATAAGGAGGAGAGAATGGATCAAAAAGAATAGTGTATAAAAGACAGAGAACGCGAGAATCCCTTCGCTGGCGGATGGTGAGCCATTTGAGCTTATTTCTGTATTGAGAGACATGGTCATATTTGCGAAGACCGAAGACAAAGCGGATACAATTATTGAGAAGACGGTCAAGTTTGTTCAGAAGGGCTTCCGTAAGGTCTACGTAACACACATCAGCATAATCTATGATTGGCAGAATAAGTGATTGAACCAACATCAACTTTGTCCTTTGAGGAAGAAAAAATTTAAATCTATAGAGACTTCGCAAGGCTCCTGTGACTTTGCGACTTACTTCAGCAACCTGAACTCTCCAGCCGAGGGTTTGGTCAATGTGTAGTCCAAGATCTTTGACACTTTGACAATAAGGTATTACCTCGCCATCGTATACAAGTGGCTCTAAGGTGCTCGTATCGAGTCTAGAGATTAGACGTGAGCTTCCAACCATTATTGATTGGCATTTAGTTGGGTTGACAGCCACTCCAAACCTAATCGACCAATCCCTAATCCTTTCCAGATCTCCGTTTAACAGTTCTACAGCTTCAGCTATATTGTTGACATCTGATTGAGCGTACAGTTGCAGATCATCAGCATATAGGTGGTACGAGCAGTTAAGATCACCAGTGATCATATTAATGAATACCGAAAACATTAGAGGAGATAAAATTCCGCCCTGGGGAACTCCTGTAGTCAAGTCACACCAGTCAGAAGACGAATCCGCTAGGCGCACCATCTGCTGGCGACCACGGAGGTAATTGGAAAACCAGTCCAGTGTAGAGGGTGATATTTTGAGATACTTCAATATTGAAAGAAGTATGTCATGATCCACAGTATTAAATGCGTTTGAGAAATCAATCAACCCTAACACTGTGACCTTCGTGTTCTCCATTCCCTCCTTTATGTCATCGGTAACCTTAAGGAGCGCCGTCGCGGTGCTATGACCCTTTCTAAAGCCCGACTGGAACGGGGTTAGGAGATGGTTATTGTGCAAATATGTTGATAGTTGTCGGTGAGCACACGCTTCCACCACCTTGGACAAGAAAGGGAGTATGGAGATCGGACGAAAGTGATTGGGCAAGGAGGGATTGCTGACTTTGGGAAGCGGACGGACAAAAGCTTTGCGCCACTGGGATGGAAATTGACCGGTGTCGAAGGAATAATTGATTATGTGAGTAATAATTGGCAAGAGACAGTCCAAGATTACGACAATCATGGCACGGCTCACCTCATCACATCCAACAGCCCTGGATTTGATGGAGAGGATGATCTTTTTAATCTCATCTTGATCTACAGGCGAAAACTCGAAGTGTTGATTGTCAGGAGGGGTCAGCGTAGATATTTTTGCGATAGTAGATGACTTCACCATTGGATCCAGGGAAATTGTAGCAGAGAAATGGCTATTTAAATTATTAAGTGAGACGGGAGGGCCACTGCAGTCATCCTGAATGTCTTTGCCGATACCTACAGACTTTAGAAATTTCCAAACTTCTGCAGAAGAGGAGTTTAAAATGCTCTCATGAAAGTGACGACGCTTAACTACTCGTATCACCTGGTTGCACCGGTTCCGGGCCTTTTTATAACTTAACCAATCCGTTTCTGACCGGTTTTTCTTAAATTTGCGGAAGGCTCTATCGCGACACCGCATAGCCATACGCACCTCGTTCGTCATCCATGGGGCCGGAGGGCGCTTCATTCGAACTTTGCGCTTCGGGGCGTGACAGTCAAAGAGATTTATCACAGCGTTATTTAAAAAGTTAACTTTATCGTCAACAGAGGAAGCAGCCACCAAAGGTCCCCAGTCGATTTCCGAAGCATCACTCCTTAACCCGTCAACATCCATCCTCGCAAAACTACGCATGTTAATTGTTAACTATCTTCGGGCGCTGTTTTGTGAATTGCCTTAACAAAATCTATTATGTTCCCCGTGGGTTACATTACATGACAATTTATATGGAGTGACACCTCTCCGTTCTTAATTATGAAATAACTTACCACATATTGTGACGTACATACTTTATATACCAACACTACACTTTTTGTGCAGTTTTTTAGCTTTTTCTGATCGGACAATGCCTCTTATACAAATGACATCATTACGTACATTTTGTATGGAGGTCCGGTTTGGCTTGTCTAATTTTGTACTAACAATAGGACATTATATGACCAGAGCTATACCTACCTACATATTTATTACACAATTGCATTTATCTCTTACGGGCTAGCTGCAAATTCTACTATGGTCTCTTGAAAATGGCGGGAAACGACGGTTGCAAAATTATTTGATAATTTTTGTTTTATTGTCTACAGTGGTTATTTTGAGATTAATATCACGTTAAATTAATCAGAAAATGTTCGCGAATGACAGTATGGTGAATTTGTTGGATAACTTAAGCAAGATCTGGGGTTTCAAGCTTTTATGAAGAGTGCCCGCTACAAGCTCGGTAGTGAACGTGACTGTCGAGCTGCTTCGTCCAGAGTGATGACGCTACGGCGTCTCCTCTGGATGAAGACAAGAAGACGCGGCTACCCAGGGTGAAGACGCTACTGCGACTCCCCTGGAGGAAGATAGAAGACTATTGAATATATTGAATTTTCTGTAACATGACATTGGCAAATGACGAACAGTCGAGTTCATTAATAAAATAAATAAATAAATTCTACTATAGGATCTTTTACGATTCAAGTAGCATAGGCAAAGGTAATTTAGATCATGCAGCCATGTCTTATGTAGTATTTTTCCTAGGTAATTATGAGATTAAAACATTTAACGATAAGTACTTGTCAAACCCTATTATGAGCCCATGGTGGACTTAAACTGGGTCTAATTAAGGCGATCTATCAAGTTCACGGTCATACAATGTCAAAATGATTGTCTGTGAAAATGTTTTGTTCTAAGTACCCGCCTATTGCGTAGTTGCGTCCACTGACATCGTAATTAGCGAATGGTCATTTATTTTCAAAATTACGGGATGTCATTTTAGGAGTACCTAATGCTTTTTGTGCCAAAATATTAGGTCATGGGTTTTGTTATATGTGGATGTGGAGGATGTGAATTTGTCTCATCAAACACTTCAACTAAACTAAAGCAAAGCATAACTCAAAACTAAGTATAACTCAAAACAACTAAACTAAAGCAGTATAACTTAAAAGTATACAGAGAAAAAAAAAGAATAACATTCATTTCATTCACAAATAAGACATACACAAGAACAATAAAATACAAACAAAATGATAAATAAATAAAAATGGAACAAAATATAAAAAATAACTTTATAGGAAGCATTGATTAAGGTTCAATATGAATAATCTCAACATTACATGTTGTAAGGTTGATATTTTCTCAATAACTACTTGACCCATTTTTCAAAACCATATTAACTTTAAAACATGAATTGAAACATTTTAAATTCATGATTAAATAATACACTTCTTCCTTTTTTAGAATTAAAACTATAGTGAGCCATTACTACAAATTATTATATATAAACGGATATCACTCACTTATATTGTTAAAGTCGGCAATTAGACCGACAGTTTCGACCGATTTCGACGGTCTTTTTCAAGGTGAGCGCGCCACGCCCGCGTCGCCGTTGACGTTTCTTCGCGCACTGCGGGCACTGCGGATGAGCGCCCTCTGTGCGCGCTCCGAGATAACTTGTCCCGCCGACGACGACGGTGCGTTCGATGGCTGTAGCTGGATTCGTTGATCGATCTCACTTGTCGGGGAGTTACCGCCACTCACGTTAGGTCCCGTCACGCAGTATATACTCACTGCGTCTACTCCGCATTCACTCACACTCCTAACATCGGATACGGCCCTGAGTACGGGCTTCCACGTAGCAGGCAAGGACCAACCGCAATCTCTGTTGAAATTGGGCCGTCGTGCAATCTCAATCGCTTCCCTGATCTTGCGTGGCACAAAGAACTTTTCTCGCGCAAGAACAGTTGCTTTGTCAAAGCGTATGTAATGACCCGTATCTGTATCCATAGCGTGTTCTGCGACTGCTGATCCAACGCTATCCAGGGTTCTCACTGACCGTATGTGCTCTGACAACCTTGTAGCCACGTTTCGCCTCGTTTCGCCTATGTAACTCTTGCCACAGTCACAAGGCACCATGTATACACCCGGGACGTTCAATGGGTCTCTGTCCTTGGGCGAGCGTAAAAACTGTCTTAGTTGTGTAAGGGGACGGAAAACTGTCTTAATGCTATATCTCCGGCGTAATAAGTTTCCAATTATATCCGTCACCCCCTTCACAAAAGGTAAGTATACTGGGGATCTCTCTACGGACGGCCAACGTGTGCTCTCAGTCCTGTGTGCCACTCTCCAGCTCTGCCTCCACCGGTAACCGTTGCTCTCAAGTGCCTGTCTCACATGTGATAGCTCATCGTTCACATACTGTGCGTCACATAGGCGTAACGCTCTATTGATGAGAGCCCGTGGCACTGAGTAAAGATGTGCAGGGTGATGATGCGAGTCCGCCCTTAGATATCGGTCCGTATGACACTTCTTCCTCTTGAAGTGCCGCTCCCCGTACTGGTCCCTGTCTTGAGCGAGCCGGAACAGCTGTTCAGGGCTCGCGATGTCCGTACATGTAACATCTTATATACCATGTGGCAAGCATAATAAAGAATTTGAATTTGTACATTCACAAATATTACAGAGCCAAGATTTGTTCCGGCGTCCAGGGCCCCTTCTGTACACAATACACACTATGTTTTGACAAACTATCCTATAACCAAAAATAGTAGTTAACATTGTAAGTGAGTAGGTACTACAAATTACAACATTACAATACTTATTGTTGCAGGAGGGGTCGCCTCCACCGATCCCGGGATTCGTTTGGATTATTTTTCTTTTCTCGTGTGGTTTAGTGACCAAACCTATTTGTCAAAGTTATTCAGGCCGTGACTTTTACGTGGCCTAACGACTGCTGCCAAGCGACAACAACCGGGACCAACTGCTTAACGAGGCTTTCCGAGGCACGAAGAAATGTTTTTACCCACTGTTCACGGTATCCGTGAGCATTGCAACAGGGAAAATACCATCAACTTATAAAGATTTAAAGATACTTACATCTTAGTTTCCTTACTTTTAATTTCTAATACTCTGAAGACCGCTCAAACAAATAGTACTTGCTATCTTTTTAGTTCAAAGCTGGCTTATCTATGTATAGTCCACGGCGCACCAATTTACATATAACTGCAATCTAGACCTAATTACTGTCGCATAAAGTGATTCTGTTACACTTGGTGTGCGGTCAACTGTACACCGAATACGAAGACTTTCATTAAATCGTAAATGCGAGATAAAGTAAATAGTGATACGTAGCTCTGTGACCTTAATTAATGGCCTCTTTCTTTAGGAAATTTGGACAAATTAAACACTTTTTATTATAGTGTAAGTGCAGTGATAATGTATTTAAGTAAATGTCTGACCTCGATGATATTACGCATTCAAAATAATGGAAGGTCTATGTAATTACTTAAATATGTAATAATATTTATTTTCCCAATCTTGTTAACTGGCAAACCTTGTGAGACCGCAATCTAGACTGTATATGTCCTCGATGTATGTTGGTCCGAATCGATATTTATTTGCTCTCGGTCCTGTGACCCTATTTAGCCTACAATTAACAGATATTTTCCATAACTTTACCGGGTAGCAGGACTCTTTGCAGGGTCACCTACCGCCGCCTTACCTATTCGTGCCATCAAATAGTAATGCATCAGCGTTAGGGCAAGTGGGCTCGAGTTGTTATAACTCAGGTTCTAAGGGCGGCAATTGCACCTTCAACTCTTCTAGACTGGTGTCCCTTCATTTGATAAAAAACAAATTACAAACATTTCATTTCACAAACAACGTTTGGCAAAATTATGATTCATAAGTTCATCTTTGTACAAAGTAATGGTTCTATAAATAATTCATTTGACAAAACAATTACGAGACAAAGTTTCTTTCTTCAAAACATCACTTAACAAACTATTCACTTATTATATACGTTAATAGATAAAACAACGCAAGGCATAAAAACCTTTGACAAAATGCATTGTTTGGTAATTGTGATTTGTTTTTTATCAAATGAAGGGACACCCCGACCAACTCTCTAACCAGATCCGACACGGATGTTTAGGTTCAGAAGGCTCTGGCTTGGAGCGAAGCGCAGCTTCGCGCCAAGCCAGAGACTTCGATGGTAAGTTTTTTTTTTGTATGCAAAAAGCAAGTTCATTTATTAACAATTATACATATAAAATACCCACTTATTTACCCAATATTTTGTCTAATGGCGACCTTGCAAAAGGAATACTTTGGTCATTTAATCAATTGCAAAATGACGGTTTAGCATTCACAACATTTGCTATGTTAAATATTTATAAAAGGGATTTTTGTCAAATGATCACTTTTAAAACGATCACTTTAGTAAATGATAAGTTTGTCAAATGATTACTTTTTCAAAAATAATTTGTAAAATGATCATTTGTCATACGTTTTTTGTCAAACATTAGTGAACCTTCTAGACTACCTACTCTAGTTGGTTTTAATTTGCGACGACGGTGCCCACTTACCATAAGGTGATCCACCAGTTTTTTGTCGTTCCTAGTCAATAAAAAATACCATATACTTCACCAAGCCATATAACTGGCAAAATCTTTAATATCCCCCTTTCTTCTATCCACAGCGCACCACATCAACAACACAAAGCAGTTTTCTGCAAGGTTTCATCGCTTCGCTCTCCTTCATCGTTGTGTCAGAACTGGGTGACAAGACCTTCTTCATCGCTGCCATAATGGCGATGAAGCACCCTCGCCTCGTCGTCTTCGGGGGAGCCATATCTGCCTTGGTCTTCATGACAATATTGTCCGCGGCGTTCGGATCAATAGCAACGTTTATACCAAGAGTATACACGTACTATGCCAGTGCAGTGTTATTCGCGATATTTGGTCTTAAAATGTTAAGAGACGGGTGGAAGATGGACCCTAATGAGGGGCAGGAGGAGTTAGAAGAAGTGCAGATGGAGTTGAAGAGGAGAGAGGATCAGGTTGGTGGCTTTTTGTTTGATTTGGTTATGATAATTAAAATAAGGTATTTTGGGGATGGTTATAGCTTGGCCACTTAACAGAGATGCTTAGTAGTCAGCGTCAACGAAACGTGACCCTATTCGCCCGTTTTAAAGGATAGATGAGGTCAGGTTTCGTTGACGCTGTCCATGCAAGGTGAATTAACCCCAAAAACTACTAGGGCTTACTTTGTGGTACTTTTTGAATTTCTTTCAGTTTTCGGACTGACAGGTAAACAAAACAATACAAACATGATAAATCAAGAACGTCATCCCTTTGAGAAAACTGTTATAAAACTGAAGTGCCTCAAAAATAGTTGTTTAATTTTATTTACTGGTGTAGGTACTATAGGTACTATTTAACTTGACCACTTAACAGAGGTGTTTAGAACAAAGTGCAAGCGAATGAATGAATCTTTCGTGGGGTAAAAAGCATACCTCTGTCATATTGTGATGTGGTACCAGAGTAGACAGATCTTATGGCGCTTCTTGAAACGATAGACTGTATGGAAAAATAATTCACTGGTAGTTGAACAACGTTTTGGAAAATTATTCTGCGCTGATACTCTGTGTTAATTGGTCAATTTGTAAAAATAGAAGCTTGCAGCTCTACTAGTAATCTATCGAAACGAATCTCTCGGATGATACAGACGGCCCATCTCCTAATATCAAAGGACAGACACAAATTGACAGAATCGGACAGGTTTTCGTTTTTCTTCATTTGCCAGTGGCGAAAATCAGTAATGGAAAAAGGGGAATAGATCTCTCTAAAGTTACCATGGAAATAAAATTGCACGAAATTTTAAAAATAAATCTACTTATCTTTGATTTTTACTATTATCATTAACAAAATGGAAATACTTATCACAAGTCTGATATGTAACTTTGAAATGTCTTTGAAATTTCAGATCAGATGTAGTGATATCGTGATAATATATCTTGATATTTCAAACGACACAAATAGCAATATGTGACATGTGTTTATCAATGTGATGATCGTCCTGAAGACGAGCATGCATAATAGTAAAGATGTGTCTACTTATCCCACGTTGTGATGTAATTTTTTTTACATTATTAGTGCTAACAGCAACGGTACTTGCAACTCATATGGAATTGTAGACTTGGAGCCGTTCCTTCTGATACATATATAAAACCAACCATAGAAATTAACGTTTCGATAGAATTATTTGGAGCCCTAGCTTCGTAGTAATATTAATCTGGCCATTCGTTTCAAGAATAGTAGGTATAACAACAATTTTCTCAATAGATCTATTAATAACATTGATCTCCTATAAACAACTAGATACACAAAGGTCTTACTAAAACAATTTAATAAACGTCCAAATAATGTCCAATAAAGCAAATGAGGGTTCATTCATCCGTTTGGACCTTCTTTGCGCTCGGACATTTTTAGAAGGCAGACTGTGTATAGGAGATCAATGATTAATAAGCGTTATTTGTTAGATGTAGTTACTTGTATCCTCTTCCCCTTTTCTAAAGAAAACTCTTGAAATAGAATACCTACGCGACTGTAAATGATAATTTTATCAAAATCACTGTCGTAAATTCACACGCTTTATCTTTAAGCCGGCTTAGGTAAGGTAATCCTCTGTGGAAATCGGTACCTACTGGTGATTTTATTGATTTTCTATGATTGATCGCGGCCGCGTGTGTGAGGCATGTTCAATCATTGCTCAGCTGACTAGCCGGCGACGTATCTACTCATATTTTGAAATGCTCATGTCTGATTTTGGTCGGCCTTGAAATTATTGTAACTTATTTTTTATGCACGGTCAAGACCCGGTTAAAGTTCAAAGTCTACCACAATGAAATACGTTTTGTACTAAATAGAAAAACAGATTAGTATTAGGTATATAAGTAGTTAATATAAATGTAATTCTTATTCTTTTAAAAGATGTGCTGCTGAGAGTCTTTTGCCACTTTTTATTCTCAGCGTTTGGTGTAAATGTAAATTCTCAATAATAATAATAACGGGCCTGTTATAATTGCAATAAAATATATTTTGATTCCAATAAAAGATTTGTATTGTGTTTAGATGTGAGGTACCTATGTTATAATTATATAATACCTACCTTTTTAGCTACTTATTTGTCGCAAAATATTTGTTATCTTTCAATCATAAATGTGACGCATGATTTTTAAAAATATACCTTCTATATGGTTTATCCAATTACATATCTAATCCTATAAATCGTTTTATCTGATCTTTGTTTTATGTTAGATGATAATCTTGACAGGCCACTATCATGCTACATTTATTGATGGGTTAGTTTCCAGATAATATATTTTATATTTATCATAATGAATTAAATAAAAATTTACCTACATGTAAAGAAACTAACGAAACTTATCTGATCAATCGGATCTCTTTAATGATAGTATGACGTAGTATTTAGGCAGCCCACGTAAACATTAATTAAGTAGGAACCTAAGCTTTACTCTGATAAGATAGTATTCGAGATATTTCGTAGAGTGTTAGCTAATTACATTACAATTTCAGCTTAGTTATACAAATGTTGAATTCCTTTATTTGTTCTATTTTTACTTTTTAGGATTTGCGACACGTGAGTTTAAATTTCCGCAATTTTGTTACTGGCATTTAAATGTGGCTTATGAAAACAAAAGGGGAAGGGGACTTTCCAATTTCCAAAAAAACACGATGCCAGTATTATTTATTATTTAAACCGACAACAGGAGGCTGCAAGAGAGAGAGCGAGGTCTCCAGAATCGGTGGTGACCACATCGATATGTACAGAGAGTGGGCCTTCGCAGGCCCCCATAGCGACCCCAGAGACCTCGAGGACGCCAGAGGAGTCCCAACCGGGACCCTCAAAGCTATCAGACACGTTGAGGGTGATCTTACGTCTCTATGCCTGGCAGTACGATATACACCATAGTTTAATTTTTATTTTAGCCTAGCTTTTTACGTTCCGTTAAGCACAGATCATATCAATTCGACAAAGCTTTTTGACGGCTTCTAGAATGATTATTGAAACTGCAGAGGAATTCAGCATTTGAATACACTATTGCTTGTGTAGGTGAAGTCCGAGATTCATAGAGAGTGTAGAGCACAAGCTTGCTCTTACAACTGTCTTAACATATGGAATTTTACATATGTAAGAGAGAGCTCACGGTAAGCACTCCAAACTGTCTATATGAATCTCGGCCTAATTGTGACATTGACATGTGACAGTGACATGATACCGATTTTCATTTCATACTACGATGGAACACCGAGAAAGGTGTACAAGAGAGTTTTTGAGGTTGAGATTTTCTCAAAAACTACTTGACCTATTGCAAAAATTATTTCACTGTTTGATAGATAAAAGTGAAAGCTATGTAACTGTAAATCATTAAATTCGGTCCAGTAGTTTTTGAGAAAGTCTCAACCTTATTGAGACGTCTTGTATACTTATCTCTGTCTTCGACTGTACCATTGCTGCTTTCATTAGTAACAATATAATTCTTTGCACAGCAACCGAGCAATGGACTGGAAATGGGAATGTGTGTTCTGTCACTGTCATTTAATAGGCCAGCTGATCAGGAAACACTGAATTTCTGTCGAAAGACTGTTTATATCTTGCACATTTGTACTTGAAGCTAGTGGCATGTTCACATGACAAGTTTATACACCAATTTTCTCTCTAAGCAAGCATTTTGAAGTACCGACAGGTTCATCGGATCTCACAGCCAAGCGCTTTCGATCGTATAATGACACTCTACACTTTCAGAGTTCAGGGACAAGTGTGAGTGCTAGCGTAGTTTGCGCTCACACAACTGTCAAAAGTCAAATATGACAGTTTTAAGAGCGCGCTCACCACAGACTCTCGCTCAAACTTAGCTCTAGAGTCTCGGTCCAAACCAAGACACGTCATGTGCTTCGGCGGAATTAAACATGTCATCCGTACATATTGAAATTAAATATTTATTGTTGTTCACAAAAAATAGCACAAGACAATAATGTTCCTGGCTCCCAAACTAGGATTCCCTGTGCTATGGGAAGCCAGGTCTTTCGTCCTTAAGTATATTAACGCATTTATTTGCCTTAATTATACCTAATGTACTTCCCCATAGCTGTTATTCATAAGCCTAGTTAAACCTCACTTGCCTTAAATCGTGTTGCTATCCCTATCACACTTGGTTAAAAAAAGGTTAAGATAAAAAGGGCCAGGGGGCCTAAACGGTGGCGTAACTTTAAATCACGTTCATGAATACGCACCCATGAGTTTATGAACAACTTTCACTATTGGGGCTAACTCGGAAATTTAAAAAAATCTCCTATTCCATCCTTTAATCGCTTGACTTAGGCATGGTGTGGTGCTACCCTAAAGATCTTCAAGAGATTTTTATTTATTAAACTTGCACAATAAACTACTTAAAAATATATAGTTTTCAATGTTGACCACAAACAAAAACTTTTGAATAACATATTTGTATTTGGTGGCGCCGCCCCAAATACCAGCTGCATATGTCACTATGGGCTCAATAACATGTTTATATATAATCGAAACATTTTCAGAGTGTATACCCCAAGTAGGTCGAATGAACTTGCATAATATCTTGTATATATTGTAAGCTTTTGAGATAACGTGGTTGACGTGTTGTATGAATTTTAAGTTTTTATCAATTATCACACCGAGTAGTTTGATTTTGTCCATAAATATAAGCTCATCTGTGCCCATATAAATTTTTGCCTTTCTGGCTTTAGGTGTAAACGTTACCATTTGTGTTTTAGTAGGACCAAATTTTAATTTTACACCTTCTCCCCATGAAATAATTGTTTTCAGGGCTTGATTTGTATATAGTTGTATTGTAGATATGTTCTTGGCTGATACAATTAAAAATATATCATCGGCGAATGCTTGTATGTGACAGTTGTCTGGGAAAGGTATTTGCAGTAATTCATCAACTATTAGATTCCAAAAAAGTGGACCGCATACAGAGCCTTGTACGCATCCTCTAGTCATTGTTTTGGTGGCTGCTGCATCTGCGTAGTTCAGTGTGACGGTGCGTTCTGTCATATAGTTCAAAATCAGTTTATAATAGTTGCGTGGGCATTTTATGTGATGAAGTCGTTTAAAAAGGGCAGGCCACCATGCATTATCAAATGCAGCTTGGATATCGAGTGAGATAGCTATGACTAGATTTTTAGAATTTTTCGCATCTCCGATTTTAGTGATTGCTTCTTGAAGAGCGTCATTAGTTGAGACCTGTTCTTTGAAACCATACTGTTTGGTACTCATATTATTTGTCTTCTGAAGATGAAATGTGAGTCTTTTTGAAATAAGTTTTTCCAGAAGCTTTCCAAATATGTTCAGGAGTCCTATTGGTCTGTATGAGGCGGTGTCTGAATAATCTTCTTTGTTTGGTTTAGGTAGGACCTTGACATATGCACTTTTCCATGGTTTAGGGAAATGGCCTAGTTGAATGCATTTATTCATAATTTATATCATTCCAGAGAGGGTTTGCAATAAAAACTATAAGAGGTTTCAGAACCATATCTGCCACAGCAGCAATTGCGTTGGCCAAATTCACCCCCCTACATATTAAAATTATGGAAGTTGCGACAATTCAGCAAGTCAAGCTACAAGGAATAACAGACTACTTACCTCATGATATCACTCTTGACTCCCGTGCTCCGCCTTCTGAACTCCTACACCCAGTTCACCGCAAAACGATTGAAATAAACTACGCAACGAATGAAAATGAAATTGATAAACACTGCAATGAAGCCACAACAAAAATTTTCACTGACGGTAGCAAGCATGATGAAGGGAAAGTGGGTGCAGCCTTTGTAGCATTCCTTCCTAATGGGAAAAGAATCGTTAAGAAATTTAAACTACACGATGCATGCTCTGTCTTCCAAGCCGAACTTCTAGCTATACAACGAGCTTTAATGTGGGCAATCGACGTCCACATAGCAGAGCTTTCAATATTCACAGACTGCATGTCCGGACTCTACGAAATCTGTAATAAAGACAGCACAAATTCAATAGTTTCTTTCATACATAGACACATGCATCAGATAGAAAATAACAATGGTGTCATAAAATTTGTTTGGACCAAATCTCACATTGGAATCACAGGAAACGAGGAAGCAGATAAAAATGCAAAAGTAGCAGCTACTGCACACAAAGCTCCGGATTATTCAAAATTCCCCATCAGTTACGTTAAACATCGAGCTAAAATTTACAGTCAAGAAACATCTGAAACTTTGTATAATAGTACTGTACAAGGAGAACATACAAGAAAATGGTGCCCCACATTGAATACCATCGAGAAACTATGGAACTTTTCTCCACCAACATTTCACCTCACCCAAATACTAACGGGACACGGCTATCATCTACATTATCTCCACAGATTTAAAATCAGTCCAACCGACAAATGTCCGTGTGACAACCAAACGATTCAAACAATAGATCATCTGTTAAAAGATTGTCCAAGATACATAAGCCCAAGATCAAATCATGAGACTGCCTGCAGGCTGTTGGACAGAGAGCCCTATGACTTACCTGACCTGCTGGAGAATGATATTAGTATCAAATCATTTATTCAATTGACCAAAATTATAGTGCAAAATCTGAAAACATACAATGAACAAGCTATTAACGGAAACTAACGATATAACAACCCATCATCACAAAATATTATAAAATAATGAGAATCACAAACTCTCAACGAGTGCCACTAAGATTCCGGGAAGAGAAGATATTGTCCTAGCGTGCACTTCCGCCCTTCAGCGCGTCGCTACAAAATCAAAGATGCCTTTTATTTATTTATTTGTTTATATATTTATTACATAGTACACTGATATTTAATCATATATTTACTCTATTTATATACATAATCATTTCATATCTTATAATAAGTACCTACTTACCATATTTATTTTATATTATTAATAACATTATACTTATTTATTATTATACATTACGTATATTATAGTATGTAGTCATCATTATTTATCATATAAAAATTATTTACATTATATTGTAGTATTTATGTATTATTTTTTTATTTATTTTCGCCCGTATTCTTTAGCGGGGTTATTTATCCAAAAAAAAAAAAAAACTTTTGTATTATTAACTTTTATTGGTATTTAGGAGGTCTCAATCTAGAGATAGATTGATAAAATAGAATAAATGAAGAGGGTTAGTAAACAATTGAAAGGCGCGGTCGCGTGGTCCATCTGAATAGAGTTTAAAATACCATTTGTTGGTCAATTTACGTGTCATAATGAACGAAAATGAGTTTTGGGAATTGGATCATAGTTTTCACTTGCCAAAACTCATTTCGTTGCTTTTACATCTGTTTATTAAAACCAAATCGAAATGTCTTACTATGAAATATTTCATGACGATATACGGCGAAGTGTAAAATAAATATTAGCCTCCTATTTTACCTAATACTAACACGTGATACTAATTCCGGCTTGACAACGTCAGCTTTAACCCGGAGTAAATATAATTTGTATATGGTTTTTATATACTTGTTAAACTATGTCTAACACTAACTCATGTCTAACTTTAACTTGCATTGCTGCACGTCATACTAAACAGATAAATTTGCTTGCAAAATAGTATAAGTTACTAAATGTTGATGTACCTTTTTTCAATGTTTTTCTTATTTTAGCAAACCATTATAACATCCATTCCTTGCTTAGCATGTAGACAACTCCTAAATATTCGTTGTTTTATATTTTAAGCAACTTTATCATACTATAAATAAGTACGTAGGTATTTAATGCTTTTATTCGTGTTATAAAGTATATTACCGCCGTATTTTAGTACGTATTTTAAGACTTGTATGTTGTTGTATTTATTTTGGCAATAAAACGCTTTAATTTCAACAAATAATAGTCAATGTCACAAGGGCGTTAATGTCACATTCTAAATGAGGATTTTTACCAAATTGGATTTTACCCAAATGTGCGATACTCCACACGAATTTTCCCCCATTTCCCAATATAGGAAAATGTTCACTAGCTATATCTATCACATTTTTTTTTAATTTTTATCATGTACATGTTCCAAAAAAATCCCAGATACAAGCAGGCGCTGTTAATTATCCTGAATAGCATTTATTCCATAGACACACGAAACTAAATAATCTTTTCCTGTATATGCAATCGGTTTGAAAGTTTTCGATATATATTTTTCTACCCTTTTCAATGATGTTAATTTAACACTTTAATATTAGAATATTCAGAGAAACAGAACATTTAAATTAAAGCCTTTTTTATCACTATAGTCTGTCAGCATTAATGTTAAATTGCCGTTTGTCCGCGCCAGCGGTAGCGATCGCTGTAACGCCACGGAACTGTCAAACACCCTTTGTCAGTTTGACAGCTCCGCGGCTTTACGCCAATCGGTAACACTGCGCGTGCTAACCCCGCTGTACATAGTCTACACACGTTTAGTCATAGCTAATGGGAAATAAAACAATAGTGAATGTCGCAACTACTTGAGAATATATTGTGAAACCTTATCTGCGTAATGTTATAAAGAGGTGAAGTTTGTTTGTATGCGTTGGAGTAATCTCAAACACAACTGAATAAAATATCAAGTGCCTGATAGAGCTTATCGATATTTTAACCTAACAAATATATGTATTTCCCAATGTGTGGTCTAACACAAAGAAAGGTATACTTACAGATAAGTCATTAAGTTGAGATTTTCTCAAAAAACTTTCGGCCAATTTGAAAAATTCTTATTTTTGTTAACGATTTTCAAAGTTGTTTTACAATAACATAGTCCGCAATCAGGGTATTTGACTCGATTTTATTGCATCAATCAACTCTCATATTCCTGCTGAAGAGAACTGTGAAATCGGTTTTTCGATATCTCAACTAAAACCGAAGATATTAAGCGGTTAAGTCAAGTGGTGGTGGGATGCTCCATCTCTTTAGCAAAACGGTCTTTAGTATGAAGTTTGTATGGCGTTACCTCAGTATGACGTCAGAACCACAATATGGCGAGTACTGTTTCTGTCTCTTTTCTAAATGCCTATAGTTACTTCATTTTTCAACTAATTTTGATTTTGATTTCACAGTTGATCGTGAATTTGTGTCTATTTTGTAAAAATAATAATGAAAAACATTTAATTTTCAATACATGTCAAATACCTTATTGGTCAAGTAGGTAGTTCTTGAGAAAATCTCAACCTTATTGAGATGTCCGTACTTCTATCTGTTTGTACAAGACTGGTTTCAGGGGAAGGTTACGCTTACCTAGTTTTCTAAATCAATTTTATCCATATTAAATATGATTTTTTAAATTGTCCCATACACATACATACACGATATTTTATAAAGGATTGATTCATAGTAAATGTTGTCCAGGATAATAAATAGTATATATTCGCTTCTATACCGCAGCCGAAATCAAGTGTCTTATTTTGTAAACAAACATGATTGATGTGTGTACTTGTTGTGATGTAACACTGAAGAAACTGATTTATCGAGCCTGTTCATCATTACGAAAATAAAGTGATCCGATCTAATGATGTGGAAATAATTATGCAATAATAACAAAATAGGTTAAAATGTTAGTAGGGTAGGGTAGTTTTTGTTTACAAAATAAGACACTTGATTTGTGCTTCGGTCTAAATTTGGTCTTATACGCACGTATTACCACCAACTTGTAAGCTTATCTAAACCTCTGTCCAAATTACAGGAAGAGAAAGAAGAGACCCTGGACATGATAGAGCAGGGTCAAGCAGAGAACAGACGGAGACGGCGGAAAGCTGTCGTCAAGATCTTCCTCCAAGCCGCCTCGCTGACATTCCTCGCGGAGTGGGGAGACAGGTCGCAGTTAGCGACCGTGGTGCTTGCGACAAGAGAAGATGTTTACGGGGTGGTAGTGGGAGGCGCTTTGGGACACGCCCTGTGTACCGGCCTGGCTGTTATAGGCGGTAGGATGATCGCGCAGAAGATATCTGTGAGGACTGGTAAGTTTTCGACGTTTTAAACTCATCCTTAAGAGGCTAACATGAGCCAACTAGCGCCGCCAATTTAAAATAAAAATATATCTTCCAATATAATCAATTTTATTAAAAAAGGTACTTAGCATTAGGATAAATACTATTTTTTAAATGCTTATTAACGTGATTCAAGTTCGCTAAGTTGTAGTTCGCATAATTACGAAAAACGGCCGTTTTTGGCATATTTAAAAACTATAACTTAGCTTGTCGCAATTATGATGTGTATTGTATATTGAAAAATTTATCCTAATAAAGATTTTATGAGTAGTTTTTTTTTTAATAAAAATTAGTATATTGGAAGATATATTTTTGTAAGATTGGCGGCGCTAGTTGGCTCTTGTCAGGCCCTTAACACAATACTAAATAGCAGAAGGAGGCGTGCTTCGGAAATCACGTTAAGCTCGGCAGCAGTCGTTAGGCCACGTCAGCGGCCCGAATAACTCTGACAATAGGTTTGGTCTTGACAAAATAAGAAAATGAGCACTGACTATAACTAATCAAAGTAACGTATAGTCTTTGCGCGCGGCGACAAGATACAATGTCGCTCGCAGCCCGCTGTCTACTTAACATCATTATTTGCCTAATTTTGCGCGCGTCGCGTGCAAACGAATGTGAACCGAGTGGGTAAGTGCGCATGAGTTTTCTTTGCTCTGGGCGTCACATGGTCGCCCGGCACGTTTAACACAAATAAAAGTGTACCTATAGAACTAAGAGTGTTTTTAAGATTGAGATTATCTCAAAAACTCCTTGACCTATTGCGAATATTCTTTCACTGTTAGATAGATAAAAGTTAAAACTATTTTTAAAGTTAAACTATTTTTTTTTAATCGGTGCAGTAGTTTTTGATAAAAGTTCAGCCTTATTTAGACCCCCTGTATACTTATCTCTGTCTCCGTGTGTACGGACAACAGCAGATCAATGGTAACACTTGCAGTACGATTTCAACTCTTACGACGCAGATGATAAGAACGGTCCAAAGTTCAAAGTGTTTCACTTGATGTGCTTTGTACACACGAGTACAGAGATAAGTACACAGGGGGTCTCAATAAGGTTGAGATTTTCTCAAGAACCACTGGACCAATTTTAATAATTCTTTTAAAGTACATAGTTTTAACTTTTATCCAACTAACAGTGAAATAATTATTGCAATAGGTCAAGTAGTTTTTGAGAAAATCTCATTCCTAAAAACTCTTCTGTCTTCGATCGTACCTACAATATTTTTGGTCGAAAGTCGCATCTATTGGCTATCAGTAACACTCTTTAAAATGACGATTACATTATTTAAAAAAAAATTAAGCCACTTTACGAAGAGACTTTGCCAGCGTTTCGACGCAATGCCTTAATTTTATTTTTCTTTTCTTTTCCAGTTACCATAATCGGTGGTCTCGTGTTCCTGTTCTTCGCTATAAGTACGCTGTTCATCGACCCCGGCGAATAATAGATTATTTAGACAAGTTGACAACCCTGTGACAATATGCTGGTATGACTGTTCGTATGACGGTAATGTAATGTTGTTATTATAACTAAATCTCAATCGTTGATATAGGTATTTGTATAGAATGCTTGATTAATGCCCGTTTGCGGTGTAGAAAGTCCTTAAAGTTGTATAAAAAAAAAATTACACGACTTCCCTAAAGGAGAAAAAACCAATGCCTTATTTATCTTATTGATTCATCTTAAAATTATACTTTGATTGATACCTTTCTCTATATAATAAGTTCTTACTTAGTGACACTTTCATCTGAGCCTCTTCGTGCCTCGGAAAGCACGTTAAGCAGTTGGTCCCGGTTGTTGTCGCTTGACAGCAGTTGTTAGGCCACGTCAAAGGCGCCCGTGGGCCTTAATAACTTTGACAAATAGGTTTGGTCACTAAACCACACTAGAAAAGAGAAAAAAAAGTTCGTAACTGAAAAAAGTGAAAATATAATTTTAACTTTGAGGATACTTTAAGCTAACTGGCATTAATTGGTTTGGTAACACTAGGACTACACTATTTTTGATCGACAAACCTATCAATTGCCGATTTCCAAACGATGAAAAGTCATGACATGACGTACGTGACAGCGACAATGATATCGCGATGTTATAGCGCGGTCTCTGTTCAACACGTCATCTCTTGATATCATTTCATCGTTATGAGAAAAACAATTGGGTGGCCAAGACACTTAAAATTATGTACTAATTTTGTTGTACAAATTCAATGTCGATAACTGAAAAACATTTAACAATTGCAAAATTACGATTCCCTGTCGTCTTTATTTAAAACTTAATCTGAAATCTGTCTGTTCTTCAACTTTATACCTACTTATTTTATATAAAACACAGTCCCTAGGTAATTTAGAAAAATATATCGTATTTTTCTAACTCTGAATCAGGAAAGTTAATTTTATTTGGAACTCTCCATCTTTTTATATAACTAAAGTTGTTGATTTATCGACATTGAATCACTAAAGTAATCATTTACAGGGTGTAACCAAATACATCCTTAGGCATCCATGTTTAAGCCAATGATACACTAGGGGACAAATGTCCTACGACATGTCAAGCGAAGCCGGCCGATTTCGCCTGACATATCTGGCGACATCGCGCGACTTATGTCCGTAGCGACGTCAGACATGCCAGACATGTCGCGCGAAGTCCGGCAACGTCGCGCTACTTCAACCGACGTCCCTGGCGACACGTATCGCAGGACATTTGTCCCCTAATGTATCCTTGGCTTTACGTACACCTGTATATAACATCGGTGTGAGATATCGAAGATAATGTAGTTCTCGAGCTGTTACGTCAGAAGTGGATGTTTTTATATTATAAATTATAATATATTATTTTTAACAAAGACGGTGTTATCTGAACGGTCTGGTTGATATGATATCTGAGTGATAAGTATAGATATAGATTATAGTTATCTGTCCTGTGTTTCCTTTTCGAGGGAATTGTGTGAGACATGCTTAGCAGAGAGCTGTCACCCAATATAATTTGCTATCGTAATCGTTGAAACCTTATCGATATTGGTATCAAAAGTGACTTTACGTTAATTTACAATAACTTATAATATAGATATTAACTAACAAGTATGGAAAATAATCTTATTTCATTAATTTTACAAATAAATCAACGTCAACTGTGGAAACAAATGAAATCAGTTGAAAAACAAATAATTACAGACATTTGAAAATCGGGAACAACATATAATATGGTTTTAATTGGAATATCGAAAGAATCTTTTCATATTTATTTTCAGCACACGTTAGTTGATTTGTGCAATAACATTATTTCAGTCAGTATAGTACTCAGAATCAATATCGGTCAGGTTTCAACATGTGTTTTACAATATTGGACCCAATTCGACCTCGGATAACCAGAACGATCGAATAGGGAGTTTTTATACATACGGTTGAGTCCCGGTGGCTCTGTTGGCAAATAGCAAACCCGGGATTGACAATCGCGGGTTCGAATCCCGTAGAAAGTTAAACAGAAGGTAGACGCAATACTTACTACCAGTGGCGTAACTGATTTACTAAGCAATGAAGGGCAAAAATAAATTGAGATATGGCTCTAATTTCAATTAACAATTAAAAAATACAGTTAATTGTGCACTAATTAATGGGCGGCTTGCGTGAGATTCTGTTAAAATTATTGTTAATTTTGTGATTTAGCGGTTTTTTTTACCTATAAATGCGTTTATCCTAAACACAATTACAATAATTATTAAATATAGTACTTTGACAGTTCTATAAACGCGTTTAATAACTTAAATCTTTATGTGCTAGATGTTAAATAAGTTTAGGGATTTTAAATGCGTTGAGGCTACTGTTAAACAATATTTAAGAACGTTAGGCCCGGTATCCATTAAAGCCGTAGACAGATTATCCTATAGACGGAGTCCCCGCGTAACCACATTTACCCTTTCTTTCTGGCAGCCAGGTGTTGCCTAGGAAAAACTATTACCAAACATTAAGGGTATTTTTCACAATAAAATTATAAATTATAGATATGAATATGCATAAAAATGCTTTGGATATGTTTTTGGTAAAACTATATTTAGGCATATAATATAATATATGTAATTTTCGAAAAAGTCGTATTTTGAAAGTGTGATTTGTTCATTTCCGCCAATTAGTGTATCTGACAGTGACAGCAAACCCATTGCTATTTTTATAATCCATTGCTCGGATGCTGTAACAAATTTTTTAATGAAAGTCAATTTAATAAGTACGGTGGAACACAGAGAAAGATGTACAGGAGAGTTTTTAAGGTTGAGATTATCTCAAAAACTACTTGACCTATTGCAATAATTCTTTCACTGTTGGATAGATAAAAGTTAAAACTGTGTACGGTAAAAGAATTATTAAATTCGGTCCAGTAGTTCTGGAGCAAATCTCAACCTTATTGAGGCCCCCTGTATACTTATCTCTGTCTTCGACTGTACGTCCACGCGTTTCAGAGCAAAAGGTCTTATACATACAGATATACATACAGACAGACGAACGGACAGACAGACGGACAACAAAGTGTCCCTTCCTATAAGGGTTCCTTTGTTTCCTATTGAGGTATGGAATCATGACAATCGAGTGAATCAATCCTTTTGCACAAAGTAAATGATCTAGTATCTAATGAATTAGACTAGGTATTTAAAATTAGGGCTAGCTAAATAGTACTGTAATTCCCATACATATATTGTGGAACAAAATATTTTTTGGGGAATTTTTTACCAACACTGTTGACAACACTGAATTTTATGTCATACATTTTACAAAATACTTTTCGATGTTATTTTGATATTTAGGCACTGTTTTCAAGCAAAATTACAACGCGTTGCAACGTGTTGATTATGTATAAACTATGTACCGTACGTTTTAAAACATAGAAAGTTAAGGAATGGAAAATACTGACCTATGAAACGAAATATTTGGATCCTTGCGTTCTCATCTATTTTTACACTCCTGTACACAACAAACCCCCTCAGCAATGATGATATAATAACGACAATATGTTTCGATCTAATATATGACTACAAACACGAGATCCAACACATAAAATGCTGCTAAAACAATAATTTATCATAATTTACAACAACGTAAAAACCATCTGTCATTTTGGTGCCGGTGACAGTTAGTTTTAATAACGTAAAACTGGCTACGCCGATAAGGACAGGAGATATATGAATCTTTCTCTCTCACGCTTACGATATCCATATTATGTTGTTCTTGTCACTCGAGAGCGAGACAGAAACCACACTCCATCTATAGGCTTCTCTATCTACGATTAAAGCGGAGAGGAGATGAGATGTATTTTAATAACCAATCAGATTTCGTTCCTTCTAAGCGAAGAGCAGATGTCAAAATAACGAAATCTGATTGGATATCGTTATTCAAACACTCTCCTTTTCTCTTTGGTAGAAACTGGATCTTACGCAGGCCGCCTTAAGTTCCAAAGTCCTGGGTTCGAGTTTGGCTGCTCCCGCTGAACTTGATAGCTCCACGTGGTACTTACGCCACTGCTAGTTTCTAGATATTTTTAATAAATGGCACTAGCGAGCATAATGTTTAGACGATAAAATAGCCGAGCTTTTTATATTTATAACCTGTCTATAAGATATAGATTAAATATTTGTGTGTGAACACTTAATTAATGTTGTTATTGTTCGAGAAAGGAATTGCATTGTAGGTAGTTCGGTGTCTAGGGCCGCCTTTCCACCTGCAATAACACTTGTATAGGATAGTCTGTCCGATAGGAGCTTGCAAGTGAAAACTCCGTAGAAAGTGCTGTCGCGACAGTTTGTTTGGCACTTCATGCGAGAGAAAATTGCAGGAATTTAGGAACGATGTATATTCCAAGTAACTCATGCAAGACTTGCGCGAGTTTACTTGCAGGTGTAAACGCGGCTTATGATAAACAGGTGTAACAAAATACTTGTGTTTGGTTGCATGTTGAGGAACCAAAGGCTTAAACGTACTAACTTTAAATCACGTTTACGGTTAACAACTTGAGTTTCTCTGGAAAAGATATTTGTTACACTCGTATGTATTTAAAATGAAGTTTATTGAGTGAATGAGGTCACTGTTTGAACGAACGCCTCCTATTTTTGTACTTGACGACTGTGATGTTGTTTTTAATACTTTTTAATGAACTTAATTTTAATTTCGATTTAGAATCAATACCATTAGTACCACTATCATGAGTTGCCTAAGTACGCGCGCTAGCGACTACGTAAATTACACTGAGTACGTAAATACGTGACTCTCTCAACACTCATACAAATTGTTTAGCCCGAAAAACCTACTTCAGGTTCATGGACACTCTATACCGCAGCCCAAATCAAGTATCTTATTTTGTAAACAAACATGATCGTCTAATTACCTGTTGTGATGTAACACTGAAGGAACTGATTGATCGAACCTGTTCTTCATGGTGAAAATAAAGTGATCCGATCCCATAATGTGAAAATAAATGTGCAATAATAACTTCAAATGTTAGTAAGGTAGAGTAGTTTTTGTTTACAAAATAAGACACTTGATTTGGGCTGAGATATCTATGGCACAATCTCTGCTAGTTTGCCAAGTTGCGAGTACTTTAAATCAAATTTATAAAATCTCTACGACGACGTGAGGAATGTGATATGCTTATTTTTTTATTGGCGTTTCCAAAGCGTATTCTCGTATTTAGTTTAAGAACGCGACATTCAGAAAGAACGACGTCTGCCGTAGTTTCGGCCGAAACCGAATCTTCCTCGGATAATTTCGTTATATATTTGTGTTATTTCAGCTACAGGAGCGTAGTGTGAAAATGATAGTAAAATTAATTTCAATAACTGTGGATGTGTTTAGTATTTCCCTCACAGACCACTTACCCAATATACATGAAATCGGTACAAATTTGCAAGCGCAAAATTCTGTCAACGATGAGCACATAGAGACGAAGCGGGGGACAGGGGTGCTGTATTAAAGAGACTCTAGGTTACACGTGTCGCGAAGCAATTTTGCGCTCATGTGCGGGCAGACACGGGCGCCCTGTTACAGGTCTATGGGGTACGTGGTCTGTGATCGCCCTGTATGTTTCACAGAAAGCAAATACGAGGATACGCTTAGATATGGCAACACCATGTATTTATGATATATGTGAAATATGTTATTTTTAAGGGCAGATGGTGCGGTTTGATGTTTAGAGTGATATATACTTTTGCGCTACTGTATAACAATGTAATAAGGACCAAAATGTAACTGCACCCACATCCTTGGCAAATTATTGGAAAGCTGGTGTGATACTTTTTTTTTAAAGTTTCTGGTCTGTTACGGTTCTCAAAACGATCAAATCATACCATGTCATAGCGGCTGTGTAAGGGACAGTGCTATGTCATTGGTGTAGCGGCGTCTGTGTTTGGCGCGACATGACATGGTATAATTTCATCGTTTTGAGAACGGTAATAGGGGGCTGGTTGCCAAGCCAACATACATATTGCCAAGTTGCCAGCGTTGAAGCATATATTTTACTGCTATTTTAATTCTGCGATGTTTTTCAACGCTAGAATCCGAAATAGACATCAAATTGTACCAGATCCTGTCTTGCCTTACTTTTGTTCTCGTTGTAAGTACAAAAGTGAATGTTTTTACATACAGATTACAGATCAATGTTTGTGCGTCGTTACGACGTTGCTTTTACTATGGTGAATTAATTGAGAAAAGTATTATTTTTATGTCAAAATGAATAAATATGTAAATAATTGAATGTTGTGTTTTATGTCTTTCATAGAGTGATTACTTGACTACCTCTGCTAGGTACAAATGTGACCTGACGGAGTCCTGTTGCATATTGAAAGTCCAGCCTACTTTTGAAAGTATAAAAAATTATACACACCTTATATTATAAACTAGCTGTACCCCGCAACTTCGTTTGCGTAGAGGAGGATGAAGGAGATCAGTAGGCAGATCTTCCTCTCTGGATCCTTGTTTCCACATCACATACCGCCATGGCTTGTAGCCTATGAGCTGTCCGGATATTTCAGCTATATCTTAGTGAAACTCCCATCAAAATCCCTTCAGTAGTTATGGCGTGATACTTGCACAAAGTCACAGACAAACAGACAAAAATTCTAAAAATCTGTGTTTTGGCATCAATATCGATCCTAAAACACATTCTTCCCCCCTAGGGGGGACAGCTGGTAGGGACTAGTGGAATAGACCTACATTTATTCTTTTCAAAAAATATCCAATGTACAGACACAACTTTTTTACAGTCTTATTATATGTATAGATGAAAAGACAGATAATTTTTATTAAAATTTATTGATTGCGAAACGATATGTTATCATCAGATTCACAAATTATTATCATTTTTCACATGCAAAAATAATTATCTACCCAAGGTAGTAACAGTTTAAAGGATAAAAATTTCGATCGATAACGATTTAACCATTTTAAATGGGGTCAGGCCAAAACAATAACATAAAATGCTTCAAATGCAATAATAAAATAGGCGCAGGGTACGGTGGGTCAAAACAATGGTTTACCAGTTGGGACAATAAATCGTTTGAATATATCATACAACAAGACAATACTCGTGACTTGATGTTTGGTCAAATATAGATCTTATGGTGGCACTTCACTTGGCTATTCGTATTCGCTATTGGATGTTTGTCGTATTTGTCAAATACTTGACGCACATACAAATAAGACGAATATTTTGTCAAGAATACCAATCACACATGGCAATTATGAAAAATACGCAAATACGCCAAGTGAAGTGCCACCGCACTACTATCAAATACTTTAACGGCGAAGTGCCAATAACTCCTAAGTGTCAAAGTCTGAACCGAAAAAAACGTTTAATTTCAAAACCGTATGAATCTCGACCTTGGAGTGGTTAAATCAATTATTTGACCGACCGTACCTAGCTTATAAAACAAATCATACCGAAATCGTAAGTAGCCTCTTAAGGCGCTGACATGAGCCAACTAGCGCCGCCAATCTTTAAAAAATGTTGTAGTTCACAAATGTGCCAAAAACATTCCGTTTTTCGCAATTATGTGAACTACAACTTACCTACATTGCATCACGTTACAAATAAGCATTTAAAAAATAATATTTATAGCAATAAACAATGTGAACGTAGCTTTTTTAATAAAATTTATTATATTGGAAGATATGATTTTTTAAAGATTGGCGGCGCTAGTTGGTTCTAGGAAGGCTCTTAAACCTAAAGTAACAATATTAAACCTTCGCTCAGACATGCTCCGGTTAGTCAATGTGAGATCCATATGTGATGTGTTCACCGACTAGAAAACTAAATACTAAAATGGCAAAGTAAAAAATGTCATACATGTTTGACTAGTGAATTATATCGAAATCACTTAAATCCTAAATTAATACTTATAGTTTTTGAGATCATAACTCGTCCCCACACAATTCAAGTACAGTCGAAGGCAGAGAAAAGTATACCTACAGGTACATCATAAGGTTGAAATATTCTCAAGAACTACTTGACAAGTTTCTGACTATTGCTGTTATTCATAAACCTAGTTAAACCTCGTTTTCTTTAAATCGTGTTGCTATCCCTTTCACACTTTCATAGAAAGGGACAGAGCTAAACGGTAGCGTAATTTGAAATCACTTTTATGAATAACAGTCTATATGTAAAAAAATTCAAAAATCAGTATCAAGTCAAAAATCCAATTCAAAATTCACAAAAAAAAGTGTGAAAATCGGGCCAAATCTACTTTTCTCCGATTGCGAGTTGAACAATAAAACCGAAAATGGACTTAATATTTGGACGGTTAAAGGCCTACGCACACCGGGACCGGATGGCAGAGATTCAATTTTTTTACCAAAGGACATTCAAAAATTTTGAGGCCAGGAACAGGAAGAAGGCGTATTACAGGATAGATGACTATTTAAACGATGAACATGCATGGTGTGTGTCGCCGGTTCCGCATGAGGGATAAAGTCTAGATTACTAACAATAGTAATAGTTGTGTAATACCTAATTTTTAAGTAATTGTGTATTATTATTATATTATTTTAAAAGATGTGCGGCTGAGAGTTTTTTGCCACTTTTTCTCCTCAGCGTTGGCACCTTTCCCTTCCAAAGTGGTGTAAATGTAAATTCAAAAATATTTTGACGTGCAAAAATGTACACAACGTGCTTACTTGCAATAAAGAAATTTGACTTTGACTTTGTAGGTCCATCTCAAGTCTGCAACCCGTCCCGGTTTCCGTAGGCCATTAGTCAGCTTGCTTATCTTGAGTAGCGCCTATGTCAAGTATACGGTGATATAGTCGTCGCACGCGTCCAGCACGGCGCGCCTGCGCGTGGCGTCCGGCGCCTGCAGCGCCGCCGAGTGCGTCGGCAGGAACAGGCACATGCGGCTCGCGTCGCCCCAAGAGTAGTTGAGAGTGCCTTCACATAACAACACAACGTAAATAATTTAATATTTTTTACACGTAAATAATTCAATATTTTTTACACGTAAATAATTCAATATTTTTTACAAATGTAATCTGTGGATAACGTTGCTGGTTATACAATAAGTACCCTTGTTATGTTAGTATGTAAGCTTATGCTAAGTATACACATTGTATAACTGTTTGTTTTCCCAAATAAAATAAAAAATTTAAAAAAAAAGTATCGAAAATTAAGGGCCTTCCAAGAGCTTCAATATCTTCCAATTTAATCAATTTTTATTAAAAAAAGCTATGTACATAATGTTTGTTACGATAAATTTATTCTAATAAAGATTGTGTACATAGCTTTTTTAATAAAAATAATAATTTGTAAGAAATTATTTTTTTAAGATTGGCGGCGCTAGTTGGCTCATGGAAGCCTTCCACGAGCCAAGAAGCCAGCTTAAAAGGTTTTCATTCTCATTACAAAATAGACACAGATTATTATATATAAACGGATATCACTCACTTATATTGTTAAAGTCGGCAATTACGCGCAATTAAGTGGCGCACCTTGAAAAAGACCGTCGAAATCGGTCGAAACTGTCGGTCTAATTGCAGACTTTAACAATATAAGTGAGTGATATCCGTTTATATATAATAATATGTAGTAATGGCTCACTATAGTTTTAGACACAAATTCATGAATCAAATCATCATCATCAGCCCGTATCAGTCCACTGCTGGATGTAGGCCTCTCCCAAAGTGCGCCACTCAACCCTACTCTCGGCCCTCTGCATACAGTCCCTGCTAACCATCTTGCGAAGGTCATCCCTCCATCTGGTCGGGGGGTGTCCCACACCTACGTTTACCAGTTCGTGGCCTCCATTCGAGAACTCGTCTACCACATCGGTTCTACGACAGATGTGACCAGCCCACTGCCACTTCAGTTTACTGATTCTATGAGCAATGTCAACCACTTTTGTCTTCTGGCGGATATACTAGTTTCTTATTCTATCTAACAGAGAAATGCCAAGCATAGCTCTTTCCATAGCTCGCTGGGCGACTTTGAACTTATGGGCCAGTCTCACCGTCAATGTCCACGTTTCGGCTCCGTATGAGATCCGTATGCATCAAATAAAAATTTAAAAATGATTTAAAATTTCTTGCCGTGAGTAGGACGGCAAGTTCATTATGTTTAAATTTGTTTACCGCGCATTGATATAATGCATAATACAAATTCCAAATAATAATTAGTTGAAAAATGAAATAATTACAGGAATTTCGAAAAGTTGTGTTAAAAAGAGACAGAAACAGTACACCATGTATTGTGGTTGAGACGTCATACCGAGGTAATACCTCTTAACAGCTTAATATCTTCAGTATTCATTGAGATATCGAAAATTTATTTCACAGTTCTCTTCAGCAGGATATGAGAGTTGATTGACAAAAAATTGTCAAATACCCTGTATTATCACTCACCGTAGTATCTGAGCGGCCACTGGTGCTTGGTGTGCGAGCGAGACAGCAGACAGGCGGGCGTGGAGCCCGGCGGGAGCACGCGCGCCGGCCACCACGCGCACGGGCCCAGCTTGTGCCACACCACGTCGTTGTAACTGGGATAAGAAACAAAATAAATTCATACAAACATGAATGAAATTAGAACATGATGAAAAAATTCTTGCCGTGGGCAGGACTTGAACCTGCGACCTTGTCATTCCGTGACACGCTCTTACCAACTGAGCTCAATTCACCGAGCATGGATAATGCGTAATTCAAATTCTGATGAATGAAATTATTTCATATTCATACAATATGAAATAATTTTGCAACCGTCGTTACCCACCATTTTCAAAAGCCCAAAATTAAAAAGACATTACACAATACTTTTGGTTCTCGCTCAAAGACGCAATAGTACTGTTCAGGTAAAAATATTTATAATAACAAATAAAATTAAGGTTCCAAATAATAAAAATTAAAACTAAACTACCTATTTAAAACTAATAAAATAACCTACAAATGTAAATAATTATATATAAAAACCCTGCGCCAAGTCCGCAATAATTGGCAATGTGCTGTATAGCGAGGCTAACGCGTTGGGCGAAGTAGTCGCCAAGTAGCAGCCGTGATATTTGTTTCATGAGGCGGCGTGCTCCTGGCCCCCATGGTCCCAATCCCAAACGGCTCAAATACGTAGTTATCGCCGAGGCCAACGTATTTGAGCCATTTGAGGTTTTCAGCAGATTCTGCCGCATAGCCGACCTCATTAACAGTCCCTGGAAGATGGGACGACGCTAGCTAGGGTATCGACGCAAGTAGCGTGCCACTGTTATTCATAAACCTAACTTCCCTTAAACCGAGTGGTTTAAAACTCGACAGTCCGCTAGAAAAGGTCGAAAGGCTGAAACCATAGAATAACTTTAAATCTAACAGTGGGGTGACCGCGACTTCCAATCGTTATCGTAATCGCTTTCAATTTGACACATGGCCGCTATACATTGCTGCTATGTTTGTGCAAGTTTTAACAAACGACAACGAAACGCAGCAATGTATATCGTTCAAGTGTCAAATTAAAAAAAAACAACGAAAACGATTGAAGTCGCGGTCACCCCCCTGGCTTCCAAAAAGTGCTTACCCAACTTTCGGCCCCCACATGCAGCTGGGGCAGAGGTCAGTAGTGTCCGTGTTCTTGCGCGTCGTGCAAATGGTGCGCGTGCTAGACAGGATCTTCTCAACAAACGTGGTCCGAGTGGCCTTCTGCGGGTTGCGACGATCTGCGATAAAAAAACTGAATTTTAAAGCCCATCACATCACACACAATGAAGATACTAACTATAAAATATATATTATCTTCGACATATCCCACCACATTAAGATACTCTAATATAATGGTGGCACTTCACTTGGTTATTCGTATTTGCTATTGGACATTTGTCGTATCGTATTTGTCAAATACTTGACTTGACGTTCATACAAATAAGACGAATATCTTATTTATTATCGAATTAGACTAGAATATATAAATTATAATTTCATACCTAGCCTTTTATCAAATCGTTTACAAAATTACATGGGGAGACAGGCATGCACCAGATTTATCCCGCGTGGACTATATTGCTGCTTACGTATGATGAATACAAGCCACTCCCTCCTGCACGCGAGGTGGTAGGCCGCGGGACAGCTGCAGCAGTCGAGCAGTCGGCCTGCAGTCTTGCCGCACACGAGGCACCATGGAGCGTGCACTGTCACTGCGCCTTTACTAGGCGATGATGGGTTCTGGAATACATTATAATAATTTTATGTTGACGACAAACACAGACTACTTACCCCTGTAACAGGAGGGCGCCCGTATCTGCCCGCACATGAGCGCACATTTGCGTCGCAACACGTGTAACCTAGAGGTATTATCGGATCTCTTTAATACGGCACCCCTGTCCCCCCTTGCAAGCGCATTGGAGTGCACGCGCGCCCGTGTTCACGATATCTGGCAGTGCACTGCACTCAAAATCCGTCAATGCGCTGCGACTCGGCCCGTCACTAATGTGCTAAGTAAGCATTTTGAGCTGCACTGCGGCCCGCCCCGACCCGCTGCGACCCGGCATGATGTGCGCGAAGCATCATAAGGCCGCCTGTCTGTAGTACAGACACCCGTTTATACCGTGCCATCAAAAATACTTTACTTGCACACAAAAGGAAAATGCATCGGTTATATAATTATATAAAACCATTAGTGTACAGAGTGACAAAATTTACGACTTGGGTACGATATCACGGTGGCTCTGTGGGAATAGAGCGTGCCACGGAATGGCGAGGTCCCTGGTTCGAATACCGGTCGTGATGAAAAAAATTCTACATTTATTATTTAAACTCTTTATTATACCTACTAATAAAGAATAGAATCGGTGTATTTATAAGAATACTTACAGAACCATCAGATCCATTAGCATTATCCGGTTGTCCAGACTGCATATAAACAAAATTATACCTCCAACATTGATGCAAATAATTCTCAATCTCTTTCTCCGTAACCAAATTCTTAATAACCGTCTCAAACTTATCTTCTGTACTCGCGTCGACATTCATTAGATAATCTAATACGTCTTCATTTCGACCGGCATCTTTTTCTAGCATGTAATAGAACTGGTCGAAAAGCATGTCCTTTCCTCTTCGCACGAATGCCTTGAACGGGTTCTCGGATTTGCATTGTTGTAATGGTACATGGTCGATGTCATAAGTAGTATTGAGGTCTGGCTCTTTTAGGGAGAGCTTCACTTGGAGAGGCAGTGTGTGGTCCTCTTTGATTTTTCTCTGGAAATTTAAATCATTATCAGCCTATTTTGAATTTAAGTATGCCTTCCTTCCTTTATATCGAGGAAGCTGGGGCCATGAAATGATAATGCCAGATTCTGCCCCACCATCAACCGCTAGTTGTACAAGATAACGAATAAATGTAAAAATATCTCCGTTTTTTATTAAAATTATTGGTTCAAAATAAAGTTGTGTACAAGTTGCGATTCGAAAAAAACAGCTTAATTATGAATTCAGAAAATAGTAAGAAATCGAAGCGATTTATTCATTGTTTTTGTTATTCTTCTATAGGAGTTGTAGAAAAAGTACGAGAGTAGTAGAAAATGATACTGATTATGCAATATGAAACCTGTAATAAGTCCCCAACAAAATGATAGGTACGCTTAAATGGTCACGTAGTTTTGTAGGTGGGGCAAAGCTCCATTGAAATGTGGCAATGTCTTTTAAATAGTGTAAGTTTTACAATAGGTGGGATTATATCGCAGGCACCAAATCTATTCCTAAACCTAAGCACAAACTATCAGTCAGTTATAAGTATGTAACATTGCATAAGCGTGAGTGGGGACGTAATGCTTAATTAGCGCGACATTTAATTAGCGTTCGCCAATAGAATAGCTTCTAGAATGCCTAATATTTTTTATAACTTTACTTAACTTTCTAAAAAGAATTCAAACTTGACATAGTAAATGTCTCATATGAGTTTGGTATGATGGATGCAATGAATGGATAAGAGAAATGTATTTACTATAGTCTGTCAACGTCGTGCTTGCAGCGCCGACGGGGTATAGGGGTTGGCGGGACGAGGGAATACGGCCTCGGAGAGCTGCGGGCGGTGTAGCGGGAGGGCAAGCGAACGCGACGCGCACGGTTTTGTATAGTTACCTCGTCCCCGCCAAACCGTTACCCCATGGGCACTGCAAGCATCACGTTACAGACTATAGGTACTTACATTTGGTCAGCTGGCATTAAATACAGCAAGGCATTCAATTCACCTTTATGCACTAAAGGTAAACTTAATTGCAACATTTTCTACCTGCTTCCATGGACATATTCCAGTTGGAAGTCTGTAGATGCAATTATTCTGGGGATTAACTTTGTGGCTAGTAAGTAAAGCTACAAAGTAGAAAAAAACGCGATAACATTGTTCGTTAGAAAAAATATTTAATATCCTCAAAAATACAATAGTATAAACGTTGTTAAAATTGATTGTAGTTGTTACTTATTTTAATTGATAAGCAGCACAATGCTGGTGTGTAAATTTCACAGTAGTAACATGTTTTAGGCACCACACATTTATTGTCTGTTTGCTTTTATCTTTGAAAGTTTTCTGATGACATCGATCAACGATGATCATCATCATTATGCCATCTTAACCCTATGATGATGATCATCATTATGACATAATCTTCACCCTATGACATTGAATTTTCCTACCTAATAAGGTAGGTACCTTTTTAGGAGTACTAGGTGCCACAGGTTTCGGCGGAGAGACCTTGTCGACTCCGTAGAAAGGTCTAGAGCGCTCAGCTAAATGGAGACAGGTGTACGGTAACCACAGCCGCTGCCCTGATCTAATTATTTCTACGTGGTAGCAGAGTTCTTCAGTTGTTGTCATGCCGCCATCTTCATTGCTTGCAATGCCGAGTACTGAAAATTAAAGAATTTTAATTAATAACGTTGTTTTTATTGAGTAACAAACAAGCAATTCAGAATGGATACTATACAGGCGCATTTACAAATAAAGTTGTGGATTTGGCCATAAGTGTACCAAAACGCATCAAAAAACCGGCGAATAACAAACTTGAGGAATGTTTATAAGGTGGTAACAAACTTGGTAGGTAAATAAGGTAGACAAAAGACTTTCGGTCGTTTTTCGGGGTAAATAAATAAACATTGGGAGGTAATTTCATTACAAATCTACAGTAAACCTGCCTTTATCATCGTGAAACAATCCATCTTCGTTTTTCACGACTCTAACTTTTGCGTACACTTTTTTGCATACTCTAGCAAGCGCAATATCGCCAAGCTTCCAGTGGTAAATGCTCATTTTAGGAATGTCGAACGAAATAGAAGTAAATTGAAAACAAAGTTTTATTTCACGACATATCAAATCAAGTTTTGTTTTGAAAAAAGCCAATTTCATTCATTCATTTCTCGGTCTTTGCAAATTCTCATTCACTCGTTCACACTTCCGGTAGAGGTTAGTTTTTGAGGCACATTATTGGAGTATGTTTGAGTGATAAAACGAGACCTAAAATACATATGTATGGCGGCATTTCATATTTATGTATCAACCAGCGCTAATATTGTGCCATATAATTGACTACATGGCGCCATCTAGTATTGGGTAGAAGTACTAAAGTCACAAATTATTGATATAGTTGGCAACACCGGCACTTCCGGGTCATTACCGCCATCTACTGGTGAATAGAAAAATATTTCTTTAGCCTAATTATAAATAGATGGCAGCACTTGTCACAGGCGTATTTTTGAAAATGTAGCTTTTGATCGATTCGACGTTATGCATGAGAAGTGCAAGAGAAGTTACGACGCAGCACCACAATATGATCGCTAATGGCATAGGTATATCTACCTACTACCTACATTCTTACTAACTAAAGTTTTAACTAAATTAAAGTTAGATCTCGTTCGAAAACACAGGTTCTGTCGTTCGGCAGCAGTCGTTAGGCTATGTCAACACCAACTCTGACACTAGATGTCTGTGAACCACACGAGAAGACGAATATCCCGGTAGGTATATGTGTTATATTACAAATCTTTCTTTATGTTACCTACGCTCACAGACCACTTACCCCATAGACCTGTAACAGTAGGGCGCCCGTGTCTGCCAGCACATGAGCGCAAAGTTGCTTCGCGACACTTGTAACCTAGAGATATTTCGCGCCACTTGTAACCTAGAGATATTATCGACATGGACGCATCTCTTTAATACGGCACCCCTGTCCCCCGCTCATCGTTGACCGAATTTTTCGTTTGCAAATTTGTACCGATTTCATGTTTATTTGGTCTGTGACTACGCTCAAAGACAAGTACCTACCCAGGTATAGTAGGTTACTTTTAACATACCTACGTAATATTGCTATACTTGTAAATGGATTAAAGTAAATTGTATGTATTTATTCAAATAAAGCCTAATCAAATTCAAGCTCCCCCTATAAAATCCAACTCCAATCTCAACCAAATCTCACCCTGCACATAAAGAGTATGTCAACGTGGGTGCTATTTAAGATCCTCGCAGCTGATTGGCTGATCTCGGACGGGGCGTGGCTTGCTCCAGCGCAGCATCCAATCGCACGTGGCCTCGTATCGAGATGGGAGAATGATCAGATGGGGAGGCTGTGTAGGTATTTAGATATACATACATACATATCAATCTCTTGATTCTCTTGTTAGATATTGATGTAGGTTTAGTTAGCGGTGATTCATGAGTAGGTAGGTATACCGTAGCCCAAATCAGGTGTCTTATTTTGGAAACAAATTATGATCGTCTAATTACCTGTTGTAACACTGAAGGAACTGATTGATCGAACATGTTCATCATTGTGAAAATAAAGTGATCCGATCTAATAATGTGAAAATAACTATGCAATAATCACAGAACAGCTTAAAATGTTAGTAGGGTACAAAATAAGATTTGGGCTTCGGTTTAGATAAGTATTTTACAGTTTACACCATGTAGGTAATTGTAATTTTTTCTCAAAAATCATTCAAATGTTTTTCGACATAATTTCGACCTTTCTACACCGTCACCTTTCCCTGCGTAGACTGTCAGCCGTAATTTTATGTAGGTAGTAACTGCTCTCTGCAAAGTTAAATTAAAGTGCTTTATGCAAACTTAAATTAATTGGATAAGCTGTACCTACTACCTAATAGATTCGTACCGACTCCAATTTACGTAAGATAGTGAAAAGGTGCAATTGTGGGACAGTAATACCTATGCATCTTTATGTTAGATACCTGATTATCTAGGTAGGTACGGTGGAACACAGAGAAAGGTGTACAGGAGAGTGGTAGGTACGGTCGAAGACAAAGAAAGATTTTTAATTTTGAGATTTTCTCAAAAACTAGGTAGGTACTTGACCTATTTCAAAAATGTTAAAAATCTTAAATGTTTGACAGATAAAAGTTAAAACTATATAACTGTAAACTAATTATTAAATTCGGTCCAGTAGTTTTTGCGAAAATCTCAACCATATTGAGGTTGAGGCCCTCTGTATACTTATCTCTGTCTTCGACTGTACCTACCTACCTACCTACTACTCATACCATAAGTCTACCCAACATGTCCTTATTAAAGTGAAAGTGTCTGCGCGTGCGCCGGCAGATGCGCGCAGACAGACGGTCAGCCCAGGAGCCCAGGCTTAAGCGCGCGTATGCGTAGGTCTTGACTTTCACCTAATTAGCTGAGCCTTACCATTAAGTTACAGGGGCGGCTTTAAGGGACCAAACCGGGTACTTAACTCACTAACCTAACAAAATGCACTCATACCTAGGTGGGTATGAATGCATTTTGTGGCATTACTTAGGTAATAATGCCACAAAATGCACAATCGAACAAATATTGCATTACTCAATAGTTTTCTTGTCTATAATAGTTACTAAAATATCTTGTGCTATATTATGTAGGTAGGTAGCTCTATTTAAATGGTGCCTATGTACGGTATCAACGGTATATGTTACAAGTTATTTTTAATAGGCACCTGCAGTCTGTCAGCCTCGATGTCATTTTAATTATTTTAAATCGAGTTTAAGAATCAATTTTGAGAATCTACCTATGAGGGTTCATTTGGATTGGTCAAAGTGACAAACATGCAGCAACCTACTTAGTAAGTACCCTATACTTACTCATTTATTAGGTAAATATACCTACCTAATCTGTGACCTAGTCTTACCCTGATTGGTTCACCTAAAAAATTAAAACCCCCAAAGCCGCCCCTGTTAATTTGCAAGTTGTCATCAAAACGTTCACTTTTCTGTTTATTTGGTTACCCAACAAGCAATTACCGTTAATTAAACATTTGCATTGCACCTTGTGTTTAATACGAACGTAACCAGTCAAAAATTTGTAAACTTGTCAAACACGATTGTATCTACGTTCTCTGAGCTACACGCCCTACCGGTGCTATCTTTCATCATCAGCCCATTTTATGTCATCAATCGCAATTCAACAATAAAAATCCCATCTCGTACCTATCTATGGCGACGTTTACACATTAATATTTGTCGCGAGCCACAAGGTGCGTTCAAAATAATCAACAAAATCAATCAAACAATTTCACGCCAATTTCTGTTCTTGTGATTCTGATTCCACCATTATAAATAACTTTACTTAAACTTAGGTTCCGTATTTCAAAAAACGGATCAGTATACTTAATTCACCTGGGTTAATTCACCCGGGTGCATTAAGTACACTATTAGCAGACTTGATTCACCCAGTATATTGTATATACCTACTTAATACACCCATTCGGGTACATTGTAGTAGACTTAGTAAACTCTGAATTTGACACAATAATGCTGATTGGCTGTTAATTCTGAATGCACCCATAGCTGATGTAATGGGTGCATTCACTTGGGTGGGTTTTGATAAACTCTTAAAAACGCAGGATTGCTATAAATTTTGACGTGTACACGCCGCCTAGGGACTCCCTTGCGATCCAGCCACACATTCTACCTTTTTCTTACGCGTGTGCAGGTTTCCACACGACGTTTTCCTTCACCATTTTAAAAACAGTGGTAAAGTTAGGTAGTATGTAAGTTATTTGGAAAAAACAGAGAACAACTCATTGGTAATTAGGTATTTAATTTACTGACTGCCCTGATCTGGGGACCCTTGTCCGCATTTGTTCATCCTATACGTAATACTTAATCCATTCTATCAAACCTAGATATTCCCCCAGTCATCGTCATTCACCACATAAATAAAACTACTTAGCTATTCAATGTGGGTTTGATGTTCTAAAACTTTGTACTATATTTAATGAAGCATTAAGTAAAACGCCATAGAGATGAGAGACAAAAACGTCTGTTCTTCGATCGGCTCTCAATGCGAGACAATTGAACAGTTTTTATCGGTCTGTAGCTCGTGCCGGCCCTAGCAGCCTTCCGGTACACTCGAGCACACAACTCCTCGCTTTATACAAGTACCTAATAGGGTATTTAGATTTAGTGTGGTAGTTCGGATCCGAATTCAGAATCTAGAATGCGCACGCTTTTAAACGTAAGTAGCTAAGCGAGGCGTCCCTCTCACTCTTTTGCGATTAGCATATGAGAAACAGTGACAGTTGCGTTTAAGATTAGGATCGTAGCCGCCATAGACTTGGCTTGGTTAGAATTGTGATTATATCCTACTTTTCATTTTTTATTTATTTACTAGCCTGTGATGTCTCACGTCCCCCAACCCTTAATAGCTGACCATATTTTAATGCCTAAATCAAATTCCGTGATCATTAGGATACTTCTGGTTTTTCGATATTCAAATTACATTAAGAGATGGTTCAAGGTTGTGCTTCATCCTAAAATGTACTTATAAGTATTCAGGAGAAACCGCTCTAAGCCAACCACCGACACAGGTGCTGCAGCAGTTTATTTGGAAGTAAACAGTTACTTATCTATATTGTGGCAGAGCTCAGTAACATAGAATTATAGTGTCTGCGATAGGTTTCTGTGCGCTGAATTTATTTTTCTAGAAATTACCTACTTACGTGAAACCAATTTTTACATGACTTCACAAGAAGATTTTAGCACATACAGAAGTTAAATTTAATTAAAAATAATCTGACTCTGTACTTTACTCAACTTAAAGCACGTTATCTTAAAGGTTGTGTCGCCGACTGTACCTCTTTTGTCAGCATCTGTCGTCAGTTTTTTGCCGTTCCGTTAATTCTCTCCCACTTTTTGCTCCAGACATTGTTGTGTTCTTATTTTGTTTGAATACTTAGTTAAAAGTTAAGTAATGGGCAGGTAGTCGGATGAACTTTTACCTCTGACAAAATGATAAATCGTCAGGAGTCAGGAGTAGGTAGGACAACAAGATTGTGATAGGTGGAAGTGGATTACAGGTGGATTATGTCGGACCCATAATAATATTCTTAAAATTGATAAATCTGTCAAAATATTATTATTTTTAGGTACCCTAATACCTATGCAATATGCGATCAATAGCAGACCGGATGTAACAAAATCTTACTTACCTACGATTTTGAAAAATTATAATCGCATATCGGAAAATCTGGAAGGAATCTGGAGTTAATTGAACTCATACTTTATTCGTATTCATACTTTTTATTCTCAGTTCTAAAATTACTTCGGAATGTATTAGTAATAGGTATAAGTAGTAAGTACCTGCCAATGGTAGGTACTAATTCTGTATTGGCAAAATGAAATGAAAATTTTAGTTTTAAGTTATTTTTAATATATGCAGTCAGATTTTTTAAATTATAAATAAACAAAACATAAAAATACAATTTAAATAGACAAAACAACATAAACAGTCAACGAGCTGATTACTACCGAAAAGATAATCTTTAATTAATTCTTATAAGAAAAAGAATCCTCAATGGTCCGTATCCTGTTGGCTCGTGCTGCAACAAAAACGACCTGGGTTCAGCTCCGTCGAGTTTGGGATCTTTGGTGGAAATTGGGATTGTTTATTTTGGAAGTTCCGGGATGTTCCCTAATTTGTTTTTAATAGGAAAATGCCGACTACGAAAGGATTAATGGCATCGTATTTGTTTTTCTTAATACATTATTATTTCTTAGACTAAGATGGCAGGACAAAGTGGACGTCTTTAAAAGAGGGTGACCTGACACAGAGTCTGGATGTGTGGAAGAATTGGACGGTTACCATTCTAAGGAATAGGAAGGCAGTGGGATATCGCAAGGTGTAACTGGACCATTATGGGCATCTACCATGTAAATAAATACCTATGCTGAGGCATACGGGGATTGGTGGAACTTTAGTTACGCTACTTGGCCAATCAGCTGTGGTTTACGTAGTCGCTAACAATATAAAGTTATTGTCGTGGTTTATTTTAACATTACACTACGATTCCTTTAGGACGCACCATTCAAGGGACACTGCGTGAAGATGCTCGTGTGTATGCAAATAAGTTAATAAAAGCGCGCGCTATGTTTTAGTCGGCCAACATTACTAATCGGAAACCATTAGGTAGTGTGACCTAAGTCGGCTCGTGATATTTTTAACTTTATTAGATGTGACCTACGTGGAAGCATTCCAAGGTTTGACCTAAGTCTAATATGACCAATGTGGAATAAGGCATTGAACTTACGTTGGCAACTCATAGGTTGGTAGGTACCTACTGACTGATGGTCGTTTCCCGCTGGCGATCCATCGAGTTTAAAATAGTCGCTGACAAAGAGAGGCTGCAGTTGCGTTCTTCTACTTCTCTAGCGTTCTCAGCAGAATATCTAAGTACCTAAGCACAAGGCCCAGGAATGACGACCGTAGAAACAAACGAAATATCTCTGCTACCATTCTTGATTGGTTCTTCTGATCGTGATTAATTAAACAAACATCGCAGAAACAAAACACGAATATCCTACAAAATAACGATTTTAAAAAAGAAAGCTTCGAACCGAACCAGGTAGCGATCAGCTGTTCCCACGACACGACAGGTTGGTGCCCGTGTGTGGGTGAGAGGAGATGAACGAACGCGGGCGTGTGTGGGTGAGGAGGACAGATGCTGCGGACATCTGCCGCGGCGCGTGCGCATTGGACGGAGGGACAAGGTTTGATACTTGTTATTGATACCTCAGTCATTCATCCGATAGTGACAGTAGCTAATTCACAGCTAATATACCGGAGACGACTCTGGCCGCCTGTTATATAGTTGTACCTACGTTATACAGATTGGCCTATCGAGATGGGTCAGTGTAGCTAATTCCTAATCCTATAAACAACTGTCACTGTTGTTCATATGCTCGTCTCATCAGAGGGACACCTTCCTTAGAGGCGACTAATATTAGTGTGCGCATTCTAGAAGTGAGCTCGCACTTACGGCTGTCAAAATTGTACGAATTCTGACAGTTGTAAGACCAATCTCAAAGTCCACTCATACTCAAAACATGTCTATGACTAGGTATCGGTCTAAAGATACGTGATCCAAAGTTAAAAAGGTTCGGCCGATGTAGGTAGAGCACAGGCCTATCTAACGATTTAAATCTTTGCCCTTAGATAATATAAATTTCAAAACCTATTCAAATTCTTTCTAATAAGAATAACATCAGTACCAAGTGGTAGCAGTCGCCGTAGATCATGGTCAGCTGCCCGTCGATCGGCGCGCGCGCATCTCGCGTCTGTCTGTCTGCGTGAGAGTTGCCCGGTGAGTCTGCGCTGCGGTGGTACAAAATACAGGCTGATGCGTTTTCCTCACTCGTGAACACGCATCATGATTGAATTTGCTCGCTAGCGACTGCGTAATAATAACGTATTTCGTGAAGGTAGACTCGACAGCAGATAGGTAGGTACTGGTAACCTAAGTGTTATTATGTTACTAATACGATTTCAACCCTTATGACGCAGTAAATAAAACGGCCCAACGTCAAAAATGTTACACTTGATGTGTTCGACTTTCGAGATTTCGTTTACAATTTTGCCGTCACTTAGCTGCCGTCTTGTGTAGTTTTAAGACTTGTGTTGAATTTTAATAGGTTGTAAGACAGGTCACGATATAATTAGAGCTCGAAATTGCCTTTGAATCCTGTGCTAGCTATAAACCTAGTTAAACATCACTTCCCTTAAACCGTGTTCTAATCACTTTCACACTTCGTTAAACACATTAAGGTAGAAAGGGACGGAAGGCCTAAATGGTGGAATAACTTTAAATCACAAGGTATGTTCTATTCATTGTTAATGGCTTCTATATATACTCATGAAGACATAATTTTACCTGTCAAGTTATTTAGAGTATTCATGTAAATCCAAAATTAAACAAATATGAAAAAATCAATCCGCTATTCCAAAATGATGGCGGGATGCGGATTAACACAAATATTGCTATGCCCATTGGCGTCTTGCCAAGTTGCCATCCGCTAATCGCTGTCACTTAAACCACCGAATCGAGAGCGAATGACTGAGTCACCGGTGACATTGACCGCGTAATCTTGAGCTACGTAATTAAACCATCTCGCGAACTACGAGCTACTATTTATGATGACATTTTGAAATGCCAACGCTACACTTAGCATGTTTACTGTCGCGGTGAATGAACGCAAGATGAATTATGTAATGGGCAAATTAAAATAAAGATGAAAAGGGAAATTCTCAATTAATTATATAAAAGGGCATGATCATGGCATGTAGAAATCGGAGAAAAGTATTAGGGTTGAGATTTTCTCGAGAACTGTTTGAATGTTGTGAAAGAATTTTTAAAATCGGCTTTAAATATTCTTTAGTTTATCAGTTATCACTAACCACCGCACTGACAATGCCAAAGGATGTTATAATCAAATGATATTTGGGTTTAAATTGAGTAAAAAGTTAATCACGAACATGACTGCGATTACAGATAGCTGGCATAATATGTTTCGTCTACTTTATACATATGTACATAAACGACCATATTTGGTTGGTGGCCACGAAAATTTAAAAAGGCTCCAATAACGCCCATTGGCCTTTAATCTAAAAACAGCATAAAGAATGTTGTAAACTTTTAACGCATTTATTAATAATGATAAATGACTTAAACCACCGTTTATCTTTTGTTTACAAGTTTAATATTCTGAAAATCGTGAACAAAATTCATTTTCTTCTTACACCGCAGTTTGAATATATTTTTAGCAATTTGAAGGGCGTATAAGGGTATTATGGTCAAATTCGGGTCTCTGGGTCAAAATACGGTAGTTTTGGCAAAACAGCAGAGCAGATGTTCTTAATGTCTTCAAGGTGTACCGACGTATCGAGTTTTGGCCAAACATTATTGAGATTTGCATATTTAATGATATGTTCATTAAGTTGCAATTAGTAAATGGTCAGATTAGATTAATAAAGTGTTTTTATGTTTTAATTGACTACGAAATATCAAATGACAGGTACAGTACAGCTAACAGCAGATCAAGTGTAACACTTTGGACTTTGGACTGTTCTTATTATCTGAGTTGTAAAAGAGTTAAAATCGTACTGCAAGTGTTACTATTGATTGATCTGCTGTTTGTTGTGATTCAATTTCGGTGGTAAGTTGTAGTTCGCATAATTGCCAAAAACTTAGCTTGTCGCAATTATGTATTTTTAATAAAATTGATTAAACTGAAAGATATTATTTTGTCAAGATTGCGGCGCTAGATGTCATGGAATGGAAGGCCCTTAACTCGTTTACGTCTATTCACACGTACTTACGTACTTAAAACAGCCACACCACATTGCAGCTTCAAAAAGTGGGATAACGCTGTTGAAAATGACAGCAAAATGCGGTCCGTCTGAATTCAATTAGATCTCTCTCGACCACGTAGTGTAGTCGTGGTACATGTGAATCAAGCCTTATTCTATTCACCAGAGAAAACCAGGCCTGGCTCTTTCGCTGAACGACTAATATCAAGAGAGAATCGTACGCGTTTGATTAAAAACCATTGATTATTAAAATATAGATTGATCATTCGCCATGTGGCGGGGTCAACGGCCGGAAAATCCCTATGATATGGGGGCAGGTGGACGGCAGCTGGGATATCGTCCGCCCCACCCCCCTCGTGGCAGAATAGCTAGATTCCTTTGCCGACCTAAGAAAAAATAATGGGCCTAAGGTAAACGAACTTTGAAAGGTTACTTGGGTGAAATGAAAGACGTAGGCACTTGTGATTGGGACATAATTTATTTACCTATATGTTATTCATGATTTTCGTGTCGACGACTCTTTGGATTGCACCTGCCTTCACCAATTTTGTTTTTATAAGTGCCGAATCAAGGACTGACCCTTTTTTGTGACAGCGGAAAGGCAACGGCAGCGGCAGTGGCTGTAATGTATGAAAGTCTATGAAAGATGGCAGACTGAACGCCGCGCGGTTGCTGCTCCCTTGCTTTGCCGCTAACGCTCCGTTGATGCTGCATTCTGTGTCATAGCTTTCATAGAGTTCCATACATACAGAGCGAGCGGGGCCTCCTATCACGAGTATCCACATACTCAAAAGGAGTGTCCCAACAAGCTATAATGTTAACATTAAGTTTAGGTTAAGGAAAATTAAAAAAAATCAGTTTCATTTTCACATACAACCCCTGCATTTCCTCTGCTTATTAGATTGTTTCCTATTTGTTAACTTTTACTGAAAATCTAAATGTCCAATGAGAAAAATATGTGTATTGACACATACAAAGCAGAGGAAGAGTAGTAATTTAAATTTAAATCTGCGGTGTATTCATGGCTGGCAGAAAAATGTTTTTATTCAGTTCAGGTGTACTTAAGCACTGATTAAATTTACTGTTTGTAATTGTGTTTGTTGTATAATGTGAAATTTGCATGTCATTTTATTGGCTAAATGTGTTGAACTAGGATTAGGAATTAAGAACTACTGTAACCACATTTATGCAAATAAATATATCTTATCTTATCTTAGTATTTTGTCTTTGTTTCATCCTTGCTCTAAGGTTCATCTATCGATCCATCCAGCAGTCTGCGTTTGGGCTTTTGTGTATAGTCCGCAGACGAAACGATGATTCACAGCATTGTCCGACAGACTATGATTCATATTGCGACTGCATAGTACACCCGGCAACACAGCTTTAAAATTAAGCTTCAGTTATTTATTTTCACTTTTACATTTAACTACGTATACTGCAGCCCAAATCAAGTGTTTTATTTTGTAAACAAATGTGACCGTCTAATTATCTGTTGTGATGTAACACTGAAGGAACTGATTGATCGAATCTGTCCATCATTGTAAAAATAAAGTAATCCTATTAAATAATGTGAAAATAACTATGCAATAATCACAGAACAGCTTAAAATGTTAGTAGGGTAAGGTAGTTTTTGTTTACAAAATAAGACACTTGATTTGGGCTTCGGTTTAGATAGGTACAGTCGACAGCACAATCAAACGTAACACATCGGAATTCTACGCGATGCGATGGTGACACGTTCTAGTACCTATGCAATTCAACTGAGGACCTATAGACAAGTGGATTTTTACTTTCTTTAATGCTAGTAGAAAGAAAATGTATGGGATGGACATTTGTGAACGAAAAATCACGTGACCTGGCGTATCGTTTTGTAGATATAGAAACGCTTAGAAGCGTTTGCAACTTGACTTAGGTCATCGTTTTTATTATGCATGCATAAACATGGACGCAATAAATTACTGCAATATTTTCTGAATCATTTGGAGATTTGGATAATCTAAATGTAACACTCCTCTTCTTGAATTAAGTACCTAGATAGTCAGATCAAATGTTAAACTTAGTTCTATTGACTGTATCTAATGATTTTAATAATGATAACTGCGCCTGAGTTGATCGTTGTACGATACTGGATAGTTGGAATACTTTATATTTCTACTCGTACTTTGTACGTACGAATATTACTCGTATAGTATAGTAGTCCAGGCATGACTCATGCGCAAACGCATTGCGTAAGCACTAATTTCCATCTCATGATTTAGGTAGAGCTACATCATAATTAAAAACTACTACGTCAATATTATTTAGTGTAGGTAAGTTAGGTACCTTGTAATATAATATTTTACTTTTTGTTTTCAAAGGAAGCAATATTTTTGGGTAAGCGTTGTTCGAAATTTGAATTTGGAAAACAAACGAAAAGCCGAGGCTACAACTATTTTTTCTTCAAATCTTGTGTTCGTCAAATTGTATATTTATTTATTTACAGTAATGATTTGAAAAACAAAAGAAAAGCTGAGCTATCACCTTTTTTATTGATTTTTTCGGTTCTCTTGAAAATGGCGGGAAACGACGGTTGCACAATTATTTGATAATTTTCCTTTTAATGTCTACAGGGACTATTTTGTGTTTAATATCACGTTAAATTAATCAGAATATGTTCGCGAATGACAGTACGGTGAAGTTATTGGATTATTTATGCAAGATCTGAAGTTTCAAGCTTTTATCAAGAGTTCCCGCTATAAGCTCGGGAGTGAACGTGACTGTCGAGCTGCTTCGTCCAGAGTGATGACGCTACGGCGTCTCCTCTGGATGAAGACGCGGCTACCCAGGGACCCAGGGTGAAGACGCCACTGCGACTCCCCTGGAGGAAGATAGATGACTATTGAACATATTGAATTTTCTGTAACATGACATTGGCAAATGACGAACTGTCGAGTCCATTAATAAAATAAATAATAACAGCTCAATAAAGGAACTAAAAACATTGCAGTGGGTAGGTAGGTATTTATGCCGTTTTCGTAGATATAACCTAGATATAAGCGTGTGTACTCGACGTGTTGTCGACTGTACCTACGTAAAGACCTATACTAACTACTTACATAAGTATTGTATTTCGAACTATTCCATAGCAATGTAAATAAATAAACATACTTAATTGTAAATAAAATAAGCCGCCGCAATAGTTAATTGCAGTAATAAGATCAACAACAGCTAATCGGTTAATCGTGCGGAATCTCAAACGGGTTGGCGGCGCGTGCGCAGATCGCGCCGCAAGGTGGCACGCGCCCTGTCGTGATGCGCCTGCGCACCGCCCGCGCACCTGCAGGGTCAATGCACTCGGCAATATCGATGTGGACGATTGTTATAATTATTAGCATGTATGTATTAGTTATGTTATACAAAATCGTCATTTCATGTAGACCTTTGACGTAAGCGGCTGCGGCCACCGATTTAATCTACCGACTTTTTTTTTGGTTTGAAAAGTTGTTTTCCCAAGGGCTTTACTATACTAGGTACAGCTAACAGCAGATCAAGTGTAACACTTTGGACCGATCTTCTTATCTGCGTCGTAAGATTTAAAATCGTACTGCAAGTGTTACCATTGATCGGCTGTTGTCCGTACCTAGTGGCGCATTCAACATTAAAATAACCATAGGTATGTATTTAAATATAAATTAATATGTGTATATTAATTAAGAAATAAAAAAATTGCCGAGAAGAATGCGTGATATATATATGATATAATTAAACCAACCCCAGTAAACGTAATAAATTTTTTGGTGAAACCGATTGAAGAAATCACGTAGAGTTACTACGAATTACAACTTCCGCGTGGGCGGAACAGCAAGCAACGCCAGTTTATCACAATAGTATGAAGGCCTTTACAATAAAAGCCTCGTGTTTTCCATTTTAGTTGACTGAAGTCAACTAAAAACTGTCTCAGACATATGAAACACAGATTTTTTGATGCACATTGATGAAAAGGGATACTTACCTATAGGCTGAACTTACAACGCGATAAAGTATCCAGTGTACCGAGAACCTTTGAGCGATGTTTTCTTTTAGCATCTATTCACGCGTGCCACATAGCAGCATCCAAAATTAGGCAAACCGCGATTGAAGTTGACGGCATTATGCGATTAAATTATTCATTTTCATACAAATTAGCGCCTGACAACGTATTGTAAATTGTCGCGTGGTTGTGGTACCTACGTGTGAATCAAGTCATAAATTAAGTAGTTTTGTTTATTACTTTGTAGTTTTTTTTTAAAAGTAGATCTAAATCGTACGGTATAATACTACAGATAAAGTAGACCTACGTCTTTAATTTTTTAATGTACACAAAGTTGATTACAATACAATACATGGAATAAGATGTACCTACATAAGGTGTGCTTAACTCTAGATTAGAGTTATCTACCAGCAAACCAGTGTGAAAGAGTGATAAGATCTGGAGCAGGCAGAACGTCTGACATTTTCTCAATTATTTTTTTGGCAGTTTTTGAAAATTAAATGTTTTTGTTTAGTACTCAAACAAAACTAGTACTACTTACCTACTCATACAAGATTTTTTACAATCGGTCAAGTATAAGCTTGAGAAAATCGCAAGCTTATTAAGGCCTTCTGTATAGGTAGGTACGTTTCTACATTTTCGACCGACATCCTATTGTTATCTGAAATCCTTAAACACCATTTTGCTTCTTCCATCGACTCTACTATAGCTATCGGCTACTCTCGGCCCGTTGCGTTCACCGCTCCTATTCTGCAGTGGTCGGTGGCCATCAGTTCATGCTCTCTTCTCCCGCCTCGCTAATTTGTCGCCAAGTGGTTCGCCACGCTCGGCCAGCGCTGGCCATGTCATCTCTGATGCATACTGTATCTGTGGTAATGGCGGGCTTGGAACTGCAATTCTCTTGGGACATGGGGAGTATTGGGGAGACTAGTATGTGATTGGGTGATCAGCTAAATGGCTTTGACTTTCGTTAACCCTAGTAGAATAGAAAGAAAAATGTATAGAGTTGATATTTGTTTGTTGCATTGCTCACTCGAAGGTTTGCGTCACTGTGCTTTCTTTATAATTATTAAAGTAGGTATGATATAATTAAGTAGGTAATACTTTTATTCTGAATTTTTGTGTTTTGTAGATTATGACGTATAACCACTGGTAAAATAAACAATTTTGAATTGAACATCGTTAGCAAATGTCAGTAACACACAGTTTTCTTTCTTCTAGTAAAACTCAACTATTAAAACCACTTGTGTGTGTGTGATTGGGGGGGCTGTATTTATCTATTTATTAATTTATATCCCTTGGCAAATGACAAATTGAATTTGGTGTGGAGTTTATTAGTACCTACTTATAGAATTAGTAAGTTGTGTGCGTGACGTCACAGATTCCCGATTGAATTGCAATTATTTTATTTTTCAAATGATTTCTATTGGTTTCCGCAGTTGACCAATTTACATACCTATTATTATGTATAATTAATGAATTAATAATTTAATTAATTAATTGTTATTGTTTATTATATGTATAGTTGGCTACGTTATAGATATTTTTGGGTATCCCCATTCTTCATAAACAATAAAAAATCTAAGAAGCCTATAATACAAGTAAATTAAAATAAAACAGTTTTTTCATAACTGCATCAACAACGGTACCTTATACGGTTTTTGTAGCAAATCCCCCAAATCCCTAATAAAATAATTAAACTGTAAAAAATGTAGCTACCGGAAACTTAAATACGTTTTCAAAAACCATTGCAGTACAAAGTTGGTTCCAATAAAAAAAGATTTGATGATAATTTTACGGGGCGAAATGATTGGTACCAATAACCACTATTTAAAGACCCCTCGTAGCTTTATAAATGTATCAACAGTGTGGTCCAACTTTTCTGGCCATGAACAGTGAATTTATACAAATAAAAACGGTTTGTTCCGTTACTAAATCGTCTTATTAGGGTGTTTTAAAATGTAACAGTGATTAACGAAATTGAATATTCGATTTTGTTAAGGTTGAAATGACAGGAAGTGATCCTACGGGGTCTTGTAGGATCTTATTTGCATTCTAAATACTTACATCCTGCATTTAAAAGGGTCGGGAAACTTAGGTAAAAGCACGAAATGATGCGTTGTCAGTGTCACAGATCGATACTCAATCAGTAAAATAATCCACAAACCTCGCAGTCAAGGTATGCATTATGGATGCAGCACCGATAGTAATAAGACCTAGATTGCAATGGTTTTCTGAAGCATATAAGGCCCATATTAATAAATAACTCTGAGCTCAAAAATCTATCTTGAGAAAGACCGTAACTTAGGTGCACGTTTAGGAATCACGTGAGTAACGCCGTATTAATAAATAAAACTCATCAGTTCTCAAGAGAACTGTCAAACTCACGCTTGAGAACGTATTTTCTGATTGCAGGCGACTTGAGAAAGACACCACGTGATACGCCCTCAAGATTGGTTTAATAATAAATGACATACTTGAGATGGTGATCACGTCTTGAGAGTGTATCAGCTGAATTCGCTCTTGGCGGCTTTGAGCTCAGACTATTAATACGGGCCTTAGGTGCGCGTTTAGGAAGTTCTCAAGAGAACTGGTCAAACTCACACTTGAGAACGTATTTGCATCGCTTGTTGACTCCGAGATTAGTGGATTCGGTGCCTTATTGAGTATCGACGAGTGGCCTTTTGGTATGATTAATTTGCACTAGTCAACAGACTGTGTTGCCGACTGTCCCTCCAAGCCGCAGCTATGCAGTGGAACTAGTGGAAGCGCCGTGGTCGCCGTATGGCTTCGTCTCGGGTTACCTTCCGAGCCGGCCGGATATACGGGACACCGACAGTGGCCCCAGAGGCGATCGCGTGTTCTGTTTCCGCCAGGTTAGGGATGCCATGTTTGGGGGAATTGATAATAAGTATGATAGAGCTTACGAGACGATGAAACGATGGAAACGAGTATATCCGCCAGAAGACAAAAGTGGTTGACATTGCTCATAGAATCAGTAAACTGAAGTGGCAGTGGGCTGGTCACACCTGTCGTAGAACCGATAACCGATGGGGCAGACGAGTTGTCGAATGGAGGCCACGAGCGGGTAAACGTTGTTATGGAACCTCTTTGAGGTCATGTTTTATTTATTTTTCTGCTCTGACTTGTATTTTTTATAGTTAGAATTCTGTTATTAAAAAGCTATGTAATTTTCAATTTAATTATCGTTCATTATTCGTTTATAATCATTTTATTTTATATTATCTTAGAGTGTTTTAACAAACGTAGTGTGGGACGCCCCCCGACCAGATGGAGGGATGACTTTCGCAAGATGGCTGGCAGAGACTGGATGCAGAGGGCCGAGAGTAGGATTGAGTGGCGTGCTTTGGCAGAGGCCTACGTCCAGCAGTGGGCTGATACGGGCTGCTGCTGATGATGGTAGAGCTCGGTGGCGCAGTGGTTGGGACATTGGTCCTCACGATATAGAAGTCTCAGCTTCGATTGAACAGACATGTACAGTATAAAATCAGTTAAAATTTACAGGGTCCCAATACTAATATGCTGTTATTCATAAACCTAGTTAAACCTGACTTCCCTTAAATCGTGTTGCTATCCCTTTCACACTTCGTTAAAAAGGGTTGAAGGGACAGGGGGCCTAAACGGTGGCACGTAACTTTAAATCACGTTTATGAATACGCGCCATTAAGTTAATGTTGAGATGAAAATCTTAAGTAGTTTTCGAGAAATCAAAACCTACTTAGGTACCCACTTGACCGAGTTTAGTTAGAAGATTCTAAAGTTTAGAGTATAAATTATCTAAAATTAATTGGTAAGGGTCTCGAGGGCTATTGGGATGAAATTTTCAATAGAAATATAATAAAATCAATAATAAATAATAATAATGTTTATTTCTCACCACAAACAGACACAATATTTTTATATATAACAATCAATCATATAATTATATAAGCCATGTTTGTGGGGAGACTGGTGCCTAAACTAGGAATGAACCTGTATCTTAGGCCACCATCAGGCTCCACCATTACAAAAGATACATTAACTTTAATTAATTAAGAAGAGAGGGGGGAGGGACTCATAAGGTTGAGACTTTCTCAAGAACTACTTATCAGATTGCAAATATTATTTTACTTGTAGATAAGTAACTTATAGTACCTACAGCTACACCCTATCTTAATTGTAAAGAATTTTCTACAATCAGTCTACTACTACCACTTTTTGACAAAAGTTCGCCCCTAAAACTTTCCATGAATAGTTGGCTGCCTGGAAGAGATCGCTTTTAGCGATAAGGCTTGGCGGCCTTACATTGTACATTATGTTTTGTATTTTTGTTTCTGTAATTGTCGTGTCTTTTATGTACAGCTAACAGCAGATCAAGTGTAACACTTTGGACCGTTCTTATTAACTGCGTCGTAAGAGATAAAATCGTACTGCAAGTTATTACTATTGATCTGCTGTTGTCCGTACTCCGTACCATAAAGTGTATTTGAATTTGAAAACTCTTCTGTGTTAAAATGTATGAAAAGTGAATTTATTTTTAATTTTTAATGACACTTTTAATATCGGTCTTAGATTCCATTAACGATATTGATCCAGTTTCAATGTTTAACGGCTGTCATACTGCCGCCCTGTATAACCGTGTAGGTAGGTAGAGTAGCATATCTAGAAGACGTTAGAGCCACCGTAGCGCGACGGCACTAGGGGTGGCAGATGCGCTCACATCTGGCGCCAGGGCTGCCAACGACCTCCGTAGATTATATCTAGCTCCTTTTATTAAACTAAGCCTTTCATAGACGATCTCAATAAAGGGCCACTATACACAGTGGGATATGCGGATGATCTTGTCGTATTAATAAACGGGAAATTCCCAAATACAGTGACAGAACTGATGCAAAAGGCTCTGGATACGATAGAGAGATGGTGCAACAAAAAACATCTATCTATCAATCCTAGCAAAACAAAGGTAATTTCATTTACAAGGAAAAGGGACCTTTCGGGACTAAGAGACCTGACCCTATACGGTGCCCGGATCGAATGGTTCAGGTCTGTGAAATATCTGGGTGTCACCCTGGATAGAACACTGACCTGGAGTACACATGTGGACGATATAATATCAAAAGCGAACAGAGTTTTTGGGATGTGTCGTTCCACTTATGGCAAAACATGGGGTTTAAAGCCAAAGGTCCTAAGCTGGATATACACGATGATGGTAAGACCAATACTTATGTATGGCTGCATCGTGTGGTGGCCTAGGACGAAAGTGGCAGTATGCAGGACAGAACTCACTAAGGTTCAGAGGACTGCATGCATGGCCATAACGGGGGCGTTCAGAACTACACCCACGGCAGCACTGGAGATCTTGCTGGATCTACAACCGCTGCACATTGTGATTCAGTTAGAGGCAGCCAAGTCCCTGCACAGATTAGCTGCAAATGGGATATGGAATGATAATATGCTAAAAACTGAACACACAAATCTGGAGGGACTAAAAGACCTCAAGGGAATAATGAACATGGGCTGCGATAAGATCCAGCCCCAGTTCATATTCAACAAAAAGTATAAAATACAGGTCCCTACACGGGACGAATGGAGACGTGGTATGCAAGCTCCAGACAACGAGAGTCTTATTTGGTATACCGATGGGTCCAAAATGGAATCTGGTACTGGAGCGGGCATATACGCTCAAGACTGTCACATCAGTCAAAGCATGGGCATATATGCAACGGTCTTCCAAGCTGAGACATATGCTATTAATGCCTGTGCCAGGGAGAACATAGACAGGGGTGTCCGTGACAAAACTATCTATATTCTCAGCGATAGCCAGGCAGCCCTCAAGGCCCTTGACACACCGCGAACGGACTCAGGCCTGGTCCTCGATTGTGTTAGATCACTAAACAAGCTAGGTCAGCACAATCGGGTACGGTTGGTCTGGGTACCGGGGCATGTGGGAATAACGGGCAATGAAGCGGCTGATGAACTGGCTAGAAAGGGCTCACAGTCCTCGCTAACAGGACCTGAGCCATATGTGGGACTCTCAATGAGTACCATCAAAATGGCCTTACGGGCCAAGGCCAAAGACTTGCACAACCTGGAGTGGAAAAACATCAAAGAGCTGAAACACTCCAAACTTTTCATTGGCGAGACAGACACAGGCTGGTGCAGGAAAATCTGGAAACACAACAGAAACCAGATGCGGCTCATAATTGGGGCACTAACGGGACATCAAGCAACGAACGACCTGTTGCACAAGATGGGGTTAGCTGTATCTCCAACCTGCAGAGCCTGTGGTGACAAAACGGAGTCCATGAAACACCTACTGTGTGAATGTGACTCACTGGCTAGAAAGCGAATGAGTCTCCTGGGGTCGGCCTATCCGGAACCAGAAGACTACAGGCTCCTTCCCATGAGCTGCATGGCGGACCTACTGAGTTATGTCTTTAGGGAGGAGGAGGGAGCATAAAGGAAAGGGGAGAGCACAAAAGATCCCAATGGGTCGAAGTGCCGCCACATTGGCACCCAATCAGGATAAGATAAGATAAACTAAGCCTTCTTAAACGAAAGTCTAGATAGGGTACAACTTTGTTCCTTTTGCGACGATGCTATAAAGCCTTCCACACACTGGCGCGAACTAGCCGCGGCTTGCGTTCTGCGATAAGTTGAAACGCATGCCCCGCCTCATTTTCTGCCGTCGTTACCTACTGGACGTAGATCACAGGCCTCAGATCGCTACCTACTGGACATTAAAATGCCCAGAAAATGAGGCGGGGCATGCGCTTCAACTGATCGCAGAACGCAAGCCGCGGCTAGTTCGCGCCAGAAATTCATTTATTTGATATACCTACGTAGAGTCGACTATTCGTTCAGTCAAAATTGGTAAGCTCGAATATATCAAGAGGTCAATTTAGGATCGAATATTTGTTCAGTCGATTATACCATACCATGTAGAGTCGATTACGTTGTAAAGTCGACTACTGTTCATGTGTTACCATTGGCGGTTGGCTCTATCTAAGCTCTACCTATAAGATGTAAAGCTTAAATAAATAAGTACATTCCAACAAGAGCTCTTACAAGCGCCCAAAAGAGGGTAAAACACCCAATGGTGGCCCCGTGGGTTACGTAAGTATCGATCGCACCTGGCGCCGCCGGCCACCTGCCCCGCACGTGCTGCTCTCCGATCGAACTCATTATCTGCAGTTTTTACGAAAATAACTTAGAAACTCACAGCACAGCAAAAGTAGAATAGGTGCGATTCTATTATTTAAACCTAAACTAAATGAAACGATCACTCATACTTTGTGTACCTAAGCGGAGCGGGAAGTTTCTGTTGTAGAATCTTTATTTATCTAGATTTTTTAAGACAACAGGTAGGTACGGACAGCAGATCAAGAAAATATTTTTATGGATTGTTGAATTTATTGTAAATCTTTTATTTTTCCATAAATTATTTAATTTACTTAAACGCTGTCCAGAATTAATGTATGCCAAAAGCATAACCATCCATTAAATTTTGTGGAATGAATTCAATGCCTCTATAATAAAATTATACCTACCTACTTTTACCAAAATTTCGATTCTTAAATAACACAAATGTGACCGTTTTTTACTGAACTTGAAATAGAGAGGGGCATGAATTTTCACGGTATTTTACCGATCACGAGTGACCCATTAAGGCAGCTGAATCATACGCTGAAATGTCGCGTAAAATAACGGCTACCAACGTCTACGCGGTCTGTCGTACTCGTAAAGACGTATTACAATAAGGGGGCGTCTTCGCGCACATGACTCGTGTTAATTGTCCTCTACAAAGGTGAGGAGCCGCCCTTATGTGGCCACGAGAAATGCTGTGCATTTGTCAGTTGTTGCTTTAGGTTATTTTGAAGTAGTTACGAAGTGAATACTTTTACTTATATATAGTCCTGGCAATCATCGTAAATTCATATCTCAGCGGTTACTACCAGGAGACCGTTCTCGGGTGATTTTATAGCGTTAAGAAAACATACAGTTTTCACACTAATTAAACTATGTAGATAACACAGAAGCCAGTGAATTATTCATTAAAACGTGATTAAAGATGCGGTAAAAAAAAGTAGGTGCATTTTATGCTGCTTTAGTATAGTCATAATTGCGGAAAATTGCGGATTTCATGTGCAGGCAGAGTAAATGCTACCTTGATGGTGATTCGCCAATCAAAGGCTTAATTAAGATACAACAATTGAGTTGATTGCCCAAAACGACATCGTGCATTTATCTAAGACTTATCATCATAGACAAATGCACGATGTAGTTTTCTATGGAATGGAGATGTAACCTTGCATTCTTAGCTAATTCATGAAAGAGTTACGGCGAGTTAAGCTAAAACAGTCCTTTTAATTCATCGCCTTTAAAAACCGAGGCTTTACGAGCTTAATAATGTGGTAAATCGCTCCGATGAATTTGATTCACTTATTCCATGCACTTGATTCACCTTTACCTCGCAATTTGGGGCACATATACTTATTTTTAAGTTTTAGCCTATCCTTTATAATCCCAGAAAGCTCTCACGGTGGTACTCAATGAGATATGAATTTATGCAGTGAACGCCCGGACTATTACATCCGGTGTCCGCTCTCTGACCGAAGACAAAGGAAACGCCGCGCCTGCGCACACAGGAGATAGGGGTGCGCGTACGCAATAGGGAAGTAGCACCTGTATCTAGTAGGGGCTTGATATTTTGATACTATAGGTGAAATAACTTCATTTAACTTTCAATCCAAATGTGGTGTATTTAAAGTGCTATTTCAATTTGATACACATATTTTCAGGAATGATAGTAGCCATGAAATTACATAATATTATAATGACATTCACTATGTGACAATTTGCGAAATCGCAAAAATCACCTTCATACAAGATAGTTTTTTATTTAACATTAAATGTATTTTATAAGTATGACATATTATTTTGAGTATTTTGCCCAGCGCCTGAGCCTCGCTATACAGCGGGGCAATGCGGCCAGTGCGCTGGGCACCCTGCCGCGCGGGACGGGCCTAGACGAGGTGTAGTGTTGGCTAGATATAGGTAAGTATTTATACTTGTATTTATATATATATATACCTTCATACATGTTTGCCGACTAGGTTACTCGCATTATTTACCTACTATTATTATATTACATTTCAATTGGATTCTAACTTGCAACTAACTACCTACTACTACTACAACTTAAACTAACACACAGGCTGCGGCCAATTGAAACGCATGTCCCGCCCAATTATTTCCCGTCGTTAACGTCCATTAGGTATCGGATTGCGGCCTAGGCTTCAGATCGCTACTTACTGGACATTAACGATGGGAGAAAATGGGGCGGGGCATACGTTTCAACTGGTCGTAGGCCGCAAGTCGCGTGCAGATCGCGTCTGAGGGGACTTTAATTAAACGAAATTAATGCTAGCAAAATATCAATTTGTGGGAGATGCAGAATGTGAGATTATCTACAGATAGATATATCAAACGGACCATTTATATTGCCACTGTATTCTGATAAGGCATTAATTTCAAAGGGCAGTTTATTTAAACGCATCCTGACTGTCCAGCGCATCTTGGCTTAGCGGACTTTGACTTTAATCTTGATGTTAAAAAACATAAATAAAAAATAAACAACGGATCAACACATGCGCCCGCGCCGCCGGTTGAGAGGAAGCTACAGGGAAGGGTAACATTTTATGAGGTCCATTTGCAAAGGTGTCATATATTGGGACTGCCACAATTAGGACGTACTTAGTTATGGTTAAAAGACATTGCCACTTTTCAATGGAGCTTTGTCCCACCTACAAAATTACGTGACCATTTAAGCTGTACCTATCATTTTGTTGGGGACTTATTACAGGTTTCATATTGCATAATCATAATCAGTATCATTTTCTACTACTCTCGCAACTCCTATAGAAGAATAACAAAAACAATGAATAAATCGCTTCGATTTCTTACTATTTTCTGAATTCGCAATTAAGCTGATTTTTTCGAATTGCAACTTGTACAAAACTTTATTTTAAACCAATAATTTTAATAAAAAAACTGAGCTATTTTTACATTTATTCGTTATCTTGTACAACTTGCGGTTGATGGTGGGGCAGAATCTGGCATTGTCATTTGACTTGATAACTGCAATGACATATATCTAGTAATTTAATTATTGACATTTAATTATTAGCAGAATCGGTTATTCCAGCATCTGCTATTTCGCATTCGGTGAAAGAACATTACAAAATAGTTTTCAATCTCTAATACTCTGATATCGCTATGTAGGTCACCTTACTTACTACAAAGTATAACCTGCTAGTATTTATTTACAGAGATTGTGGTGAAAGGAAACATCAGGAACTACTGAGGAAAAAAAGTCTCACTATAGTCCCATCAGGCTATAGGATTAGTACCGATCTATGCGTGGGTTGTTTACCCCTGACGACGGCGCAGGCACCTGCGCGTGCGCACGTGCCAACTGTCCAGTATCCACTCCCCCTCCGCGCCCTCACCCCCCTCCCTCGCCCTAACCACCCGCACCCTCGTCCTGTATCCGGGGAGCTGGACAGAGAACGTTTTGTAAGTTCACTGGCTTTTTACTACACCTTTAAAAAAAATATTTCATTAAAAGTGTCAGTGGAAACCTCGAAAGAAGGTGCCTCTGAATAGACGTTACGCAGTCTATCCCGGTTGTTGTCGGTCGGTAGGCTTTGTTAGGTCATGTCAGAAGCCCAAGGGAGGCCTGAACCACTCTGACAATAGGCTGGTCACTAAACCATACGCCAACGTTAAGAGAGCGAAATAAAGAAGACTATGTCTTAATCTTAGATTTTTTCTTGTACCCTACCAATAAATACGGTTACTGCTAATATATATAGTATATCAAATGACAAAACCAACTGTCCAGCGCCAATGCTGATGCACTGACCATGCACTCCGCACCGTTATGAGCGCCTAACCGTTAAACACCCGCCTTAAATACTATCGGCAAATCCGTTGGCCAACGGTCACCGATGACCGCACAAAAACTGTATCAAAGCACCTCCTTAACACAATAGCGAATCATTAAAAAGAGTCCACTCCTTTGTCTGGGTGACAACGGAATCGCCAAACTTTCCCATAAAGCTCCAAAAGACCCGAGCTTTGTCCTTCACGTTACAGTTTTGCAAAGAAACTAGACCGTTCCCACGAACGCAAAAATTTCACCGATAGACAAACGTCCGATCGGTGAATAGGTGACGAACAATAAAATAGATTCGCGAAAGGGATTTACAAATAATGCCTTGTAAGAAAGGGGTGGTTTTCTAAAGACGGGTCAGTTGGGTCATCCGAGCGCAGGGTTGACCCCATCGCTCACGCTGCACCAATTTCGGGGTCTTTAAACAGGCGTAAAGGGTTGTCGTGACCCTGCCATTGTGAGGGGTCACCGCGGGTTGGCTACCTGCGCAGGACGGGTCACACTGACCATGCCTACTGAATGGACAATTAAAACGAGAACGGCGCATCAACGGTTGTAATTCGGAAAATCGCGATAACCTTTTCGCTTTTAAACTTGATTTACTGATATTTTTGTGCGGCTATTTGTATCTATTTAACGTTACCGGCAAGTAAAACCTGTTGGGATTTAGGTAGGCATTAGTAATTTCTGTCGTATCGTATTATGCCGTATTATATTAATTATTATTATGGTATTCTAACGGACTTTCTTTTATTAACCGACAGTATATTGGCCTTATTCTGGTTCAGCCGTGATCGGTAAAATACCGTTATAAATGGCTCTAATATTTTCCGATCGCAAGCGATGACAACTTTAGTTAGGTAATGGAAAAGAGGAAAAATGACAACCGTTTACGATCGGTACATTTTTACCCAGCCCAAATTCGCGCCGGTCTTCTTCGATCGATCTTCACATAGTTTGACGTATAACGGCCATAAACAAAATAACAATGGATGTTATATGCTCCAATAAAGACTGGTCTATTATACATTTCTTATTATAATAATAAAATCACCAAACATTCGCCAAAGGCGAATCAGTTGGGCCAAGGTGTTCGGACAATGCAAAAAATAGAGCATAGAAAACTGTTTCCCATAAAAATTGTAACGCAAAAGGGTTTGTTTGGTCATAGACAGTCCTTTGTTATGGACAGTGGGAAATTTTGCGGAGTTTGAAAGGGCTTCATTGCGAAACGGAGATGGGTCACTTTGACCCGTTAGTATAGACAGTGCGCTATTGTTCGGGAGCGCATCAACAGGGTTATGCGAATTGGTTCGAACAAAGAATCTTGGTTATTGAGATGTCGTATTTGGGAGAGAGTCGAAATACTTAAAATCAAAAATCAAAATCAAAATATCTTTATTGCAAGATTGCGAGTTTGTACATAGGTCTTATAATATATTTATCCTTTCCACAATCTACCTATATCAGGCGTACAATATTTATTATACTTACATAGCTAATTATAATTGAATCGAAAAACATTAATTTGGTACTAAAACATTAATTCGGACACAAAATCAACATAAGACAATAATTAATTAAATGTCAAAAGTCAAAACATTATACTCAGTCAGATGTCAACAATTAAATTATAAAATGTCAAAATTTACTAAGAAATTAGTGTAACTGGAAGCCGTAATAATGCGATGCGATCGCCCTCTCAGCCCGTTCTTTGTTAGAAATAAAATGTTCGGATACGCGATAGTACATCCTATCGAGACACCAATCGAAGAGCCTATGTTTAAATTCAGGGAAGTCGAGTTTTTTTAAATCTGTAGGCAGGGAATTAAATATTTTTACCGACATGGCTACAACATTTCTTCCATAGAATGCCGTTTTACCTGTTTGATAACTTGTGAGATTCAGTACTCGTTTTGATTTCGAAGGAATGTAATTGTGAACATTATTTTTCACGAACAGTGATGCTTCATAAATATAAAGGGAAGGCACTGTCAGGACTTTAAGTTCCTGGAACATGGGTCTGCAGGAATCTGTTTGTTTTGCGCCGAATAAGGATCTGATGCATTTCTTTTGTAGTTTGAAAACTCTGTCAAGGTTGCTTGAGTTTCCCCATAAGATAATTCCGTACCTCAAGTTGGACATGACGCAGCCATGGAATGCCAATAGAGCAGTTTTCCTGGATGTGAGATAAGTAAGACGTTGGAGAGCAAAGACAAACCTATTTAGTTTTTCAACGACATATTCAGTGTGCTCGACCCAATTTGTGTGACAATCCAGTACTATACCTAGAAAGTGGATGGAATTCACGCTTTCTATTTGTGTGTCCTTGTACTTCACTATTACGTTTCTAGCTGAACCCTGAGGAGCATAAAATTCCATGTATTTTGTTTTTGTGAAATTTACCTTTAAGTTGTTATTTTTTAGCCATTCTGTGACTGACTCGAACGCCTCATTTATTTCTCTTTCATAATTTTCTGTGTCATTCCCTCTGATGATCATGGAACAGTCGTCAGCAAACAAAATAATCTTGTGCTTTGTTATATTCGGTAAATCATTAATGTAAATTATAAATAAGAGGGGCCCTAATATGCTACCTTGCGGCACGCCGTATTTTACAGATCTATAGCTTGATCGGTATTTTTCTACAGTTTTTGTAGCTTCAGAGTATTTCGTAATTTCCGTACTCTGTTGTCTATTGGTTAAGTAAGACTTTATCCAATCATAGCAATTGCCTCTGATTCCATTCTTATAAAGTTTATGTAGAAGTTTTTCATGTGACACTCTGTCGAAAGCTTTTGACATATCCATTCAAATTCAAATTCAAATTCAAATTCATTTATTTATTCATAATGTATGAAACATTACAGACATTATGCCTAAATCGTCACATACATTTAATTATTAAATAAAACCATGAATATGGTTGTCAAAGGAATTCTGTTATCCCTACATTCAGAAATTATTTTTACTACTTCATATATAGCCATTATACATGACTTTTTCTTGCGAAATCCAAATTGACTTTCTGTTAGTACATTGAATTTAAATTGTTTTGCCAATGAATTTAAGACATTTAAAAAAAGTACATTTGCAAAGACTTTTCCATCATTTTGTAAGTAAGTATCCGTAGTCTTGTAACGATAATATTGCTGATTTCCTAAAACAAAAGCAATTTGAACGGTTATTTCTATAAATTGTAAAGCCATTCTTCTGATTTGCACTTTTTGACAACAAGAGCTGGGTAAATGTATAATGTATCTTTAGTAATTTAACTAAAATAAAAAGAGTGACAGTATTTTTTTTGCTTCAGGAAATAACCCAGAGTCCCCAGAGAGCATTTCTAGATAGGACGTTTTACGCGAGAGTCGCGTCGCTTAAAAGTATCATCAAGGGTCAGTCCTTGATGATTTGATGATTTCAGGTTTATGTTTCCTAATTTAAACCAAAGACTGGTCCAAAGTTAGGATACTATGCAAAGATAAGATCAAAGGGATCCCATTCAATGGAGTCAACTCATACGTGATTCCAATTAGAACCATTGTCCAATAAAATATGCAATAAGAACATTAGTTATATAAATATATATATAATGTTGCATATGCGCTATGCTAAACGAAAATCTAAATGATAAATGGAGAAATATTTTCATCACGGCCGGGATTCGAACGATGGACCTCGCCATTCCGTGCCACGCTCTATTCCAACAGAGCCACCGTGATGTCGTACCCAAGTCGCGTATTCTGTCTCCATATTCGTCTTATGGACGGTAGCGACATCTATCCAGTAATTGTGCAATTACTGAAATTCATGTCTAACATTGCAGTTAGACTGCTTTTTTAATTGATGACCCTTTTTTTCGTATTTTCTTGCATATGCGCTATGCGAAACGAAATTTTTTCTCAATTTATCATTTAGAACATTAATTATACATGGGTATACCCAGGACATAATATTTCAGCATATTACAGCTCGTCTGTATTCATAAAAGAAGTACTTCCTTTTGAGAACAAAAGAAACAATTTTCTCCCCACATTTTCTTGTCAACTGATAAACGAACGAGCTTCAAAGGTGCGAAACGTTGACCTCAATAACTAACTGTGGCCAACTTACCTTTGCCGTCGTAAAATTCTCATACCACACACATTGCAACAGGAAGAGTTCTTTGATAACTGCAAAACTATCTTTGTAACACCCACACAGATATGGAACTGTATAATTTTGTATTTACGTTGTTTTATCGCAAACGCGAAGTACAAACTTATCTTTGCTGTTATTTGTTTTCATACTTTTACAAGAAGATGTAGCTATATTCGAGAGCTCGGTGGCTCAGTCGTTGGGTCAATGGACTTGCAATATGGAGGTCCCAGGTTCGATTCCCAGCTAGGGCAGCCATGTACCAATGAGTTATCCTCGTTTTTTTTCGACGGAAAAACTTACGTACATTTACCGAGTGCTCTCAAAACGGTGAAGGAAAACATCGTGACGAAACCTGCATGTCGTAGAGTAAAAAAAAATCTAAGGCATGTGAAATCCGCCAACCCGCACTGGGCCCGCGTGGTGGATTATCTGGCCCGAGCTCCCTCGATGTAAGGGAAGGTCTGTGCCCGAGCAGTGGGGCAATATAAATAGACTGATGATGATGTAGCTATATTATGTCTTTGTTTTAAAGAGGCATTAGCAATGGATTCTATATTCCTCATCAAGCACTCCACTAAGCTTAAAGCTTGTAAGAGCTAAAAGCAACGAGAAGGCAACAGCAGCGAAACGGTAGCGAAAGTTGTAATTTTTGAAACTCTGTTAAATACATATACCATTACATTTTTTTAGAATTAAAACTATAGTGAGCCATTACTACAAATTATTATATATAAACGGATATCACTCACTTATATTGTTAAAGTCGGCAATTAGACCGACAGTTTCGACCGATTTCGACGGTCTTTTTCATTACATTTCTATCAGTAAAACTGTTATCAGCCCTCTTACCATGAACTCTTATAGCAGGATTACTTCAATAATACTTTGTTATTTCGTACGGTGGAACACAGAGAAAGGTCTACATGTACAGGAGAGTTTTTAAGGTTGAGATTTTCTCAAAAACTACTTGACATATTGCAAAAATTCTTTAACTGTTTGATAGATAAAAGTTAAAACTACGTAACAGTAAAAGAATTTTTAAATATTGCAAAAATTCTTTAACTGTTTGATAGATAAAAGTTAAAACTACGTAACAGTAAAAGAATTTTTAATTTCGGTCTAGTAGTTTTATAGAAAATCTCAACCTTATTGAGGCCCTCTGTATCTCTGTCTTCGACTGTACCATGACGTCCTTAATAAGCTTACTTTGAGGTCGCACGCATATTACTAACTTATATTGTAGCTTGGTTTGGTATTATTTTAGTTACAAAACATTTGCTTCTGTTGGCAACGGCTAATTTCCTTATTCCTTAGTTCTCTGTGTGACCGGTAAATATAAGTTGGTAATCGTTTTAACCGCCTCACTGCCATCGGTTATCGTACAAACGTGTTTCCTTATCAGTAAGGTTCGGTAACTCGGCAGATGCGCTGGAAAGAGTAACAAACAATCGATGTTTCGGTTTTTGGAGCTCTGATAACACACCTTTCATATTTAGGTATTGTACATTGACCCTAAATATACAGGGTGCAACGGAAAGGGTATAGGAAGCCGAAGGAAAGAGTGGTCAGTATCAGTAACTGAACGTTTGTTCTACAACTTTTCGATTAAAAAAAATATAATGTCATCGATCAGCGGCAGGCATTGTTCGCTTATAAACAACTAGATACACAAAGCTTATTAAGACAATTTAAAAAACGTCCAAGTAATGTCCAATAAATCAAATGAGGGTGGGTCTATTTATCCGTTTGGACTTTCTTTGCGCTCGGACACTTTTAGAAGGCAGACTGTGTATCTAGTTGTTTATAGGAGATCAATGGCGGCTGGTCACGATGTATGGACTATGGAGACTCTTTTTTCGAGACATGGACCAACCTGGTGACAGCCTGACAGCTCGTGGATGAGATGTTTCGAGTCTGTCGACCATGGGCCCATTGTTTCTACCGCAAGCGCCGCAAACTCATGATGTGGAGTCAGTTCGTGAGTATTTGCGGCGCTTGAGTATTTGCGCCGGCCTTATGGGAAGTACACTGAATATGAGAAGAAGAATTAATTAATGAATTCTTAATTATAAGAATACCTAATAATTAAGCAATATATAATTAACAGACTCGAAACATCTGCTCCACGAGCTCTCTATCCGATTGGTCCATGTCTCGGGTGATCCCAGGGCTGGCAGCTACCTCGCTCAGCGACTGAGTATTGCCATACAGCGAGGAAATGCTGCCAGCGTCCTGGGCAGCATTCCACAAAACGGGGATCTTGACACGTGTTCGTTCTTTAGTATTTTTATTTATTTTATTTTATAAGGTAATGTATTTTTAGATTGTAGTAAGTTTTATTTTAATGAATAAATATATTTTTTGTAATAGAAAAAAGGCGAGGCCATTGGGTCATTTGAGCCTAGTGAGGTTTGTCCAATCGTGTATCGGTAGCCAACAGTCCCTAAATAGATACCCCAAGATTGATATATATTTTTTTCAGGCCTTTAATTTCAGTAGTTAGTGCCGTAGCCTTCATCGAAAAACTTAAAAACGTCCCAACACCTCGCCTTAATTAGGTATAACTGTGACGTAATTCTGATGAAACAGTAATTTCTTTTTAAATAGGTACCTTTATGACTCTCACAGTCAGATCTGCCGAGTCCGAGTTCATTTCCAAGTATTCATCTGACTCATAATCTTACTGTGAGAAACTAAGAGATGCTGACGGTGATCTTGACTGAACCTTTTGACCTTCCCATGCACTCATTATGAAATGAAATGAGTTTATTTGCTCGAAACACGGTATAAAAGACCAGAGTTTGAAATCGGAATAAAATTAAATATTGAAAACAAAAGTTTATTTTCTTTCTTTTTCCCGTGTTTTCTGAGAAAATTGTAGGTGTTGGGCATGCGGAGCGATACAGGAAAGGAACATGATAAAAGCCATCGCAAAGCTCAGTGAAACTGTCTGGACCACATCATAAAACAAAGCGATCCAAAGGGGAAGTCCTTGCTCTTTCTTCGCTTCCCATTCCATGGGAACAAACCCGCAAGAAATCTTCAGTTATTGCATAACAAAACGCATTTAGCTAATACATCCGGCTTCTAAGACAACCCTTCGGTAGCCCTTGCATCACTGTTTGTCCATAATATTGTAGTCCTTTGATCTTGACCAAGTTTCTCACTGTTAATCGCTTAACACCCCAACTGCAGGCCAGTCAAATTGGCCCAGCGTTTAAAAAAACAAAAGCGCTATTGTCGGTCGGTGTCGCGGAACTATAGGATCTGACAATTTCCGGATAAAACTGGTTTGGAACCGGTCTACGTCAACCGCCGTCTCATAATGCGTTGTTTATGGTAATTTAGAATTTTATTGTGCCGGGATGTTTGCTTTTTTTTCGGTGATAGTTTCATGGGACGGGATGCTGTCTTAGAAATGAGATTAGTGGTTGTGTTTTGAAATTACAATAAAGGAACGCTTTATATTTCCGTCCCTTCGATTCTCGGTCAGGCGTTTATAGTTCGGTGAGTCACATGCAGTTTTTAGATAAAGTGCAATTACTTAGGAATATTTTAGCAGAATATTATGCTTCATCAACATCATTTCCTATCGTATCAGTTCACTACTGGACATGTCCTCTACCAAGGCGCGCTACTGAACCCGATTCTCGGCATTTTGCAAGACTGGATCTTTGTCAGCCACCAGATTTATAAGTACTTAAGTATACATTTATAACTCCGCAACCAATCGTCAAATAATCTCGTAATTATTCAGGACTGAATATACCAAATATCCTACCTCTTTATTTATAAAATTACGACTCTACCATTATCGAATAATAATATAAAAGCAACATTATTATTTACTTACTGCATTATCAAGTTTTTATTGCTATCTTAACCGTTTATTTTCAACACTAGCTGTGAACAATCAAGACGTTAAATACTTATTTATTTAACTGAACACTTGCTAAGTAACATTGAATTATAGCTAATTTAAATCTCAATTACCACTTTACTATTTCCCAAGTAACGTAAGTTATTTAATAAACCACGCTTTGCAATTCCTGTGTTTTGCAACACTAGAAATTATTGCTGGACCTTGCTACAGCTATAAAAAATAGTGATGTCCGCATTTTTGTGTATCTCCTCTCTCTTTTCAACCCTGGCAAGACCACTTATAATCAATCATAGGAGAATCTTTTCACTGTCCTATTCTATTGAAGATTTCTTAAACCCTCGAGGTGTTTATGCAAATTTTCGCAATTAAAATTTGCAGGTACGGGTATAACGGTCCTTGCGAATCTTTTGTCGTGGACTGCAGCTGGACGTTGGATATTTTAGGGTTAACCTTGGGATGAACGTTAGAAAAAGACATTTGTCTTGTACTTATGTAAATAACACAAATTTTTCTCTGCATTTGTCTGTACGAAAATAATATTATGACTTTTATTTGTAAATAATTACGCTAATCAAACGTTTTGTGATTTTTTGTATATTTATTTACTGCATATTTAAATTTTATAAGATGTATTAGTGAGTTTTGCCACTGTAAATGACAATGCCAGATTCTGCCCCACCATCAACCGCAAGTTGTACAAGATAACGAATAAATGTAAAAATATCTCCGTTTTTTATTAAAATTATTGGTTTAAAATAAAGTTTTGTACAAGTTGCGATTCGAAAAAAACAGCTTAATTAAGAATTCAGAAAATAGTAAGAAAGCGAGCGAGCGAGAGCTCGGTGGCTCAGCGGTTGGGTCAATGGACTTGCAATATGGAGGTCCCAGGTTCGATTCCCAGCTAGGGCAGGCATGTACCAATGAGTTATCCTCGGTTTTTTCGACGGAAAAACTTACGTACATTTACCGAGTGCTCTCAAAACGGTGAAGGAAAACATCGTGATGAAACCTGCATGTCGTAGAAGAAAAAAAAAATCTAAGGCATGTGAAATCCGCCAACCCGCACTGGGCCCGCGTGGTGGATTATGGCCCGAGCTCCCTCGATGTAAGGGAAGGTCTGTGCCCGAGCAGTGGGGCAATATAAATAGACTGATGATGATGATGAAGAAAGCGAAGCGATTTATTCATTGTTTTTGCTATTCTTCTATAGGAGTTGCGAGAGTAGTAGAAAATGATTATGATTATGCAATATGAAACCAGTAATAAGTCCCCAACAAAATGATAGGTACAGCTTAAATGGTCACGTAGTTTTGTAGGGTAGGTTTGCGCAAAAATATACACAAAACAAAGTAGGTATCTGTGTGATATAAGATAGGTATGTCTGGCTTTGATTGTATTGGTAATAGCGATAGGTAATTTACTCGAAAAAATAGCGAATATATACAAGCGTCTACGGTTAACGTTGAGACGATTCCCTGAAAGATTTTTTGACCTAGTAATCTTTCACTTACGATTACAGAGCTAAACGCGCACTATGTAATTGTAAAAGAATTTTATTTTATGAGTTGCGTTATCCGGATAAATAAGTCCCGTAAAATTACCATAATAATGAGCACAACTGACCATTGGCCACTCATTCGAATCTGCTTAACCCTTCTCGGGTAACATGGTGAAATTTGACCATAGGGTCATCTGGACCAATTCCGCACCTTTGTCGGTTAAGAAAAAAACTCCGATTGGTTGCAACAACAAAAGAAATGCTGACCCTTCAAATTAAAAGGTGTTTCTTGCTTGACCTTTTGAACCCCAAAAATAGGGTTGGCATAGGGTTGGGATTAGAGGTGTAACGGATGAAGGCCGATGAATAGAGTTTTATCACAAATGTCTTGTGTTGGAGCTTTATGGTGTTTACAATAAGCTGTATTAATGTATGCCTACAAAATACACTTTTTGTTGCCGTAGTTATTATGAAAAATAAATCTTCTAATACTTACTGTACAAAAAAAATGAATTGGAGATTAATAATTAGCTAAAAAAATATAAAGAGCGAATAAGCCCAGTAACACAACACAACAGTATACAACTAGCAATAACAATGTATGGTTCTAAGATGCGAGAGTCTGGTGTCTGTGCTAGGTGTAAGCCTGTGCTACAGATCACCAGGCCATACATTTAGAAACAGAAATAGGAAAATAAGAAAATAAGCATTAGGTATTAATTAGGTGTATGTGAGTGGTGTTGGTCGTGGATAGTGTGTGTGTGTTAGTGTGTGTGTGTGTGTGGGTGCGATGCTGATGCTGATACTGCAATGGTTTTGTCAAGGTTGATGAGTCCTAATACATTATTACTTAGAGTAATATTATATATTGTATTTAATTAAAACGATATTTAATTAAACGCACATTTGGTCATACTTCACAGATCTAGTTTGATTTTGCATAACTATTATTGCGTTTTTCGCGGCCATTTCACGCTTCTGGCCGCTCTAAATGAGAAATAACCGGTTATTACTGGTTCATGCACACTATTAATTACATATCGCGTCAACTGTAACAGTTTACTTACTCGTTGTAATTTACAAGCTTTTAAATATTGAAAAAATACGATGGAGATAAAAATATAAATGAAAATTAATTGAGTTAATTAATGTTTTGTTTTATTTCTTTGGGGAAAGTGAAATAGTTTTCAATACTCCTATTAGAAATAGAATCTTTAATCGCATAAATCAATACATAAAGAGGCGCTAAAGAAAATCAATGTAAATGGTTTAAACATGCATTAGGTATTTGAGTCATAAACATAATGCATGTTTTATTTATTATGTTATGAGTTACACTCATTAGCTATGTAAGTATTTAAAAATATAAACAGTAAGGTAAAAGTTATACCAGTTTTTTTTTAATTTTTAAAGGTAAGTATTTTAAATACTTTTAAAAATATTATAGAAAGTTCAATTAGGTATAAGCTCAAGTAACAGCATAATAAATTATATTCTTCGGTTGGTTTTGGTCCAAGGCTGAGAATCGCCTGAGGCTTTCGGGTGAAAAATACCCGTCAAGCGTTCACAGGGTTAGTTTTTATCTGGAGTCTATTTACAAATAATTAATTAATTTCCATAATTAGTTTAAATTTAAATTAATTATGGATTACTTTGTGCGTTTTAGTAGAACCCAACCTATTGGTCTTTTGAAAATGGCGGGAAACGACGGTTGCGAAATTATTTAACAATTTTCATTTTAATGTCTACAGTGGTTATTTTGTGTTTAATATTACGTTAAACTAATGTTCGCGAATGACAGTACGGTGAATTTATTGGATGACTTGCGCAAGATCTGAAGTCAAGAGTTCCACTACGAGCTCAGGAGTGAGTGCTTCGTCTAGAGTGACGACTCTACGGCGACTCCTCTGGATGAAGAAGAGAAGACGCGGATACCCAGGGTGACAACGCTACGGCGACTCCTCTGGAGGAAGAGGAATGATATCTTGAATATTCTGAAACATGACATTGGCAAATGACGATCTGTCGAGAATTGGCGCAGGACCGCAATGACTGGCGACTTCTCGTTTCGGAGACCAAAACCTACTTCGGCCAGCGAAGTAAATAAGTAAAAAAAAGAAATTACCAACTGCGCCATATGTCGTAGCGAGTAGCGACTATTGCATTGTTGCAATACTTTCAATCGTGCATAATGTATTGCGCACGCGCACTGATTGTTCACGTTTATTGCCGCATTACGCATGGGAACATAACAAACTGCGGAGATGAGAGTGGTTACGAGATAAAGTCAATTTGCATACAAAGTATGTATATCGGCGAGTATTTTGCACGTAAGTTATATGCGGTGATTCATAATGTAATGACGAGTCACGATCGACTTTGGACGATGGACTTCCATTTGCTGCGATTATGGCACCACTTACGCTTCATACCCATTCATTAAACCTCTTCACCAAGCTCATCAGTACGTGGTCATCTTGCATTTGGTCATGAAGGGAAAAATCAAGGTGTTCTTTGCTTCATGAATATAGGTCGTATTAGTGCCCACGAAGAGTACCACATTGGAAGTGCTGTCGACTGTCCCTATGTATGTGTTTATCTTGCGTTTGGTAGTGTGAGAGCACTCCCCCGAGAGGCGCGTGTCTGGGCTGTCAGCCACCGGCCACCATTGCCGCTGAAATATTAAAAACAACACCTACAAGCGCCGTGGACTATAGTGACGCAGCCGAGAATTGGTCACTAAAGAGAACCGTTCGTAGTCGCGGCTAAAGCGGGAACCTCAGATTAATAAATTGTTAACCAAAGTTGATATTATTTCGCTATCATGTGTACCTAATTGTCGTGATTTTAATTACTAAGTAATAATTAATATTACATCTAGAGGCTAGAGGTAAATCCCTCCCTATCAATCCCACGTCGGTCGATTCTCTTTCCAAACAGATTTTAGTTCTAAAATTAAGGTTCTGCTTCTGTGTCATTATATCTATCCACTTCCCAAAACGACCACTTCTAATTTCTTAAGTGGGGGGTATCTGATTGGTACATATACGGTCTGGCACAGAGATTCTTGACTGATTTCAAATCAAATATTGTTTTTTGCATATAAAAAACTAACATAATAAGAATTCTTTGTAATTACATAGTGTGTACTCGAAAGTATCTATCTACTATTATAGTAGAAGATTTTTTTCACAATTGGTCAAGTGTTCTTGAGAAAATCTCAACCTTAAGCGATTCCAGATTACGTACTCTAATTTTAGTCGCCGCTAAGCAAGTCATCCCGCTCCTACTCGCTCACGCGATAGAACGACAGTGACAGTGCGTTTAGGATTTCACTTATTGACCGCTACAGAATTAGCTACTTTGTCAACCTATAGAAGACTCACGACGACGACTCGATACTGCGAACGACTCGACTAAGGTAAGGCTTCCATCAAAGCGGTGAGGAGATGGAAATCTCGTGTCGTCTTCTCTCCTCTCCGTTTTGGTGGATGCCGAGCTTAAGCCAAGTAGTCAGTGCACAGTGCCCCCACACGTGAGTTCGACGCCAGCCAGTCTCGCACCCACACAGACGCGCGCAGATAGTGTGACTCACCTGACGAGGGTGTGTGCCGGTGACCACGGCTTGCGAGGGTGGAGCAGGGACTGGAAATAACTCGCGATCTGAGTGTGGGGTGAACTCTTCTATTCGAACGGACGAATAACTTCAATTCCAAAGATTATCTATTTTAGATAGATAACTCACCCACCTGAAGTAGCCTTAGGTAAGCAAGCCCTATTCAACCGAGATTCGAACAGAATTTAACCCAGAACTTCACCGAAGGCTGCCTACCTTCTACCTATAGGAGGTGGTTAGAAAGGTCGTTACAAAGTTGTGTAGGTGATAATTAAAGTAGATTGACAAACTCTCTACGCTATTTCGACCCTTATGTACTGAACAAATCGATGATCAACTCTACGTCTATCAATGTAACAAGTACTCGAGCCTCTAAATGTTATCAGGGACTGTCCGCCTAAACCCGCGAACGATGGTGCGTTCAGGTGAACATTTTACTTGCATATCGATTCTTCCCCCGAGCCAAGGGGAGACAGGGGAGCCTGCTCTTTCCGTGCAGCTAAAAAACCGGATAGAGGCGGTTTGCCTTCCGAGAACAAAGGGGGAGCATTCACAGAATTGTTGTACGTAAATTGCGTTGGAAATATGGAGAAAAGGAACCTTTGTTTCACGAAGTCGAATGGAGTCCTGCGACTAAAATAGCTTTCATGTATGGTACTCGATGAGACAAACCTATTTACCGTGAACTCTTAATCTACCTTGACCAAAAAACTATGGGCTATCCTTTGGGTACACCCTCACTACAGAGTTTTTCGAAACGTTTTGACTCAAAATATGCTTATCTTATCGAGTACCATAGTTCAACGTAGCCGCTGGTAACTCCATTCGACGTCGTGAAAGATAGGTTCGTCTGACCACTCGTTTATCGACTTGAAGATTCAACGATTTTCGCTTTGTTGAAACGAACTTCTACCTTTTGAAATAAAAAAGGAATCATCAAAATCGGTCCCCAAATGCCAATGAACAATACAATTAATGTAAATTCGCTTTACCTCTCCTTCCCTACAAAAATTTCAGGAAATCCCAGCTCCTCTAGGACACGTCACAGCCACATAAGTCACGCTCCTCGATAGTCGCGTTGGAAACATACTTGACCTAGTTTCTTGGGCTCCGAGGTCGATGGGAGATATTAAACGTTGAGTGAGACTAGGCTTGCAAATATCTAAATATAATGCAGTGAAGCTAGGGTAATCGCATTGTGACATTGACACAAAGTCGATTCATTTAAGGTCCATCATCATCGATTGAATTGGTCATTAACTGAACATATAGCATATCAATTAGTCATATCCACAACACGACCTATTTAAGAGCAGTTCGTCGACCTAATAGACGTCATGGCGCTATTCATCTTAAGTTTCACATGCACTTAAGACGAGTATATTTCTATGGAGTCGCCAACAATAGAATGATAGTGGCTAGTCGGTGACATAGTGAGCTTACGCAAAATGAGCGTGGTTACCGTTTGGCGGGGTGGTGTCCATTGGTGACGACATAACGTCTCATTTAAATGGTTTTAATGAAGGATTTCCAAAGACGTCCTTGAAGCGAAATACAGTTTTTGCCAGAGCTTTAATCGCCGTGGCGGGAGAAGACAACGCAAGAAGAAACTCTTTAGGTCGATTATTTAGCGAAGTAGTATTACATATAAAGCTTTTGATTGCACCATACACAGCAGACGATATATTTCCATTCCTTTGGTATTTTTTGAGGGGTCTAGACCACGTGGCCGGAGACCAGCCCGCCGCTGGACTGATGCGGTTGGAAGAATCCTCGGCGTGCCCTCTGAAGAAGCTGTGAGAAGAGCACAAGACCGTGTCTCCTGGCGCCAGTTCATGCATGCCAAGATGGCACCTGCTGTTGAGGGTCACGATCCTCAGCACTGAGGCAACGATTGGGGAGGAGGAGGTATTTTACTGATGAACTCAGATATGATGATAGAGTTATCTCTAGAACTCTTAGGTGATCTCATTCGGAGACGTTCCCATGTAAAATACACGTTATGACTCTTTCCATGAAGCGCAGAAATTTTTATCCGTTGTTGACAAAAGTATGCGTATTTTGAAATCATAACAAATGTCGTGGTCGAGATTTGTTTCGATCGACCGTTTATCGATTGTCGTTTCCATTGGGTTACAGATCGACAAATGTGTCGACTGTATTGGATAACACAATATGTAAGTACAGGGATATAATATCTTTGCGAAGAGAACCCCCTTACCGGCGGCAGATAATAGAATTAGAGACGAGATACAATCCCACGCGGGGCCAGACGACAACAATGCGACAAATTGTCTGATATTATGCCGTATCTTTGTCCAATGTAGCGGCGTATTATTCTTAAATAACATTGTAATTTATGACAATCTTGTTTTGATAATTTTCTTAAAGTTAAGTCGGAGAAAAGTATACAGGAGGCCATTAAGGCTGAGTTTTCCAAAACGTCTACATCACCCTTTGTATAAAGTTAGAGTCGAAACTACGAGGTAGTGAAAGATTTTTCACAATCTGTCAAATATTTTTTGAGAGAATCTCAATTATTTTAGGGTTTTTGAGGAAGCCTTTAGATAATATGGATGTTTCAAAATAAGGACCCCTCATTTTATAATTTAAGTCAGAAAAATACAGAGCCTTAACCGACTAACAGTTCTAATTTACAAATAAATCATTGCAAGATTATCTCTACTTACTTTTTTAAATTTGCAGTTTTGTAATAGTCGATTTTCTTACCTTTCTCTACATACGGAGACCATAATAAATTAAGAAAAACTCTCTAATCTTTAAACAGTGGCATGCACTTAGCTTTTGTCTAACAATCACCTCTTTCCTAATGTCCAAATTTAAGAGGACTCTATCTAGAGTAAAGTATCGCCTCCGTTTGTAAGTCGTTGAACAATATAGATAAGCGTGCCTGTCTGTCGCCCACATACTCGGGAGATGAATCCAACATCCGTGACATAGAGCTATGTATTTATAGAGTTTTACTGTTAAAGAAAATATTAGCTGTGTGTTACAAACTGCATGGACAGTCAAGTGTTTTGCTATTGTTGTGAACTACTTCTTCCCCTACCTAGTTTAATTGGTTTTGTTTACAATTATTTGATCTGATTGATAAGGCCGTAGTTGTTTTAGCTAGAAAACGAACAAAACCAAGAGTTTCTTCTCGTGACAATAGCATTCTCCCTTGGAATATCAGCTGCAGTAGATTATATCGCGGATCCTGTACTGAAACCTCTAATATAATCTCTGGTTATCCTACAAGGGATTCACCGCATTTATTTGCACGATTTAAAATAGTTCAACTTTTGAAATACGTTTACGGATAGATGGAACCAAAGACCAATGGACTAGCGACCTCGAACTTGACTCAAGAATCCTGGAACATCAGATAATCTAATTGGTCTGTATTCTGCCTGTCGCTGAGAAGCAGTGGAGTCCAGCGACCAATAGTAGAATAGAAGTAGTAGCGCTGTTTGGTGCACGTTGGTGCAATATACACTTTAGGTCGCTGCGCTGAGTCGGCGGAGTATGTAAGCAAATATTATATTGCTTACATACTCCTTAAAATATTTATGATGTTTTTGCCCTGTCTAATTATTTTCTATGTCATTGCTGTCTCCGGCGCGTGCTCACAAGATAATAGCGACATTCTGGGCAGAGAGCCTGCGCGCGCGCCGATAACAGCTAAAACGTTTTGTCCACGCCATTAGATAAACCTTCATATCGACGGCCTACTTCTAAATATTCCCAAGATATTACAACCATTGTTGCCTTAGTATTGAAGAGTTTGTGATGTGTTCCTTGAAAAAGCGCAATGGTTACGAAAAACTAGGGTCTTTGTGTGGTTTGGTTGAGGCAAAATGACTGTGTTATTTTAGAGAGTTGTTCAGTTCGGAATTTGCCTGATGTTTACTGAGATTAAATTCTTTACAAATTGTTTGCGGTTCCATATTATTTGTTCTCTTATTACCCTCCTTTTGAAGAATTCTGACATTGTCATACTGTTGAATCCTACGACCCTACGTTCAACGTACTATCTATTTAAGTCCACAATGCAATGCTAGTATTTCTTTGTTGATGATAATCTTCTAAACATACCCGTCTGTATGGAGAACTTATGCGAGATTTATATGTACAGCTAACAACAGATCAAGTGTAACACTTTGAACTTTGGACCATTCTTATTATCTGCGTCGTAAGAGTTAAAATCGTACTGCAAGTGTTACCATTGATCTCCTGTTGTCCTTACCACAAATAAACGCTTTCAATGACAAAGTTAATTCATTTAGTTGGCATTGGAAACGCACCGTCTGTCAGGGTATGGTTCATCATCAGTCTATTTATTTATATGTGCATTAGTTCATGACTGTAAGGCCGTAAATACAATTGTAAATAAATAAATAATAAGTAAATATGATGTCCCGGGCACAGACCTTCCCACCACCATGGGTATGGCACCTCTCAGAATATCACTGCCTTCCTCAGGGTCACCGATGTCTGAACGGAACGATGAAGTTGTGCCTTGCCATAACGTAAGGTAGACGGTTAAACAAGCCATTCAATTTTGTGCGATGTATGACTAAACTAAATTCTAAATTCATTTAAGGATTAATTATATGCGGACTTTCACCCCCGGAGCGCCCATGTTGTTCCCATTCAATTGAACAACTAATCAAAGTATATTAATGTGGCTAACACCATAATGGCCCATAACACTCCATAAATGTGTCCGTACACCAATAAACGTAGTACCGATATCGAACATTGCTCCTCACCTTACCAAATGGAAAATAGAGCCCATAGGTAACCCTTTTGGAATGGAACCAAGTCCAATGAATAACTAATATCAATGTATCTCCCCCAATTTTTGCATGTCTCAACCCTTCTAGTTTGGGCCAGGAGTGTACAGGATGACTGTTTTTTTTAAATCTCAAATATTAAAATTAAATTCAATTAAAAATATAGTAGGTAGCATCAAGAAATAAATTTTCAAAATTAAAGAGAAATAATTCTATTACACAGACATTTTACCAACTTCTTCGGTTTCTAATAAAAAATAAAACTCAAAGAGAAGAATTAAAATAACACTATACAAACATTATACGTAGAAACCAAGTAATACAATCCTCATTTAATCAAATACCACCTGTCCTACCGGTTATGTATTACGAAAGGATATCTGTGACTCAGGGTCTAAGACCGATAGTCATAGACAACTTTAAGCATTAACTCACTCGCACTTACGACTGTCAAAATTGTATGAAAACTAACAGTTGTAAGACCGAACTCAGACTCCCTCATACTCAACACTGTCTCTCGGCTTAAGAATCTAGAGTCTTGCTCTGGATTCAGTCTTAAACCAAAAGCTGCCAGCTCTATTACATGATGTGTCGATGCAATGCAGTGACGCGCATCTGCATTATTTGCAGATACCTTCGTGGAACGGTCACTCAACGAACTCTATGTGGACTGAATATTAAGCATGTAGAGATATTCAGTGACAATAGCCTGTCAGTCTCTCAAGACTGCAAAAAATTCCATTTGCAGTCCATAGAACTGTGATGGACCATGCTCTCGAAGGAACATTTCTAAAAGTCGACTCTATACTAGGATTTACAGATAATCACCTAAAAACCTTAATTTTTTGTAAAGTTTAATATTGGGATGGATGGTTGGAGGAAGCTCAGGACAGATATGTGTGGAGGAAGACTGGGAAACATTTGCTCAGCATTGGACTTATAGGTTATTAAAAGAAATGTTATAGGTTGACCCATGAATAGAGAGTGCGGTGGCGCAGTGTTTACGACACTAGAAAACTTCGTGAAAAAACCTGCTTACGCGGATTATTCTTGTGTATGTTAGAAATAGGATAGTCTCTATTTAAAAAATCTAAGCCCCTTAGAGAAGCGACAGGCCCACCTGCCTTGCACAAGGGTTGAGCTTGGCACAATATGGATAATATCATAAAAAATCGAAGGGCTAATTGATTGACCAATGAATTCTCACCAACAAACAAGTGTTACTAACAGACACCGCTCTGTAAATCTACTCCCATCACATTTGGGCACGTCTTATCATGTCATCAGGCACATTATCATATTATAATATATTAGGTTTGCTAAATATCTAGCCGACGCAAAAGGCACCTGCCGTCTTTGTTCCATTTTTTTGACACCTAATTAGACAATCAAAACCAACATCAATTTGCTATCAACAAAACTCATTCCGTTTACATTTTGCACCGTATTAGCAGTGTTTAAAAACTTGAGGTCTTCAAAATAAGTTTGTCGAACATATTTAGCATTGTTCTAAAAGTATAGAATAGATGTCAATGCACGTTGAACTGCTGAATCTAGGCCATAACTAGCTTAATAAAAAATTCGTTGGCATATGATTTGAATGATAATGAGGGCTGTCATGTCTTTAATATTAGTCATTAGATTGTTATTGCGTTTTAAATTACTAGAGAATTTATGTCGGTGGTGTTGTCCGGCCTTTTGGGGTATGAGTAAGGCATTCGAACGCCTCAGAGAGATCGGTGAACAAAACAGTATCTAGGAATTTATTTGCATTCGGCGTTATTAAAATGTGTGTGCCTCAAGGTTCGTTGTTGGGTCCGGTAACTTACTTTACATGACAGAGCTTGGCTTTTGAAGCTCATACCTAAGCCCTAACTAAGGCTAGGTTTTACTTTGCGAATTACCACAGTAGTCTTCCCGATGTACTTTTTGATGGCTCGTAAAATGACTAATTGGGAAAATGAACACTAATTGATGACAGAAATAGGTAAGGAAGTTATCTAACCAAGACCACAACCAAGACTAACTGTGTATGAGGTCCTCTACCACTAAACTTACTTTAACTTACTGTTACAATCTATCTTTAAAAACTTTGTATTTAAGAAAATTAGGTACGTTTCAAAATGACCCCCAAATTTTTACCAGGCCATCCATCATGTTAACCTTACGTAATTATAATATTTTATAATGTTTATTTTATAACGAGGCACGCAACATGTCCTCGGCTTGGTCCTCTCTTTAATATTGACCCACTTGCTTAGATATTTCTGTGTTTATTAGTTTGCTTAATTGTTTATTAGGTGGTAGAGTCTAAGAGCTGTGTACTGTTATTTTTGAAGTCTGTCGTTTTTGAATCTACATGACTATATTATGACGGTGATCATACACAGAGATAAATATACAGGAGGGTTGGTAATATTTAGTTGAGATTTTCTCAAAAAGTAGGAGTGATTTTTAAATCAACAATCGGTCAAATAGTTCATGAGAAAATGTCAACGTATGAGCCTCTTCTCTGTCTTCGACTGTATTTAAGTTTATGTTACGATATTATTCCTATCACATAACTTGACTGCTGAATAATTTTGCGTTTTATTTAGGTCTCCCTATATTGATAAAACTCAACGTATACCTACATAGAGTCTTGCCGACATATATGATTGTCTTGATTTAATAATGATTAAAAATAAAATGTAAAATGTAAGTATAAGTTCAGAGATACACGGTGATACACCTCTTAATTTCTTTTTACAAACAGCTTGGTGATATCTATATGAAAAAACGTTACTCGTAAGTGAAGAATACGGATGAAGCTTTCGCTATTCTAAAAGGAGTCACGTTACTCTGTTTGAAAAAGTGTACCATGGAACAGTTCCAATCCGGGCCGTGCCAAAAAAAATCTCCGAGCATAATATATCTACTACAAAGATGGTCGCATGCTCGTGGACTATAAAACTGAATAAGTTACTCAAGCAAGCACGCTCTACGTACGCTATTATACGGTGCGTGACTTTGCATAACTTGTGCTAAGTAATATGTTGGCTGTGTTGACAGCATCCACATTAGGTTTCGTATTAGGCGAATATCTGATTTATTAATTAACCTAAGTACCTAATAATTATGTGATACCGTCAGATGCTAACCTACGAAATCAAAACGTGGTTAACGATGAAGCTATCCCACCAGTTTAAAATCGATAAGCGAGCTCATTGAAAGAGCTATGTTTGACTTTACTCTGATGGATACAACAATAAGAAATGATTTAGTTGATGCGCCAGAAAACAAGAGTAGTCTTGCTCATCGGATAGAAAAGCTGAAGTGAGTTGGTTACATCCTGTCGTGTAACCGATGAAGACGGGTTCTTGATTGAAGAAATCTGGTAAATTGGGTAAATCTGTGGTACGCTCTCCGGGTATGAGTGGCACGACTTAGGAGAGTCTCCTCCTTCTCCCTGATAATGAAGAGGTTGATATTTTCGTTTGTCTCTCTTTCTGTGTACAATGTACATGCACATAAAAAGAGACGATCGATCGGTACGGTAATGTTGGAGTACCTACGGAATCTACGTCTGTTAGCCCCACAGAACACTTACCCCAATAGACATTAAATCGGTACATATTTGCAAGCGAAAAATTCTGTCATCGATGAGCGCATAGATACGAAGCGGGGGACAGGGGGTGCTGCATTAAAGAGATGCGTCCACGTCGATAATATCTCTAGGTTACGCGTGTCGCGAAGCAATTTTGCGCTCATGTGCGGGCAGACACGGGCGCTCCTGTTACATATGGGGTAAGTAGTCTGTGGTTAGACCCAAATGCTCTAAGTCCATATTTAGTGGACTAACGGTCGCAATTCGTAAATTAGAACTGATTTTTAAAAAACTATCTATCTTTTTCTATCTATCATTTGGGTAATTACGTTTAGCAAATGAAATGAAAATATGATTACACTGTTTACACTGTCCTCCCCCAACTAAATAGTAAAGGTGCGGCTCCAAAATGCCGGCTTCATTAGCGAGATGACGCCCGACCCCAATCTCCTCTGATTACCCCGACCTCCCCTTGCGCACGCGCCGCTCTGTCGACAGATGATCGTCGATCTGCGTTTATCATTGATCATTAATCCGTGTTGGCTTTTTAATGCTTTAGGGTGATTTTGAGAGGTTAATGTGGATATATTGGGTTGTTGTATATTCGTCACAAAGTAAATTCGTCACATTTTTGTACACTCCATACATTGAAAGTAAATTCGTCACATGCTTAACATGTGTCAGCAATCAGCATACCTACGACTTAGGTACAGCTAACAGCAGATCCAGTGTAACACTTTGGACCGTTCTTATTATCTGCGTGGTAAGATTTAAAATCGTACACACATTGTTCTGCTGTTGTCCATACTACGAATGAGAAGTATGGCTAATATACCGAGTATAACGGAAAGGGTAAGCTGAAGGGAAGGGTGTTCAGTAACTAATTTTCGCGGGTAAACGTTTCTAATTTTCATACATTTTGTACCGATCCGCTACATTTTATAAGTCACCGAAAAATAGTTCTTCAGTTATCGACAGTTAGTCACTGGTGCATAGATGACCGTCGAACATGAGACCTCCGTATCGTAAATCCAGGTCTGGCCACTGCGCAACCGAGGTCTCTATTTATATTTATTGTAATAATGCTAGGTAAATGACCTAATAATAACCCAATTATCGATATTCAATTCACATCACATGCGTCGGAGACTCACGATCTCATTGTTACAAACGCAGTGGTGATTTGATTACTTGTCTTTGCAGGGCAGGACTTAGGGAGAGCAAGAGGGGCTGGGGCAACAGGGCCTCCATAATATATTGTCTATAAGAATATGCTTCATGAATTACACATAAAGAAATAAAAATTTAGTTACAGAATCAGTGGTAGAGTCTATAAACGTTGACGTGTTAAAATAAACAATTTATTAACGTAGGTAGGTACTTTTTATAATTTACGTTTTCAAGTTTCCCTTGGCAACTCTGTGTTTTTCTATGGTAAATAAAATGCACCATAGATATCTATATCATAAGTATATTTACTATTGTCACATCAATCCATAAAGCTCATGGCCTATGTAAACTGTGCTAGTGCTAGGGGTCCAGAAACATACACAGAAACAATAACACTCAAAGTCAGTAAGAAACAAACCAACACACTTTGGCATTTACAATATAAGTGTACCTATGAAAAGATTTTACAAAATATCAAGGGCCTCATCTTCAGGGGCCCCTTCGAAGCTTCAAATGCGGCTCTGTTTGTTTGTCTGTTGTCGTGCTGTTGCACCGTGCTGCGTTGCGCACGCGCCGCGTATCGCCCGCTGTTGTTGTCTCTATCTGCGGTCATTAGCTGGTAATTAGGAATGGTGAGGCAGTCGCTTTCTCGGTGTCAAATTGGAGATAATTTGTTTGTTTCTTTACTCTCACTAAAGAAACAAACTTTAGGTCATGACCCCCGTTCTGGTTCGTCCCTGGTGCGCAGGTTGTCCATTGCTATTGTATTGTATGCGGCGCGGTAAAGCTGTAATGATTCGTCGCATTTGGTCCATTTCGCGAATGGTCCAACGTCCCAAAAACGCCCAATTCGCGAAAGGTCCAAATCGCATTTGGTAAGTGTCAGGTGCATATTTGCACCGGGAATGACGAACGAGTTGGCCGTGGTCAACTTGCAATGCAATCGTGATGAACGATATCAGATCAATGATAACACTTGCAGTACGATTTCACTCTTACGATGCAGATAATAACGGTACAATTTCCAAAGTACACTTGATGTGCTTTGGGCTGTACTCGTTTTAATCATCATAATGCACAAACTTCCTACTTAATTATCGATTAAACCATTTAATTCCCTCCCGATTGCGTCATCTCCCTAACCAATTATATTTTTCTTAATTTCCGGAATCGACCCCGCAACCCGCGGTTATCCCACGCGGGGGATGCGATACCGATCTCACGGTGATCGCGTGTCCAGTCACAGTTTGCGTATAAACTTTGCACCTACTACTTAAACTCGATTCATTTTCGATAATGAAATTTTCGATGAGGAGTTTAATTTCGTTACAACAATAAAATTGGCGGTCTAAATATTTACTTTGCACTTGTCTTATTCATTAGTTTTATTACACAATTCAAGTTAACACAGTCATGGTTATTTTCCATTTGTTTACTTTCAAAAGTTGAACTTTGGCTACCAGCAGTAAATATATAGTGTATCTGTTAATGCTTCATAATAACCGTGAAAAATACCTATACGTGAAACTCGCACGAAACCTGACCTCAGCTAGCGCGCACACAAAAGGTACAATTTACTTACAGTGGGCTAAGTTGGGTGGAAATCGAGTGAAAACCTGTAGTAATTCTCCAGCCACCCTCGGCGGCGCCTGCGCGTGTTTGTGCTTATGTAGCCCAATTTACTGATTGTTCGAGACCAGAGCAAATTGATGGGGATATTGGGATATCGTGACGTTATAGGTATCATATCTTAATCACGATTAATGAGAGCTTGTAAAACTTTTTTACAGCTGTATTAAGCTTAAATAATAATTCATACCTACGTCGTCGTATACCTACCTAGTAAATTCTTACTAGGTATAAACTGTGGGTTAATAAATCGCTTTTTATAACAAGCTACAGAGCATAGAATCCTGAAAAAATTCATATAGATTCCACTTTGGAGAAACTTTCAAGTCCTAGCTAGATATATATCTATATTTTTTATTCATTATCTCTTAGTTAAAAAATACCTTAATTATTTATCAATCGATCGGATTTTGATGTGTGTTGCGTTATTAATTTTCTAATGGGCTCCTTAGACCCAGAAGTTGGTCTTTGTTGGGCCTTTTAAACCTGTGAACCAATGTTACCTTATATTATATTTCGTCAATTCAAGTAAACCTTATCTGCGTAAAAACATCTAACCCTAAACCCTACGCCAGTCTTATTGACTCGACTGGGCAAATACGCTGTCTGCTGCCTAACAACTGTTGACGCGTAATGATGTTTGCCCACTCTCCCCCGAGAGACAACATCGCGTTTTACGGGAATTAAAAACGCTACTCTATCTACCCCAACCTCCCCTTTTATAACACAACAAACTTCGGGTCTGAACCACCCTTTTTGCAGATTAAAATCTCATGACGACGTAATAGAGAGCAAAATGCTCTGCAACTTGTTTTTGCAAATGAACTTTTGAATTGTGTAATTGGTATCATAAAAGGTCTATTATAGTGTTCCTTAGGGGATCTATTTTTATGCGATTATTATCGAGATAAGTAATTAATTATAGAACGGTTGTATTTTTTTGGGTTCTGTACGTATTACAGCGTCCGATATGGCATAGGTCGGTGATGTGTCGGGATTAGATGGCAACGGTAAAGAGTGGCGTCAGGGTTGATGGCAACGATGAAGGCTACGGTCTAACATAGATAAAGATATACAGGAGAGTTTTTAAGTTTGAGATACTCACAAAAAGTACTTGACTGAGAGTTAGATGGCAACGAAGAGGTGTGGCGTTGGGGTTAGATGGCATCGATGAAGAGTGGTGTCAGGGTTAGAAAGTGTGGTGTCGGTGTTAGATGGCAACGATAAGGTATGGTGTCGAAGTTAGATATGGCATCGAATGTAAAGTGGTGTCGGTGGAACACAGAGAAAGGTGTACAGTAGAGTTTTTAAGGTTGAGATTTTCTCAAAAACTACTTGACCTATTGCAAAAAATCTTACACTGTTTGATAGATAAAAGCTAAAACTATGTAACGGTAAAAGAATTATTAAATTCAGTCCAGTTTTTGAGAAAATCTCAACCTTATTGAGGCCCCCTGTATACTTATCTCTGTCTTCGACTGTACGACCGTCGATGAAGAGTATAAGTCTCAGGGTTATATGGCATGGATGAAATGTGATATTGGAGTTAGATGTCATTGATGAATATGGTGATGCCGGGGTTAGATGTCATTTTTTAGATTACTAAGATTATTTTCTGAGTTTACCTACTATTATTAGAAAATTAAAATCAAGCAGGTACTTTTTTATACAACTGCCAATGGAGCAGGATAATGTTTTTTGAGCGTATGTAAGTATGTACGTTCCTTTGTGGCCTCCTGCAGCCCTGTTTACCCTAACAGCGTGATTCATGCGTGATTTGCGAGAGATAGTATTTTTTTGTAATTCACTTCCTGCCAGCTGGCAATCAGTGGAACAATGGATGCCGAATTTCCGAACGAAATAAAAAATGATCTGTCAAACGAGCAGCTTTCCCGCCAATTTGGCGGTGGTTCGCGCCCTCCGTACCTACCCTCACTTGGGGTAGGGTTACCATCGTCCACTATCGATAATTAAATTAATGAAGTATAATTAGTTATAATTAATAAATGCCCAGATTTATACAATTTCGAAAATTATCGATAGTATAAATATTACACCACCGGCACCGCGCCATTTGAATTACTTACACAATTTATAAACATTGTAAACATAATACTGGCGGTGGTTTAGAAAGAAGAAGAAAGATAAACAATTTATTTACCATGCACAATAACACCAATACAATACAAATGATAATTATTTTTTTGACACATTACAAAAACAAATATCTAAGGCATGTGTAATCCGCCCATCCACCACTGGACCCGCGTGGTGTAACATAGCTCAAGCTGCCTCGATGTAAGGGAAGGTATGTGCCCTAGCATAGGGGACATCAAAATAGACTGATGATGATAATGACAAAAACAAGCTGTAGTTTAGTTTAAGCCACGGTTTAAGGATGCTCGCTGGACTTCGCCATACAAAACCGGTGATTTAGCAACTGCCACTTATGCCTCGTCATACGACGAACTTATCGCTGTCGCTCTAAAAGCCACCAACATTGCGTAAACCCTGGCCACCCTCCCAATTCGCCACGCCCTCACTCCGAGATTAATAGGGCTCGGTGTTGATACTCCGGTCGCCATAGCGCCGGGGGTGGGATTGACAATCTGTTTACAATGTACCTACCTACTAGAAACACCACAGGCCAGATAAACAACCAGATATGACTAGCTGGGGGGTGAGCCGCATCGATTATTATCAGCGCTAAGTCCCGTCAACGTCAGATTTTTAGCGAAAAATAGTAAGTACAAAAATTTCTTTCGCGCAGACTTTGGCGGGACTGTTTGACAGACTTAGGTGTTCACTAAAGTCAAAGTCAAATTTCTTTATTGCAAGTAAGCACGTCGTGTACATTTTTGCACATTAACATATTTTTAGAATTTACATTTGCAAGGAAATGGTGCCAACGCTGAGGAGAAAAACTGGCAAGAAACTCTCAGCATCACATCTAAAAAATCTAAATCTAAAAAAGACCTTGCGGCTGGGCTAGCCCAGAAAGTAAACACGGGGAGAAAAGATTAGCTGGTGGTTAAGTAATCGCGACTTCAGCTAAGGTTACGCGGTGGCACAAAAAAATACAATTGCTATTTTTTGGGTGGATCTGTTTATTTCTATAGCCACACCTATTACTTTTGTCTAATATAAAAGCTATATCTCGGGGGGAAATGCCACATCTCTGGGGGAACGTTATTATCTGACAACATCGGGGAAAAAGATGTTGTCAAAAGGTTAATTGGATTATGTTTTCATTTCACACTTTTATTGTAATCATAATAAAATTATTTTATTTTGCATTCTTCTTAGTGATTTGTCTAGGTAATCTTGGCGTTTAGTAATACGACAATCATCGATCTGATTAATCTAAGTTTCCGTCACTATAACTACGGATTGTTTAGACTAACCGTTTACTAGATATTATTTTATGGACACAAAGATATGAATTTATCAATACATTTTCGGTAATAAATTTTTTAGCAACCCTATTTTGAAAGAAGATGTGTCCATCTACTCTTTTATATCTAAAAATGAACCCGCAGCTCAAATAAAGTGTCTTTATTTTGTAAACAACTATGATCGTCTAATTACCTGTTGTGATTTAACTCTGAAGGAACTGATTGATCGAACCTGTTCATCATTGTGAAAATAAAGTAATACGATCTTATAATATGAAAATAACTATGCAATAATCACAGAACAGTTCAAAATGTTAGTAGGGTAGGGTAGTTTTTGTATACAAAATAAGACGATTTGGGTTTTGGTTTACCAAATTAAAATATTCGAACAATACTTACATATTAACATTTCCTGCCACCACATAAACAAACACGTGAATATTCGGAGCTGTAATTTCAAAACTTCATGTCCGAGTCATTTTGTTTGTTGAATAAAAGGTGCAGCCAAAGAAAAAAAGTTGCCTTACCTACTTGCATTGCAGCACCACACGGCACACACTCTACCGTACTCTACTAAAATCTTTTCTCTCTTCAAATTATTTGTTTTTATGTCAACATAAAAAAACAAATAATCTGTCAACACCATGAAGGAAAAATTTCTCGCCGCTCTATGGAGAGAGCCTAAAGATATTTTGTATGGAGACAGGTCCTCCGCCCTTGTTGTCACTTTCACTCTTACAACCATAAGTCAGAAAGAAACAGTTTTACATAATACAATTCAAACGACTTCTATTGAAAATTCAAATGAGTCGCAGAAACGATGTCACGCAAGAGTGATGTCTGCGCTGCAATGTAAATATGTCTTGCTCCACATTGTTCCTTACTTCATGGTCAACACCGTCATCAAATTGACAAATTGGTACAATAATCTAAACAAGTCAAACACTCCAAATTACAAAATTTCAAGTCCGAAAAGTCGCACCATTCTACTCACCCCAAAAACACAATGTCCTCCGAGCAACATCCGCAAGTCTCCAAAATGTCTGACAGTGTTCTCTCGAAGAGCATTCCTGTCCAAAGAACTGATTTGTCAACGTTTGATGACGCGTTCTCCTTCATGAAGGAGAAGTTCACCGCTGAAATGAAGAAAAAAGATCAGGAGATGACCAAATTCAGGTTGTTTTTCTTACTCTGCTAGGCCAGCGTCTCATAGTGGATGTACTTATAGCTTTTGGACTCCGATACCTGATCCTCTGCGCCATAGAGATGGAGAGAGAGAGCCCGCTAATTGAACAACTAATAGCTTAGGGAGATTCTTCTGCACTTTGGCACTTCATGGTACCTTTTGTATATTAGGTTATTCATTTCCTCTCTCTCCATTTTATAAGTGATTTCAAAGGTTTATTGTGACCACGCACTTTTATAACTCGCTCTCAAGACTAAAGCACTTCAAGACTCGTATGATACGATGCACTTGGGAGAAATAGTATTCATATCCTCGGATAGCATTAAAGGTCCACGTAAGTCTCGGCTTCTGCTGTGAATGACAACTTCCCACTAGCAAAATATATGAATGGGGCACAGCAAAACCTACAGGCAGAAGTGTCGGACAGGCCCATTCTGTTTATTGATGGGACTGATAGCAGCTGATGATAATGTGGTTTTGTTTCTTCTGCAGTACTGATCTGATGCTGCTCTACGGACAGGCGGGCTCAGCCAATGCTGCGTGGGAGACGATCATCCACTCCCCTCTGGTACAGGGGGAGGGGGAGGACAAGACCCTGAAACTTCAGTTCGACGTCAGCCAATTTGATCCTAACGAGGTTAGTAGGCACCACCTAACTTGTAAAGTTGTAAACAAATCATAATTATTTGATGTTATTCGATTTAATCCTTTAAATGGTTTGTCTAGCTGGTGGTTAAATACTGGCAAAGTTGTATATTAAACTGACACAGTACATTACGATACGAAGACAATGCTTATCATCTGTATATGTTTAAAGATACCATTATCATGGTTTTACAGATTTTAGTTTCATATCTTAACAGCCTCGAATAACATTTTTAATTAAATTCCATGATAATTAATTCCACAGATCAAAGTGCAGATCGTCAAAGATCTCCTCAAAATATCAGCTACTCATGAAGAGAAAAGCGGCAACAGTTCCATATTCAGAGAATTCAAGAGAGAGTTTCTTCTCCCAAAAGGAATAAACATGGAAGGAGTGGTTTCGTCTCTAGCTCGCGATGGTGTGCTAACTGTCCAAACTCCATTACCGCCCATGACCGGAAACAAAGAAAAAGAGACCAAAGAAAGTCCACAGAAGGCCAAACTTCCGATGAACCCTCAGATTGTCCAGAACACCCTAAGTATTAAAATTCCCCAAAGTCCACAAACCCCCCAAAGTCCGCAAATACCCCAAAGTGCGCAATCGCACCAAAGCCCGAAAAAGGCTGGCTCGAAGGCATCGAAGAAGTGATGATAAGCATAGAATAAGACAATAAAATAAACAAACTACTTTATAAAATCTCGATCAAGATAGAGAGGAAAAACTAGCGTAAGAAATATAAATTAATATAAAAATTTAGTTAGTCATTTCAGTTTACCTATAATCCTAATAATACTGATCGTCTAGACTTGATCACGCACGATACTATTACAGAAATAAACAAATTGCAAGGTTAAGGTTTTAATTTTATTCATATATAGGGTCCCGTCATAGTCTTTGAAGGAGCTTTTATTAGACGATTTTAATAAGCCTTTTCCTTTGTTGAACATTTGATTCTGATGATAAATATTGACCCGACACAAGGGACCAAGCTAGTTTGCAATGACCTTTCTGAAAAAGAAACCTTAGACGCTCAAACTTAAAACCTCAGTGGCACAATTATAGTGCTAATTCAAGAACTTCTTTTAAAAGTGATTAGGATTGCAGTCTCTATTTATTTGTGATTCTTCCAAAAGCTGATTCAGAGACAAATTGTTTTTAAAAGCTTGAGATTTTTTCTCCCTTTTCGCAGGCATTATACCATCCATACCGTACTGGCTAATGCATACAAAAATAATTTATTACACCCTGATGCATATAAATATAGCATTCATTGAGTATAGTATAGTAAGGTAACCAGTAGAGTACCATATTAAAGTCAGTCCATCAATATGACATCGGTGACGTGGCCGCGGCAGATAAACAGGCCTGAGGCACGCACACATCGGTGGTGTGATCAATAACGTTTGAGGCACACTGAGGAGCTGCTGCTATGTAGGAGCAGTGTAGGAGTCAAATACCGTAGCTTCTCTCTCGTCATATACTTACCTAATTTGAATCCAAATGATATTATTATGATTCTTTCTGTCATGGATAACAAATCTAACCCTAGATGCAACTGTTACTCATAAGCTAAAAACAGCGTAAGAGTGATCACGACGCCTCGTTTAGCGATTAAATTTAGCATGCGCACTCTGGAATCACAAGAATTATATACATAGTTTAACAGCCTAACATACCTAACCGTTGGGTTCATTGAGAATTGCATAAATTAACAAAATTATATTTCATTCACGAAGAAGAAAAAAGAAGAGGAAAGTCTCCGAAGAACAAGAAAATCAGAACGAATGTGATGTGTAGACAAAGAGTGAAATATAACTCAGGTTATTTGGATTGAACTATTATTATTAACCCTTTGTTCTTTCCAGTATACCATCGGTACGCTACGATAAATGTTAGGATGCTTCGAGCTGCCTTGTGGTTTTCAAAATTGAATGTTTTGTACATATCTGCGATGATCAAATATTGCTTTATCATAATCATTTTGACGAATGAATCCTACCTATGAATGATCCTAATATTGAGCATAAGTTTCCCTCTTTCGCTATCCTCTTCTGTCATTCGATTCCACTGTTTCCCAGCGACTCTTTGTATATCGTCAGACCAAGGAGCCTATAAGAATCCCGCTCTCATTGTGCACCACACTTAATCGGGTCAGGTGTATATTCACACGTGTGTGCATGTGTGCGGTGGCGTGTTGATGCGGCGCGTTGCCATGGCGACCGTCGCGTTAGCTTCCCAGAAGAGCAATACAGGGACACGTATTTGCTGAAGGCTTTTTGCTGTTTGCATTTGTGTAGCTCGCTTTTTGAGTGTGAGTACTGTTAGGGTGTTTATCCACCAAAGATTATGCTTATGTATACCTAAAATATGATCATTTGATGTTCATAGCTTTATAGCTCTGGTGGAATAGGTTTCAATGAATGTTTTATACACTGTCTATGAAAGACAGTTTTGAGAGCGAGTCTCATAAAATTGTTTATGAATTTCGGTTATAACTAGTTTCTATTTTTGTTTCCACATAGTTTTATCTCCTTATTTTTGGGGTTCCGTGCATCAAAAGGAAAAATATGAATCCTATAAGGATCACTTTGGCGTCCGTCTGTCTGTATGTCCGTCCGTACGGCCGGCGTCTGTCTGTCTGACCTATATCTCAGAAACGTGTGGACGGAATTTAAAACCAAATTAATACCAAATACTCAAGTCTGCAACCTCATGCAGCTGTGAAAAAACCTTCTACGTTAACGCAATCAAAAGATGGCCGTTTGCGTCGAATTTCGGCGCATATTTATCTCTCTAAATCTAGTTTATCTTTTCGTTAGAAAAAAGTTACGGGGTTAAGTAAGTTGCGTTGCACTGAAGCCTCGGATGCGCGAGTCCGAATCGCACTTGGCGAGTTTATTTTCAGTGGGGATTCTATGGTTCTATATTTATGTGCGTGTCTATTCTATACTACCTACGTACAGTGCGCGAGGCGTAAGCTCAGGTTTGCATTTGTGTGAGTGCACACAGATAGTGTAGAGTGATATTCGGCCTGAGGCGCGATGCGTCCAATACAAACACAACAAAATACACCCTGCCGCGCACGCACCGCACTTCACCTCTTGTACCGCTGTCACTCACACAAATGTAAACCTGAGCTTACGCCTCGCGCACTGTACTTGCCTAACTATTCTATTAATGATTACCGTAAACCTCAATGGTCCAATAACCACACAAACGTTACGCAGATTCATTATTTAGGGTGCGCATGACCTTTCCGTCCGATTTGCCGTGGATTTACAGTACGGAGAACAGCAGAATGGTAACACTTGCAGTACGATTTCGACTCTTACGACGCAGATAATAAGAACGGTCCAAATTATTACACTTGGGGGTTGATATCGACGCGTTGGAAAGCCAAATCAGACATATGCGTGGGGTAACACCCCTCGTTGTTACGCACAGGTGATGCAGTAAATGTGTTGATTATTTTGTGATTAATCACAATGAGACAGAATTTGTCTATTTCATGATTTGGGCAAGATTTAGGCTGTGGTTTAGGCAATAGTTATTTAATTATTTTATTAATGGACTCGACAGTTCGTCATTTACCAATGTCATGTTACAGAAAATTCAATACCATATAGTCTTCCATCTTCCTCCAGAGGAGTCGCAGTAGCGTCTTCACAAAGACAGAAAAGTATGTAAAACAGGTGGCCTCAATAAGGTTGGGATTTTTTCAAAAACTATTGAACCGAATTTAATCATTCTTTTACAGTTACATAGTTTTAGCTTTTATCTATCTAACAGCGAAATAATTCTTGAAATATGTAAAGTAGTTTCGAGATCATCTCAACATTAAGGGCGGCTTACGTAACGTTCTTAAATGTCATTTAGCAGCAGAGCAGCGTAAAAGACCGTTACGCAAACCGTCCTTAAAATCTATCCTGTACACTTTTTTCTGTATTAGACCATACTTAAATAAAACAATTTAATAACTTTATAACGACAATAACTTGTTTCCTATTCGTGTGTTAGACGATGGGTGTATAATGAAATTAATGATATTCAAAAATATAACATTTTGTTATGTACATTAATATTTAAAACACCTTATGCGCTCAGTCAACCTTCACTAAGCCCACATACGATTTAATAAATCTTAGTCGTTCTAAATAACACAATACGAGTCCCGAAATAGCCGTCGACTTGTTTGCGGACGTGTCGACCAAGATGGATCGTCAGGAACTCCTGAGGGGTCATGAGGGGAAAAATTGCGATCTATGGAGAGAGCCCAAAGAAAAGTTTGTTGATCAAGAAATGTGGGGACAGGTCTCCGCCATTGTTGTCACATAGGCCGATAGTCATTAGACAGATCTTAGTAGGAGTCGAGTTTGAGTTCGGTCTTACAACTGTCACTTTTAATACATTTCGACAGTCGTAAGTGCAAGCTCCCGACCAGGAAGGTGGCTATTGCATCCAGCATCTACTGGATGCAAGAGGTTGAGAATCGGGTTAAATGGCGCGCCTTGGGAGAGGCAGTAGTCATCCAGCAGTAGACTGATACGGGCTGATGATGAAGAAGTGTGAACTCACGCTGAATTAGTGCCCAAAACTGTATGGAATGTCCCAAGTCAATTTTCCATGGATGTGATTAACATTGCGTTTGAAAGCTCACCAAAAACAATATTAGACTAATTAGTTATCGGAAATGTCGGTCGTTTCACTCTGAACAGACCCATTTTTCATAAATGCATTCATAAATGCATTTTTTTTTTGAGTTGCACTGGCTAAAGCTGGCTAAAGCAATGGATAGTGATCATTAGTAAGTAAATAAGGGGGGTTAGTGGTTTATTTACCTCCATGGAAAATTGGATTAGAAATTGGAACAGACACATATGGCCATCGGCCTTCCATTCTTATACGTCAGAAATACACAATCTGTTTTTATATGTCAAAACAGTGAGTGACGAGACGCGAAAAATTGACATGCAAGAGCGAAGTCTGCGAAGTAAATATAGCTAACTCCATCGGCGTTTTCTTGCTTCATGTACAGGGTGGAATTAATTAGACATTTCGTTTATATTAATGCTGGACAAAGAGGTGAGGACCTTTGACCTTTTTCGTGGTCTTTTATTTTATTTAATCTGACGACCACGAACGAAGAGATTGAGATTGATGAATGTGGAGGGATTGAGTGTTGTGTGGCAGTAACGCAGTACACCATGGTTGTAAAGTTCAGTTATAAGTTATTATTTATAATCTTAGTTAACTTGATCACGATTAAATTTACTTGTTTTTCCACCTACTTTGTTATTGCAATCAGGTGAACTTTAACTAAGTTTTTTATTTGTTATATATGTAAATTAATTGACATTGCTGTCAAGTTTATAAAACAACAAAAAAAGGTTTAGGTATCTTTAATAAATGTACAATCAGTAAAACTGGCCCTGGTTATGTTATGGTTCAATATTGTCTGCAGCAGCCAGCTCTCTCACTATAATGACGAGTCGGTATTTTTATATAATCGGTAAAGTTAGTCACAATATAAAGAAGGGCTAATCCGCTCGATCGCTGCAAAGGACTATAGTGTTTAATTACTACCAATTGTTTCTTGTTTTCCCTCTACACATGTGTTGAAAGGTGGAAGGTTTATTATACACATGTACTGGCTATGTTGGTAGGTACCGTACAACCGTACTCCCCACCTAATAATATTGGCACATAAAAATGATAATATTATCAGCCGACAATCTTCCGTCGAGTTTGTTTTGTCTGTCGCTCGTGCCGAGTACAAACAGACAGTCAGAAAGAATAATTATTATTTTATATTGATCAACCATCATCATAACACCTACGTTCACTTCTCATCAACTTACACAGTACTTATAGACGGTTAGATTTTGGTATACCAAAACCGCGTCATATAAAATTGTTTTAAGGTAAATTAAGCAGTTACGTTATTAACATTATCTGAAGTTGATTGTACTTTTCAAAGTCGCAATTTCGTATCGTAATAAATAAAAGTTTCATACATAGATTACCTATAGTCAAAAATACCTAGGTCTATGTTAGATAGTATGACTAATTCAGAACGAATAGCTAACCGTTCGGTCTAGTTATCGACGAAAATGGAAATCAATTGCATCTCTCAAAATTCAATTGCCCATTTGTCCACGTAAGCAAAAAAAACATAATCAAAAAAAATATTTCGACTTTTAAGTTACTTTCTAATTTAAAGTCCTCTATTTTAATTGCAGTTACTTTATTATAGGTAAACCTTCTAACATATTGCTACGGGGTGCTACATACTTTGTACCTACTATTTATTGACTCTATACTTACTAATGTAGAAATGCAATAAATGGCAGTACACGTATGTATTAAGGTGAGTACAGATAGCTAGCTGCAAGACAGTCCCCTGTCGATGTCGCCCGCTCGCTCCGACTTCCGGCACAGGGGAGGGATAAAAACCTCATTTCCGGCCGGAGAACCCTTCCGCTACTACTGGGGGAGACCCACTCGGGACACTTGCAGAATTAGTGCGTAACGAGCTTTATTTGGTGCCACATTACATAGTACGGACAACAGCAGATCAATGGTAACACTTGCAGTACAATTTCAACTCTTACGACGCTAAGAACCGTCCAAAGTGGTACAGTCTTGCTTTGACACTTGTTTTTACTTTATACGGGTTTTTACCCAAGAACCATACTACCAACTATAAAATAACTAAATAAGCATAAACATTAATACACTAACATATTTTGAAATGTATCTACGTATGAGTTACATGTCAAAATAAGTAAAGCTAAATAAATAAATAACATACTTACGTGTTGTCAGATTGCAGGAAGTTTCAATAATTGAAATAATTTATGAAATTCAATCCAATAATCGGAATTTACTAGAAAATCAGTTACTTAACTAATTAAAATTATTATAGTCTGAAGTACAAATCTAAAGTTTAGTAAGGCCGAGATTCAGAGGAGACCAATTGTGTATATACCTACCTACGATAATCGATCAACTTTTGTTGCGACTTTTCGAATAAGAAATATAAATAAATTAATGTATGTACAAATATCTCAGATGATCAGTACAAAGTGTATGAAAAGTAAAAAAAAGTCGCGAAAATCCAGCATTTCAGTTACCTAATGATACTGAACACTGTCTTTCGGCTTATTCATAACTTATACCCCTTTTCGTTACACCGTGTATGTTATATTTACAGTGTATAATACTCAACACATGTGCTTGCTCTGTCAGCACTGTTACACCCTGTATAATATAACGGTAATATACGTATCAATATTTTAAAATGGTTTAAAAGAACAAAACAACATTCATCGGCGATGTAAGAGCATTCTCGATGCAATAGCAGTCACGATAAAACTTTGAAATTACGCCGTAACGAACAAAATTCAATTTATATTCCGGGGAGTGTCTGAGATGCCTTTAAATGTAAAGGGGACTCTACACACCGTTATACATACCACGAAAAGGGCTTTAAACTTATTCCAAAACGTTAATTTTGTGACCTACATAATTACGAGGATTCTACCATCGTCTTTACAAATGTAAATGTAATGTAATTTTGTAAATACAAAATTCAATATACATACCTCTGAAGAATCGCTAGACGAGAGATGATGCGGTTGTTATTTATTGGTTAAACTCGTTCAAGGAAAGTTTTTGTACCAATATAGATCACCAAATGGGTCAGTACCCATTGGTCCCTTAATATTCGTCCCCCCGATTAAAAGTTGCAAATTCGGCCCCTATATAGGTGCCCATTGGTCCCCCGACAGGAGACGAGTCAATATTAATTTATTTTTAAGGTACCTACTCGTCCCCTGCTCAGTCTTAAGCACCTGCTCAGGTACTTTTTGGTTCCCTGATAGACAATCAGACATATTTTTACATAAATAGCGCTGACACAGTACATTTGTGAACAAAACTGTAACGAAATTTATTAAAAAATATGTATTATGAAAATTATATTGTATCGTTGATAAATATAATATAATATAATGACTATTCATGTTCGGCAACAAACAGCATTTCTAATTTTACCAGGAATTGTATTAACAAAAGCGTGCCCCAACACGAAAATGGAACGTGTACGGACAGCGTCATCGGACAACTAATCTTTTAGAAAGTTGGCATGCCAAAATCAACCGCAAAATGAATGGTAGAACAAAACTGAATATTTTGCAGTTACTGGAAACCTTACAAAAAGAAGCGAAATTGTCAAAATCCACAATAGATCAGGTGCAAAAGGATTTACAAACAAATAATCGGACGCCTAAATCTATAGAAAATGAAGCAAGAATAAATTGCATCATTATTCAATTTCTTGAAAGACAGATTTCCCTGGGCCACTGCTTGGAAAAACTATGCGTATATGCTTAATTTAAATAAAAACAAGCAAATCGTAGGTCACTATTTATACTTATATATAATGTTGATTTATCTCGAGTTCTATAAGGACTGTGATTTTAGTAAAATATTATTGTTGTAGAGTTATATTTTGTTAGTTTCAAGATATTGTGATTTCGCATGTAGTTTTGTTGATCTCTATTATATTATATATTAGTATTTAGCTTTAACTATACAAAAACACTAAGACTGTGAATCTATACATAGTGCACGATCTTTAATTCGTTAATAATCTGTTTAAAAAATATAAAAAAACGTAACGAAACGTTTTTCTAAAAGACTGATTGTCTATAAAACTTATTTTTGATACTAATTATCTGTGATGTGAAATAAATATGATTATACCTATTTACTTTATTTATTTATTTTTGCCTTTAGTACGCGACTGTACCACAACCACAGGGTCCGAAAAGAAATCTCTAAAATAGTAGAGCGCGAGGAAATATAAATTATTAAAAAGTATAACACTTCAGGGGACGAGTGGAAACCTCAAATATTTTAGGGGTCGAGTGGGCACAGGGTGCGAATTTCAGGGGACCAGTGGGTACTGACCCCACCAAATTGAAGCTGAGATTTGAAGTACCTACGTTAGTTTATTAAAAAGTTTATCATTATATTTGCTACAACATTGTCTCAATTCCTTTAAAATCATAGTAAGTAAGTACAGTAGAGAGCTCGGTGGCTCAGTGGTTAGGTCAATGGACTTGCGATACGGAGGTCCCAGGTTCGATTCCCAGCCAGGGCAGCCATGTACCATTGAGTAATCCTCGGTTTTTTCGACGGAAAAACTTACGTACATTTACCGAGTGAAAAACGGTGAAGGAAAACATCGTGATGAAACCTGCACGCCGTAGAAGAAAAAAAATTCTAAGGCATGTGAAATCCAAATCAAGACCCCAGCTCCCTCGATGTAAGAGAAGGTCTGTACCCGAGCAGTGCGGCAATATAAATAGACTGATGATGAAGAAGTACCTAAAGTTAGTAATCCGTTTAAGCAAGACATACATTATAGTGGCAATCTAGTACGCACTAAATAAACATAGAGCTTTTGTGCAGCCGTTACGAAAAGGGCCTAATATTTCCATCTCCCAGATTTGCCAGAGAAATTCCCTTTAGCGAAGATTTTTTTTCTATTATTAAGCATGTTTTTTCCAGTTCTGAATCTACCCTCAAACTTAAAGGTGTGAATGTGCAAGCACCTTAACTCGTATTCGATGATAACGCTTTAAAAAAGTCGATCGTGATATGACACGTGAAGGGGTCGCTACACGCTCCCCCGCGGACGCCATTTTTTCTCAAAGACGACGTGCGCAAGCGCACCTGCCGTTATTGCACTTGCAACTGATAGAATTGGCACGACAAAACGAGAGTTCTTCAATTGGCGATACAGCTGAAACCCCTCCCTTTGGCTTATCCTTTCTAATAGTTATACCCTGTATAACGGTTACGTTGTAATATCTAATTAAATTTTTCGTATCTTTGAAAAAATCTATCATGAGAATAATTTCTTACTGTAAGCTGTGTAGGTGGAACCAAGAAATGTTGCACCAAGAAGCTTTTGTGGAGGATGTTTGAATCTCCGGGAGTTCCCAGTAGTACTAAAAGGTAGTCTTACTAGTAAGTCTACTGGGAATTTTCTTCCCACTAGACTTACTGATAGTAAGACCCCAATCATTTTAGGTGCCTATACTACTTTTTTAATTTCTTAGGTAGGTATTCAAAATACTACCAGTTTCGGCTAAATGTCTATCATCAAATCAGTTACGGTGGAACACAGAGAACAGTACAGGAGAGATTTTAAGGTTGAGATTTTCTCAAAAACTAATTGACCTATTGCAAAAATTCTTTCACTGTTTGATAGATAAAAGTTAAAACTATGTAACTGTAAAATAATTATTAAAGTAGTTTTTGAGAAAATCTCAACTTTATTGAGGCTTGTATACTTATTTCGGTCTTCGACTGTACAAACCTCATTTGATAAACGTCCAACTACCTAAATATACTGATGAAGTCTATAATGATGAGCGCCCGACTAAAATTCCAACGTTGCCTTGCCACCTCTAGCCGTTCTAAGCTCTCTCCGAAGCCCCCATGCGCACGCGACTACACCGCACACACATGAAGCATCCCTTTCTCTTGAGACAGTTGGTAGCCTGTGTCCCTTGACCGTTATTCAGCAGTATCGTAATACATTATCATGGTACTTGATAAAAACCGTTCAATAAATTGCTCATGTTACGTATTTCTGAATTAATAAAGCTATTGAATTACACGTATCAGTCCACTGTTTTTTTCTTCTATATTGATTTGGGGAAATTTTTTATTAAAAAAAATACAGTCAATTCAATTATCAAAAAAGATCTTAATTTGATCTTAATTTCATCGTTACTGTACTGTACTATTACTGTATTTTAAGGGGTTGTTGTATATTCGTCACAAAGTAAATTCGTCACATTTTTGTACACTACATACATTGAAAGTAAATTCGTCACATGCAATAAAAGATATGTGTTAATTTGTCACAGGTACGTAAGGGTTACTGTAAATTCGTCACAGTTTCTCATTTTACATGTATTTTGCATAAAGTAGTAGTTTTAATTTTCTGAAATGATTTCTTCCATTGAAATTTAATCTAATGGTAATTATTATCATTTCTAAGGTAATTGTGTGATTTGTGACGTACTTGGTTCAATTTTTTTTTGCATTTGATTTGAAAAAAAACTTATTAATTTAATATTTACAACTCCCAATTTAAATTTGTCGAATGTATTCAAGGACAGCCTGTATATGTCACAGCTAGTAGACATTTACTCGATACCGAGTGAACTACTACGTCATGGTAATAGTCATGGAACTACCATATTTGAATTATCTTCAGAAACGTAAAGTGAATTAGAGGTGTCTAATTTTTAGTTTAGTCGAAAATGGCCAACATAGAATTCGCCCCAATAACTGGTTATATAAATACATTATAGGTAAGTAAGTACACTACTTAGATCAGATAAGAGCTATACAGAAATTAAATTAATCCGCGATACGGATCTCGTAAAGAGGTGTCGACTAACCTTTGCGTGACAGCCCTGAGTATGTGGAGAGCTTTTATGAAGCTTAATTACAGTCTTTAAGTTGGTTTAAAGTTGTAAAGTTATTTAAGTTACGCGAATGCAGTGTCATTTAAAACTCTACGACGATCAATTTCAGTTTTCATAATATATATTTTTAAATTACTACCTACCTACTTAACCTATGTGAGGATTTGACCGTCCAAGGCAGTAGCGACCTGCATTTTCGACAAAGATTCAATAGTCCCATCTCCACTAGCTCAATGTCCAGGGTTGCAGCTTCAGGCGACCTTCACTAGAGAAGAAAAGAAGACTACGATAGAATATGTTATCTAATACCAGCTAACACAGAGTAAGGTGTAGATACTTGACTAGTTTAAAAAAATATTATACAATTACAATAATAGTGTGTATTTTTTCAATCGTTCAGGTTATTTCTTAAGAAAATCTCAAATTTATTGATGCCCCCCGATACTTTCTTTATTTCGACTGTACCTACCTCATACGTGGTTCTTAAGAAAATCTCTACTTAAGGGGCGGCGAGCTGTCAAACTCGAGCGCGAGATAGAAGATGCCTCGCAGCGGCGGAGTGAAGAGCACGGCACAGTGACTCCGTATTTGTATTTTTATTGATTTTGGATGAATTTTGGCAGGGAAATTAAAATACGTCTATAAAAATCAGATTTTTTTAAAACAAGCTCTCGTAATTATAATACCCTACATTTTGATATATATTTCGTATGAATAACTATTTCGGTTTAGACATAACTTTAATTTTAAATGACATGGAAGGGGTATGTTTGTGATTTTTTTCTATCGAGCGAAGTTTGTCCAATCGTGTATCGGTATTCATCAGTCTCTAAATATATACCCCAAGATTGCTATATATTTTTTTTCAGACTTCTAATTTTAGTAGTTAGTGCCGTAGCTTTCATCGAAAAACTGAAAATACGCGCATACGAGGCCTTAATGACGAATTACGGAAGGATGAAATACGTAGGAATTACGAAAACCTAATGAAGCCTCCTGTGTACTTTTCTGTTTTTCACACTGATTGCATTTGTAAAAACTCCCAATCTTAACTATCTCGATAGCATCCGAGTTTTTGTCCCAAAACTGCTCTGAATCTCGTAAGCTGAGAACAATGGACAATAGGCAACCTTGACCCCATCGACCCCGCACTGTGAGAGATCAAGATAGCCACATCAGACCACTATCAAGCTCTTTTACATACACACTATTACGAGAATATAGTTACATAGCCTATTTAATGTGCGACATTTGTGATATTAATACCTACATATACCGGACCCCAAATCAAGTGTCTAATTTTGTAAACAAAAACTAGTAGGTAACATTTTAAGCTATTCTGTGATTATTGCATAATTATTTTCACATTATTAGATCGGACTACCTTATTTTCACAATGATGAACAGGTTCAACCAATCAGTTCCTTCAGTGTTACATCACAACAGGTAGGTAATTAGACGATTATACCTATTTATTTACAAAATATGACACTTGATTTGGGTTTCGGTATAAGTAGGTAAGATAAGTATATCATTGGAGACATTTTATTATTTGTGAAGAAGCATTGAACAAAATACATTGTTTGGATTGTTCTTATGCAAGCAGGTTTCATCACGGTCTTTTCCTTCATAGTTTTAAAAGCATTCGGTACTACTATTACTTATTCTGTGGCGTTCGGTAAATGTACGAAAATTTTCTCTGTAATAATTTTTCAATTAAAAACGTTGAGGAAAACTCATTGGACATTTAGGTAGACTTAGCTCCGCAATGAAAGTAACTGGCAGCTTTCGTTGCCTATTCTCATTGGTGATTCGTTTAAAAAAGAAGTCACGTTCGAAGTTCAAAGCTTTCAGATAAAATTATCTCAGTTGGGTCTTGAAGCGAGACGATCCTGCGGACATGTCTGGAAAGAGAGCGGCTATCGTGGAAATGCAGTAGTTGGAACGAGACGGGTGCTGCGCATCTCGGCGGGATATCGGAGCGGCAACCTCGCGTCCACCAATCGCCAGGCTTTGATCTTCTTTTGTTTGTTTTCCCATTTTACTTTTGTTTGCTGCTTTTTGGGAGATAGAATAGTGTGGATTTAATTTGAATTTATTTTATTTTTTGAGGTACTTACACCTGCCTAATGCCTATGCGAGAACTGTAGATGTCGCTGAAAAAATAGATTACTTTGCAATTAAAACAACAATAATTAATATTTTTTTACAAAACCGCGACAACAAAGTAAGCCATAAAATGTGAAATAATATTAATTATCCCCACGAACAGGACCGGAGATAAGAGAAAATATAAATTATTTTCACGTCGGAACAAAAACTAAAAAATGTGAACATACAAATCGCGTGACACGGCAGCGCGTGGATTTAACTATGGTATTCCATTAGATATAATTTAACTAGGTATCTACCTAGTATATAGAAAAGTGACTGTACCCGTAACTTCGTATGCGTAGAAGTCGCTGGGTAATTATAGACCTCCATGAAGTACTTTAAATGTACTGGGAGGCAGGTCTTCCTCTCTGGTTACCTGATTCCGCAATAGCTTATAGCCTTTGTGCTGCACAGATATTTAAGCTAGGCATATCCTATTGAAATTCCCATCAAAATCCTTCCAGTGTTGCCTGAACAGTCGCCGCAGACAGACAGACAAGAATTCTAAAAATTAGTGTTTTGGCATCAGTATCAACTATCGATCCTAAGCAGAGCTCGGTGGCTCAGTGGTTGGGTTAATGGACTTGCGATGCGGAGGTCCCGGTGAACATCGTGATGCATGCCGTAGAAGAAGAAGAAATCTAAGGCATGTGAAATCCGCCAATCCGCACTGGGCCCGAGTGGTTAATCATGGCCCCAGCTCCCTCGATGTAAGGGAAGGTATGTGCCCGAGCAGTGGGGCAATATAAATAGACTGATGATGATCGATCCTAAAACTCATTACAATTAATCTTTTCAAGAAATATCCAATGTACAGACTCGACTTTTTTACAGTCTTATTATATGTGTATAGATATAAAAGATATAGGTACTCCAAGCTACTTCCACGAGATACTTACAAAGGCTTTGGACCCCTCGCAGTCAGCGGAGCGCGACGCAGACCTCATCTCGCCCCAGGCAATTCAGCCTTCCAGCAAAAGCATAACATTGTCCTTGATGCGGTTGATAATTTGCTAAATAACATACCTGGCTAGAAGAGTTTCACTACAGAACATGCTTTGTTTAAGGATTTATGCTTTGAAGAACTTAAATACTTAATTGTGAGGTTTGAAATAGGTGCGACAGGTGTACAATGCAAGAGCGAATTGAGCGACTATTTGTGGAGGAAGTTATTTTGGATTGAAGTAATGACTATTAAAAATTAAATGATGAAATTAAGGATATTACAGCTGACATGAAAGTGATAATCATCAAATTAAAATGTGAAGAATAAAAACAGAACAATAAAATTAACACAAATAGCAGTAAAAATGAACAGCATCAAAAGTTGAAGAGACTAGGGAATTATTTATTATTTAAAGAACGGTGTAGGTAAGTCTAGTAGCTTTTCGAAGGTTGTTTAGTTCAATATACTTATTGGTACATACATTTTATGCAAATTACTTCATTGACATCGTAAACCTATTATCCCTCTACTCAGAACTGGAACATTAACGTGCTATTACAAAAATTTATTGTCAACCAAGTAAACTGAGGTACATAGCTAATTTATTCCAACGGAAATAAGCCCGAACAAAAGATAAAAGGCTACGTGTTTCTTCCATTGACTTTAATGACTCCGCGCGGCGGTTTCGCATAAAATAACCACCAAGATGTGGGGCCCATTAAGTTTTTTCCTCCCGTCTCGACATGCTCAGACCAGAAGCCACTGGCCCGTGAAGACACCGAGGGACATGTATCCTGCCTTCTCCTAATGAAATAAATTACCCACAACCTACTTTCAAAACAGCCTAACCTCCTCGAACAGGAGCAACAGAAAACCAACTCTAGACTAATTATTGGAGACTGCAAATTGTGTTGAAGATAATAATATTCCTGAGAGGATAAATTCATAACCTTTTACACTCGTACATGGACAACCACTCGGACATACACGAGAGGCTCGTGAGAACTTCTTTAGATGGCGTTGAATAAATTATATAAGAGTAGCCAGACAGATACATAGTTTGTCGCTCGAATGCGCTTGATTCATTTAGATAGTTGCGTACCGATGGAGTCGGAGATAGATCTGATGGGGCAATGTACTTTACATACTGTAATAACAATAAGGAAGATGGATATGGAAGAAAATTACCTGCACGCTCAGAAAGTAAGCGCAGAAGACTCGGCAAAAGACAGCCAAGAAATTAGAAAGAATATGAAGATATACGAAGTTACAAATGTAATGTAGGTGCATAACATGAAAGGTTACGGTTAGGTTAAATGATAGATACGTTATTGGAAGATGATCTGAAAAGTAAGATTACACAATGTCTTTAGACAATTTACAACATCGGAGGCTTTTGCTGGTTCGCTGAAGTCCGTTGGTGTAAAATTGTGGTTTTTTGATCTACAGTTAAATGTCGGAGTAATCGGAGTAAAAGGTGAATGTAAAGAAAGTAACTTTATTCGCTGAGAGACAGTCTTTAGTTCCACATAGAGCCAATAGAAAACTGACCAATAACTTCTGATGCAGATCATTGGTTTATTACTGCAGACGTATTGACGTGGGGTAGGTACTAATATGGAACAAGGAGTCTTTAGAAGAAAATTACCTCCATAAATGGCATTCAAACAGGGACACCGCAAAAATGCTGCCAAACTTTGCATACAATCTGTGCTTACCGCAATAGTGTTCGTCACCTCACCATCTCGTTGGCCGATCGATTAGTATGCCAGGAGTGCGCCCGCGCAGCGACGGTGATCTCTCGATACGCAGAATCCGCATACAATGGACTTAGTGGTGAAATCGGTGGTTGGAGCCTTATTTGGGATTCGTATTACGTCTATGCATTTTGAAAGCAATAAGTCATTCATGATCGTCACTGGTTTATCCTTATTAACTCTCTTCTTTCGGAACTTTCGGTATTCACTTGTTAGATCACATAGGTGAACTAAGTATTTTGAAGGCGAATCTTGCCTTCATGTCACTTACATTTACATGGCTGAAGGTGACATATGTCTATTCTATATAGAATCTATAAGGGGTTTATTGTAATTACAAAACTTCCTACGTGTCGCATTTTGTAAAACAGTTTTCTGCGAGGAATGGCTACATTAGCCATCTATATGTCACTAGATCCAGTACTAATTAGTTATTAGGTACTCAGTTGAGTACCTAATAACTAATTATTAACATCTTTCGTTCCACGTTCTCATCTCATTTATTCACCTCTATATTCACGTTGTTATCATAGATATACCTATCACACTTGTTACTAGAATAAGGACATGTCGTTTATGCGGAAAACTGTGGTCGATGATAGATTTTCTGAAACCTCGCTTTGTGACTACGGAATTCCCGAAAAGAATTGTCTTGTGCAATTCTTTAGCATTGTGATTGGTATTTTTAACCGACTTTCAAAAAAAAGGAGGAGGTTATCAATTCGTCGAAATATTTTTTTTTTTTTTATGTATGTTACCTGATTACTCGAAGACGCTTGGACCGATTTCGAAAATTCTTTTTTTGTTTGAATGGGTATACCTCACAGGTGGTCCCATAGTCATCAGGTCAGGATCTGATTATGGGATCATGGAGAAATCGAGGGAACTCTTCAAATGTTATAGGCACATATAAGGTTTTTCATATATTTTCTAAAGCTATGCAAGTATCTACATCTGGTAGTCATCAACTTACGTTGGTAAGCTGATGATGGAAGGTACAACTCCTTAACGATTAAGAGTTGGGGTATAATTCTTTAAATATTATAGGCAAACTTAGGACGTAAATTTTAATAATTCAAGTTTGAAAGGGTATACCTCCCAGGTGGTCCCATAGTCATCAGGTCAGGATATGATGATGGGATCCAGGAGAAATCGAGGGAACTCTTCAAATGTTATAGGCACATATAACGTGTTTCATATATTTTCTAAAGCTATGCAAGTATTTACATCTGGTAGTCATCAACTTACGTTGGTAAGCTGATGATGGAAGGTACAACTCCTTAACGATTAAGAGTTGGGGTATAATTCTTTAAATATTATAGGCAAACTTAGGACGTAAATTTTAATCTTTCAAGTTTGAAAGGGTATACCTCCCAGGTGGTCCCATAGTCATCAGGTCAGGATATGATGATGGGATCCAGGAGAAATCGAGGGAACTCTTCAAATGTTATAGGCACATATAACGTGTTTCATATATTTTCTAAAGCTATGCAAGTATTTACATCTGGTAGTCATCAACTTACGTTGGTAAGCTGATGATGGAAGATACAACTCCTTAACGATTAAGAGTTGGGATATAATTCTTTAAATATTATAGGCAAACTTAGGACGTAAATTTTAATCTTTCAAGTTTGAAAGGGTATACCTCCCAGGTGGTCCCATAGTCATCAGGTCAGGATATGATGATGGGATCCAGGAGAAAACGAGGGAACTCTTCAAATGTTATAGGCACATATAACGTGTTTCATATATTTTCTAAAGCTATGCAAGTATTTACATCTGGTAGTCATCAACTTACGTTGGTAAGCTGATGATGGAAGGTACAACTCCTTAACGATTAAGAGTTGGGATATAATTCTTTAAATATTATAGGCAAACTTAGGACGTAAATTTTAATATTTCAAGTTTGAAAGGGTATATCTCCCAGGTGGTCCCATAGTCATCAGGTCAGGATATGATGATGGGATCCAGGAGAAATCGAGGGAACTCTTCAAATGTTATAGGCACATATAACGTGTTTCATATATTTTCTAAAGCTTTGCAAGTATTTACATCTGGTAGTCATCAACTTACGTTGGTAAGCTGATGATGGAAGGTACAACTCCTTAACGATTAAGAGTTGGGGTATAATTTTTTAAATATTATAGGCAAACTTAGGAAGTAAATTTTAATCTTTCAAGTTTGAATGGGTATACCTCCCAGGTGGTCCCATAGTCATCAGGTCAGGATATGATGATGGGATCCAGGAGAAATCGAGGGAACTCTTCAAATGTTATAGGCACATATAACGTGTTTCATATATTTTCTAAAGCTATGCAAGTATTTACATCTGGTAGTAATAAAGTTACGTTGGTAAGCTGATGATGGAAGGTACAACTCCTTAACGATTAAGAGTTGGGATATAATTCTTTAAATATTATAGGCAAACTTAGGACGTAAATTTTAATCTTTCAAGTTTGAAAGGGTATACCTCCCAGGTGGTCCCATAGTCATCAGGTCAGGATATTATGATGGGATCCAGGAGAAATCAAGCAAGCAAAAGAGAAATCGAGGGAACTCTTCAAATGTTATAGGCACATATAACGTGTTTCATATATTTTCTAAAGCTTTGCAAGTATTTACATCTGGTAGTCATCAACTTACGTTGGTAAGCTGATGATGGAAGGTACAACTCCTTAACGATTAAGAGTTGGGGTATAATTCTTTAAATATTATAGGCAAACTTAGGCAGTATTACTTATAATCTTTAAAGTTTGAAAGGGTATACCTCCCAGGTGGTCTCATAGTCATCAAGTCAGGATCTGATGATGGGGTCCTGGAGAAATAGAGGGAATTCTTGAAATGTTAGGCACAAATAACGTATTTCATATATTTTCTACAGCTATTCAAGTATTTGCGTCTAGTAGTGATCATCTCATGTTGGTGAGCTGATGATGGAAGGTATAACTCCTTAACGATTAGGAGTTGGGGGATAATTCTTCAAATATTATAGGTACACATAGACTGTCACTTATAATCTTTCAAGTTACATACTTACATATTATACATTTACACCACTAAAAAGCAAAAAATAAGTTATTTTTAAATAAAAAAAAACCGCCTTCAAAAAAATAAACAGAAAGGAACTAAAAAGCATAAAATAATTAATTAATTACATCTACATACGAATATTGAAATAAAATATTATTGCTATGTACCTACTGATCTCTTTTAAGTCGGTGCCAAGCCAAATAGGTATACGATAGGGATACGTAACTTACTACTTTCGTCGCCACCCCGCTCCCGCCCCCGCCGCATCACATACATATAACACGCGCGCGCTTTGGCTTGGCACCGACTTAAAAGAGATCAGTAGGTACATAGCAATAATATTTTATTTCAATATTCGTATGTAGATGTAATTAATTAATTATTTTATGCTTTTTAGTTCCTTTCTGTTTATTTTTTTGAAGGCGGTTTTTTTTTATTTAAAAATAACTTATAAAGAATTTCCTTCATGGTTGTCAACATCGATTTTTCGGCATAAAAGATAATACACATTTAGCACTAGCACTAATTGTGTTCTGAAATAAATACAAGAAAGAAAACCTATGTAACTATTTAAAAATCTGGAATTTGGAAGGTTGCATATCGCTTTCTTGTAAAATTTTGTAAGAATCGGATTCTCCTGTAGACTTTTCTCTGTGTTAGACAGTACCTAGCCATAATACGACGACAATAACGTGTTGACTAATTTATTGGATGCAAATTTTATCCTCAAAACTTCTCCTGAGATGCGCAGAGGCAATGCGTTGAATACACAATGGTTGCGCAGGAGTTGACGACTTGCCAATGCTTAGCATGCGGTGCGTGTTCACGCGTTATGCTTAGTAAACGGTGAGAAGAGTTTGGAGTGCATTTTGTGTAATATTTCTTTGAGGATCACTATAAATATTATATCATGGAGACAAATTGGCCACAGGCAAGATTGGAGATATAGTTGGAGGTATAGTCAATACTCAACTAATTAGGTACGAGTTTACCCATAGCAGTTTCAAAAAGTGGACATCACACCCGCGGCCCTGATTATGAGCGGGCGAGTTGTACCCTAACCAGAAATTACTATACGTATATTTTTTTATTGTAACGATGTAACTGGCGATACACTGACACCACATAGTATATACTATATAGTGAACTGTGGATATAGTGTGGGGTCAGTGTATCGCCAGTCTCTAGATAGTGACTGCCATTTCTAATTTTCCATTCCATAATTTTGCATAACTCGTAAGCAAAGAATCAAATGGCAACTCGTATGGAGACGCAAACATTGCACGTCGAGTTAGCTGACTTCATTGATAAGGGAGATGCAACAATGCCGCATTGTACTTGGTAGTACTGAGAACTCTAGGTGTTTACTCGGACTGGCGGCTACGGCCAGACGAAGGTACTGGTCACATAGAGCCATAGAGTTGCACCAGCTCTGTGCTATAGATAGCGTAAGGAATTGCATAATTATGCCATACATTAAGGATAATGAATAATGATGGAAAAAGTTTGTTCATGAATGATGAATGAGTATGTCACAGAATATTTATATCAGTGTAGAAAAATAGGCAACATATAGGTAGGATATTTATTTACAGGTACTATTTGAGGCAGCCGTCAGAGACATTGGTAGAAAGGGGCGGGCTGGCTAGGCCTTTTCTGTCCTGTCAAAGCCTGCGCGAACGAAATTTTTGTACTAATTGATCCAAAAATCTGATATTGACTGAAGGCTAGTAAAAATCGACGCCGCGCACCCCCCTGACATACGAAAAATTATAGTAAAAAATAATAGTAGCGAGGAGAGATTCCGCCATCATTTTGGAATGGCGGATTGATTTTTCATTCATTTGATTTTCAATTTACATGAATACTCTAAATAACTTGACATTGGCAAAATTATCTCTTGAATAAGAGTAGAAGCCATTCAAATAAAAATAGAACAGATAGTAACGAGCTTGAAACTCTTCATACCTATTCCATATTTAAACCAAGTGGAACAAGTCGTTCCTAACAATCCTGGGAACGGGTTTTGAACAAATCTGGCGACAAATATTGATTTTACCGTATGATCGATCTGTTATCTGCGCTTATCTTGAAGGATACACTGTGGCCGTTGAGAATAACGGTATACTTTATCTTATTCCATATATGCTTCATGCAACTAAGGGCCAATGACGCCAACCGGCTAAAGTTATCCCATGTGATGTCATTGTCATGTCATGAATTGTCATGTGTGGCGTTTCTATGTGTTAGGGTTAGGAAATAAGCATAAAAAACTTAAGGGGAATTAGAATGGTGACAAACGGTCAATAAAAATAAGTACTTAGTACACTGAAACAAAAGGGTTGCCTGTTAGCTGCAATTCACTTAGCTGTATATTTCTAAAATAACTACGGCATTGTCAGACAAAGCAAATAATTGTAAACACTTGGCTGCTTAGCTCGTAACGGTTGTAGCTGCATGAGGACCCGCCCGGGATCACGGACGCAGTGCGCGAACTGCACGGCGCCCGAGTGGCTCGAGGCCCGGACGGGGAGGAGGAAGGTGATGGATGAATGGATGATAAATTGTGGGCTATTACAGTCCACAATGGGGAGTGCTCGGGGCGCCAGTCGGGCCGCGGATGTATCGCAGTTCCCGTGGAACAACAATGGCACGAGTTGGAACACCCCAGAAAGTTTAGTCGGTATTCCGCCCCTTCAGGGCGGCGAGCCCGACATAATCAATACGCTCTTCCAGGCGCGGTGGTACACGTAGCCGTTTTTTACCTGGGACAAAAAAGGTGCAAATAGATACTTACTTAACAACCAATCACAGCAGTAATCTTTTGTTCTCAAGTTTGATTTTACAAATAAGGAAATGTTTTTCTTATTTTCTACCATATTCTACCGATTATTCCCCATATTCAAATATCATTATCGTTTCAATTCAACCATTGCTTCATTCAATGTGCTGGCACCTTTAGTATATTGACTCTTACGAGGCACATTTGTGTGGGTTCTAGAATGTCCATGGTCTTTTTTTGTGAACGCGGTTTTTGAAAATGGAAGGCTGCAAATTTTTTCCCAGATATAAAGCCTTTATCTACTGGCGTATCTTGGACGTAGTATTACATATTACATATCTTTGAGGTGAGGATCAAACATTTTAAGGTATTTTCCAACCTCTTGTCTATTTAGACCGTATTTTGAAGTCATATATTATTTCTTAGTATCATACGCAGAAGCCAGCGAATTGTATAATTCCATGAAACCAATATATTAAGATGCTATCTCCATTCTGAGATGTTCGATCACTTCATAGACTATTAAATACATTTAAAATAGATTGGATTTTCCTAAAAGGTGCTTCGTTTGTCTGCTATTTTTCAATTCTACGCATAGAATGACTTCTATGGTCTACTGTCTGTGATATTACATCGTAACTTCTTGGAACTCATGTGTTCAACATTTTAATAACTAATTAGTAAGTAGAGTTCCACACGCTTACCATGCGAAAATCGAAAGGTCGTAGAACAAAAGATGTTCAGTTACCGGTATTGAACACCCTCCCTTCGGCTTACTACAGGTGTCCTTAAATTCATTCGACAAATTGAAACTGGGGGTTGGTACTCATGATAAATATTAAATTGGTAAGGGATTTGGTAAATCAAAACTGCAATTTTTTTTAACTAAGTACGTCACAGCACAGGTCACACAATAACCTTAAAAATTCTACCATAAGGTCGAATTCCATTGATATAAATCGTTGCAAAAAATTAAAAATATCTTAAAATGTAAAAAAAACTCCAAAGCACAGTACACGCACATAAATTTTTTTTTGATAAGTACCTAGTTGAATTTATTGTAAACATTTATTTTTTATTTTCCCCCATATTGTTTAATTTACTTAAACGCTGTGTAGAATTAATGTAGGTCACAAACCTAACCATCCATTAAATTTTTTCGAATGCATTCAAGGCCTATATCATATACCCTTTCCGTTACACTCTGTATAAATTCTTTGCAATTAAATTATTATCTAATACATTTAGCGAACACTACGATAAGACAACACATAGTCACGTTCAAAAAGCCTTCAAAGCACATCTAGAAGTTGCAATGCGACTACTTCAAATCTCAACTGCTAATACATTCTCATCCCGCGCTGAGCGCTTCTAGAATGCAAATGACACCATCCGAGTGCTCACGACCACGCACCAAGAGTTGTCACTTCGGAATTTTGTGTGTGAGAGACATCCAAATGAGGGCAATACATACTCGTGATGCGGGGAAGATGGCTTTTACGAGTGGCGCCAGAATGCACTTGAAATACAGTGGACGGGCACATCAATTTTGAGTACGATTTCAACTCCTATGATTTACACAATAAGAAAGGCGCAAAGTTGAAAGTGTTACACTTGATATACTATCGACTGTGCTATATGCATCTATACCGCGGCCCAAATCAAGTGTCTTATTTTGTAAACAACTATGATCGTCTTATTTCCTGTTGTAATGTAATATTGCAGGAACTGATTGATTGAAGCTTGTTAATCATTGTGAAAATAAAGTGATACGATCTAATAATGTGAAAATATCTATGCAATAATTACAGAACAGTTTAAAATGTTAGTAGAGTATGGTAGTTTTTGTTTACAAAATAAGGCACTTGATTTGGGCCGCGGTATACGTCGTTAAAATACGAGGAAGGATCTATTGGAAGGAACTAAAGAGAAAGGTACGGACAGCCGATTAGTGGTAACACTTGCAGTACGATTTCAACTCTAACGACGCAGATGATAAGAATGGTCCAAATTGTTTCACATGAACTATCGAATACAGATACAAGTGTACGTACAGGGGGCGTTATAAGAATGAGATTTTCTTAGAAAACTACTTGACCGTATGTAAAAGTGCGGACTAAGTAGCTGTAAAAGAATTTTGAAAATCGATCCAGTATCTTTTTATAAAATAGCATCCTTAATGTGTCCCCGTGTATACGTTTGCTGTTGGGTTCTCTTGAAAATGGCGGGAAACGACGGTTGCAAAATATTTTGATAATTTTTATTTTAAAGTCTACAGTGGTTATTTTGTGTTTAATATCACGTTAAATTAATAAGAAAAGTTCGCGCATACTGTCTATGGTGAATTTATTGGATAATTTGAGCAAGATCTGAAGTTTCAAGCTTTTATCAAGAGTCCCGCTACAAGCTCGAGAGTGAACATGACTGTCGAGCTGCTTCGTCCAGAGTGATGACGCTACGGCGACTTCTCTGGATGAAGACAAGAAGACGCGGCTACCCAGGGTGAAGACGCTACTGCAACTCCTCTGGAGGAAGATAGAAGACTATTACATATTGAATTTTCTGTAACATGGCAAATAACGAACTGTCGAGTCCATTAATAAAATAAATAATACCGTTTGCTGATTTCGACCGTAACAATTCAGACTTTTGAGTCCAAAAACCAAAGTCAATAGTGATATTTAATAATAACAAAACGAAATCCCATCTCCAACTGGAAAGGAAGTGTAAAAAGCTGTGACCACGGAAGCGACGGCCGTTGCCACCAGATGCGCTACACATACTGAATAGGTGGGAGATGCTAATGCTACGAGATGGAAGACATTAGCATATGGCCACTCACGAACCTCCTCGCGTAATCGAAGGACCAAGAAAAATAATTGGGGAAGAAGATACTTAGTCACGTTGGGACGGCATTAAAACAATAAGGGTTCCTTTTTTTCCTCTTGAGGTACGGAACCCTAAAAAGCAAAGATAACGGTAGCAGCAGTGGTTGTAATGTATGAAACTCTATGAAAGATGACAGACTGAAAGCCACGCGGACGCCGCTCTCTTGCTTTGCCGCTGACGCTCCGTTGCTGCGTTCAGTCTGTCATCTTTCATAGGGTTAAATACATTACAAGTAAGTAGGTTTCGACAAATCTCTAACTTAATGAGACCCCCTCAATTTTTCCCTATTTTCGACTGTTTAAGGTGACCAACCCAAACCTGTTGTTAGTATTATCCCCTCAGGGGTTTGTCTAGGTAGCCAAAAATCTCCACCTCTGCATTAATGTGTCCTGACAATGTTTGGAAGAGCAGAGCTAGTCCCTACCCTGAGGATTGCAGTTCTGGTGACACTTATAAACCCGAGATCAGTGGAAGTTTACCGTTCCTGAATAAAACCCTTGAAGGGCGGCCAAGAACCCCTCTGGTGTTGCATACTCCAGGCGAAGATAACCGCTTACCATCAGATGACGCGTCTGCTTATCCGCCACCCTTTTTTCATAAAAAAAATTAGTAGTTCAAGATATCCTAAAACATATTAATTTGGTCAGACCTCCACGTAGGTAGAGATATATTCTGCATCAAAACAGCCTAGTAGTTTGATGGATGGTGATGGCTCAGGATAGAGAGTGGAAGGGACATTTGCCCAACAGTGATGATTTATAGGTTAAGAAAACACCTTAGATTCCAAAGGCCAAAGATCTCATAACCACTTGATCTTACGTACCCATAGGAATTCGAAACACACGTACACATGTTGGTCAATATCAAGTACCCATTCACTTTACACATGCCATCACTTCGCGGAAGCCCTGACGAACGAGAGCTGAATTACAACGCATTCTCTTACATCAACCAGATTTTGAAGACCTTCCTCGTCCCTCCTCGAAACTACAGTATCTGAGGAAACAAGAGGATTGGTCCAAGATGACATAGGTCACGTTGGAGTGGAGTGAGTTTGATAGACCAACGTTACCGTTATGCGTCCGATGATCGAACATTGAATGAACAGTGTCCATTCAATTGTTTCTGTGAAATGTAGCGGGATATTTCTGTTTTAGATAGCCAGCGGAAATCGGTGATGGGTTGAGAGAAAGGTTGACTTTTCTCAAGCTACTTTCATAAGTAAGCATAAGAGAGAGGGTTTTCTATTTATACCTATTAATCACAGTGAAGGCTTAGGTATTGATAATATCGTATTTGTAAAGCTCCTTCATTATCAACAACATTCTAGCATAGTCGCCTTCTACTGTAAAAGTCCTGCGTTCAATTCCCAGTCAGAAAGATGCTCTAAAATCTAAATACCCTTTTTTGAGTCTGGGTATGTTGGCAACATAGTAATATTGGAAACACTAAAAATAAGTGACATGTCAAATTATCATTTTTCGCTCTCTAATAAAGCAACGTTTACAGTTCACACGCCTTTTCATTCAAAAGTCAAAATTTTGTCGTTTTCCCAATTACTACCCACCAGCACATGGTCCTTTGAGCCTGATAAGTACCTGTATGTCTCTGAAACCATAGCACATGGAATCATAATTTGTCCCCATTTACTGTGATGTCTTATTATGATAATCCAGCCGGAAAAAGCGTACTTACGACGAAATATTTTAAATCGACGACGTGATTACTCGAATAGCTAGATTAGATAGAGTGATTTTTGACTATCTAGAAAGAAGAAGCACAGACTGGTACGGTCGAAGACTAAGAAAGGAGTAGAGTTTTTAAGGTTGAAATTTTCTGAAAAACTACTTGACCGATTTTAAAAATTATTTCACTGTTAGATAGATAAAAAGTTAAAACTATGTAACTGTAGATAATTATTAAATTCGGTTCAGTGGTTTTTGAGAAAATCTCAACCTTATTGAGGTCCCCTGTATACTTATCTCTGTCTTCGACTGTACTATACCCAGAAGTCTGGTCTCTATGTAAACATTTTCCGACAACGCAAAGAGGTCTCCCGTTAAAAGACTCACATATTCCATACTGTGTCTAAGAACCTGACTATCGTTAGGACAATGACGAAGGACTAAGTTATATCTGTCGCAGTCAACTGGTTGAAATAGACGTTTGATTGAATAGCTAGCACGCTCATTGAACGACGCCATCTAAACAAACATCTAATTGTCAATTAGCGGAGCGGCTGAACAGGTTCTTACCGCGAGTCAACTGCGTGAACAACCAGTTGACTGCGACATATACATACCGAGTCCATGAAACTAGGTACCTGCTATTGGACGAATGACGTAGGTCTTAGAAATTCTGGGAGAGGCTTTGTGTATTACCAGCTGTCGATTAGCACAAACATTCAATGGTACGTAATATTGATTTAACACACATTCTTCTCGAAACTGTCGCTACACTCCTCAAAAGCGGCTATCTCGTCAACTAGGTCAGGTCCCTTATCAAGATAATGGTTCAATAATTCGTTTTAAAGATAATCTGGCAGGAACTGTGTGTTTGTGTTGCACTCGAGATGCGCAGGAGTCGTGCGGTAGTCTTGATAGTATCTAATCTAATAGGATATCGTGATAATTGATGTTTCCAGGCGGAATGCAGCGACGATGGCCTATTTGGAATATAGAGGTATCTTTTCAAAATAATTGCAGATAAGCTGATCATTCCACATTTTTCATCTAAGAATGGTCAAACACAGATAAAAGTTTACAGAAGAATTTCTATGGTTGAGATTATTTCAAAAACTACTTGACCTATTGCAAGATTTTTTAACAGTTAGATAAAAGTTAAAACTAGTTACTGTAGAGAAATTAAATTCGGTCCAGTAGTTCTTGAGAAAATCTCAACGTCATCAGGCCCCCTGTAAATACCTAATGATAGTACAGGGAGCAGGGAGCCTGATTACGTTTTGATTTTTTTTACTATTTCTTGAATTTTTTATACTTTACTTATAAATAATTTGATATTGTCAAATTATCTCTTAGAGCTCAATAAAAAATATTACTAGTAGATTACCTACTTACAAATAAACTGTTAGTCTACTAGAGTCGGTATATGGTGTATTTCCCATTGATTTCATCAAGATAGCCAAGCCGACTTTCTATTGACGTCACAAGCATAAGAAGGTATTTGAGATTATTGTGAAAAACACTGAATTCTATAATTACTCGTATGTTTATAGATAGGTTTACGATTAGATAAATTCTGGTACGAATTATCTGAAGTGATGAACGAACGCTCCAAATCTATAAAGATATCGTTTACAGTTTACGAATGACACATTTTCTTTGGAAGTCTTATTCTGTAAAAAAAATATTCTAATTTAAGTAATGGTTGTGACTTGAGTTTACTAGCTCTTTGATCAGCGAGTCCAATCTCAGGGTCTAAAACTCTAAATAACCTTAGTTCCTAAAAAATTTTTTTTATTATTTTGACTTCGTATACCAAAGCACGTCTCCGCGACGCCCGATCACGTTGTCAATAACCAGGCCGGCAGGCGACGCGTAGTAGGTAACTACGAATTTTATTTTAATTTTTGCATGAATAAATCAGGTAAGTATTTTTTATCTATATTTATCAGTATCGTGTATGTATATTATTGCCCCTGAGTCGCGCGTCGTCGTTTAAAACCGCAGCCTGTGTAGTGTAGATAGAGGGAGGGCGTAGCTAATCCTGTAGAGTCACTGTCGTTGTCAACTGTCACTATCGTTCATATGTAAGAGCGAGCGGGACGCCTCGCTTAGCGGCGACTAAAATTACCGTAGGCAATCTGGAATCGCTACTGGTGTATGTCTATAAGCTTCATGATGGGCTCGCAGGCCAGTTGCGAGTACAAGTGTACCTGGATGGGTGACCGCTAGTGGCATTTTCATCTGAGCCCCTTCGTGCCTCGAAAAGCACGTTAAGCAATTGGTCCCGGTTGCTGTCGCTTGGCGGCAGTCGTTAGGCCCTTCTGCCTCTTTGTATATCGAGCTATGTAATCATACATTATTAAAAATGTATGATCACAATATTATACAATGTATGACGTAACCAAGTGTTCCCTGTGTACCTAAGGTTAAAATAAATGAGTATGAGTATGACAAACAGGTTTGGTGACTAAACCACACGAGAAAAGAAAAAGAAGCTTCATGATACAAAATAGGGCCACCACAATGATTTCTCGCTATCCACAAAACGTCGATGATGTTATAGGATAGGTATGATTCGATAAGCCAGCGCCGGTTTAGAGATATCTGAAGTGGATCAATTTTAAATTGAATTTTAGGTGGATGTTGATCTATAGATAAGCAGCTTATGTCATTTTGCAAACATTTGGGTGGTACGGACTACAGCAGGTAACACTTGCAGTACGATTTCAAGTCTTACGACGCAGATAATAAGAACGGTCCAAAGTTCAAAGTGTTACACTTGATCTGCTGTTAGCGTACGAGTTGAGTGGGTGTTATCCAGACAGAAGTCTTCTTGGTATTTTTCTCAACTTAGGTAGGTATTCGATAAGTTAGGAAGTTAGAGAGCTTAAATTTTTTGTCATACATTGGATTTTTAATAGATAACTCGTAACTTCTTAAAATTGCAAGACAGTTTTCTGTTTTAAAGTTTTTCGTGTATCCATGCCAGGCGAAGGAAAATTTCCCCTTTTTACCCGACTAAGACCAGATGGAGTTTTAATGTTTTTCGGGTGTGAGTATGTATGTATGTCCATTCCTTCCTGCCATCATGTAGCCTAAACGGCTTATCAAAAGGGGATAGTTTTTTGCAGTCGGGTTTTTGCTTTTTGAAATAATTTCTGCTATTTATTTATAATTACAATTTATAAGTTGCAAAAAAAAAATTCTGAGAGAGTGAGAGTGAGACTACCTGACCTATTGAGCAATCAGGGACAGTGACCCTTTTTTATGTATCTAAGATAATTGTTTTGTGTGTCTAAACTCTTATTGAAAAAATGTAGGAGTCCAATGATAAAAACATGTGTGCCAAGACATCTTTTGTTGTTAACTGTCGTAAATCACATACCCGGTTTGCTATTGGTTGATGAAAAAAGGAGGAGCTGTGGGGCCGCCGGTAACTACAAATGAATTGCAACCTAAAGGTGATCAGGCGGAACTGTTGCTGATAGTACTTGCACGTAATTTATAAAACAGTAACTTTTGAGTGGTTCTACTAACATTACAGCAACCTGAGCGTGGTCGGCGACCGGACTGTCCCATGCAGAGGCACTGGATACGCCTTCACGTAGCCAGGTAGCACGAGTGTGGGTGCCAGAGCCACCTATCCAATACACCTACCTACTGCTAACAACATAAGGACTAAATAGTTCGAAATAAAGATATTTGTATTGTTATATTGTATTACCTACATAATTCAATTCCAGTGTTGTGACAATTATGTGACGACTGCTTTCGGCTTAGGCGCCATCACCCAAATACTGTTGTTAACATGGTTCCGACTACAGCACGGCACATTTCCCGGGAACGCCGGAACCCGCATGGTGCGCAGGCGCGGCCCTGACTCACCTTATCACTGACTGGGGCCAGTCTGCAACAACAGACGAATGAACTGTGAGCTCATTACAGTTTAGTCGCCGGCTGAGAAACCTTTTATTGGATAAGGAATATTATTCAGTCAAGGAGTTTATTGACAATAAATTTTAATTGTTTTTTAGTTTTTTAAGTACGTTTTGACATTTACTTATTAATTTATTTTGACATTTATGAATCTAATAGGACATTATTTTATAATCAAAACAATTGGGATTTGATTCCATATACTCTTTGACATTTTCTATTATTTGTAATGGTAAATTTTAATTTAATTTATTATTGATGACATTGAACCTCAATGTATTATTATTATATTAGTTAATATTACATTATGTACATCGTCTACTAGTATAGTAGTGTAACTGTGAAATTATACTATTATTGTTATTAAAAATTATGACGATCATCTTTACAAATAGGACTGCATTATATACTATTGTAAGAAAATTATGTAAAGGTGAAATAAATGAAATCTAAATCATTAAAGCAACTGACTGTCAGAAAAGTACTATCAAAAAACCGTCCAGCGCTCTGCAATGATTTTTACTAGCTTTCAAGTCCCCTTTTCTCGTGTGGTTTAGTGACCAAACCTATTGTCAGAGTTATTCAGGCCGCCCGTAGACCTAACGACTGCTGTCAAGCGACAACAACCGGGACCAACTGCTTAACGTGCTTTCCGAGGCACGAAGGGGCTCAGATGCAATTGTCACTAGCGGTCACCCATTTAGGTCCTGACCTTTTTTTTTTTTTTTTTTTTTTTCGGGGGGAAAATCATCCAGATATTATGATACCTCCTTGCCACGGGGAGGCGAGGATGGTTATGTCGGACTCTTACCGACTAAAAACCCCTCGGTGTTCCGTCTCGCCGCCCTATGACGGAGTCACGGGGAGACTTGCGAATTACTTCCGCGACTACGCCGGCTGTGTGTCCGGGGGGACCCTTCTCGGGGGTCTTTGACCCCATCCGACTGTTAGCGGTGTGCTGGAACACATGCACGCCAACCAACTCGAGGACCTGTTACCGAGCGTTGGACTACCCCGTGTCCACTCGCCCGGAAGCCCTCATTATGGGGGGAGGTTACGGGCATACGCCAGCCTCCTCCGCCCGACTCTCCTGCGGCGGATTCGTTCGGACAATGGATCAACCTCTCTTGCCCTCTCCGCCGCCTCCTTCTGCGAAATTACTTGTTCACAGAAGGCGACCACCGCGTCCCACGACCCGCCGCTGTCCACCATAGTTTTAACTATGGCCGACAGCGACAGGTCGGCTCCCACTGCCGCGACAAGCGCAGAGCGTTGCTCCGCCCATGCGGGGCATTCAGCTAATGTGTGGTGCGCCGTATCCTCGGCGCACTCACAATGGTGGCATTTCATGGTGGGCTCCCCACCCGCAACGTTACACAGGTATCTCCCGAAACAACCGTGTCCCGAGAGAACCTGCACGAGGCGGAAAGTGAGCACACCATGTCGCCTGTCGACCCATCCTTCCAGGACGGGTCGCACCGCCTCCACGGTTTGTTGGCCGGCACTCGGCTCCTTCAATCTCTCCATCCACTTCCTAAGGAGGGCCTTTTGCGATTCCTGTTTACATCGCCTACTCTCCTCCGGACATGGATGTTCGCCCATCTCCTTTGCCTGTGCGGCCCGCCAGTAGGCGTCCGCCAGCACCTCTGCGTCTAAGTCCCATGGCGGGGTCCCGGCCAATACGCACGCCGCCTCGCAGGATATGGTGCGATAGCCTCTCGCGACCCTGATAGCCATGACCCGTTGCGGCTTTCGCATGAGAGTCTTGTTATGGGCGTTCAGGGCGTCTGCCCATATCGGCGCGCCATAGAGTGCCATTGACCGAACCACACCCGTGTACAGCCGTCGGCAAGACCCGTTAGGCCCACCCAGGTTAGGCAGAAGCCGTCCGAGAGCTGCAGCTGTCTTGATCAGTTTGGGCGCTAAGCGCTTGAAATGCTCCTTGAAATCCCACCGGCTATCAAGGACGACGCCTAGGTACCGCATCGTGGACTTGACGCCGATCGGGACTCCACACACCACAAGTTGCGACCCCGCCGGTGGCGATTTTCGAGGCCCATGGAAACAAAGGGCCTCAGATTTATTTAGGGCCACCTCAAGGCCCAGCCTCCGGATTCTATCCACCACCAAGGCGACTCCGGCCGTTGCAAGAATGGCAGCCTGTCTGTACGATGTGCCACGGGCTGTCACAAGGGTATCGTCGGCGTAACAGTTGACGTCGACCCCTCGCAGGTTGGCACCTCGCAGTACCCAGTCGTACCCGATGTTCCACAGGAGCGGCCCTAGGACCGAACCCTGCGGAACACCGCACGACATTGCTCGACGACCTCCCTTCTTGCCTGTCGGGTATTCAACCGCCCTCTCTGAGAGATAGGCTCCCACGATCCGGCTCAGGTATTCCGGCATGGCGTGGTGCAACAGAGCCTCGTTTATAGTTGCCCAGGGCAAGGTATTAAATGCATTGGCAATGTCCAGGGACACCGCCAAGACGACCTCACCCCCAGCCACAGCCTCCAGGGCCAGAGCTTTTACTTGTGCTATTGCGTCAACCGTGGAGCGACCCCGGCGAAAGCCAAACTGGCTGTCGCTTAGATCAGGTCCGGGCCCCTCCAGATGCTGGACTATGCGCGCGGCGATGACTCGCTCGAAAAGTTTGCCCACCTCGTCGAGCAGCACGATGGGGCGGTAAGCCGACGGCGAGTCGACCGGCCGCCCCTCTTTTTGTAACAGAACCAACTTCCCCGTCTTCCACTTGTTCGGAAATTGGCCCTGCGCTAGGCATGCAGTGAACAATCCTCTCACCGTAGGCTCCAGGGTTTCCATGGCAAGCACCCAGGCCCGTCCGGGTATCCCGTCCGGACCAGGGGCGGTATTCTTGGCCTTGAGCCGTAGGACCGCAGCCGTCAGCTCACCCTCCGACACCTCTGGCGGGTCGGCCGCGTCGCCATCACTTCTGTCTTCAGCTGCATGCCGTGCCATCGAAGGAGGCACATGCTGCCCCCTCTCCGGGAACAGTGCCGTGACTACTTGTTCCAGGAGTTTGGGCTCTAGGCTCTCTGTCAGGGGGGGCGCCCAGGGTCGAAGCTTGCTCCTCGCCGCTTTGTATGGACGCCCCCACGGGTCGACATTTAGAGTCTCGAGCATTGACTTATGGGCTGCAGCTTTGGCCTTGCTTATGCCCACGTGGAGGGCCCTCACTTTCTCTCTGTAGATTGCGTACGTCTGTTCTTCTTGTGCCACATCCCGGCGCCGCCGTCTTCTGCACCTGGTGTACTGGCGTCTTGCAGCTACACACTCTTCACGCATTTGGCCAAGTTCTTCGGACCACCAGCACACCTTGCGTCGGGCAGGGAGGGTTTTGTGACGAGGCATCGCCGCGTCGCATATCTGCGTCATGACAGCGCTCAGTTGCTCCGCTTCCTTGTTCACGTCAACCGGATCTTCAGGCGCCACAAGCCAGGCCTGCACGAGGGCGGCTTCTCTTAGCGCCTCCCTGTCTAGTCGCTTTACTGACCAGCGAGGACCGCCATCATACAAGGGACTGCTTCGACCTCTTGGCCTCCCCAAGTGCTCATAGACGCCGAACCGGATGTACCGGTGGTCTGATAGGGTCTCTACACTCTCCAAGACCCGCCAGTCTTGTACACGGCGCGCCAGGGCGGCACTCGCGAAAGTTACGTCCACAATTGAGCCGCCCTGTTGCCGCACGCATGTGTCAACAGTTCCCTGATTTAGCACCGTTAGTCCAAACGCAATCGACCACTCCTCCAGTAGCTCACCCCGTACATTCGGCACTGGGGAGCCCCATGCCGCAGATTTGGCATTGAGATCCCCAGCGACGATGATTGCATTCGGATGGCTTTGGCTAATGATTGCGCCTATTTTGACCAACAGGTGCTCGAAATCAGCTCGGATCCCATTTGGCGAAAAATACACCGCGACCACCGTTATGTCGCCCAGGACAGCCGCCACATATCCATGACCCCGAGTCACTTCTTGGAATGTAGGCGATCCTGCGGCAGGCTGCGTGACAATGGCTACCACACCGTCGATATCCCCCGCCCAGTTGCCTCTGTCGGGAATGTAGTATGGCTCCGCTACGACGGCCACATGTATCAGCCACTCCGCCATGCTTTGGAGCAGTAGATCCTGCGCTCTGGCGCAGTGATTGATATTCGCCTGAAGATAACGTGAAGCCATCTAATTAACCACCGTTGATTGTACCTCCTCAACCGGAGCTGTATTGCCCTGTGGGCGGACGGGCTGGGAGGGGACCCTGGGGCCATCTCCAGCTTTCTTTCTCTTCTTTCTGGGGGACGGTGCTACGCATTCTTTGCTCCCCAGCTTATGCGCCGCCGGTTTTCCAGCCGCCGCACATATAGTGCAGTGCGGTGATGCGGAGCACATGGCCGCCCTGTGGCCCGACTGACCACAGCGGTAGCACTCCTTGCTGCGATCGACCTCCGCAGTACATCGAGCTCCGATGTGCCCAATCTCAAGGCATCGGAAACATCGCATTGGTCTGGGTTCCAGCAGCTTGACTTGTGCCGCCACCCAGCCCACCAATAGCCGGCCGCCTTTTACAATCTTGTTTGCCGCCGCAACTGGACAGCGCAGGTACAGTGTGCCTAGGCCTGCGGGACCACGGCGAATTTCACCATACCTGAGCATGTTTTCGGGGCAACCACCCACCCGCGCCACGGCAGCGGCCACCTCCACGGCCGTGACCGAGTCATCCAGGCCTGAGATTCGCATTTCTGCGCACTTACTTGGCCTAGAGACCAGGATAATGCCACCTAGTGAGGCCTTCAGCTTCTCGGCCAGCGCGTCGGCTTTGTCGCCACTTGTAGCCCCCGGCACTTCCAGGATGCGCGCGCCTGTGACCGCTCGGCGAAAGCGGAGGGCCGTGATGCCGAGTCCAGGAAGGTCTATTTTCCGTTTGGCCTCGGCTAGTACATCCGCATAAGTCGCACCTTTCTCTTCCGACTCCTGGCGCAACGATATTACCACCGCTGCCGACTTGGGTGGGCGGAGCTTGCGCGTCTTCCCCGCACGGTGTTGCTGGGGTTGCGGCTGCGCCTTGCTAGCCGGCTTTTTATTTCGCCTTTTGCCCATCACCTTCCACTGCTCAGTTGCAGCTGGAGTCGCTGGTATCGTTGGGCGTAGTTCCTCCTGGACGGCCTCTGATTGCCCGGAGCGAGTAGCTTTAGCTTTCTTTTGCTTCCGGGTAGGCTTCGATACCGAATGGTCTTGGGTCGCTTTTTCCGGTAGCTTTCTCTGCGGCTCTTTCACCCCGACTGCCGCGGCAGTGCCTGTAGCTCTAACGTTTTCTGTAGCTAGAGGGGGTCGCAAACGCTTCGTAGGAAGAAGTTTTTCTTCTATCGCCCGGAGTTTGGTGTCCATCATGGCCCCAACCTGTTCCATGATATTGCGCGAGAGGTCTTGCATATAGGAAGCGCCTGGCATCTGTTGTTCTGTCCTCTTGGGAGGGATAGGCTTTCTCACTTCGTCCATATCCACTCTTAACTTCGCCAACTCTTCTCGGAGGCTACCCACCTCAGCTCGCAGGCGGTCATTGTCCGCCTGCAGTTTTGCTACTTCCTGAGAGGCCGAACGCTGACTTAGCTCGGTGGTGGCCTCAGTGATTGTTGTTGCAGCATCTTTTAAGCCCTTCATAAAGGTGCCCTTCAGATTTGAGGATTTCGTGGCGACGTTAATTATCACAGCCACGGAGTCCTGCACCTGCTTTCTCAGTTCGTGCGCCAGTTGCAGCTCCGGCTGAGGCCGTGCGTCAGCTTGGCGCGGTAGCCGGGGACGGCGGATCTTCTGCGCTAGTCGCTCCACTTCCTCCTCTGCTCTGAGCTTTTGATCCTCGCGCTGGGCTACGGACAGAGCCTGCTGTGCTTTTGCAAGCCCGAAATAATGTTTTCTACTAAACACTACGGATCTAGGCTGGAGAGCCGATAAACACTCCTGAGTGTGGTATGTGCGCAGCGCACCCAGTACCGGGCCGGGCCGACGAGGTCGATGTAGTCCAGGTAGACCCAAGGGCTGGCACCGGAGAGCGGTCGGCGGAGTAGATAGGTACTACCCCTACTATTTCGGCGGGCGCACTGCAAACTCGGAAGTTCGTTTTAGTGATGATGGCACAATTACAAGAGAAACTACCCCAGGAGGGTACCGGCTACGCCGGAGAATCCCTCCCCGAGCTTAGCTCGGGCTGCCCCTCGTATTCTGGGGGGGGCAAAATTGTGCAGGAGTCAAAGAAGGGTGCAAACGAGGTGGATCCTTTCGCAAGGCGAGATTCTATTCTTAGGACTCCGCCGAGCAAGGGGGATGAGGCGTCGGCAGTGATCGACGTATGCGAGGCGAGCGACCTGCCTTGTGACCGGGCCGGACCGAGCCAGGGGCATACTGCAGGAGACGAGTCTGACTCTAGCCGTGCACCTAGCATGGCAGACACAGAGCTCGGTCGGCTCTGGCGTACAGCTAGTGGGAAGAGGCTTCGCCTCAACCAATTGACCGGAAGTGACGTCCCATCTACCAGTGGTGACGAGACACCGAACATGGATGAATCGGAGGAAGTGCGACGCAAAAAAGGCCGTCCGCGCTCTATAAGTCATTTAGGTCCTGACCTCGCCCAACGTTGCTTAACTTGTACGATCGTTTTCAACATGTACTCGCAACTGGACTACGAGCCCCTCATCTCTTTTTAGTTAGAAAAATAGTACAATTTTCACGCCACCCAATCGAAAGACATGTATCTATACGCGTATTTACTGGGCGTGAATATTGCGGCGATAAATGTGCGGGCCGAGCGTGAATGGAGTTTTAGAACGTGCCACTAAAGTTTTAGAATAACTCCAGCACGCTTATCGCAACGAGTGAGCTCGTTGTAGGAAGGACCGCTACACTTCCACGTTCCATACGTGTAGCACTTACTCGTCCTATCGCTGTTTATACCTATTAACCATCTGTCTGTTATGCTTGCTTCTGTACAATTACCAGGACTGGCTTTAACGATAAATTCGCTATAAGGCCCGGATTAATAAATCACTGTCAGCTCAAAAGTCAATCTTGAGAACGATCTCAAGACGTTCCTATTAATAAACGAAACTTAGGTGCGCGTTTAGGAATCGGGTATCACGTGAGTAACGCCGTACTCAAGAGAACTGTCAAACTCACACTTGAGAACGTATTTGCTGATTGCAGGCGAACCGCGACTTGAGAAAGACATCACGTGATACGCCCTCAAGATTGGTTTATTAATAAATGACATACTTGAGATGGTAATCACGTCTTGTGTATCAGCTGAAATCGCTCTTGAGGGCGGGTTTGAGCTCAGACTATTAATACGGGCCTTAGAATCGGAATCATAACCTTTATCGCAAGTTCCTTAATAGTTAGTAATATAAACCACTTTGCAAGGAAAGGTGCCAAAGCTGCGAAGAAAACGTTACAATCGGTCAAGTAGTGTACTTTTATTAATGGACTCAACAGTTTGTCATTTGCCAATTTCATATTTTAATCTATCGTCTTTTTTAAGGTTCCGAATGTCAAGAGGAAAAAAGGAACACTTATTTATAGGATCACTTTGTCTGTCTGTCTGTCAAGACCTATATCTCAGAAACGCATGGACGGATATAGTTGAAATTAATACCTACAAATTACTCAGGTCTGCAACCTCATGCAGACGCGAAAAAATAATCAACCTTCTACGTCAACGCAATCAAAAGATATCGCTGTTTGTCGCATTTTCTCGCATATTTGTATAAAAATGCAAGAAAACCAAAACCTATAGGGTATTTCCCGTAAACTTATAAGTATAGGTATGACGTTGTCAGTTTCGAAAAAGCAAGGATAAGTTTGTCCCTAAATCTAGTTTATCTTTTCGTTAGAGCAAATGTTATGGTGAAGTTGCACGGAGCCCTCGGTGCGCGAGTTTTTTTTTCTTCCAGAGGAGTCGCCGGAGCGAATTGACCCTGGACTAAGGATCTCATCGTCTTCGTTACTTCCTCCAGAGGAGTCGCAGAGGCGCCATCAACCCTGAACGTAAAAGCTCAGCAGTCACGTTCACTACCGATATCTGTAGTAGGAGTTTTTAGTCTAGCACGAAACTGGAGATCTTGCAAATAATTCTTGACTCTTCCAGAAGTCCCGCGAACACTTTCTGATTATGTTTATTAATAAATAACTATATCAATTATCAAATACATAACAAAATAAAAAAATTATAAGTAAAAAAACTTCAAAAAAACTCTGCCCATCCTGTGGGAGTGTGCCTAGAATGCTGATTATTATTTTTTAAATAGCCTGTAATTTTAATTCATTTAAAACTGACGGTTTACAGTAATGTAATGTCCCATTGCTGGGTAAAGGCCACACCCCAACCCTCTCATCTCTATTCTACGCAGACTCAGACAGACCACTCTCTCAATGATATTAAACACAAAACCATCAGACTTTAGATAGACAATGAAATCAAAATTATCAAATAAGTACTTAATTTTGCTACCGTCACGTTCCCGGCATTTTAGAAAGTCGTCAGTAGTTTTTGAGAAAATCTCAATCATATTTGCTGTTATTCATAAACCTAGTTAAACCACACTTTCTTTAAGTCTTGTTACTATCCCTTTCACACTTCGTTAAATAAGGTTAAGATGAAAGGGACAGGGTGGCTAAACGGTGACGTAACTTTAAATCACGTTTATGAATAACAGCCATTGTGATCTGTATGTTCTCTGTTTCCGACTGTACCTCTCATAAACCTTCAACACATATAGTGAGGTATATAAGTGCATAGCTAGTACATAGGTATACGTATCTCGTTATGCGGAGGGCGCCGCCCGCCCTCGCATCTGCGCGCTCTCGCGGGCGGGCGGGCGCGCCCTACTTAGCTGTGCGAATGTAAAACAACGTATGTGCATTGCTTCCAGTAACATATCGACCCGAAGGTTTTCCTCGTTTCTAACTGACTGCAGAAATATGAAGGGTAATGTTTTACATAGTGTAACTAAAAAAGGTATTGGCCGAAACTCAAATCGAAAACTGAACGTCTTTTGTTCCACGACTTTACGATTTTTTTTGACTTAAGGGCCTGATATGAGCCAACTAGCGCCGCCAGTCTTGAAAAAATAATATCTTCCAATTTAATCAATTTTATTAAAAAAGCTATTTACAAAATGTTTATTACGATAAATACTATTTCTTAAATGCTTATTTATAATATAGCTTTTAAAAGCTAAGCATTTAAAATATAGCTTCATAAATCCAAAAAATATATTCGAAAGTTGGTGGATGTCAGCAGCGGTAGATCGAGAAATACATAGGTATACGTCGACCACATTGGCCAATGTTTTAAAAACTTGCAAAATGGCTGTCCACAATACAAACTGAAGCACGAAGACATATGGACGAAATGAAGGTTGTGCCGGGGTCCTAGCAAATGGAGGCCCATCGTCTCTATGCCCTTACGGAAAAGAGTCGTGACTCTATGTGTGAGCACATATGTTGTACGACCAACAGCAGGTCAATGGTAACACTTGCAGTACGGATTCAACTCTTATGACGCAGATAACACGAACGGTCCAAAGTACAAAGTGTGACACTTGATCTGCTGTTAGCTACTTTTAAGATAAGATCTATTATTGTGTGTGGCAGCAAGACCCCCGGACAGGGACTGAAAACCAGCGCTCGCTGAGGCCCTGACCCATTTATCTATACTATATATTGTTTAAAATAATTAACTGGTTTGTATTTCTGTTTTGTGTTTTGATGAATAAATGTCTTTTTTTTATTATTATTTATTGCAGAAGTATTACACAAAGAAGTAAGCATAAACAATTAGTATGACAATTGGCTATCTTATCGCTGAAATCGACCTCTTCCAGACAACCTTTGTATAGAGAAATCAGCTGATAAATATAAGTAGGTAGCTTTAGAGATATCATATTTAGATAGATAAATGTCTACATAACAGTATAATGTACTTACATAAGTGCACATTATAAACTTTTCATGCGCAATATCTGACGTGGCCGTTCTCCCTAGAGATCGATCTTTCTCTACCTACCCACCATAACAGCGGCACACCCCTCACATTTTCAAAGAAAATTCCGCCTTAAACACATAAAATACCAGTAAATAAGGGTCAAAACCGCTTGTACAATCAACTAGCTTTTCCCTAGAGAACCATCTTTGAGCTCCATATTAAAATTGTTCTATCATTTCTCGAATTACGATAAATTTTCAGCTTTATGGCGATGGATATAAGATTCGTTTTTCCAACAAAACATCCTTTTTAAGAGAATCGATCTCAATTTCCGTGCAGTATGAAGAGGGAGTAAGCGACACTGTTCATTATTATACTAAAAGGAACCAAATGATCTATTGTTAGAATTCGTTTTAGGTTGATAGAGTCCAAACAAGGAGTGCCGTAGTATCTTTACAAGAGAAGTGTTTTGAGAGTGGTATTCAATGAGAGACCCCATTGGATCAGATTTGCGGCTGAGGGTTCTTATGTTCATTGCAAATGAGATTAAGTTGATGTACCTTCTGTTAGGTATCTAGGTAAGTTAGAAAAAAAAAATCCGCGAAATTCTAAGCTCGCTGCTCTCCATACATTGTAAGTACCTATATAACGTATACAGTCTATTGTATTGTATGGAACAATGATTTACTTATTCTTAACTTCTTACTATAAGTAAATCATTTTTAGAACAAAACTTATGATGTTTGCTTGCGTAATATGCGAAATATGAAATGCTATATGAAAAAAAATCCCGGACTTCGCGGAAATTTCATATGTCCATTTAATTTTATAAGGACAAAAGTTTAAATACAAATAAATATTGTGGAGCACCTATTCGGCTTCCTATAGGCCGGATTCACATATTTGTGATGTGGTGTGTCGTGGCGCGTTATGACGTCATCTCACGCAAATGACATTGCCAGATTTCAATGGATCTTTGCCCCACCTATACAAAACTGCGTGTACATTGAAGCTATAATTTTGTTGGGGACTGATTGCAGATTTCATATTGCATAATCATAAACCGAAAATGATAACAAAAATAACGAATAATTCGCCTCGATTTCTTAATGTTTAACGCTCAGCGCTATCTGTTACATAGTCTGATGGTGGGCCCACAATAAAAAAAATGTCACGTTACAATGACTGATTAACGGAAAAACTAAGAGGAAAACGCACAAAAACTTTTAAAATTGATTTTTCGACGCGCAACTTGTACAAAACTTTATTTAAAACCAATATATTTAATAAAAAAACAGAGATATTTTTACATTTATTCGTTATCTTGTACATCATGCGGTTGATGGTGGGGCAGAATCTGGCATTGTCATTTGAACACTGCATTTATACTATGGCTAGATTCACATTTCACTCGTGTGTTCGGGCGTCACAACTCACGAGAGAAAAGTGATTCTAAAGTTATAATAATTACGTTTAGATTTGCGTCAGATGACGTCATAACGCGCCACGACTCACCACAACACAAAAATGTGAATCTGGCTTTACATTACACCCGACGGCTGAGCCGCGTCGATTTTTACTAGCCTGACATTGACAGATTTTTGGCGAAAATTAGTACAAAAATTTCGTTCGCGCAGGCTTTGACAGGACAAAAAAAGGCCAGCCGGCTAGCCCCCCAGTAAGTCAAGAAGGCAGACAAAACATACCATCTCATCGCCCCTCCCCCGGGCAACAATACCCGGTCGGGAACACAATGCCCTCACGAAAACCCATCAACCACGCCTGGAAAACCTCTCCACAAAGCCTTTTGTGCGCTCTTTGTTGTGGGAAATCTCGCAGATAGTCTAGGAGTTGGTGGCCTGTTTATAATGGTTTAATCTCGTAACCGAGAATATGTAATAAGAACTTATTTTGCCAAAATTGATGATACATAAATTGAGCAGAAAATAGCGAAAATTGCCGAAATTGCCTATATTTCTAAATTTCTGTTGTAGGAGTAATTCCTAATACGAAAATGACCATGCCAGATTCTGCCCCACCATCAACCGCAAGTTGTACAAGATAACGAATAAATGTAAAAATATCTCCGTTAGTTACTAAAATCATTGGTTTAAAATAAAGTTTTGTACAAGTTGCGATTCGAAAAAAAACAGCTTAATTAAGAATTCAGAAAATAGTAAGAAATCGAAGCGATTTATTCATTGTTTTTGTTATTCTTCTATAGGAGTTGCGAGAGTAGTAGAAAATGATACTGATTATGCAATATGAAACCTGTAATAAGTCCCCAACAAAATGATAGGTACAGCTTAAATGGTCACTTAGTTTTGTAAGTGGGGCAAAGCTCCATTGAAATGTGGCAATGTCTTTTCAAATTGTTATACTAATCTGATACGGAAACTTTAAATTATAATTAATCAAAATATGTGTTCGTGTGGTCACTAAACCACACGAACAGAAAACGAGAAGAAAATCTAATTTTAAATCACTTTTCACCTTTTTAACACGTTCACAGTTCCCGTACAAAAAAATTATTTGATTTCCTTGTAAGTCCCGCCTATTATTTCAATATCTATACAAGTCGAAATACATCAAATTTGTTATATGAGCAATTCAACACTGGGTGTAGAACGTGCATGGACAGCAGCATCCACCAAGGACATCGTATTTACTTACCTTCAGAAAAAAATACCCTTAGTGCTGATCTGGTAGGCACACACTTTTTTCATCGTGCCACATATGTGGGGCACGGGTTTGTAAAGCTAGTTCGTAGTGCTCCATAGCTGGACTGTGAACGTGTTAATTTTCTAGTTTACGATAACAATCTCTAAACTCACGATGATTCGATTGAAAACCTACGCGATTAGTAAGGCTATTGGTATTTCAGGTGTGAACATTAAAGTTCATTCGTGATTCATTTCTCAATCACCTGAGCCTAATCGGCTTATTTATCTACAACGTAACGCTCATGTTATCTTACAGTGTGTTACGGATATAGTTTCATCATTAATTCATCATCCACAGTCTTCCCATTGTATTACAACAACTACACATTTAACAGTAGTTATAGACATTGTGGTAGAATAGGATTCCTCGGGAAAAATAATTAATTGCCAATTATTTCAATGGGATAGTTGACAAATTTTTTTTTTGGTATAAATTTATACCAAATAGTCATAATTTCGATCGTCAACTGTGGAAACTAAATTCAAAATTGTTTAATAATAAAATCCTGGTACAGTCGAAGACAGAGATAAGTACATACAGGGGGTCTCAAGAACTACTGGACCGATTTTAATAATTATTTTACAGTACATGTTTTAACTTTTATCTATCTGACAGTGAAAGAATTATTGCAATAGGTCAAGTAGTTTTTGAGAAAATCTCATCCATAAAAACTCTACTGTACCTACATTTCTCTGTCTTCGACCGTACTTACTTACCTAGTTAGTTTAGTTACAAACTTTTGAAAATAAGAAATCAAACGTCCGTGTCTTACTAATTCCATAAAAACTCAATTAATATTATTAACTTTCAAAAGTTCAGCATGGTGAGTTTATTTATGCAATAAAAAATGAATCAACTACCTACACTATTCCATTTTTCATTCGACTGTAGTATATCATTATATGTAGAAACTCTTATGTAGAGTTCCTTTTTAGAGCCGTAATAAACTTATCAATAAAAGAGGACACGGTCTCCCAAACCAGGAGTTTTGGTGCCAGGCGCTGACTCGTTAGACGGGACGTCTACCCTCTCCCCCCACATCCCTCTCTCTCCCCCTAGGGGGTTCGGGAGGTGATAATTAATATCCGAGCCTTCAGTGCTTCCGTGCTCCTTTGTGGGTTTTATGAAGAATAATCCTTAGGTAGAGCTTACTCTACCGCTCGTATTTGTATGTGTTTATGTACTTACAAATGGTCATCGTCAACCAAAGGATTCCTTGACAAGATTATTGAATATTAAAATATTAATTTATTCAATAGTAGACAAATATAAAAAAGAAACAGATGTCTGTTTACGTGTGAAAGTGAAAAATCTGTAAGGCTCTATTGGGCTATAAATACCAATATGTATAAGTATCAATACCGAAGCCCAAATCAAGTGTCTTATTTTGTAAACAAATTTGATCGCCTAATTACTTGTTGTGATGAAGGAACTGATTGATTGAGCCTGTTCATCATTGTGAATGTAAAGTGATCCGATCTAATAATGTAACAGAAAAGCTTAAAATGTTAGAAGTTTTTTGTTTACAAAATAAGATACTTGATTTGGGCTTCTTTATACATCTACTGGCATGTGTAAAAGAACTAACCTCACATCTTACCGGTTGACTATTTGCCAACCAATCAGTATCCATCAATGCTTATTAGATCGTGATAATTATTGGTGCGCCCGCGCAGGATGTAATGCAACGCAACTGGTTTCGGTACTGACAGGGTCTCGGTACACTTCGCGTCTCGTTTTTATGTTTGGTTAAGTAATGGCTAGCTATTTATGTTTATTTTCAGCTTACAAGAGTTTGATTTACCAGTTTCGTATAAATAATTGGAATTCCTCCATCGAAAATTGGTTTCGAACATGTATGGACAACAGCAGATCAATTGTTCCTTGCAGTACGATTTCAACTCTTACGACGCAGATAATAAGAATGGTCCAAAGTGTAACACTTGATCTGATTTGATGTGTACTTATCTACTTACAAATTATATTTTGAGACCAGCGAGTTTTGTGATCATACGTCTTCGCTGTATGGGATATAAAAATACTGATGATGATCAAGGACAAAAGAGACTGGACCAAGAATCGTTCAATATCTACTTAAATCCCTAACAAAAGATATTATAACCACGAAGGTATGTAAGGTATACGGCAGCAAGTATACCCACATCAGCTTTTCACAGAAAACCCATTTAAAATCCACCCCTAACAGACATAGCGCGAGATTAACGAAATGGCTTCTAGCGCACCTCGTCCCCCGCCAGTCCCCCCTGCCGGCCTCACCCCCGCTCGCCCCCTGGGGGGAAACGCGATCAATACTCCAGACCAGACGAAATGGCTTCTAATCTCGGTGATCTTGCGTCCTTGTCCCACGCGAGATGCGGATGACTCGAACTCATCTTGCGGGTCGATGGGACCTTATTCAGGGGGGATTGGGATGGTTTTCGTTTGGACTGCGTAGGTGTATGTAGGGCGGTTGCTACGCTGCAGAGTATATAGTGGAGTATATACTTGTTTGTGTATGTGTGTGTGCTCCTAGATTGAGATTTAGTGAGTAATTCAAGCTCGAGTTAGGGAAGGTAGGCTAAGTTAGATACAAGTGTAACAACGTAAGTGACTTTTAACCCAGGGTCTAACTTTGTCTATCATCGTCAGCCTACTTTTATGTCCCCATTTTTGAATCCACAGACCTTCCCTTACATCGAGAGAGATGGGGCTATGATCCACCATTTGAGTCTATTGTGGATTGGTGGATTAGACACGCCTTAGATTTTTTATTAATCTCACTTCTCAGACCACAGGTAGATAACATATGTGTGTCTCAGAAGTGAGACACAATGTTTTCTTCATCGTTTTTAGATAGTACCGTAATTACCGAATAGGGTACCGAGTAAAGTACATTTTCTTTCTCAAAAACCGTGGAAAACTTCCTTTGTGTGTTATAACAACCGATGATTAGACCAATTTCTACGAAAACTGAAAGGTTTTTCAGCCCTATAATATTATTTGGTATTAACTTACAGCATGTAGATAGTTTGATATAGAATTCCTAAGTTAGGCAGTATAGGAAGGTCTGAAGGCTTTATCCTGGAGCAACAATGCAATCCTATGTTTAACATGTTGCATTTACAACTGTTATAAATATTAATGCATTTAGTATTGTTCTATGTTTTCAATGTGTAATAAATTGTATTTTTGTCATCCGCTCAATTTAAATACGTCAATTGTTTTTGTTAGTGTCAACCCTACTCGCATATGAGATGTGCGCTTATTGGCACTTGCATAAAATATGCATACCAATCAACCTACTTGTAAGCAGGTACGGACCACATATCAATGGTAACACTTGCAGTGCGATTTCAACTCTTACGACGCAGATAATAGGAACGGTCCAAAGTGTTACACTTGATCTGCTGTTAGCTGTTATGTACGATACGAATAATAAAAGAGTGTAGAAATGAAAATGATTGGGCCACCAATACACCATATGCCCCTTTTATAACTATTGCTTTTACAAACAATTTAAATTGTTCCTGCCTCTTCCATGTTCGTATAGTCCAATCAAAATCGACATCGCACATCTCTATATATAGATATCTAGGATTTTTATACGTTGTTAGGACCCCTGAGATTAATTTATAAAGTATGCAACCCTGAAAACCCTGCGCTACTCTCGTTGTGCTCGAAAAACTGCGAAAAGGCACTTTTTGCATCGTTTTTTGGGCATCGTTGTTCTATACGCTTGTAAATTGGTGTCCCTTCATTTGATAAAAAACAAATTACAAACATTTCATTTCACAAACAACGTTTGGCAAAATTATGATTCATAAGTTCATCTTTGTACAAAGTAATGGTTCTATAAATAATTCATTTGACAAAACAATTACGAGACAAAGTTTCTTTCTTCAAAACATCACTTAACAAACTATTCACTTATTATGTACGTTAATAGATAAAACAACGCAAGGCATAAAAACCTTTGACAAAATGCATTGTTTGGTAATTGTAATTTGTTTTTTTATCAAATGAAGGGACACCCCGACAACTCTCTAACCAGATCCGACACGGATGTTTAGGTTCAGAAGGCTCTCCAAGCCAGAGACTTCGATGTTAGGTTTTTTTTTTTGTATTCAAAAAGCAAGTTCATTTATTATAACAATTATACACATAAAATTCCCACTTATTTACCCAATATTTTGTCTAATGGCGACCTTGCAAAAGGAATACTTTGGTCATTTAATCAATTGCAAAATGACGGTTTAGCATTCACAACATTTGCTATGTTAAATATTTATAAAATGGATTTTTGTCAAATGATCACTTTTAAAACGATCACTTTAGTAAATGATAAGTTTGTCAAATGATTACTTTTTCAAAAATAATTTGTAAAATGATCATTTGTCATACGTTTTTTGTCAAACATTAGTGAACCTTGTAAATTATACTCAATCTGAGTGACGAAAGTTTTTATCTATCTAATATTTGCTTTATTAGTAGGTAAACGCAGACCCATACATATTTTTCTCTCTATTTTACTAGCGTTGACTATTCATTCTAATCTCATTTTAAACTGACAGTTTTCGATTTTGGCAGTCGTAAGAGCGAGCTCACGTTGAATTCATGCTCGAAAGTGTCTTAAAGGACACTTGGTCATTTCGAGTCTATCTATAACGAATCGCCCCGAACAATCTATAGCCGAGGAGTTTATTTTCACCGGGCGGCAGGTCACCTGCGCGGGCAAGCCCATTTGAATACAATGGCTGCCCGCTGCCCGTGCGCAGCCCGCGGCGCGCATGCGCGAAGATATACGGTTTCTTTGGAGAGCTCTGTTTATCATATTGTGTATGTCTTGATAATGTTCGTGATTTTAAAATGTAAAATGTTACATATGTACTACTAGACTGCTGAGTGTATGTAGAGTCTAAAAAAATGGTGGCGAATGTTAGGATTTTCTAATGGACCTATTATGATTTTTTTTAATAATTATATCATTAGACTAAGAAATAAATTATATAGTCTGCAGCTCTGCACTTTAAAATGAAGTAATTTTTACAATTACCCACGTGGGTAGTGTTTGAGTAAATCTCAACCATATATCAACCTTAAATAAAATTATATAAGTGTATATTTTTATCTCTTGTTTTCGACTTGTTTTATTTTATTATACTTACCTACCTAATGTTAGTTATTTTATGGGGCTCTGTAGTTTAAGCAGATTGATGAATCTTGATGCTCGAACTACTTATCATCATATTCGTCTAGATCACGGAACTGGCATACGATACATTTAATAGCAAAAAAACAATAATTTACTTGTTTAATTTCTTGTAAACTAGACTTACAGGAAGATGAGACTACGTAGCGTATCAAGCTCCCTGGTGAATGCACCGCCAGTCACAACATAACTCAATCAATCTCCTAAAGCAGTTGGTCCCAGTTGCTGTCGCTCGGCAGCAGTCATCAGGACACGTCAGAAGCCTACGGGGGCGGACTGAGTAACTCTGACAACAGTTTTTTTTATTCTCTACCTAATAAATGTAATGCAAGGGTACTTTGATAATTCTCTATATCTCTATTTAGTACATGCAAGGAGAGTGATGGGGTTTCCGCTATTGGATACGTACTTAATTTATATTAAGTGGCATCAGGTTTAGTCACTAAACCACAAGAGAAAAGAAAGAGTCACAAATATACCCGTCATGTTTATTAATTTGCTGAATTCCAAGAATTACCTACCTACATCATTAGAGATAAGTATAGTGTAACACGTGAAACGGATAAAGATTGATCGATCGCACCACCGTCTCTATCTTGGTGCCTAACCCATGTTTTTAATTATAGAAAGTTGTAAGAACATTCGGAGATTAAAGGCGTTACATAAAGACATAACAAAGAGTGAAATAATTCTTATCATACAAACATTAATTCAGATATAAGTAATGTTTTGTAATGAGACCATATAAAACTACACACATACGATCTACTGGATACGATTTAAAATAGATTAAGTGCACAGAAGAGTCTTTAAGGTTGAGATATTCTCAAAATGACTGATTTTTACCCGACTGCCCCAGAAGGAGGGTAATGTTTTTCGGGTGTATATACGTCCATTCCTTACGACCATCCTGTAGCTTAAACGGCTTGATACATTTTGGTGTATGAGGTATCGTTAGATTCGTCTTGATTACAGGAGTGTCATAGGGTATAATAAATAATCAAAAGGGGATAGTTTTTTTACAGACTTTTTTTTGTTATTTGAAATAATTTCTACTTGTTGCGAGATAGAATACTGTAGTAGGTACTAACTTTTTCGATAAAGCCGGTATTTATATATACCCATAAAAGCGACTGATTTCGACTCTCTGTGATATCCATATGGATCTTATATTTTGTTGCAATATATAAAGGAATTCACTTGAAAACCATTGGGGAAGTGAATCATATATCTATCATCAATAGATAATTTATTAATTTATTCGAAACAAGCTCGTGTTACAAATGAGCAGATAATTTTACGATAAACCTGCACGAGTGGTGTGCAACGCCGCATGCCTACGATCACGAAACGGCGAGAAAAAACGTGTAGTTTTCGTAATAAGTGGCAGTCCGGCAACCCGGCCATCGGTTCTGCTGATTTGTGGGCTCATTGCTTCTGAAACTGGGTTGCCAGCGGACCAACATAATCTCCCAAGCATCAGTGGCATAGCGTGGGTAGCCAAAGCTATTTGGGTATTTAAAGGCTCCAAAATTTACAGAAAGTCTGACGATTTAATACTTTCTTGGATCAAAAAGCTGATAGATTTAAAAAAAATTATGTTTTAACTATGCTAATACTAAATTAATACAGAGAGCTCGGTGATGGTGTGTGGTTACTTCGGTCCAAGAGACCCAGGTTCGAACGTAAGTACCTAAGTCTAGTACCTGGTTGCGAAACTCAGTTGCCTTATCTGCCGGAGGGGGAAAAGTTACTACATCGGTCTCAAAAACGTTAAAGAAAAACAACGTGAGGAAACTTGCATGCCTGAGAACAAGAAATCCCAAAAGAAAAGACCTTCATACAGTGCACACCTTGTGCAACTGTGACCACCTTAATAAAGAGTAAGAATTAAAAAATGCAATCAACTATTTTCAGTTACAAAAGAACGAGAAATCTAAGGCATGTAATCGACCACTCTACACGGGCCTGCGGGGTGACCGCGACTTCAATCGTTATGGTTATCGTTTTCATTTTGACACTTGAACGATATACATTGTTGCGTTTCGTTGTCGTTTGTTAAAACTTGCAAAAACATAGCACCAATGTATAGCGTCCATGTGTCAAATTGAAAGCGATAACGATTGGAAGTCGCGGTCACCCCACTGAGCCTCAATATATTCTCATTCTCAATTTCTTGAATAAATTTTCAATATCTTGAATCTCTTGAAGAATTCTGCATTAGCTCCTACCATTTTCATTTATTTATCATTCATTAAAGGTCCCTTGTCTATAATTTACACGTTAACTTTGTATTACATGGGTAAGGTATGTAATTTCGTTGGACATACCCTTTACTCCCGCGAGGCCAGGGCGTGTGAAGAGAAGGGTGTGGAGGGGTGTGACGGCGAAAATGCTTGAAAAAACAGGAAACTCACCTCTTGACACATTGTAGCGGGTTTTCCCTTAGGGGTGGGGTCGTTAACTAAGAGTGGATGACACTATAATTGGTAAATTATTTCGTGGGTTGGACACTTCTGTATATTTCTAAACTTCTATATTGCACAAAAAAATTCAGTTCCTCAAGCTGGCAAGGACCTTTTTAAAGGACAAAACCTAATTGGAGTCACGGCTGAATATATGAGAACCTTTGCCTATAAACTGAAAACGCCAAATGGCGAATTAGGATTTATTGTCATCGTATGTAATACCTTCAGGAAGGCGTTTTATTTCGTGTCCTGTTACCTAAACGGCTAGGTATGAGATATCGTTAAATTAGTCTTAGTACAGTCGACAGCAGATCAATGGTAACACTTTTTACTTTTGAAAAGGTCTTATTATATGCGTCGTAAGACTAGAAATCGTACTGCAAATGTTACCATTGATCTGCTGTAGACTGTACCTACATATATTTTATATCCTATGTCATACCCGCATGATCCCCAAAAACGGACGGTTTTGGTTGTGCATATAATAATTTAGTTAATTTACATAAACAAAGAGAACCGGCGTGGGATGGGCAGTTACCGTTATTAAAATCACTGAAATTACAGTGTTGCCAAATAAATGTTTAACATTCCCAGTTCTGCCGCGTCGTTTCTCTCTCCGACCACACATCTTTTACCATAAATGCGGGTAACTTGAGCACTGGCAACCCCAATTCTCGGTCCGCTGAAGATGTGGCGCGTCCACAATCAGGATGCGTGGGCGGCTGCGACACGCAACCCTCACACGGCACGCCGCGTGCGCCTGCGCACGGTACGTCTTCATATTGCCACATTCTCTGCTAGCTCACAGCATATTTCTAGTTCTCGCTGTGACTCCTATCCCATGAACATTGAATTGAGCTCGTAGTCCAGGCTATAGAAGCATTTCTCAGATAAAACTGTACAGGAGAGTTTTAAGGTTGAGATTTTCGCAAAAACTACTTAACATATTGCAAAAATTATGTCATTGTTAGATAGATAAAAGATAAAACTATGTAACTGTAAAATAATTTTTAAAATCAGTATAGTTTTTGAAAAAAACTCAACCTTATTGAGGCCCCCTGTATCTTTGTTTTTGTGTGTACCTCTTCTTATTTTCTTTATCTCTTTACTGCAATAAGGAAAACGTACCAATGCTGTTGCATAATTTATTTTCACTATGATGAACAGATTCTATCAATCTATCTCCTTCACGATGTAGATCGTTTAAAAAACAAACGATCGTCACTGTTAAAAAGTTTCTATCGATCCTAACTGTAGTGTGACACCGCTACTAATATCCCATTATGATTCCGAATCTCATGCCGATCATGTCTCATAAAACGACCGTTGGGCGTTCCAATTTTAAAAATATCAACGCTAAAGATGGACGTTAGTGAAAGTGCGGTCATTGGTCGAATACGCTCTGCGTGCACATTGATTCACGCTAACAAACTTATCTTTACCATCAATTTACTATTCCAGTCTAACAGTTAGTTCTGCAGTTGAGTTTATGAAGTGCAAATGTTAAAGTGGTCGTACACTACCGCTCTGCGTCGCACGCGCACGTCAATGAGATATAATTGCCCTTTTGTCTGTTTGTTTACAAAATTAAGACTTAATTAATGCTTTGTTTATTGCTTCAATGTTTTGTTGAGATTTAAACGTAATTTATTGTGGTAATGCCACTGTGAGGTGTACCATTCTTCGAAGAAACGTCTTTAAAAATGAGGTCCAATTATCTCGTAATATCTTAATTTTGAACAACCAATACGTAATTGTTCAACCAGCATTATAGCTACGGTCAAAACCATATCATTATTAATAAAAACTTGCACAGATAAAACAAAGACTATTAATAAGAGGCTTACAATCTAGGAACAATTAAGTTTTACAGGCTGAGGAATGAGGATGTCTTGCACAAGGTACTATACCTACTGAAATATAATCAAATATTAAATATATTCTCACTACCACAGGGAGGGCAAAGTTTGAATGAAATTTTTTATTTGTAATTTTTTATTAAGTTTACTATAGTATCATATTTGAATGTAATATCTATCTCTGTGTAATACCTGAATAATTTTTTTTTGTTAACCTATAAATTGTCCCACTGCTGGGCAAAGGTCTCCCCCTCCTCTTCCATCCATCCCTGTCCTGAGCCTCTTCCAGCCACCCATCCCTGTATCTAACTGTATTTATTATTATATCAAATATTTATTGTTTAATACAATCCTTGTTCGATGTGCCTTTTTGAGGCATTGAAACTATACCTATGTAGAGTAACTCTACTTATGTAGAGTAACTCTACTTTTTTACGCTTTTTCCTTAATGAAACTAAACACAATTTCTATCGCACAATTTGCACTGTCCGTCACGGTGTGGCGGGCCCGAGATCGAAACCCCGCCGTAATAAGGCCGTAATGGCTGTTTATGTTACAACCATAATAACGCGCTCATACTCTATATTATTTATAGTATACTACACCGTGGGCTTCACGCTACGATTGTGGTAGAGCAAAATGGAAAGTGGCAGGCAAGAAGAAAGAATATCTAAGTAAAAACTAGGAATTTAACAAGTCCATACCTCTAAGGTTTATCGTCATCGTCACCCCAAAGAAAGAAGGAAAAAGGAAGATAAACTTGGGACAAGTTACGAACTAACATCAAGTTGGGGACGCTTACAGCTGTAGAATGTAATTCTGAAATGTAAATGTAATTGTATATTAATATACATGTTGGATTCTCATATTGTTCATTTCTGGACTACCGCGACACAGGTTCGCCTAGTACGGAGTCCAACAAAGAAATGTAAATATTTTATGAAAACAAAGAAATTTGAATTTTTGAATTTGAATATAAAATGGAATTACTTTAGTCGAAAAAAAAAATTGTTGGACAGTGGACGTAAGCCTGTCCTAAGGCAAACGACTCAACACTGTCCCTTCTAGACAACTTGCGTAGGTCATCCCTCGATGGTGCCTCCTACTACGTTTTCCGTTCGCAGCCTCCATTCGAGAACTCGTCCTAACCCATCGGTTCTACGACAGATGTGACAGAAGTTTGCTGATCATATTAAATGAGCTGTTAGCTATGTTATTGTTCTCTGGTTTATAAACCCTGCAGATATCGGTGTCGTAATGGTTATGACACTGGAGATACGATAAAGAGGTCCTAGATTCGATCCGCGGTTAGTTCAATCATGTACCGATGAGTTTTCCTCGGTTATTCAAAGGAAAACTTACATTTACCGGATGCTCTCAAAACTGTGAAGGAAATATCTGCATGCCAACGCAGGAGGCATTTGTAAACCACCAATTCGTAGGCCTGAACTCCCTCGATTGTCGAAGGTGCCCGAGAAGTGGGAAGATAAAAATTGACTGATGATGTATTTACTGATTTCTTTGTCCACGTCTCGCTATCTCGTCTCCGATTTCGTTACCGCTGTATCGGAGGAGTTTCTGGAAACGTTGAATGAAGTCTCATAGGATGAGTGTGCTTATGAGGATGTTTGCTTAGCCGCGAGCTCAGGTGCGCCTTTGCAGCGCCGCTTGTTGAGCGTGCAATAAATCAGGGATGCCACCATGGGCGTACCCAGGTAGGGGCGATAATGTTCACGTCCCTACTAAGTATCTTATCTAGTACTTTATTAGATAAAATTGAAAAAAAAAACCGATTTTTTTGCCATTTGTTTGCAATACAATATTTTTACAACTATAAATTACGCGGCGCGTTCGTTCTTTCTATAAGCACCTAGCTTATAAAAAAATCTGACCTCTTTCCTTTGTGAAGCTAGTTCGTCGTGCTCCATATATGGGGCACTGGACTGTGAACGTGTTAAGATTAAGAATGAGTATAATCGAAAACAGAGAAATGTATACAGGGGGTCCATTATGGTTGAGATTTTCTCAAGAACACCTTGACCGATGTAGATAGCTTAAAGCGCGGACTATCAGATTGAGAATGTAAAAGAAATTTAATTTTAATTGGTTGGGTATGCTACGGTACCGAAATACGAAGGGTATTTCGGTACCGTAGCAAAACTCGGTTTGTTCAATGAAAAAATCATTCACCAATTTATTACAATTCGAAAAAGTTCGTGCTAAACATTTATGTAAAATATTGCAATATGACTCGTCGTCAGTGGCAACCCTACCCGAGATCATCTCACGTATTCCGGTAAACAGTATCGTGGGAAACAACAGCTACCGGCCACGGCCACATGCATTGCTGCCTCTTGTTACATAACCAGAACATCCGTCGGCTGACTCTACTCGACGACTCTACATGACAAAGACAAAAGTGTCGCCGGGTCAATTTGTATGAAAACGCGTAGTTTTTAAAGTAATCAACTTTTAATATCAATACTGTCTAATGTATATTTATTTCATATCACTATTAAGGGTCATGCATGCCTCTACAGTAGCGCCATCATATTTAAACCACATGTGGAACGGTTTTTACTCTAGGTTCTACTCTAGGTCCGCACTTCTCCCCCGAAGTTAGACCTGGTCGTCGGAACCCCCGACGCAAAGAGAGGGGTGTTAACGTGTTAACAAGCAGGTGAAGGGATTTTGATTTTTTTTGAAATTCATAGTTATACTAAAAGTGTCGAACCTAACTCTACACATCGAAACAACTTATTTGTCATAGATATACGTACTGTATGAAAATCGTTACACACGTATTAAAATAATCACCAAATAGTGATATACTTACTTAACTAATATATAACAATACATTTCCTACCGTGTTTTAATGTCAACATTATTTTTTCCACAGCAATAGTTTATTTACGATACTTATATATAAGTAGATAATAACCTTGTGTTCGTTGATTTCATTTGCATAGAGATGCGAGTCAATCGATGCAAAGGTCAACGGTGTCAGGAATACTTGGGAAAAATCGAGTAAACAGAGAAGAGCAAAGAGTAGCCGAGACAGAAGGTAGAGTCGATTGAAATACGAGAAAGCAATGCATACTTTCAGATATAAGTAGCATTTAAGAATTGAATCACCCACCATTGATTCAAATCTTAAATGCTACTTATATCTGAGAGTATGCATTGCTTTCTTTTTAATATTACCTATATCAAATCATGGTGTTGGTTCAAGCTCAAAAGTCACTGCGACCTCAAAGGTTTATTGTGACACCTATATTTCGCTCTCATTGCCAATGTTCTTCAGGATTTGGGCAGGAGAGTTTTTATATCCTCGGCTTTATGTGTCCACCTAAGGCTCGGCTTCTGCTGTGAATGAGAGCTTCACACTCGTAGAGGATATGCAAGGATAGGTACAAGGTATAGATATGGTCAGCCCTGTAGTCTCTTAGCGAAGAATAGTGGTACTTTAAACCCTGTATGTCGTAAAAGGCGACTATAAGGGGTTGTCGGGGTCGCGGGCGGCCAATTTGGAGCTTCTAACATTGCGACTTTTGGTAATAGCAATTCCTGGGGAAGGTGGCATTCGCAAGGCCAGTCATAAGGTTCTAGGAAATAAAGCACTCCTAAGACAGATCTCTGGTAGGTCTAAGAACCCTCCGAACAGCACAAGGTCGACCAATACGGGATTTTAGTGGGTAAAAATCTCTGTTAACCCTTGCGATCGGGTACCTTTAAAAGATTCCCCAAACCATCAATATAAAAAGATGTAAGTATCCCTCATGAGCGATTTGTCTAAAACGCAAAATGACTAAAATCAATGCCTAAGAAGCTATTTGCCTGAATAGCAAAATGTCTAAAACTCAAATTACCTAAGATGTAAAACGTCTAAAGACCAAATCAACCACTAAGCTAAGTTTGTACTTTGCTGGTGTAGGCATAAATGTCCTATTGATACAATTGCGTACTCTTTGAACCGACTCTACCTGCAGAGGTGAGCCTGGAGGTGAACCGAACGGTGCGATCCACATGAATATGCATAGCTCTATCTTGACGCGTTTCAGTCAGACCTCAATACAAAGATATCCTGTTTATCTACATTTTATATGCTGATTAGCTGATTATAGATTTTAAATTAAAATAAATAGTCGTAGTTGGTATCATCGTGATATGGGTAAATATAATCTACTTTATTCTCTACATTATATGTAGAGTATGAAAGATTTTTCTTCTTAAATCTCTTTATTGCAAGTAAATTTTAAAACTACCTTTCTACACCAAAGTAAAAAGGATTACTTTTAGAAGCTACAATTTTGTCAGTATATTTTTGCACAACATTTTTTTAAATTTACATTTACACTACTTTGCAAGGAAAAGTTACTACTAGATTTAAGAAGAATCTTTCATTTGTTTAGAATGTAGAGAATGTAGTAGAGTCATGAAGCAATGAAGGTCCGGCCCTGGCAACCCGGCTAGCCCCCTTACCATGAACTCTTGTAACAGGATTACTTCAATAATAATTTGTTATTTCGTACCATGACGTCCTTAAAGTAAGCTTATTAAGGTCGCATGGTACGAAATAATAAAGTATTATTGAAGTAATCCTGCTGTAAGAGTTCATGGTAAGGGGGAAGGACCGGATTTCATTGCTAGAGTGTATTGAGCTCTACCTGTTTGAGGGTGAGATTTACCCCCATCACGATGATAGCGACACTTTATAGATATGGCTCTGACTCAGAATCTATGTTACCCTTCATATTCTAGTCCATATCTTGTGACGTTGGTAGATAAAGCATTTTATTAAAAAAAAATATGTAGAAAATGAGGAGAGATATAAAATACAAATAGATTATATAACAAAAATTATACTAAAATAAAAGAAATACCTAAATACTATTTACAATTAACGCCCGAACACGCCCTAGTCTGATTATAGTTTTCCTTAGAACCAATTCACATATCGCGACAAAGTACAAAGATTGACTAATCTCCACTTTCACTGCTCGTTAAACACCCTATTTAACTGACTAACTTGTCTAACAATGATCCGTTTAGATCAGTCAATCAATTAGCATCGCCTGAGGGTTGCGCAAGCGCACGCTTAGCATTCCTCTCGCTGACAACAGGTCTCCTGGCCATTACCTAAGTACACTTTCTCCCGCCATTTCCGGTGATAATCTGCGCTAATTAAATAATAGCTTTGGAATTCTTAACTGTGGCAAATAGTTTGTGACTAACAATAGGAGAAAGAAATCCCCAAGGTTCGACTAGGGCCGATTAATGCCCTCCACACACTGGCGCGAACTAGCAGCGTATGTACAGTAGGTAACGACTGCATAAAATGAGGCGGGGCATACGTTTTAACTGATCGCAGAACGCAAGCCGGCGGCTAGTTCGCACCAGTGTGTGAAAGGCTTAATCGAACCTACTGGAAAACGTTTACAAATATCGATTCGGTATTTATATTTTGGTCGTATTTATAACTAAACATAGGTACAGTAGAGTATGACCGTGTCAAGGAAAGTTGTCGAATAATTCCTTATCTTGCATCCTGAATCATGAGCATAACCGCAATTACATCATTGAGGTGAAAAATAATATGGATGCAACACATTGTTAACAATTTATTAAAATTTATAAGGGCATTGGATACCTACTCACTCAGACACATGAGCCAAAACCAATTGAAATTACATTTTTCATTCTTCAGTGCTGGGCGCCTGGAGCGGCCCGAAGAGTGCGTATAGCAAGCGCGTGGGGAACTCTGGTGTAGTTCAACAGAGAGCCCAGAGTTCTTCACAATGCGCGGAGGAGGCCACCTTGGGGTTTTAGTTGGTGCGAGTCCAACATAACCTGAGGCGGCGGGTGTGCACAAGCATTTCCCCACGAAAAAAAAGGTACCTGGAAAGGTACCTGGGTGGTCACTAGTGACATTTTCATCTGAACCCCTCCTCCTCGAAGAGCACGTTGGAGTTGGTCCTGGTTGCTGTCGCTCGGCAGTAATCGATAGGTCATGTGAGAGACCTACGTACTACCTGAATAACTCTGTCAATAGGTTTGGTCACTAAACGATAAGAGTGAAACAAAAATATGCTTTATCTCAGTATCCAAGATATGTCTGTATGGGCTAGATTCCTTTGTTTTTCCCTTCATGGGATAAACACATCATCACAATGCCTGTAGGTTGTAGTAGGACACAAAGAGAAAAGTTTGACAGGCCATTACGCATGCGTCGCGCGGGATGCGTACGCGCAGCCATCCAGTCGCTTTCGCGAACATCCATGGCGTGTGACGTTGGTAGATTCGGCGTTGGGTCCTGGTTGTTTTAATAAAATCCTTGTCATTTATTTATTTCAGTTTTATTATTAGACTCGACAGTCATTTGCCAAAATTAAAGAGTAACGATATTCTATCATAATCTTTGTTTCTTCTGAAACCCTGAATAAGGAGCTCACTGCAGCTAACGTTCATTCCTGAGTCATTAGATCGCTCATGCTATTATCAGACTATCAGTTAATACTTTGGACTAAGTACCGTGCTTATTGTCAATGCTATAAGAGCTGAAATCGTATTTCAAGTGTTAATATACGTCGAGTGTACAAGTGTACGAAATCGAGTTCAAATTATGAGTAATTTCGCAAATTGAGTGATGAGATGAATTTGAAAATGTAAATTTTTAATTAGCCATTGCGGTTATGCGTACAGACTTCACAGACCTTGCTACTACTTAACGGAGGCGTGAACATCGCGCAGATGTAAAACAAACGAAAACTAGAAGTGCTAAGCTGAACACATGATACAGGCTGACTCGACAAGGAGCTAACGAAAGGGTTTGGGCGTTCGTACTCGTAAGAAAATCGTATATTGTCAAATTACTTAATATCTGATCTTTGGGTAGATAGTATAAGTACTAATATATTATTGTGTTATACCTCCCTAAATGTCCCTTGTTGCTATTAGATAACCATATACGAGTAGATTACTAGTATTGTGACCATTAGGTAGGTAATATAACAGGAATATGTTCTTCCAATTCTCCTATCTTTTTTCTAAGCCGAGGAAAAAACTATACAATTTTTCAGCCTTTCAGTGGTTCCTGTGACAGATAACACAATAATAGAGATTAAAGTAATATTTTGCGAAAGCCAGCTAATTCATGTTAATTAATTAATAGGAATTCGATAATAGGTAAGTTAGTCGATGTGGTATGCTTTCTAACTAACGTGCGTCACATTTTAGTGCTTGGCATCGCAATTTTGAACTCCGAATTTCAGTATTGCAATCGAACATTATAAGCCATAATGTTACACCGCGTAATATTTAAACCGCGAAAAAATGATCTGATTTCCTTGTAAGTCCCGCCTATTATTTCAATCTCTATACAAGTCGTAATACATCAAATTTGTTATGTGAGCACTTCAACACTGGGTGGATCACTCTGAGCACTCTTCTGAAGACAATAGGACGTGAATGGACAGCAGCATCCACCAAGGACATGGTATTTACACTTACCTTTGGAAAAAAATACCCTTAGTGCGGAACTAGTAGGCACATACTTTTTCATCGTGCCACATATATGGGTTTGTGAAGCTAGTTCGTCGTGCTCCATATATGGGTCACTGGACTGTGACCGTGTTAAAACAAACCCATAAAATGCAATGTCACTTCCAGCAAAGAAACTCTACAAGCATTGTAAAAACACACATCTCTATGCAAAAACGGTAGAGCGCTCGCAAGCGTTCATAAAAGATTATAATTAATTCTTTAGTTTCATAATCAAGCGTGCTATCTCTACCGAATGCATCTTTTGTATTAATTTGTAATGCTATACCTTACAGCTAGTTTAGCAATTTTTCTGCGTAAATAAAGTTATTAAGTAATTTGATTCTTGATTCACGTTTCTTAGCATTAGGAACTGGTCATTGCAAATGTAGGTAATTGTTTTGTAGTAACTCTGTGTTATAATTTTCTTTGATGTTATCTACGTAAGTACCAGCTAACTATTGGTTTTTTTATTTTTGATTCATCATCATTATCAGCTCGTATCAGTTCACTGCTACGCTCTCCCTCCCAAGGCACACGACTCAAACCGATTATCATTAGCAGTCCAGCCACCTTGCGTAGGCCGTCCCTCCATTTGATCTGGGGGTGTCACTACATTTATTACGTTCGTGACCTCAATTTATGAACCCTAGACGGGTTAATAATAATAAATCCCATCGGTTATCGTATCGGTTCTACGACAATGTGACCTTTAAACAACTTTTGTTCCTTGGCGGATATTATTCTTCTTGCAGTGCCTCTCCACATATCTCCCTCTGTCTTGAGCCAGTCGGAAAAGCTATTCGATGCTGGCTATCGCTGTCCAGTCCCTTATATTGCGGAGCCACGATTTCTTCCTTCTGCCAACCTGCCTCTTCCCCTCAATCTTGCCCATCATTATGAGTTAGAGGAGTTGGTACCTCTCGTGTCTCAGCACGTGTCCGAGATAGCCCACTTTTCTCCTCTTGATGGTGGTCATGAGTTCCAGGGACTTACCGGCGCGTCGCAGGACTTCGACATTCATGACTCTCTGGACCCAGCTTATCCTAAGCATCCTACAGTAACACCACACTCTCCACTCTCTGCCGGATAAACATTTCTTATTCTATATCTTCAGTGAAACACCAAGCTGCTCTTTACATGGCTCATTGAGTGACTTTGACGCAATTTTCTAATTTTGCCAAGAAACTAATTTAGGTATGTGGATCTGATTCGATCAATTTCGTCGCGAATTTGGGTCGCTAGTGACCCGGGGGCTCCGGGTCGTATCTCGTCCAAAGCATTTCCCTCGCAATCCAGCGCGCTAACGCTGCTGGTGTGATGGGAACATTTCGACGAGACACGACCGGAGACGGCGCCTTTTTTACTTGATTTGTTAACAAATTTTTGTATTTTTCTATTTAGGTATGTAGGTAATTGTAGATTCCAGAATCCAGATTGCGTACGATAATATTAGTCGCCGCTAAGCGAGTCGTCCCGCTCGCTCTTACGCGATGTAGCATATGAACGACAGTGACAGTTGCGTTTAGTTTAAGGACTTAGTAGCCGCTACAGAATTGGCTACACGTCTATAGATAGTGGAAGCTCTGTACGAGAACGTAAGTATACTACCAATGCGTTATCTATTCCTATAAATATTCAGTAGCTCCCACGTGAACCAATCCCTTATCAGTTATCTGTAGCACGCAGATGCGGTCCGGGAAACACTAGCGGTTTGCACTCCACGGCCACTGCAGATAAATATGACTCTTATCAATAAATAGAACTCGTAAATAGAATCTTTCAGTGGGTAAGTACATAGCTAGCTAATTTTAGAGGTTATATCGAGCTTCCTTAAATTTTGAATATAATTTGAATAAAAATGAATTTAACAGCATTGCGCGTTCCCACTACGTCGAACGTAACTTTTTTTTAACTGACTGGTTTACAGATATCACCAAAGCATCGAGTCAGTGGATACAATATAGTAATAATGCTTAAAATAATCAATTATACAATACAATTAGTGTAGCTGTTAAGATAGCAATATGTATTTTTATACAGAGAACACCATGGATCGGCAAAAACATCAGTATCTTTTACTGCGTTTAAGAAACAGTTAATTAAATCTACGGCACGAGCCGGCAAAAACCGATCAACTTTTTTTTTCAGAAAATTTATACATCATTGCTACCAAACGTCTTGCGTCATCTATTTAGGTATTTAATCACCGGCTCAGAAGCTGGCTTCTAATTGGTCAATCAGACGCTGAGATAGCTCGCCTATCTCACTGATAAGCGTAAAGAAATAAGACAAAAGTTGACAAAACAAATTGGCCGGATCACAAATGGGTGCGGCTCGTAAAATACGAATATACCTACTACTTAAATGCAGTACCACCATAAGATTTTTTTAATAGTAATTAGGTATGTTATGTTGAGTTTGGGAACGCATCTTTAAAAAAGAAAGTAGATAATAAAAACAATATTATGATCTAAGATTATTTAGACTACCACCCACCGCTGTATAACTTTATGTAACGGAAAGGATATAGGAAGCCAAGAGGGGTGTTCTGTATCGATAACTGAACAACTTTTAGTTGTACGACTTTTCGGTTTTGGTGAATTTATTTTATGACTTTTCTTACATTTCGTACCAGTAAGCTGATCGATCTGTATGATACATTAATTTGCTTTTAATTGTAAAATCGTAGAACAAAAGTTTTAGTTTTTAGTTATTTAATGTTAGTTTTTAGTCATTTTATTATTTATAGTAATTTTAAGCTTTATTAATAAATCTTTTCAATGAGTTATTCAGTTACCGATACTGAACACCCTCTCTTCGGCTTACTTTACTTACCCTGTCCTTTACTTATCCTGTTTAATAGGTAGTCAAATTGTGGGGTCACTAGCGAATCGACCCGATCGCGACTCCGCCCGTCGCGTTTCGGCCGAAAAATTATCTGGTTTTTAATAATATTTTATTAGTCCGCACAGTCAGGGCCAAAAAATTTACTTACCTATATGTGCGTAGGTACGGACAACAGCAATTCAATGGTAACACTTGCAGTACGAATTCAACTCTTATGACGCAGATAATAAGAACGGTCCAAAGTATAGTTACGTACTTAATTACTTACCTACCTAAGTACGTACGTCGAATGAATTTCTAAAACTGACCCGGCCAAATAAGTCGATATTTAAATATGTTGTCACTTATCAACACTTATTTATTATAATTAGAGCATTATTCTTTATTGTTAAATTTAATAAAAGATTTCAATAATAATGAAACAAGTCTATAATGTATTTATTAAAATATCTAAGATTAAACATAATAAGAAACCTAAAATAATAGTAAAAGGACTAAAAACTAACACTAAAACTTAAACTATCTATAAATAAAATATGTCCTCTAGGAGGGCATCGGGAGTCACGGTGCCCAGAAGGCTGGCAGCATTCCCTCTCTGTATTGCCAACGCAATACATGGCAGAGGTAGCCTACTATAATTGTTTTATTATTTTATTTTCCTATGAATATATATATATTTTTTTAGGTACACACTTAATCTCAGCGAGAGCTACATATTTGCGCCGTTTGGTGTAGAGACCATGGGGACCAGAGGCGCGGCGACTGTTCAATGAGGTAACGTCGTCGCCAGCCTTTTGGGCACTCTCCCACAGGGTAGCGAATTGGCGTTCATTTTTTATTTATAAAGTATTTTTATTATTATTATTGTTCATATATTTTTAAGTAGTTGATTAATATTTTGAATATTAGATGCATAAAACAATGCAAATAATGCATAACTCAATAATTACCAAACTACGAAGTTCCTGAGAGTTGAACCAAACCGTTTATGGTACAAATACAGAGAGACATAACATAAACCTTGAGTTCGCCAACCTTCAGATAGCGTCTGGTTGGATTTCTTTCCAAATATGTTTTATGAGATGGCGAATTTCTGTGATGACATGACACAGGTGTTTTTCTCAAAATATTGTTTAAGTAGATATTTACACAAGTGTAAAAATGAACAATATAAAATTCTTTTATTCACGATTATTTATCTTATCTCAGTCATCTCGGAATTCTCGGGTGTTTTTAATTTGAATTGTTGTAGGCACTTACAGGGCTACCATCACCTAATTACGATGCAATTCAGTTTAGGTAGGTACCTAAACTGGATCGCAATAAGAGGTGATGGTAAGCCTACAGGTTTACAGGAAAAAAATACGCCAAAAAAAATTAAACTTTAATAAATTTTCATTTATCAATTCTTCAAATCAATTTATCAAAACCAATTTTAGCTTTAAATGCATATAAGCAAATATGTTGAATACCATAAAGTAACATTAGAATAACTGCTTCTAGTATCCTAGCTTCTTCCCTCTTGCAGTTTCTTTTGCTATCATGATTTCTATTTCGCCCGTCGTAGCTGGTTTGTCTATTACGAAAATGTTCGTATCTCCAATCATTGATTCTAAAAAATAATTAGTAACAAAGATTAGTACAAAAATATACCTAGTAATTACACAATGTGTGAAAATTAGATATACAAACAAATTGTTTGAAATACCTACTTATATTATAGTGCATAGGTATTAAAATTGTCAATTTACTTCTTATGCCCAAGGCACGACACAGCGAAAGGTCATTGGCCGCTCTGACAATATTTGCTCGGGCAAGAAGAACCGATATCGGGATACAAATAACGCGGTGACCATATTATAGGCAAGTAGAAGTACGAACGATGTGGTCGCATGTCTGTATTTTTATTTTTATCGCCTTCACGTAAAAATGTTTTGAAGAAAAAAAAAGATTTTGTTAATGTGAAAGCAAAACGGTGATATAGTTACTAAATTATATACATAAGTATTTTTTTATCTCTAAGTTACTAAAACATTTATTTCGAAAAAAATAAAAATAACTATTATAATATTAACCTAGAAAATATAAACTAAACTAAAAACTATATATATAATGGGTCGGTTGAACTATCTGAATAGCTTAGCATTACAGATAGTTCAACCGATCCCCGTTGTCCGGCAACGTGCCCAAAATGCTGGCGGCATTTCCCCTCTGGATCGCTAGGCTGATTCTTTAGGCGAAGTACTCTCTAAGTATATTATATAAATAGGCAAGAACAGTCACATAATTTGATCAAATAATAGTTGGTCTATGAATTTGATATAGGTACCTATGTAAAGAGTACAATTATTATATGTTACAGGAAATGGACAATAACAAACATCCGAATAAGGAAGACGTGAATGGCGGATCACGAATACGATTAATGCTCTAACAAAAGTGAAAGAAAGTTGTATGTCCAATACATCATTTTCATCACGCGACCAACATGGCGGAAGCGTTGGCGCGAAATAGAATCTTGACTTTTTTCTTACGTGCACACGATTCCTAAGACATTCCTACCGGCCGGTGTCAGTTACCGCTGTGTTAAAAAAACTGCTAAGTGCAACATGCGATTAAACGCATAGGGTTCCGTAATAAAGCAAAGCTAATAGGTACAAATTAAATACCCCAACCCTCTCCATGCATATATTCAACACATATACTTATTAGAATTACCAAAATACCATGCTGTTATATATTTCTGTATAGTGAATAAATAAATAAATTAAAAAAAATAGGTACTAATTACCAAATTATATGCAGAAAATAGTTAGGACCTAGGACACCCAAAGGTTATCTAGGAAAAGTCCGCGTACAGCGTTAAGACCGCCAATTGTAACAAAGTTACAAGTGTTAATGTTTGCTTATGAAAACAAAGCTTGTTTAGTATTTTATTATAAATAGTTATAGTTATAATAATTTGGTAAAATTACCGAATTTAGATATATACGATATAAATATTCGTAAAGAACTACGTTGTATAGGTAGGTACGTAGCTGAAAACTACGACAAATATTTTGACACGTGGGACCCTGAAAAAAGAAAAAATGAGCATCATGCAATTACACACCCACTATGCTGGTGATTGTCTGAGACGGCGTGTGCCACTGATTCTATTGTATGATAATTAATCAGTACAGAGATAACTATAGGCCTAGCGAAACCACGACTTTTAACATGGTCTTGACCATTCGTAAGATGATTTTGAGAGTAAACAAATGATTCATTTTATGTTAAAAAATTTAAAAAAATACTTGATGGTAAAAATTCTGGCCTATTCCAGTTCGCCCCACCAAAAACGCCCCACTGGTGGGGCAAAGTGGAATCGCATTAAAATCCGTCCATTTTGCCCCACCAGCGCCCCACTGACAGTTCAGTGGGGCAAATTGGAATATTCTAATGGTTATTCCACAATGCCCCACTCGTTCTTGTTGTCAAGTACAGTCACGACGCAAAGTGTTTGGAATAAATAATTATTATTGTGTTTACTTAAACTTTCGTAACATAACTGTACAATTGCATAAATTAAAACAAAATTATGTTATTTTTAATAGGTAATTATTTTATTGTGCTGTAAGTAATCATAGTTTTGGTGCCTGTCACATATTATCCGTTATCATAAAATACATGTGGTTTTTTTTTCACATTTGGCGGGTTCGATTCCCAGCTGAGACAGGCGATTTAAGTAAAATATCCTATCTTCAATATTTAAAGTCCTCCGTGTGACGCCCTGTATACAAAAATGGGATAGGACAAACATACCTACTTTACTTTTTAAATTACCTACTAAAATAGTTGCTCGAAATTAAATAATGCCGACACTCTATTCACCTTCTCTTACTAATTAATTATTATAATTTTAAATCTTCTCAAAACCGATAAGTAGGTAATTCAGTACACCCTTTCGTCCCACGGCGCCATTTTGGAAACAGTGCTTTGTGATTGGTTGCTCTACGCCGCTCTGTTTATGGCAGTTTATTGTTGGACTAATTCAAAGAAATTTTTGCACTTTATCAGTCAGTTCGTTTCGTCCTTATTTAGGCGACAAACGTAAATCGTTTTTTTTAATGTAATTTCAATATAATGGCTGGAAGTTCAAGTGGTGCATGTGACTTAGTACGTATAAAGAAGTTAAATGGCAAAGAAAAACTGCTACGTGCTGGACATCAATATTGTCAGAAAAAAGTGTATAAGAACGGTGCAACTATCTGGGAATGTGTGCAGAGAAGAAGAGAAAAGTGTTCTGGATCCATTACATTACAAGTAAGTTTATTTTTTGGAAAACTGCTTTTCTATACAAATTACACCAGTGTTTTTTCACGATGTAGGTGTAGGTAAAGACTCCGCAGAAAGTGTGATTTTTTGCTCTTGAATAATGCAATTAGGTACCTACACCGCTGAGTATCGATAAAAATATTATTATCTATGTTCAGCGGTGTCGGTACCTACTTAATTGTGTGAAGATTTTTACAATAAAAGACCTCGTCTTTTATGAATATCTTTATTTATATTCCACTTGGAAGATGCAAAATTGGGCAAGCTTTTTTGCTACTCATCCTATATAACTTGTCTTTGAAGCTATTGTCAAAGAGCATCAAAACTTGTCGGTACACCCACCGTCCGCCATTTTGAAAAAAATATATTTTTTGCCTGCCACTGATGAAACGTATGTCAATCGGTAGATTGGGTGATTACGAACAAAATGTAATCAGCGATAAAATCTCGTAACTAATATACTTTCTGAGATATTTGAATTTTGAATTACAAGATACCAAATATGATTATTACTTATTTTTGAACTCAAAAATCTCCAAAAGTGTAGCACTTACAAGATTTCATCATCGAATATTTTTTGTTTGTAATCACTTACTCTGTCGATTGACACATGTTTCATCACTGGCCGTTGAAATTTTAATACACTTTATTTCTTTTCAGAATAACACTGTTCTATCAGAAAAAAAACACGACTGCACACCGAACTTTGCGAGAAATGAGATTGAGGAAAAGCTTTATAAGCTGAAGCAAACAATCATAAAACCAAATGCACCAGGAGTTCCTACAGCGTTCAATGCAACGATAGCATCTCTAAAAAACTGTGGGCTGGACTTAGTTACGCAGTTCCCGGAACTAACAAACGTTAAGTCTGGCATATACAATTATAGAAACGCGTCAGCCGGTGTAACAAAACTAAAGACCACAGCCAAGGAAGAAATCGAAATTCCCCCACAATTTTTACCATTTCTATTAGCTAAATATATAGATGACAGTACTTATATATATGTGTTCTGCTCCGAAATAGGACGCGAACGAATGCAAGAATTAAAAGCTTTTTTTGGAGATGGCACGTTCAAAAGCTGCCCTACCCCATTTCATCAGCTGTACACTATCCACGGGGATTTAGGCAGCACTGCAGAATCCCTCGGAATTGTGCCATTAATATACGCACTAACTACCAATAGAACTGAAGGAATGTACGTTGCTCTATTTTCTATGATAAAAAGTCGGTTGCCCGGATGGAATCCCCAGAGTTTCAAGAGTGATTATGAGAAAGCTGCTGTAAATGGCATAAAAAAAGTATTTGAAAATGTCGTCACCAGTGGATGCTATTTCCGCTATAGGCAAGCTGTCGCTAGGAGAGCCAAATCTCTAAAACTAACCACGTCAAAGGTCTTAAAAAGGCAAGCTGATCTGAGCAGAGTTCTGCCATTGCTGCCAGCCGATAAAATTATGAGTGGGTGGTTTTATGTTGCCTCCCAAAGCCCAGACGATGAGAAGAGCAAGAAATTTAGACAATATATGCTCAAACAATGGATAAAAGAAGGCTTCATTGAGCAGTGGTGCGTTTTTGGCCATGAGCACCGCACGACTAATTTTTTAGAAGGATGGCACTACAAACTCAACCAAAGAGTGTCTCAAAAGCAACCAAACATCCTCAAGCTCCTCGATGCTTTAAAAGAAGACGCTGATTACTACGAAGTCAAGCCTACAAGGAAACGTAATATAAATAGTATTGAAAGAAGTGAATTCATACAACACGTTCAAATGGAACTAAGTAACGGAGAGATTACCGTTGGTCATTTTTTGGAAAAGGTGAAATGATTTTTAAATTGCTTTTATGAGAAGATTTTGTGATTTATATTCATTATTAGACGTTACATTTTATTATTATTCACTTAAGTAAGCTTTAGAGCTTAATCAGTAATTGGAAAATTCTGTGATATAAAAAATCATTTACTTGTAAGAAAAAAAAATACTATTAAAAACTGAAATGATTTCTAAATCGCTTTTATGGGATTCGTGACTTATTTTCATTATTAGACGTTAGGTATATATTTTCTTATTATTCCTTTCACAATAAAGCTTTAAATCAGTAATTGACAATTCTATGATACAGATAAAAATAGAAAATAAGTACATTTATTTTTCACTTTGTCAACTTTGCAAAATTGTTTTTTTTAGAATTTTAATATCTATTATATTATAATATTATATTGATAATTGCCATTGGTTCATGTACAGTCAAAAGCATATCAAGCGTATCACTCACAGTATGATTCCAATGCATTCCGAACGTTGCAAAGTAAGGGTTAGGCTTGATGTGCCGTTAACTGTAGGTACACTCGTTGACTTTCTCGTAGCCAAATTGATATTGTGTTAATTGTTCTCAAATTATGTGATTTATTATTTGTAATAAAAAAGTAAAGTATGTAGGTTTGTCTTTGTAAATTTTTGTGAATATGGCCAAAATATTTTGTGATTATAATTTTATGCAAGAAATATTGCAGTAGGTCATTAGAAATAGCTCTTTATCTCTATCATAATACATGCCAATTGTTCCTTTTATATCAGAGAGATAGTACTAATATCTAAAATTGTTAATTGTAATAATTTTAAGATGGCCAAATCGATATTCTGTGATTCTGTCTGTGTATGACTATATATAGTTTTATTTAAAAAAAAACAGCGTAGGTATACCTACTCTGGTTTTTCGACATATCTAAGATAATATGTGATATCAAAATCTGTGATTACGTATAGTACAATAAAAGAATTATAAAAAACAACATATTGTTTTAATTTATGCAATTGTACAGTTATGTTACGAAAGTTTAAGTAAACACAATAATAATTATTTATTCCAAACACTTTGCGTCGTGACTGTACTTGACAACAAGAACGAGTGGGGCATTGTGGAATAACCATTAGAATATTCCAATTTGCCCCACTGAACTGTCAGTGGGGCGCTGGTGGGGCAAAATGGACGGATTTTAATGCGATTCCACTTTGCCCCACCAGTGGGGCGTTTTTGGTGGGGCGAACTGGAATAGGCCAAAATTCTGATGTGTAATGGAATTTTAAAAATTCGTCACTTTGTTTTGGAGATAATCTTAATCTTAAAGAGGTCTCCTGTATAAAGTCTCTTATACCTTCTTATTATCGATACATCACACATAATTTGGCTAGTTTGAGCTAGGTTTTGGTTAACGTCTATTGTTTTAGATCATCAGCAGCCACCCTATTCTATTATTTTGTAAACTAACCGCCCGACATCCCGTCTATCTATTTTTTCCGTTACCGACGCCATGTTTGTAAACGTTATGCCCGGTTCGTGAATGAAATTCGCGCGGTTTCCGCGATTTGGCGGGTGTGTGTACTTGTATTAGCTTAGCCGTCTCTAAACAACATTTATATTCGTTCATTAATATTATTAGCGATAAGGCCGCCAGTCTGTACTGGGGGACAACAGCACATCTTTGTTTTTAAATGACACTGTCCACCAGTGGTGGACAACTGAGTGGGGACAACGGGTTTTATATGTAACCTTTTGTGTGCTAATAAAGTATTATATATAGTCCTAGTTATATATATTTGATTTATATTGTACATTTTGGTAAACAATAATATTAATATATAACTAGGACGATTTGCTAACAATCGGTGATTATAAATATATCAATATAAATTATAATACTAGGAGGTCTTACAATTTGGTTAATCTGATACGAAATCAATATAACATCCCATCATAATATAGTATAATTATTGTAACATTTATAACTTTAAAAATCAGTTATAAATTCTCATCTAGGTGAAACGATTGTTTCTTTTCGAAAAATAAATGTCTTGTGGCAATAAGGCTGTCATTTCTTTATCTTATGTATTGTAGACAAACATCGCTAGCTAAACATAAAGAAAGAGTTAATTATTTCCTGGAATTAAGAAGTAAAACCAAATAATATGTTAGGTAACATGGAACAGTTTAGCAGACTGTATGACCACATATGACTGACTAATCCCGAAGATACGCTTACGTGCGACTGTTAATTAAATTAGGCCATAAAAGGAAATTTCAAGTTGTCCTTACGTACATATATATACCATATCTGCCATTATGTATAGTTTAGCTTAGTTATATAGGTATAACAACATTAGTGTTGACGACAGGATAACAGAGATGAATATTAAACTAATATATTTTCCCGCAATTTACCGTTTTGGTAAAGAATTAGTAATTAAAATAACCTACCTACTTTTTTATTTGCCTATAGGTACTTACTCTATGATATTTAAAAAAGACAGTTATATGTAATTAAAAAGAAACTATAAATAAAAAATTTGCCCCAGGTTAGCGACCGCGGGGAGTGTCCCCAGAAGGCTGGCTGCATTGCCTCGCTGGATTGCGAGGCAATGCAGAACTAACTAAAGAACTAACTAACTAGAACTAGCTAACCTAACCTACTTATCATATTATATTATGAGAACTAGTGGCTATAATAGATATACAACTTAGCCTTAGTGCTGCATACTGCCTCTAAAGGGCACATTATTATCACGAACATAATTTAGAGCAAGATTAATTTAATACTGAGACCTGACTTTAAACAGTACCACTATTCTGATATTACTGTCATTATCAATCCACAATTTTCTTATATCCTATTAGACTGACAAAAATATAGATAAAGTTTCCTTCCTAGTAAGTACCTACTTACATACGTGTCTTGTTTGCTCAACATTGGTCATATCAGATAATAATTGTTATATAATAGTTTCCTATACAGACGAACAATTCGAACTTAAGTTTCCTGGTGTTGAAATGACTACAATAATAATATATGTACCCATATGTGAGTTTATGTTCATCTAGGGTAATCCTAGGATAGATGGCCATAGAGGATAGATGGCCCATCGAAATATTTCCAACATTCACCACGAGAGGGCGTACGTCGTCGTGTCAGTGTGAACGCAGCCATTGTACCGGTGTTTCTGTGTCGAATTTCAAGAGAAAAATCCATGAAAAAGTGAGTAATTTGCGATTTATCTTTACAGCAAGTTCGATTTTTTTTGCACGTAGTTAGTCATTAAACGGTTGTCATATGTAGACATGTATATTTAACCGTATTTAAAGTTGTATCACTAAAAACATATACTAGCCTATAACATAACCTCAAAATAAATTACTATTGTTGATTTATTTGGAATATAAACAGGTGGGCCAACTCTCCTATAGGTTTTAGGAGTGATGGCCATAATTTTTCTAGGAGAGATGACCATGTTTTTAAGCAATTTTCTTGTCATTTCAGATACCAAACCGGTACGTTCGTGCATGTGATGAACGTGGTAAATTAGTGACTCAATCACTGAGAAGACAAAATAAAGCGAGAGAAATCTACTGGTAAATAATGTGACAAAAAGAAAAAGAAAATTACACTACAAAGGAAAAAGGTCCGTAAGAGACAAGAATCTACTGATATGAAAAATGACGATGAACCGATATCTGAGAAGAAAAAAATAAAGCGCGAGAAATCTACTGGTAAAGAACGCAACAAAAAGAAAAACAAAAGTACACTACAACGGAAAAAGACCCAGAAAGGACAGGAATTTAGTGACACGGAAGGAGAAGATAAACTGATACTCCTGGAGAGTGGTGACTCTTCCCTCGTAATATAAATAACTGTGTTGCATGCGGAGAAAATTACTTCGAAACACAATTAACAGAAAATTGGATTGAGTGCATTGTGTGTAAAGGCTGGGTACATGAAAACTGTACAGAGATTTTACGATAAATGTCACCCATGTGGGAGGAAAGCAAAGAACCTGAAAGAAAACATAAATGTGGTTAATATATAGAAAGCAAAAGGAAAGGGAAAAGGGGAAAAAAGTAAATAGTGTGTCCTAAATTGTATGGCCATCTTACCTTAACCACTATGGCCATCTCATATTGATTGGTATAGGAGAGATGGCCACCCAAGTGTTAATAAAAAAAATATTTTAATTGTATTTAGCATAAGATATTTCAGTTTATTTTGTGTTCAATTTCATTATTAATAAATAAGCGTTCCAAAGATATTTGCAAAGTTGTTTTATTTGATGAAGAGGTGGAGTAAATGACTTTCTAATAAAACTATGGCCATCTATCCTAGAATTACCCTATAGCACCACCGTAATCAGCAAATATAAGTTGGCCAAAATGTCCACGATATCTGTAAACCGTTAAGTAATGCCATCTTGCTTTGTGCGATAAAGTTGTACCTACTCATATTACATATGTCCTTTTTTACTCTTAATGCGTGTATAATGAAGAAATGATACATATCTATAATAATACGATTTTAGAGACATAAATATTGTAAGAACTTTATATATAGTTTTATAGGCCACGACTAAAACTATAATGTTCTTTGCCATTTTCATCTTTGATTAATCAATTCTTTAGTGGAATTAAAATAGGACATTATTCCAAAAAGCTATAAATTATTGGAACTAGACCGACACAATATATTTTTATCTTCCACGTAAGTCAGTCAGTACATTGGTACCTAAAACTTGATGTTTTTCCCTTGAACAAAGATCCATCTTATCATTACTCACATGATATCAAATATCGATTAATGTCATGGAAAAAAGATAATATTTGAGCCGTCTACTCTAATTAAAAGATTATAGATTGATTTTATAATGAATATTAATCTACATTATTGTATGTTGGGATGAGCTCGAAATATTTGACAAATATAGTATTATATATGTACGAGTATGATGAAATTCTAATTGAGAGCACAGTAGGTAGAGTATCCACAAAGCAAACAAAAGTAAGGAAATACAGAAACATTGACCACATATTGACAGATTGGAGGGTGTCATGTTTGCTCAAATCGGTTTGACCGATTATTAGAGGTCGAACCTCTGGGATGCGATACAGGAAACCATTATTGATAAATATTATCAGTGATTTTAGAACCTTACATTTTTTATATACTTACTTAATGCATATTATCTGTGGTATGTGCCCTTTACTTGAAGGCAAATTATATTTATTTAAAATAATACGATTTCACAATGAATCCTGGAACTATAAGAGGCTGTAATTCTTTTGTAAAATGATAAATGCCTAAATATATTCATGTTTTTATCTAAAATACGACATTGTTCTAGATAAAAGTCTCTTTATACAAATAATGATGATATGTAGGGCAAGTGTCGCTTAATAAGAACTATTGTCAATATTTAAGTTGTTGATAAATTAATTATTATTAATAAACAGTTTGAGGATGCTACTTTGACGACCTACTTTTGAGAATAGTTAATAAATACGACGAATAATAATTTAAGAAAACTGAAGAACACAAAATATTTTTCTAGGAAATAAATAAAATAATAACGTATTTAGATAACGATAAAGATTGCAGCCACCTTAGTAATGTAAAACACAGTACTTATAAATATTGATATCTTTGTGAATCAGCAGTTTAAAAAATAAAAATACTATCCTTTACGCAAATAAAGATAACGAATAAAATAACTTGTGAGATAAAAACAAAATTTCAATTTTATGAGTTATGCTTTAATAAATAATTGTCACCGTCATTAATTTTATTCCAATCTCTTTGATAAGAAGTTAAAAAAAATGATAAGAATGGAGCCACTCCGATTGGCATCTCCACATTATGATTACGCGCTCTCAAAAACAATGATCCACCTGAACTCGCCCGCCGGACAATCTGTAGCAACGAAACGATCGTCGCTAGCTGTCTCGTTCACTCTCGGCCCGCGTGAGATGCGCTCTCTCCTTCTCCCCGCGCCCTCGGCCGCCGCTCTCGACCAATAGGCGGCCATCTTTTGCTCCCCCGAGAGCAGAGCGACAGTGCGTACTCTCATCACAATCACAAGGAGACAACATCTCGCCGCGCGAGGTTGTCGTTCGCGGGAGATGCGCTCTGGATGCAACACGAGAAAAATATATAACTTGTAATTAGTGCCTTAGAACTTTTATATAGTGTTAAAAGACTGTAAATCTGTGCTCAAAAATTATTATAAGGTGATAAGTGAGAGACTGGAAGCTTTTGGTGTATTTTGGACATTTCTTTATTGAATATTCGGGTGTCGCCGGCTGATAGCGGAAAAATTATCCACGATTGGGTGAGTGTTATTTGATTAGATTACGATGCAAATTATCGTTTATGTCGACGGTGGTCGTCGCCCCTGGGTTGTGTTTTTTTAGTTTGCTAAAATAGTTTCGGTAAAATTTCTTCGTATATTGTTTAGTGCAATAGCGACTGTCAAATGTTTTGTCGTCTATCCACATTTTGGACTTTCGAAGGTGCGTAATTTATGAAATTGTACGATTTTTTTTCAACAAAACTCACTGTTAAAAAAGTTTCAAACATACACCTACGATGTTTTTTTAATAAATGATTGTGATACATTTTTATTTAGGAATTGAATTTTGAAAATACACTTTCAAAGTTATTTTTAATATTAAAAAAATAAGAATAATAACCATACTTTATTGTATTATAATTATTACGTATTATATTATTTATTTATTATTATTATCTTTCAACAGCTCAGTCAACTTAATTCTTATTTAATACATTTTATCAATTAAAAACAATTAGAAAATTATGTAGATAAGTATAAAAAATAGCCACCAATTAGTATTATAATTATTACGTACAACATTTGCAAAAAAGATCTATAGATCCTACAGGTTTCTATAAAGTATCCAAAACGTAGGGTGAGCACTTTCTCCGTCGGATAAGGCGGATAGTTTCGCACATTAAATAATTTACTTATACTTATTTCAGGAGGTACATATATTTTGTATCTATAGTATGCTTCCAGACTATAATATTATAACCAACTAATGCTATTATTCTAATGATGAATTTAGTAGATTAATATCCAATTTTGATAATCATAATAATACTTAACACCAAAAAGAAAGTCATAATCTTATCAGTAATTATATTATATGAGAATCTAATAAGAATCGTCGCTAGTTAAAATTGGCTACGGTTTATTAATGATTCTCATCTTTTTACTCAATTAATTATTTTATAGGTAATACCCATACAATATATAGAAAATTATACAGGCAAATTATTTCAACGTAAGTTTATGATGGAAGTAGGTAAATTAGTATTTTATAAGTATATTTCAAGAGTTTCAAGAAAATGTTGTGTTTTATCTGAACATGATAGTTTTCAGAATAATGTCAGGCTATAGGAAGAACACAGATCTCATTGTTGATTACGTTTTTCCTCATTTTTTCTTAGTGATTGGCGATTCGCGTATACCTTATCTTACGAGGGAATACCCAATGTATTTTGAAAGGCTATAATGAATTAAATGGAACCAATGTAACAATCGGTTACTTACAGATAGAATCTATGTAGTAGAATACATTATCTAAGTAAGACTTATTATTGCACAATTTTATAAAACATTTTCTGTCAGCTAATTTTGTTACACACATTTTTTTTCTAATTCATGTCTAATATTTAATTAGCATCAATACTATTATCTTGAATCACAAATAAAATCATCAAAGAATAAACTCGTATAAAATCTATGCAAATACACCACTACATTTCTTTAGCAAGTACAATAATAAAAACATCATTATCGCCACTGCATTAGTTACGATAACATCTCAATCTCATCTCTTATTGAGACATTAGACGCAATCTCTAGTGTTTGGAGATAACTGATGTGCACTTGAGAAGAGCACTTTTATTGCTCATTGCTATCGCTTAACAACTGCTTTATCTGTCCACGACACATCTAAAGCGTTTGTAATGACGAGATTACGTCACAACAGCCTCTTCACGTAAGATGTTATAGCAATTTTGTCACGAAATCACTGATACGAGATATACGAAAAGTTATGTAATGATTTGTAATAATAATAAACAGTAATAAAGTCAATATTGGTAAATCGATAATAATTAATGTATTTTTAGAGGAATTACGATTTTTTTATAGCTGCAATAATTTATTTTATGTGTGTTAAGTAAGAAATAAATGAAAAGAGCTTGTATACTCGTTTTATTAAACAATTTTGCTCTATAACGAATAAATATACAATATGTATCAAAGTCTACTTAAAACTTATGCGCTAAAGTATTTGAAAAATTAAAGAACTTAATGGTTCATGAGATAACGATTACGAAGCTGTTAGCTATAAAATATTATTGCATTGTTATTATTAGAAATAAGAGAGTACGTCCTATTGTCATTCGATCACGTCTACACAACTGATAGTGATAAGGGGAAAAATCCTTGCGCTGATAAGTTAGTATGTACATAATTATTTTTTGTTTCTTTATCTTCATCGGCTACGGTTTAAAACCTTTAAGCAGGAGATAAATAATAATACATTTTGACAAAATCTTACTATGACGATATAGTCCAAAGAAAGAATGATAAAATTATATTTCATCATGATGATTATCGAAGGAGAGCTTAAATAAACTAGAAGTAACAAGCAATTATGGATTACTTACACTCGTATTGGTATTTTAATATTAAACACCATATAGATACATACAGTCAAAGATATCAGTCTACTTTTTATATCATTAAAGTGAAAGTCAATAGATCTTAATGGTCAATTATGCCAAATATCTGCAGCATTTATTTTATTAAAATGAATCGTCGCTGAGTAAGTATTAACAACAACCATTATTGTAGTACGTACATTATAAAGTTTTTAGAAGGACGAATTGGTCACAATTGCTGACTTTCACTAAAGAGCCACTTATCGTCACGGCTAAGATAAGTAATAAATATTGTATTACGGTTCTTGGTACTTTCCGAGTAATGTGTAATCCTACACATCAAAGAAGCCGGTATGAGGCGGCGGCGCTTTACCTTTTGTTAGCTAAATACTATGTGAAAAGTGAGAAGGTTTAGCATGATTATAAGAATTAAGATACATATACAAACACAGCAATTTGTGACCCATTTATGTAATAGTAGGTTAGCCGTTACTGGGTAGTGTTATTAGGTAGTGTTATTATTTAGATCTACCGATCTCGCTAAAAATCATTTTCGTGTAAAACTAGGTAAATACCTGTATTATAATTTAGAGCCTTATTAGAAAAAAGCTAAGATTATTCATACCTACATTTTTTCTTCAATCATTGCATCGATCGACGTTCGCAGTTACAAATTAACAGATGACAATTGTATAATAATGTATGAAGTTATATTCTAAATGGTAATATAAAAAAGCATAGTAATAATTCTTAAAACATATAAACTCTCAACAAAGATCTAAAGAATATTGACAATCGCACCGCACATATGCAATTGTTAGCTCGCTAGTTTGGTACATAATACGCTGATGGTAGTTATGTAGACGCATACCAGCCGGGCAGGTTATTAGCACGCATTGTCTGGACTATAATAGGTCGCTCGAGGTGCGCACGCGCATATGGGCTCACATCTCGAGCATGGTGGCCATAAAAAGGAAATCTAAATGTTATATCTTGATTTCGAACGTCAAGACCGTAATATCTAGCAAGAACCATGATAAAGTTTCAGTTTTTTTATGTAGGAACAATTACCTAATTCAGTTCTACTTATACTAGATATTAATTAATTACGTTTAAAGTAATGATCACACTACCTAACTTAAGTCTTTCAATCTCCACTCATACTGAATCCATTCTTGAATTAAACTGCCATTAACTCGCTTATTAACTGGTAAAGATCGATTTGAGCAATAACAAATTATATTATTTAAACTTTTTCTGTATTATAAAGCTCCATTGTGCAATTAAGCGATTATCTCCTTTAATTTGTAAGTAGGACTGTCCTACTTATTTCCGCAATCATCGTGTCCCTACCTGATAGGTACAGATGGGTAGTAAGTACCCTCATTTCTCGATCAATGATTAACACAAAGCCCAGGAAGTTTTACTGATAAGGTTAAGGGACTGTGACTCAGTTCGCCTCTTTGTGACTACACTGAAATGACTGTTAACAATTAACAGATGGTTTCTATTATTGCACTACTTTAAAAAGAAACTAGAACCCTAATAATAAATATCTCTGGGTAGGTTTGTCCATAAGTTTCTTTCGTAAGAGTTTTATAGAATTCGTATGTAAATCGTTTCCAGTTAAAATTAAAAGCCAAAAAATAAATAATATCTTTTACTATTTGTCATGTCCGTAAGTTTCTTTCGCAAGAAGATTCATTTTGTAAACCGTTAACATAAATTGACAATAAAAATATTAGATTTTTATTAGATATTATGTAAATAGGTATTTAAAACTCAGAATCTAATTGTAATAGTCACAAAATTGTTTGTGAAGGTATTTTTTTTTGTGAACCAGGTACCTACTTAGACCTATTTCATTTTATATTTTATACTCGCTCTCCGCCACTTAGCTCGAAACGTGATTAGCTAATGAAAGTAAGATTATAGCCATTATGATAAACAAAAAGTAGACTTGTCCGATGTTCCGCAATCACTTGTATTAGATCATAATTAATTAGTTATAATTATGCGTTTAACGAACGCAATCCAACGCTTGGGTGAAGTCGAAACATGCGGACTTTATCTTTGTCATGAAAATAAATAAAACACTATTGGTTATAATAGACAGGTTCTCAACATAATAATGAATGAATCATATAAGTACCTAACTCATAACTCATTTATTCAGATCTTAGGAACACTAGGTACACTTGATCACGTCAATCAACAATATATCAGAGAAATTTTCAACAATATGAAAAACTAAACCTATGCTGGACAATCTGTTGGCAAAGAGCAGACCGGTTATATTACAATATATATATTCACACTACCCGTTTCACTACAGAATTGCAGCTATTTATTATAATTATTAATTGTATTAAATCTATATTAAAGTTATAATTGTGTGTATATGTAAGCATTATGGATTATGTCCATAAAATATAAATGAAATTAGAAGCTGCTGTAAAGGGGCCTTGTCATACAATTATTGTAAAATTAAAAATATTATAACTATTATTTTATAGCTGCTGTAAAGTGGCATTGTCATACATTATAATAAGTTGACTAGAAATATATCTACAACGTCAGGATAAAAGCTGCTGTATGTGAGCATTGTCATTTACTTAATTTATACTAATTTTGCAAGCTTCTTATGTAAGGTTTCTTTCTTCTAACACGTCTTTTAAATTATAGTAGCTTTTCTTGATAAGAATTTTCTTAATAGTTTCTTTAAATTTTATCCCGTTAAGATCCCGTATATCCATTGGTAGCATATTGTAAAGTTTGACGCCATTACATAAGAAGCTTTTTGACACTTTTCTTAACCTAATAGCAGGGAGGTGGATGTTGCTTATCTGTCTCGTGTTATAGTTATGTGTATCCCCAACCAGAGTGTAGCTTTCGATATTTTTCTTTATGTACATTAAACATTCAAAAACGTATGCACTATCTACCTACCTATACTATTAAAAAAACGAAGCCCAAATCAAGTGTCTTATTTTGTAATCAAAAACTACCCTACCGTACTAACATTTTAAGCTGCATAGTTGTTTTCGCATTATTAGATCGGATTACTTTATTTTCACAATGATGAACAGGTTCGATCAATCAGTTCCTTTAGTGTTACATCACAACAGGTAATTAGACTGGTATTTGTTTACAAAATAAGACACTTGATTGGGCTGCGGTATATGTACGTTAATAAAAGCGAATTTATTGAAAATAGAAAATAAAATCAGATCCGTTTTCTTTTAGAAGCAGGTATGAAGAAAAAACGTAAAAGTGAAATAGTATGGGCCTTTCTCAGTTTCCCAATATTTGACCGGAGTAGTACACAAAAAGTTATACAATGTAGGTAGGTACTAAAAGTATCTACAATTAAACGATATTTTTGAGATAATTTTTCGGGTCGAAACGCGACGGGTGGAAACGCGATCGGGTCGAATCGCTATTGACCCTGAATTCCAACACATTTTGGCCAATGGCATTGGGCCATGCCTGCCATAATTAAAAAAAAAACAATGACTTTTTTGGTACACTAAAATAATTTGGCTTAAGCATAGCCAACGCCATCTATAGTAATCAAAAAAGCTTGACCGTTTAAAAAAAGCCTCATTGAGGGACTTTATAAAAAATATTATCAAAGTGGGCAAATTAAGGTTGAGAACCTGGATCGTATAGACAGGCGGTCTTGTCGCTTAAAGCGATTTCTTCCAGGGAATCTTAAGGTTGTATTAAAGTGTTTGTTTCCATTGCACAGGCGCCGCCGTGTCCGCACGTGGCGGGTCATGCAGGGCGGGGCCGCCGCCCTCGCGCCACCCGCGGCCGAGCCACCGGCGTCGCAACGTAAGTACTTTTTTTCCGTGTGGTTTAGTGACTAAGCCTAAATGTCAGAGTTATTCAGGCCGCCCGTAGGCCTCTAAAGTGGCCTGACAGCTACCAAGCGACAGCAACCGGGACCAACTGCTTAACGTGCTTTCCGAGGCTCAAGTGAAAATGTCATTATTTTTATTTTATTAAGACATAGAAAACCAACAGCTTATTTACTTTGATTTTATAAAAGCAAGAAGCCAATTATAGGTCTTCACTTATAGACTATATTAGCGGTTACTCATTCAACATTGATCCATAATTAGACTTGATAAAAGTTCTGACTAGTCGAAGCCAGAGGACGCCCAACATTCGATACTGAGCTGCTATTGAACTATTAAGATCTCAGATGAAGATAAAGAGAGTATGCGTCCGTCCATCGTATCTCACTGGAGTGCAATCTGATACCAATGTTATGTGAACGCAATAGGGATGTGCCTTTCGGATTTACATAAACTAAAAATATGGGAAAATCTCCTAAGAAAAGTTGACATCCCTCTATAAGTTAATTTCGTAGACACATGAAAGAAGGGCTGCAATAAACCAAAAAAACCTCGCTCAAAAAATTAGCAGGTTTTTTTTCTTAAATTTCCAGCTGAAATAGGAAACCCAAAATCTGTAACTTCGTAATTTGAGACCTCAAAATGAGGTTTAAAGAAAAGCTTTTGAATCATGACAACAGCACTTGAAAAAAAATTAATAAGGAAAGGGTCAGGACAAAGCGTCGATAATTTTTTTTTGCTACTTAGGTAAGTAGAACACATTTTATCGATGCCTTCATCCAAAATAAACGCTTGTAAAATTCCAGTCATTTTTGGGGATTCACAAAACCTGTACAAATCATTCTAGCCACGTGGCAACCCTGACGACCAGTCACTTGAACCCTGCCTCATGACTGAATGGTGCGCACGCGCTGCATTCGACACTTTGGCATTTCTAACTACCCTTTAACTTTTACGGCTTATTACAGAAGCGCGCTTAGCCTTTAAATATATTTAAAGTTAGTCCACGGTAGCTTTCGGTACCTCTAACGAAGTGTGATAGTGACAAAACCACGGTTTAAAGGAAGTGAGGTTAAACTAGGTAATATGGCTAAGCATAGATGATTACGACGACAACGAAAATGCATGTACCGCCATAGACACAACTAATTAAGTTTTTACAATTACATTTATGCAAACAGTTAAGTTTTGACTATTACATATTTATGTAAGTAGTTCAGTTTTGGCTATCTTTCTAACGAATAAACTGTGACTAAATTTTACTCAATACATGGGACCAAAATGTGACCAAGTTCCATTATGACCTTATACACTAACTCTTACATATTTATGCAGTCACCGATTTAGTTGCTGCTGAGATTTGATTGCCATTCAGTGTGAAAATATTCCTCACATTGACACCAGTACAGGACAGTATTAAGGTTAGGTAGTCGTGCATTTTTTTCTCCTCAGCGTTTCCTTCTAGCTTTCCTTGCAAAGTGTTGTAAGTAAATTCAAAAAAATGTTGACGTTCAAAAATACGTGTATTCCCATCGTCTCCCAAGTGCCCTGATGGGAATTTTTTCCCATCCTCCCCCAAAACATTTTTATACACGAATACACTCATAAATATTGATTCTGAGTCTACGGCTTCGTTCTGAGCTCAGCCAATACCCAGCTGATAAAATGTTTATGAGGCATCCGGTGTATGTCGACATACTACGTTTTATTGTTATTTTATTAGAGTAATAGTTAAGAAAAACGCACAAGGTTTAGTTGTGAAATACTTGAAATAGAAGCAATTAGGAATTCCTGAATAATTTTGTTTTATTGGCTTGCGAATAGAATTGCGAAATAATTAGTGCGTTGTTTTAGAATTTGCGTTTGATTGAAATGTGCGAAAATATCGTTACCATATTTTATGGAAGTAAATTTTTTGTAAGAAACAATTGACCAAACGTTCAAGTCGATTTGACAAGTTATAATAATAAGTATTTAAAAAATATATCGTAATATAGATTTGGAATATACCTACCTAGTACCTTTTTTTTTAATAAAATTGATTATATTAGAAGATAATGTATTTTTTTAAGAAATAATAATAAAGCTGTATAAAAAGAGAACACGTTGATGTCTTTTGTATGTGAAGCAATGAATGCTACAATAGACATCAACGAGCTCACAATTTTAAATCTCACATAATAAAATTGAATACTCAAAAAGTTTTCGCAACTGCGTAATCCCTACGTCGGATTTCGATCTTGAGTTTTTGAACTAGCGTACCACTCAAAAAGTTTTTCGCAGCGATCGTCGGAAGAACGTCATTCGAAACTGCCTACATACCGAACCCAAATAAAGTATACCTAAACGGAAAACATCACTGATTACAAAAATTATTTCTCCTACAAAATTCTTCAGTCTTGGGCTTTTATATGGAGTCGTTCGACAGTGTTTCCTCATCCAAGTCTCACTACAGGGTGTCCTTGAGTTCATTCGACAAATTGAAATTGGGAGTTGTACTCATGATAAATATTAAATTGGCAAGGTTTTTTAGTTACTTACGTCACAAATCACACTATCTTAGAAATGATAATAATCACCATTAAGTCAAATTCCAGTAAAAGAAATCATTGCAAAAAATGACAATGCCAGATTCTGCCCCACTATCAACCGCTAGAAGTACAAGATAACGAATAAATGTAAAAATATCTCCGTTTTTTATTAAAATTTTCGGTTTAAAATAAAGTTTTGTACATCTAGCGAGTCGAAAAAACAGCTTAATTAAGAATTCAGAAAATAGTAAGAAATCGAAGCGAATTATTCATTGTTTTTGTTATTCTTCTATAGGAATTGCGAGAGTAGGTAGTAGAAAATGATACTGATTATGATTATGCAATATGATACCTGTAATAAGTCCCCAACAAAATGATAAGTAGCTTAAATGATCACGTAGTTTTGTAGGTGGGGCAAAGCTCCATTGAAATGTGGCAATGTCATTTTAACTACCTTAAAATATGAAAACTCCAAAGATGCACATATTTTTTTATGATAGTTGAATTTATTGTAAATATTTTTGTGTATCAAATTGTTTAATTTACACAATATGTCACAAACCTAACCGTCCACTTAATTTTGTCGAATAAATTCAAGTCCTGTATAGATCTCATTAGAGCGTCATTAAGTCGAGGAATTCGGTTTGCTCAGCCGACTCGAGGAGAATCTCCCGAGCTACAGAAGTCCCATCCTTTTGTATCGCAACACTTGTGTCCACAGACGCATCTTGGGGCCTTCTGATGGCGAGAGGTTCATCTAGGTGAGATACTATCTTACACAATTTTTGTCTGTAATTATATCAAGTCAATACTCATGATTGTTTTGCTATAAACTTACCTATCTGTCCTTACAAGCAAAGATATACGTCTGATAATTTCTGTTAATTTAGGATAGTGAAATAAGAACCTACGTACATAAAACTACTTATTGACGCTAATTTAATATTTAAGGCATGAAAATACAAAATTATGTTTTCGTAGCAGGATTATGTCGTCTATTCCGGTCCGCCCCCAAATCATTATATTATTTAAAATAAAACGAACAGAATAAAATTTGTTAGTTAATTTATGTGTTTATTTCGAGAATTAACTAGTACTTTTTAAAATAACAAACAAATAAAACTAATGTTTTGGCCGAAAATGTAGGTAAGTAGGTACGGTGGAACACAGAGAAAGGTGTACAGAAGAGTTTTTAAGGTTGAGATTTTCTCAAAAATTACTTGACCTATTGCAAAAATTATTTCACTGTTAGATAGATAAAAGTGAAAACTATGTAACTGTAAAATAATTATTAAATTCGGTCCAGTAGTTTTTGAGAAAATCTCAACCTTATTGACGCCCCCTGTATACTTATCTCTGTCTTCGACTGTACGTACTCTATATCAGTCATATTATCAAATCGAATCTAATGGATACCTCATGCATCCAAATTCCTCAAGTCTATAGGAAACATATCACTCCTCGTTTCTGTAGTCGTGTAAAAATAGGTGTAGTTACCTCATAAGATGGTATCGACAGCTTATCAACTCGAACCACGTCATAAACTCATTACTCATCTGTTATCAGCCGGTCCATACCAAACTTGCAACTTTGCCCAATCAGGCAAACATCAATTGGGAACGGAACACACGAGGGCATAAACGCGTTATCAGATAATAATACCGTTAGTGTGTATACGCCTTTGGCTAACTGTCATTGTCAGTCATTTTCTAAGAAAGGACGTCATACAAAATTATCAGTTCCTTTTTAAGATGAATTTCTATGACTGTTTTATTGGCTTGCTAAGATTACCTGAAAATAGTTTTATCATTGTACAGACAGCACATTAATTACCTAACACTTGCGCTGTTATGCTTCGCGCACATTATGCCGGGCCGCAGCGTGTCGGGGCGGGCCGCAGCGCAGCGCAAAATGCTTACTTACGGGCCGTGTCGCAGCGCATTGACGGATTTTGCGTACTGCCAGATACCGTAAAATGAACACGGGCGCGCGTGCACTCCAATCCGCTTGCTATAGCACACTGTGCGGGGCGGGCCGCATCGCATGGATGCAAATCCGCCTCGCAATAATGCGAGCCGCTGCGGCCCGGCACAGTGTGCCATAGTTCATAAAAATTGTATTAAAGCGATTTGAGCGGATTTTTGCGCTCCGCCCCGACACGCTGCGGCCCGGCGAAATGTGCTCGGACCTCTAGGGTTAGTGCAGACCGACGGAGTGGCGGCTAAGCGACTAATTCAGTAACAACTTGAACTCAACCTTACATTCTGCAACATACGACTGTAATCGGTATACAGAAGTGTGAGCTGCGCGTGACGGCGCACGGAATGGCGCGGAGGATCTCAATATATCGTATGTTGAAGTAAATAAAGTTCAAATCGCCAAAACATCTGTCGCTTCGCCAGTCCCTTTCTAACTTAGTTTTTTAACGAAGTATGAAAGTGACAAAACATAGTTTAAAATAAGTAAGGTAAAAAACATTTATTCAAATAACAATAAAATCCTAAAAATAACAATCTTAAATAATACTAACCTAAAAAAATATAAACTAAACTAAAAACTATATATACAATAGGTCGGTTGAACTATCTGAATGGCTTAGCATTACAGATAGTTCAACCGATCCCCGTTGTCCGGCAACGTGCCCAAAATGCTGGCGGCATTTCCCCTCTGGATCGCTAGGCTGATCCTTTGGGCGAAATAGTAAGGTTAATTTGCTTTCGTATCAGGTTTTCATATAAGCAAAACAATGATAAAAACGTCCTAATAGTAAAACGGCCTATAAACAGCCTGTCACATTAACAAAATGACCTACTAGTAGCAAATTGTCATAATATCAAAAGGACATGTTAGCTAAATGTAGTGGCTAATAGGCCTTGACGTACAAAATATGAAAAAAATCTTTCTGAAACATTCATCTGAAATCAGACATTTTCTTTAAATAAGTAATAAACACCTTAATCAAGCCTTTTGGTATCGACTCGTGAATGTAAATTGTGAGGTAAACAACCTTCGCTTGGACGTGTGCGTGAGCTTTACATAATATAATAGGGTGTGTATGTGTGTGTGCAGTGCCATACGACACTTACTCGTGACGTATTTGTCGATTATTTTTAACTTCAAAGGCAGTTGAAAAGAGGCCATTGGTCTGACTTTTAATTTTTTACTCGAGAAATATAAAATAAAAAAGTCATCGGTTATCGATAAATAAGAAATAAGTTATCGTTACTGAACACACTAGTAAGTAGGGATACTTACTATGATCTTTCAGTATCACCTAAACCTTGTACAGTCAAAGACAGATAAGTATACAGGGGGCCTCAATAGGGTTGAGATTTTCTCAACAACTACTGGACCGAATTTAATAATTATTTTACATGGTTCCAAACCTTGTAACATTCTGTTACATGGTTTTAACTTTTATCTATCAAACAGTGAAAGAATTTTTGCAATAGGTCAAGTAGTTTTTGAGATAATCTCAACCTTAAAAACTCTCCTGTACACCTATCTCTGTGTTCCACCGTACCTACATACACGCGGGTAACACTTACTTTTTAGACTAATAGTTGGAACGATTTCGACGTTATTATCAAGAAGAATATCGATCTAAACTATCGGTCTAAATGCCAGCTTCAATCAAGAAAGTGAGTCTTATCCACAATAACTTAGAAGTTAGACGTTAAAATATCTTCTTCATAATTTCAAAACTGTAAATAACCTACAATACTATGCGCATACGTAGTTCCATGGCTATAATAAACCAATCAAAATGGGCTGTAATTGTAACTCTAGACACGTTCGCGTATCACGTCCAAAGTACAGCTACTGCCATCTCTCGGGCCCTTTCATCAATATTCACCTGTCCATCTCAGTCCCCCACTATATGGCCAGCGTTGCTTGAAGCACGGATCTAGGATGGGGGCAGGGGGGCAATTCCGCTCACGCCACACGAAGGTGGCAATGGGAAGGGATTTTTTTGACGTATCTTCCTTCGTTCGTTCGTTCTTATGCATCCTAACATAATATAGAGAACGAGGGGTCACTGGGCGATGTCTGTGTGATCTAAGCTTTAATATTGAAAGACTATAATTGTCCATCACTATGCATTCTGAAAAATGCTGTTGATAGTTAATCTTTAGCTACATACTAAGGCATTATAATTTGTTGTTACGTTGATTGTTAATTCAGGTACCTACCTACTTTCATAATTTTTAAATAATAATAGGTAAGATACGTTATTTATTATTTTGACCACCATCATGTGGGGGTCATTTTGAGCCCTGGATCCGCGCCTGCACCCCACGGCCTGCAGAGCTGCGCGCGCGCCTAATTGGGACGCTTTTCCGTTGAGAGAAAGCGATCGATCGAGTGGAAAAGGTTTTGGGGGGCGTCGATTGGTTCTGAGATTTGTCACCGAATGACGTAATATTGTAGTATAGTGGCCACAATCAGATATGTTTTGTGATACAGTTATGTATGTGCCGGAAATTGGCATTTACAGATTCTATTAGGTTACTTTTACGATTCGAATAGGGTTCACTTTGTGCTAAGTACCTATGACCCTAATGAGTCAGTATCTAGCTCTTTACTATTGTTAAAGTACTTGGCAGATCTGGGAATATAACTTAGGGCTATGTAACAGAAATTAAATTCTAACTATGCACCAGCGAGCGTAAGGAATTTTCAATTGTAGTTTTAAAAAAAATCTCTTAAAACGGTTCGGTCGCCTTTAGAGTAATTTGTAAAAATCATTGGCAGGGCCTGTTGACGATAGAATTCAACCAGTTTTGTGTTTAACCATCTCACCCTATTGTACTATGAAAAGTTTACGTTTAAAACCAATGGAATGTAAATTAATACCTAATGAAGTGAAACAGGAAACTGCGTAGTGACCGGTGGCGGTGTCATGTTGCCAGCGAAACTAGATCGCACGATGGCCAAGTAAACAAAATTTTCATTCATCATGAACTTGATTATATTTTATTATCATTGGTAACTTGCGAGTCTTCAAAAATTGTGCTATTTCGTAATTTTTACCGAACACCTCACATTTCAATTTATAGTCAATGCACTTAAATTGGGTTAGGGGCAAGAGCCGCTATTTAATCTAATAGGTATCTTTGTGAAGCATGATGAAATACTTAGTTCAATTTGTACTTAAGTCTGTGCTTAAATAATCAATTGATCGCACTCTTTATTTCTCATAGCATTTTTACAGCCGAGATTTGTAGACAGCTTTAAACACGAACTCAGCGCAAGCTCGCACTTACGACTGTCAAAATTGTATGAAATCTGACAGTTATAAGACCGAACTCAAACCTCACTCATATTCAAAATTGTCTGTAACTTGGTATATCTATCTTACCACTGTAGAAATTCATAGCATTTTTATAGTCTATGAATTTTCCACGGAAACTCAGGTAGGTATATCTAAATTTAAGACACAAAAGAACCCAGTGGTGCTGTGGTTAGGACACTGGGATTGCGTTACAGAGGCCCGGATTCAAACAACCGATTTTCGAAGTAACTTACATTAAGCCGATCGTTAAACATTGGCCCAAGGATTGAACCCAAGACCTCGCCATTCCGTGGCACGCTCTATTCCAACAGAACCACCATAATTTTAAATTCTGCCAGTGAAATAGTCTTCTCTGACGCAAGGCGTACTTATGCACGTATTTAAAACGTAACTTAATAAGGTCTCAATCGAACAGTGTCAATCTGACTTTCTCATTCCTGCGCCCATCTTGCACGAAGGATGGACATCATTAATGCAGGTCATACCCGCGGCTTCCGCGACTAACGGTCACGTTATGAAGCTTATGATCACCGGTGCTCGCCGGAATAATGTTAGGAGACATACCCATAAGTTATACATGATCGGGTTATGGGTGCATGTAACGGGAGAGAGCCTTACCAACCTAGGTACTGTCTAACTAGGATCTAACAAAGAGAAAGGTGTACAGGAGAGTTTTTAATGTTGATATTCTATCAAAAAGTACTTGACCTATTGCAAGAATTATTTCACTCTTAGATAGATAAATGTAATTGTAAAATAATTATTAAAATCGGTCCGGTAGTTCTTGAGAAAATCTCAACCTTAATGAGGCCCTCTGTGTGTGTGTGTGTGTGTGTGTGTTGTGTGTGTGTGTGTTGTGTGTGTGTGTGTGTGTGTTCTTATCTCTGTCTTCGTGTGTACAGAAGAGTTTTTGAATTTGGGATTTTCTCAAATTCTAGAATAGAATGGAATAATCGTTTATTTGACTTATTTATTTATTTCTACTGGACTTAGACACTGTTAGATAGATAAAAGTTAAAACTATGTAACTGTAACAGACAGAACACCGGTGGGTCGATAGGGATAGTTAGGAGACACCCGTGCTTATACATGATTGATCTGGTTATGGATGCATGTAACGGGAGAGATACTAAGTTTTCCGATATTCCAATTAACGCCATTCAATAATGGCGACTATTGTCAAAGGCGTGCTCATGCTCATCCCTTTTCAACGTCATTATAGCAATATCTTTTGTAGAATTTTATTCGAGAGATACTCTAATTAAATTTCTCTCATCTCTAGACAATATTCTCCGCTTATAAATAATTTTCCAGGCCATAACCAACCTAATAGCCTATCTATTGACTGAAATACCACATCTCGATTTAAAGACGATGAACGACAGCACAACTGACGAGGCAAGGCAGTAACAGTAAGCAGAACATCAAACTAGACACTCGTCCACACGAAACACTTGGCATGGGCTTAGCCTGCTGACCGTCATATCAGCCGACAATTTTCCAAAAATGGAGACAATATTCCACACAAAATACTTCATTTATTGAGAGAAGAATGCGTGTAGGAGCTATCACTCTGGCACCAAGTGAAACGCTGAATGGCGGTTACGAGCAGAGAACCCATATGCAATATAATATAGGTATGGAAACATACCAATTTACAATGGTTTTGTGCAGGTTGGATGTTCTGTCCACTACACGATAGGAGCGATTGAAAGGAATTTTGCCAAGGAACTATGACTGTCGAGAGCATATCGTGTTTTCCCGTAGGCAGAGACGATGGACTTCCATCTGTTGCGATCCTGGTACACATTATCGCTTCCTCCAAATTCATCAATCTCTTCTACACTCCTCGATTTGTAACATATCAAAGCTATACTATCAATATTATTATAGCAGTGTTATACTATCAATATTTTGTTTCAATTTTGTCCCACTTTTACACTTTTTAACCCATGTATTGAATTACGTGTTGCGAGCCTATTCGCTAGTGCAATGCCTCGGTACCACAAGTCGCGCTGTTTGTTAGCACTCTATGGCATAGCTTTGTGAAATCGGTAATTTATCAAGTCTGTAATTGTCTATGGCGACATAAATGAAGGTTCGGAGCGTGTAATTCGGTCCCGGTCGAGACTCGGTGGAGTGTGGAAGAAAGCGGTACTCGCGACGTCTTCGCCATGTCAATCAAAACGTTTATAATACGTGCTACGCCCCGTTATATACCATTGTTTGACCGTATTGAGGCCCTCGAAGTAGACGGTGACGTCACATTTTATTAACGTAACACATAATGAAATGAGATCGATATTGATAATGGAAAGTTCAGGTAATTCATCAGTATTAGGTGCCCAAGTAGTTTCCAAAAAACAAGTAATAATTGTTAGGTACCATATAGGTATAGTCATGCAACCGTCCTCGGTACTGTGGGCAACCAATTTTACAATCGGCCAAGAGTTCTTTAGAAAATCTCAACCTTATTGACTGACTGTCTGTACTGCACTGTACTAAGTAGATTCCTGCTATTTTTAATGACAATTTAGCAATGTTTTCACATTAATTATCTCCTCCTCCTCCTTCTAGAGAACCTACTCTATTAGACAGGTATATTGGTCAATTTTGGCACTAGACTTTGGTACCACTTCAGCCACAGGAAGTTAGGACGTGGTTACTGCAAAGGACACGTGTCCAGAATCAGTTTTTGGTAATTTAGGAGTCAACAGCCCAATAATCATATCCCCACCAAGGTTCATTCGGGTTCACACGGAGAAAATGTGTGGCATAGATGCGCGCGTCGTGACTTCCTCTTTCCAGCTTATTCGGAATTTAAATGGACCTATCGCGTAGTGACAAGCGTTGGATAGATACGTGTACGGATATCAGTTCAACAGGGATGTGAATGAAGACTGGCACACAGGGACGCCGACTCCGTGGGTGCTCGAGCACCCATACGAAATAAACAGTGCACCCTGAGAATCACAGACCACTTACCCCATAGACCTGTAACAGGAGTGCGCCCGTTTCTGCCCGCACAATTGCTTCGCGTAACCTTGAGATATCGACACGGATTTAATATGGTGCCTCTGCCCCCCTATTGCACTCATCGTGTGACAGAATTTTTCGCTTGCAAATTTGTACCGATTTCATGTCTATGTGGTAAGTGGTCTGTGCTGAGAATAGACATCAAGAAACAGATCAGTAATCGCCTTTTAGGGATGGGCGTTTTTTCATTACCGATGCGGGCAACGTGCCGGTACCTATCCGTTATCAAAATGTTCGTTTGCGCGATGCCGATGCGAGCAAAACGAAACCTCAAAACTCTTCTTGAATGGCATCCACTTTTTGTTTTGAAAGGAAGGGACGTCAAATGAGCATGTGCACCTGTGAGGTTATCTAAAAGCCGGCGCGCTCCTGCTGGCACACGCCTTCTAACATCAGAAAGCCTGCAACAGTGGAGCTGTCGCTCGGCAACCCTACTGCGCTACTTTAGTGAGTTGCGGTGGTTGACGTACTTATTAACTGTCCCGCTACCTACAGAAGAAACCAGAACGGGGGTGGGAGTGGAAACGGACACTAGCCTTCTGATATCAGAAAGACTGCAACAGTGAAGCTGTCCACGTCAACATTTTTTTTATAAATTTACATTTACGCCACTTTGCAAGGAAAAGGTGCCAACGCTGAGAAGAAAAAGAAGGAAATAGGCAAACCTTATTTGACATACATACATACTCTACACTTGAAAACATATCTCTCCTATCGGCAGTTGGGTCGCCGTTGCGCCAAAAAATCAAAATCGGAACGTACCGATTCTCGGAATATTCTTGAAATGCAGGTTTTAGACGATCGACGATACGCATGTAGTTTAATTTAAAATGATGATATTGCAATGCCATTGTTTTGGCTTTCCTGAAATACAGAACATTTATTTGAGGTAAAATTATATTTACGCGGCGCTTGCAAATATCTCGGAAACGACCTTTCAATGTCTTTATTTTATTCATTAGTGATGACGTTGAATTTCAAGAAATTCGAATATTTCATGTCAATCTATTTAAGAATTTACATACTTCTGTCTGTCTGTAAATCTAGAACCGCAAGGCTAGACGGAAGCAATGTGGATGCCAGATTCATGACCAGTTTTAAGCACTAGTTTAGCCTGGGCTCATCTTTACAACTGTCATAACTACGTCTATGAAATTTGGCATTTATATGTAAAAGCGAGTTTAAAAATCTGTAAGCGTGTGTAATCCAGCATACCGCAATGGGCCTGCGTGCATCATGGCTCGAGCTTCCTCGATTAAAGAAAGATCTGTGAGCACAGTGGGGACATAGAAATATGTAGAAACGGATTGATGATGCTGACGAAGAGCAAGTTTACTCTATGTTTGAGTTGCTTTCAAAACTGTTAATTAGTAGTATTTCTATCAAAACACATAGCATGCAATATCAGTTGCCTACACGAGTGATCTCACACTGATTTTTATTTGTTATCTTGCTCATCGTACTTTCATAGTGGGGCAGAATCTGGCATTGTCTTTTGACTCTCGAGGCCGATATTCGTAGACATTTTTGAGCTCACAACTGTCAGATTTCATACAGTGTTTGTTTTGACAGTTGTAATTGCGAGCTCACGTTGAGTTCGTGTTTAAAACTGTTTATGAATACCGACCTGAATCTCTGTACCACATACGCCTACCGGCTTCGACTACACTTAACCATCATCAGATCTTGATTATGACTTCCTCTGCCTTTTTCATAATTTACAATAACTTTTAATTACCCAATTATAATATATCAACGTGTCAATAATAATTTCTGTGACGTCATCGACCTCTCTAATAATTGAGGATTTTTGCGTAATTCGATCACACCACGTCAGTAGATACCTACCGGATGTCGTTATCTAAGTAAGCGAATGTGACAAAGAAAACAGACACCTACCTATATAAGTAGGGTACATACCTAAATGCAACTTCCATGTATCTAATTAATCAATGAGATACCCATGTAATGCGGTTTTGTTCTTACAAAGGCAGGGATGGTATAATACAGAAAGACCGTAAGGAGAGTTTTTAAGGTTGAGATTTTCTCTAAAAATACTTGACTTATTTTTGCTAATTCTTTATAATTACATAGTCTGTACTCTAAACTATCTACTAGTAAAATATTTTTACAATCGGTCCAGTAGTTCTTGAGATAAACTGAACCTTATTGAGGCCCCCTGTTAACTCTGTATTCGTGTGCACAGTCGAAGACAGAGATAAGTATACAGAGGGCATCAATAAGGTTGAGATTTTCTAACAAACTACTGAACCGAATTTAAAAATCATTTTACAGTTTCATAGTTTTAACTTTTATCTGTCAAACAGTGAAAGAATTTTTGCAATAGGTCAAGTAGTTTTTGAGCAAATCTTAACCTTAAAAACTCTCCTGTACACCTTTCTCTGTGTTCCACCGTACACTCACATCACACAAACTCATAACTCACGTTTGCTTCCGTAGAAATAGATAATAAACTATCGACTGCTTCGATCCTGGCACACGCCGATGGATCTCCATTTGTTGCGATCCCGGCGCACCTTTCGCTTCCTCCACGTTCATCAATCTCTTCATGCACGCTCGTCAGTTTGATAAAAGAGTTATGAAGCGAGAGTTTTCCAAGATCGCAGCAATTGGAAGTCTCTGCATATACCCCTACGAGAAATAGGCGAGTGTTTATGTATTTATTATATGTATTACCTACTTATGTCAAAATAATTTTCATAGGTAATAAAACTACCTAGTAACTAGGTAACTTCTCTGATGAAAGTTTATAGGTAGGTACGAGTACTTAGAGATGAAAATTATGTTTTATGTGGTGCAAAGATCACAATATTTTTGCGTGCGGTCAACCATAATATATCAATCATACAAGTACCTACTTATTGTTAGTGCGTATTCAATGTGATCTGATGTGAATCACTGCATTGTCCCGATCGGAAAATATACCTAATAAGTGTGTTTACGTACATGGTTACATACATACAATACCACCAGTATCTTTCGCCAGAAAGTGACGATGACGGTCATCTGTGGTTCTACTTTTAAGCACTTTAGGTAGGTACTTAACTGCAACATCGACCAACCTATTGTCCTAGCCTCAGATCATTAATTACCCCGCTCTTACAAATGTCATAGGCCGATAGTCACAGACAGTTTTGAGCACGAACTCGGTGTGCGAGTTACGAGTGTCAAAATCGTATGAAAACTGACAGTTGTAAGACCGAACTCAAACCTCATTCATACTCAAAACCGTCTATGGCTATCGGCCTTAGTACCTAAGTACACACGAAGACAGAGATAAGTATACAGGGGGCCTCAATAAGGTTGACATTTTCTCAAGAACTACTGGATCAATTTTAATAATTCTTTTACAGTACATAGTTTTAACTTTTATCTATCAAACAGTGAAACAATTTTTGCAATAGGTCAAGTAATTTTTGAGGAAAATCTCATCCTTAAAAACTCTACTGTACACCTTCTGTCTTCGACGGACCTATTCCTAGAATGTAATAAAATCCTAGCCCATCTAGGTACTCTATGTAGCGCATTAGCCCGCCACGCGGCCGACAGGCACTAAAATCAATAGTCAGCTAGACTCGCTCTACCTTCTAAATAGCCTCCCACGTGCCTACGGCATCTATAACATCAGTGCATGAGTCATGCATGACCGGGCGTTATCAGATCATGGTGAGCTTATGAGAGCTTCCATTTAATTAAGGCTTCGTATGCGCGGATTTACAGTTTTTCTATGATTAACTACTCAAATTAAACGTCTTAAAAATATGTATGGCAATCTTGGGGTGTTTATTTAGGGACTGATGAATACCGATAGACGATTGGACAAACTTTGCTCGATAGAAAAAAAAACGCAAACATATGTCAATTCATGTCTTTTAAAATGAAAATTATGTCTAAATCGAAATAGTTATTCAGACAAAATGTTAATAAAAATGTAGGGTATTATGAATACGAGAAATTGTTTTATAAAAATCTGTTTTTTATTGACGTATTTTTATTTTCCTGACAAAAACCATCCAAAATCAATGAAAATACAAATAAATATGCGGGACATCTTCTGTCTCGCGCTCGAGTTTGACAGCTGGCAGCCCCTTAAATGAATGTGAAATGAAAGTTTATTGTAGTTCACAAAAATAGTAGGTACCTAAGTGACAATAACTTGTTTGCTGATAGTTGGTTGAGTGTAGTGAGAGAGTGTGCTGGGTATTGTGAGAATAACTATAAATTGCATTCGTATATTGTATCATTAATATTCTAAGCACTTATGTACTTACGTTTTTATGTATAATGTAAGTAAGTATGACTGTCCTACGCCTTGGAACAACTCGTTATGTTGGACAAAATTTGAACTACTTAACCAACCCATGGTACTACTGATAGAGGTTACAAATATTTAAATAAATTTAAAATAAACATCCGTAAAATAACATCAGACGTCAGCGTAATTCATTATGAACACGTCATAATGATGACGCTCCGCGTAATTGGACCAAATCTAATCATTTCACATTAAATATGCAAAATGCTAGGTACCTACAATTTCTTCAGTTATTATAACGATTAGCGTTATTTATCGATTGTTAATTACTTAAGTTTACTTAAATATTTTAAGAGAAAGCACTTGACGAATTACCTACCTCTAGGTCTAGACTCCAGAGGAACTACCTGTTTAAGTAATTACCTCAAAAGTAGGTAATATTTATGTACCAAGTTGACCAGCAGATGGAAGACCATTTATTTATTTATTTGATTCACTAGTATTACAGATAGAGTCTTATTCACTAGGTAAATCTACGTCAATCAATCATTATACAATATTTAGGACAACACAGGTCAAATGGTACCGTATACGAGGTACCTCGTCTCTAAAGACAAAAGATACGACGCCGCCGGCGCGGCGCGATGATTCATTATACGCAAAAGCTTTGTGTGGGACTTTTGTGCATCATTCGTAGATTTTAGCAATCGATAAAGCTTTTTAAAGTATTAGCAATCTTTTGAACAAACGACTATTATTGGATCGGTTTCACCTTCAGAAAAAATAAACACGAGACTGGTAGCGACATCTTTTATTGAGTAGCTGAAGCTCCATTGGCCATTTAATTTCACGAAATGAAACCAAAATCTATTAGCTGATTGAGAATTCCCCACAATGGACGCGACATCTCATTGTATTTTGTATTATTCTAATAAAACCCATCACATTACAAGCGAATCGCCTGACTCACCTATTGTGACTTTTCTTGGAATAGTAAAATGAAAGCGCCCTGAGTTATTCAAACAAAATCCACAATCAATTGTGACCGTGTGTTTCTTTTGTTACAGAAATCAAAACAGAGGACATCAGCGAAGCAAAAATTGATATGGAAAATCACAAAGAAGAAAGTAAAATGAGGTTAGATAACCACGAGCTTCGTACCACGCGGACGACTAGCATCGACAGCGATAACTGCTCTGACAGAAGCGAAGAGGAAGATACTAGAAGAGCGAGAAAAAGGGCGGCATCTTCGTCCCCGTCTCCTATACCGATGGACAAGAGAATAACTCGGTTTGAATGCCCGAAGTGTCGGCAACGTTTCGACTCCGCTAACACCTTCGACATTCACCGATTCACAGTACACGGTGATGATTCACGCTCTGGATACGAGGAGCATGCATACGTCGATTTTCATAACAAGAATTTCCCTGAAATCGCTCGAGGAATCTGCGACAGAAACCCTCATATATCCATCACGGAGCAACGCTTCAGATGTGATTCGTGTTATAGAGAATTCCCATCTGGACAAGCTTTGGATATACATAGAAAGACATGTGCTTCTACAACCCGAATTCACAGTCCCGACAGAGAACGCAGAGAAGACTTCTTTGCAAAACTCAATCTTACTAACAGATCGTTTGGAATCTCAGGAGCATTGACACCACCGATAGAAAGATTCACGCCTAAATTCGACGACGGACATTTAAACACAAATGGCATAAGACATATCGATGCAGCTAGGGATTTAGCAGATATCCAATCTATCTTGAACGTCACGTCCGCTGGAAGTTTGTTGGAAAGACTGACTGGAACCAGAGTGGCTTTAGAAAGTTCAGTATTAACACCACCTGATACTGCAGTTAAAGAACGAGAGCAAGAAGAGACCCAAGATAACTTTGCAGCTGAGTTCAGACGGATGAAATTGCGCGGGGAATTCCCTTGTCGATTATGTCCAGCCAAATTCCCTAACCTCAGAGCATTGAAGGGGCACAATAGAGTACATCTAAGTGGAACCGGACCTGGTCCTTATCAATGCAATATGTGTCCCCACGCTTCTCTAGATAAGGCCGCTTTAGTGCGTCATATGCGTACACATAATGGAGACCGTCCATACGAATGCGCTGTCTGTAACTATGCTTTCACTACTAAAGCTAACTGTGAGAGACATTTGAGAAACAGACATGCTAAAGTCACACGAGAAGACGTCAAGCGCTCAATAATTTACCACCCGTCGGAAGATCCAAATAACGATGAGGTCAATTCAAAGCTCGCGAGAGAAGATGTGAAGAGATCGCTAGCATTTCACAATCTTGAAACTGAACGTCGCAATGAAAGCACAGGCCGTGACACACCGCTGTCATCTTACACTACTAACTTCGTTGCTGATAGACATCCAGTAACTTCGCTAATAAAGCCTCCAATTCTAGAACCTCCTGTGATTCCGCGAGAGACAGAACCAACTCTGCCTAGAATTAAAGTGAAAGGTATAGGACAGTTGAAACAAATACCCGAATACAGATCACCGGAGATTCATTATAATTCAAATGACGTTCAATCCGATAGTTATGATGAAGATACTCCAGTAGATCTCAGCACTAGTGACAATAATGACTGCGACGTCCTTGATCTCAGCAAGAAGAAACGCGACATTGACGATGAAGAACCAAAAGGCCCTCCGAGGCCTTCTTTTGAACCTGATCCGGCAGTATCTGCATCTGCGTTTGAGAAGACTACATTCCTTTTAGCTCAACAAAGACTTTTCGAAAATTCATTTCCTAAGATTGATCCCTCCTACTATGCTACTCAACTGTCGCAACTCTACGCAGGCGCCGTACCCGGACTACCTGGTCTGCCGATACCACCAACCTTTCCACTAAATCCTTACTTTCTTCAACCTTCGTTTTTTCCTCACCCAACCGACTCTCAGGAACTTGCCGAAATGAAACAGCGAATACACAAAGAGATCATTAGAGGACTAAGTATGTCTGGCGGTAGACTTGTCGCGAGTGATCAGGAAACTCAGCCAAAGCAGGAACCTGAAGAAGAGGAGCAGACACCTTTGACTCAAGCTGCATCTCCCCCGCCTCCTCAGCTATCTGAATCTCCAAGACCTTTGAGTAATAGTATGGTGCCCCAAAACGATTCTGTCAAGATGGTCATCAAGAATGGAGTACTGATGCCTAAACAGAAGCAAAGACGATATCGAACTGAAAGACCGTTTTCTTGCTCTCAATGTTCAGCCAGATTTACTTTACGTTCAAATATGGAACGGCATGTGAAACAGCAGCATCCTCAGCACTGGAGCGTCCGAAGACCAGCTCCAAGAGCTCCCCCACCGTATCCTACGCCAGAAAGTCTAGCTGATCGAGTGAAGTTCGCATTGTTGGCTCGCCACCTCGAGCGGCCTTTGCAACAAGCTGATCGTTCACCAATAAGAAGAGACTCCGACGAGGTTGCTGACAATGAGGAAGATGAAGATGATACGCTAGTCATCGATGAAGAACCAGAAGATCTTAAAGTCGACGAGCATTCAGCCGCGCATCGCGCAGCTGCTGAAATCCTTATGGCTACACGTCAACAAGAGCTCACCAAAGACTTTGACCTGAAAATAGCAGGGAACCTGATCAATAAACCCGTCTCTACGAATGAGAAGATGGAAACAGAAGCTGAGTCTGCCCCTATAGCTGGTGAATTGACAATACCAGTTGTCGTGCCGACGCGAAGCGATGAAGAAGAAGATGAAGAAGGCCTCGTTGCTTCTACTAGCGAAGGCAATAACTCTGGCAGTGATGAGAACAAGTAAGTTGATGAGAACAAGTCTTTCATTTCTAGTCAATTGTATTAAACATAAATATGAATGTTATATTAAAAATCCGTTTTCTTTCAGATCTGAGTCCGATACTGGAATACAGCCACCAAAAAAGAAGTCAGCTTACAGTCTTGCTCCCAACCGAGTATCCTGCCCTTACTGCCACCGAAAATTCCCATGGTCCTCATCATTACGACGCCACGTACTCACGCACACTGGGCAGAAACCTTTCAAATGCCCTCACTGTCCTCTTCTCTTCACAACGAAGTCTAACTGCGACCGTCATTTGCTGCGAAAGCATGGAGGTTCAGCTCGAGCTATATTGGCCGAACCAATCGTGGATGTACCCCCAGCTCAAAATACAGAAAACAGAACAGTGCCTGATAGACCTTTTAAATGTGCTGCGTGTCCGTCAAGCACTTTCTCATCAATGGAAACATTGAAGAAGCATATGAGTTCGAGGCATGCTTCTGGTGATTCTCAACCTGCTTCTCCAACTCCAGAAGTGCATGATGAGCCCAACGACGGTGGCTTGGTATTCAAGTGCCATCTTTGTGAAGCCTCGTTTGGGGAAAGGACTGGTGCACTAGGACATTTGGCGTCAGGGCATTCGTCGGAATACGAACAATTGGTCAGCAAAGGGGCTTTGGATGCAGCTAGTGATAGGAGCGAGAGTGCTGATGATGATGAGAGGGGAAAGTTTCCTGACCATGCTAATAGAAAGGTGAGTAGAGTATTATACTGCCTTTGTTTACCTTTGCCTTTATTTGCCTTTATCTTCACCCAACATTGGATCGAAACCTCCCTTAAAGCTTTCTCTTCAAGGTGCCCTTTTGCTTGCAAAGTGGTATACCTAAATGTGTCGAATAAAAATTGATACTTAAGCAAATTGTATTTATTCGCAATAAAGATACATGATTATGATTCAACTGTTTTGGATATACCTTCCCTTCCATCAAGGGATATCAATTTGTATAGGTACCTATATCTTTTAAAAATTCACAGGTGGTCTGCGCTTTCTGTGTGCGCCGTTTTTGGTCTGCCGAGGACCTTCGTCGCCACATGCGGACGCATTCAGGGGAGCGGCCCTTCGCGTGTGACCTGTGCAGACGCCGCTTCACCCTCAAGCACAGCATGCTCCGACACAGGAAGAAGCACAGGGAAGAGGTGACGGATGACGAGGAAGCCTCGCCACCGAACACGCCGAAGGTGCCAGATGGTGTAACTAACGGGTTAGTATTTGCTAGGTCCACTATTTTAAATGCATAGTTTGGGTGTTTGTTAGTCAACTAACCGCTGATTTTTTTCTAGTGTAGTGTAGATAATTGAGTTTAACCATATAAGAAAAATTTGCCATTCTGGGTGGCTTGCAATAAACGATAACTGAAGAGTTAACAACTTAACCCGTGAAAATTCCATACATTTTGCTCGGATTAAGTCGCTAACTTAACTCTAGGGAGGGTTATCTTTTATTGCAAGTGGGGGTTACTAATTTAATATTGTGGCCATTCCTTGCTTTATGTGCTTAACCGTAGGTACGCCATAAGGCAAACATATTACTATAGGTAGGTACTAGAATAGGTAGGTACTTATCTAGGAATTTTGTTGACTTCAGCTGGATTCCTGTAATACACTGATAACATTTGACTTTAAATTACGGAAAAGTATACATATAATGATAATTTAATTTTTAGATAATCAACCACAGATGACTACAACTTTATTTACTCAACATGCAAATGGGCATTAAAAGTGTGTTCCACTTGGGTCCCATTCAAAAGTGCTAGTTGTTTTCTAATGTGATGTGCGAAACAAATTCAAGTCAAGTTTAAATTATTGACTAATTTCAATGCTCACTTTTGTTAAATTTAAATTTTGAAATATTTATAAGGTTCGGTATCTTCTCTTTAAGTATAGAAAATTACAGAAAATTGAAAAAAAATCGACACTTCAGAATTAAATGGTTGTGATTTTGAATAAAGTGTCAGCTTTGTAGCTTTACGCAAACTTATCGTATTTTCTTTCGTTATTAACAGATACCGCTATCAGGACGACGACGGCTCAGGCAACGAGATACCGAACAACGTCAACAACAACAACTCGCCCCCCGCAACGCACTACGACAAAAAGTTGAAGCTCGAAATGACATCCCGCAAATACTCCTCCGAGACTGAGAACGATACAGAAAATGGCGGCGACCTCATCGGGAAATTGTTGGGCATTCCTGACAACAAACTGCTGAACAAACTGCTCTCTTCTGCCGACGAGGCAGCTAAGTTCCTCGGAGTAAACAAATGAGAGTACGCTTTAGTCCTCGTGACGCCAGCTAGACTAATCCTAGCTCCGCGGGGACTAAAAATACCTCTGGTAGGTCCACAGACAACGAATGTTGATAATCACACAGGTACAACGCCATGAAGCAACGAGTAAAATAGACATTATGGACGCCATTTTTGGCACGAAAGTCAGTGCGATGCCATTTATTTTGGCGCGATTTTGTATAATGCAATAAAATGTGTAATGTAAATATTACATAATAATATTTAATAAGTATTTAACGGAATTTTGCTTGGAATATTATAGCTTTTAGTATACTAGGTGCCTTTAGCTGCCTTACTTAAATTGTAAACCGTCCTATTCTGCCTTATATATTTTTGTTAAAGTATAATATTGTAGGTGACGAGCAACGAAAAATTTTCTTTGGTGCCAGTTTTAAAGTACATTGTTATTTTATTTTAGTAATAATTAGATTAAATTATACTAGTAGGTACTTATGTCGTTCTTTAAATATATTTGTAGAATACAGGATATCGGGAAATAGTTTGTATAAGTAATATGCACCTTTAAAATCATACTTATCTGTATAATAGATGTACCAATAGTTCACTTTTGCATTTTCATCTAGTCGTGATATACTTCGCACACTCATAATAATTATACCTATTTTTAACTATTTCTCGATTTTCGATTAGCACATTTGTAGCGTTAGTTTTAAAGTTCAGCCAAAAACCTTAATATTGCAAATGAAATCCAAAATTTTCTAGTCAATTTCTTAAACATTTTTTTTTCTTTATCAGACCTAAGCTAAAATACCAAAATAAATGTGGCTACCATTTAAGTTTACAGGTCAGTAGTAGGTACTTAATATTATACTTTGAAAACTAAAATAAGCCTTTTAATGCATTCTAACCAATGAATAGATCTAAGAATATTTGAGAATAGGTCATTTAAAATTAAAGTAGTAAACTAAAAATAGAGTTTTAATTTCTGAACTATCATTCTAAAAAAAATCTTCTGAACTTTTTTCCTGGTCTTGTTTTCTATTTAAAAAAATTATTAATTTAAATTCGAATTGCTAATTTTCTCATTATTACCTTAATAATAATACCTAAGACAGTTTATGTTTTATAATATTTTAGTGAACTGACATTTTATTTGCTCAAATTCATGGCATTTTCTTTACAGATAAAATCTAAATATTAAATATTTCATAATAAATTGTTAGGATCTCTCTAATTAATTGATTATAACCGTATAACATAAATCATTTCATTATTACCAAAGGCTTTTGGTGGACTTATATTTACCAATGGGAATTAATTTTATAATAAAAAATTTAACAGGGCTATGTTTAAAACAGGCTTTTTCACATGAGTTATTATTAAATAGTGCATATTTTAAATTGTTTTTAATATTTATTGGTGCAGCAATATTATGTTTCAAGAGTTATAAACTCATACTTTATATAATCGATAGTTGTAAGGAAATTCAGTCTCCTCGGTGGATCGACGAATCATACGCTAGAATATACCTAAGTCCGTTTTGTGCTTTGTATATTATGAAATGCTGAATTATATACCAAATATTAAAACTGTGTGTAACAATTGTGGTAGATATAAAATTAGATGTAAGTTAAGGGAAATAGGTTTCTCTTAATGTATTAATTAAATTGCCGGTTGGCCTAATTAAAGAAAATATTACGAAATAGCAATAATAAGTAGATAAATATTAATAAATAAGCGAAGTAATGATGTTTAATTACTTGAATATGATTTTGGAAGAATAGTCATTGATATATTTTAATTTTAAATTTTAAAATGGTACATTGATGTATACCAAAGTATTTTAAAATGTATTAATTTAATAATTATGAATAATCCTGCTTAATGTCAATTATAGTTAAAGAAAACAGAAATGATTTTGATATTTGAAATTATTTACTATTCGTATTTGCTAATGTTATTTCTTACGGTTTTGTAACTGAGTTGCATATTTGACAAATATAAATACTTATTAAAATAAGTTTAATACCTATATTGAGTAATTATGTAGGTAATATGAAACTAAATTTATGTCGTAATCTCGTACTTAATAATTATACAAAAATCTTATAAGTTTGACATCGATGTAAGTAAAACTAAGTTAATATTTAAGAATTGTGGCAACACCGCTTGGCCTTTCAAATGTAGTGTTCGTGTGTAATACATAATTAATTGGTCTTGTTCTAAGAATAATTGTTATAATAAATTAATCTTACCAATATTATGCATGAATACACGGTAATTATTAAGCTTATTGGTAAATAATAGTAAGATATACATACTATTTCATTCACCTTTTTGCCTCTCTTTCTTATGCAATATGAGTGTCGTTTTAAAAACGTTTTTTGTGAAATACATATTGTGTATTAATAAATAATAACCTGGTTTTATTTCTCTTCTTTTTTGCCGCAAGGTATATTCAGTAACTATTTCTATTTGATTAAAAAATAGGCATAGAAAATTTCGAAGACCATAATATAAATTTTGCTACATACAGAAAAACAATTATTTACTGACAAAATTATAATAATTAGATACCAGCACTTTTATAAGAGGTAACTTTTAAGGACGGTAGGAGACGTACACAATTTGACTAACAGATCAAAATATAAAGGTTTATTTACAAGTAGTTTATTTTAGTTATTTCAAAAAGGTGCAATATAAAATATTAAAAAAGTAACATTCGTTATTTAAAAACCTATAATAATTTATTTTTAAAATTTTGACTTATGGGAAGAGTACCCAAGACACTGGCAGCGTTACCTCGCTGGATCGCGATGCTAATCCGTACAAGTAACAAACTGTTACATATTTACAATAGGTAGGTACGTAAAGAATTTTAAAAAGATAGCTGGTAACTAATATTAAAAGGCATCATTTAGTACTTTTTAACTGTTACTATAGGTATTTTTAGTACTACAAAATGAGCAATTATAATTACCCATTTAGTAGTACCCATATTATGGGTGATATAATGGTATTATTAAAAAATTTAGGACCTCATATTTTTTCGGGGATCAACTCACAGGCGCTAAGCTGAACGAATCATTTATTTATTTATCTACTCGCCACTAGATGGCGCTAAATAAAACGGATGTAAGTGGTGACATCTAACCACACAAGTTAGTACAATAATAGTACGACTAGTCACCACTAGGTGTCACTTTGTATTTTTTTAATAATATTTATTGGCTTGGCCTCGTATATCTTTAGCCAAATCTCAAAGAAGTATGTAACCGGGATACCATACATAAATAATTTCCCTAATGTTTTGCATTACTGGTTGCCCTGTATATTAAATGCGGTTTAATTAAAGTTATCCTATGGTTTACCAATTTTTTCTTTCTCGACATACAAAATCGGTGATTCAACAACGTCAAATATAACTACTTTTTGTAACCAATTATAACAATAATTTACTTTACCAATATTGATAGAGGTTCCAGCAAGAAAATGCCAACTTGTATGGAGCAACGCAGTCCGTCCCTTGCTGAGGGTGGGTAATAGTGTTCTGTGGGGGTGGGTGGGTGAGCGAGCCGCAACGTTTTTTACTAGCGCTTAAGTCAATTCAATGTCTGTTTTTTACTAAAAATTGTACAATAATTACGTTCGCGCAGATTTTGACAGGACTTGAACGCCTAAAGAGTGGCCTTGCGGCTAGCCCTCCTTCGCTGTTAACTGCAATAGCAGGCCTGGTGCACTCCGCGCTTTAGGTATAAATCTACAGGTACATCGGGCGGGCGGCCTTGGGCCGCGCCGGCGCGGCTATTCAGTGGGCTGCTGCGCGCCAGATTGATTGCACGTAGCCCGCTATTTTGCGCCCGCGCTGCGACGTATTTAGCCGTCTTTCATTGTATCGGAAGAAAAAAATCGTGACAAGAATTTGGTCTAAATTATTAAAATATTCTTTCATACAATTTAGTACCTACCATAATAATTTATTTTATTTAGGGTGGATTCGACCAAACTTCAATTTATACTGGAGTAACTATCCCAGGGTTATTTTTATTCCCCGATTTTATTTATATAATAAATCGCAAGGCTAGTTCTTGCATCTTAAATATGTAAATATGGGTTTCGGCTCCCGGACTAGATTGTACCTAGCTAAAACCTAAAAGAGTTATGTTTAGTATTGTAGACACCCATTAAAGTGTAAGAAGATAGCATGCCTATGGTCTTTTGTGATCTAATACCGTAGGTATATTTGAAATATCAGTTTGTTTACAAAAGTAGAATAATAGAGTGGTATAATAATATATGTTCATTAAATATTCAGATTATTTATCTTTCACAAGCCGGCAGCCCTAATCGTGTCAGAAGAGTAAAGAGCTACCCGATAGAAAGAGACGCACGTTGTAGGTGAATATAATTGTAGGCACTTCGCGCTGCGCGAGCTGAATTGTACTTTATTGCGTCGCTGCGAGACTCGCGATTTATTTTAACGGTTTTTAGGAGAGACTCTTCTGTACTTGTACTATTATATATTCTGTGGCAATAGTCTTGTTTTGATTGACAGAATCTTGAATTGAAAGATATATTTTACCGTGTCTGTCACAATGTAGGTAAATTTGAATCAAAATATAGCAACACTGACTGACTCACCAAAAAAATGAATGAATGAAAGAAAAAGAAAAGGATTTGTTTGATTGAGGAAATAGAAAGACGAAAAGTAAGACGGCGTCGTATTTTGAGGTTCCATTGATTTAATTTTTGGTGAGAGTTGCTAAATACTACCTTGGAGCTCGTGTTTGTTTCCACATTTTATCTAATACCTACCAAAACGGAGAATTAGTGCATTTGGTTGTCAAGGGTAAGCTTACATTGCATTCTATTAGTGACGTAGATACTAACGCTAATACTGTACTATTTCTTCATAATTTCTTATTTTTATTAAATTAAATTAACACTCACTCTAATTTACTGCAACGGTGGCAAAGTTGCGGCAATACTTCATTTGTTTATGTTTTATTTAAGTTTGTAAACAACTTTTCAGGATCGTAAAAAAATCCAAAATGGGCGACCAGCAATTCTTTTTGAAATGGAACGACTTCCAGACAAATATGGTGACATCGTTCAGGCATTTGAGGGATGAGAAAAGCTTCACAGATGTAAGTAGTTTAGGTTATAATCAAAAACTGGTGGAATATAACCTCACTTCATGTACAGATTTGTTCAAGTATTTACACTTGAGCACCTATTTTTACCTTAAAAATGTGGTAATTATCTGTCAACCAGAGGCTTAAACATATAATAAAGCAAAGAATACTTGCTTTATTATATGTTTAACGAATTATGTACTTTTCTGTAGGATATAGGAACCATTTAATTTTAAAGACTACTATGGTCAAATTGTAGAATCAGAAAAACTTAATTTCATTGACACTGTCTGTACTTAAAGTCCGTCCCAGAATTCGAGGCAACCAACAGTCTTACTAAAATGGCAATTTTGCAGGAGGTAGTCGACACAACTTCATTATTGATTATAAGCAAACATATCCATGTTTGAGATCACTGTGGGCTCGCACTTAGGACTGGCAAAATTGTATGAAAACTGATAATTGTAAGATCGACTCCCAAACTCCTTTCATACTCAAAACTGTCTATGCCCGAGACTTGTTATCAAGGTTACGATTATTCTCACGTGATCTCTAGTGCCCATTACATGACTTTTATTTTAAATATAATATTATGCTGTCAGACGGCAACCTTGCTGTGCAGTAAGCTGGGTGGGTTATTTTGACAGCACAGGGCAATTGCTCAAACTCTCACATCTGGAGTCGATGCAGAGTCTCTTACCCTGGTTCTGACACTAAAGTCAATTGCTATACTTTCTTCTATCAAAAATGTCATCGGTTTAGCTAGGTGTCAGTTGGTTCTCCAGATCTGACATAATTAATATAATTTGCGTTTCATTTTCAGGTAACATTGGCCTGTGAAGGACAGACATGTAAAGCACACAAAATGGTGCTTTCTGCGTGTAGTCCATACTTTAAAAGCTTATTAGAGGTAAGATTACATATTTAAAGATATTAACATATTCAGCTGATTCTTTAGCGGCCCCTAAGTTGAAACCTAAACCAAAACTCAACTGTCACTGTTGTTCATATGCTACATCGCTTAAAAGCGAGCGAGACGCCTCGTTTAGCGGTGACTAATATTAGCATACACAATCTGAGATCGGTACTAATGTTTTACATCACTATTTTTCTCCCTGACTTCTCTTACAAGTGGACCACAATAGTACAAAAGTGAGGATCGAACCTGTGATACTTGTGTCGTAGCCTATACCTGAGCCATTGGGCTAGAATAACAGAATAGTTATGAAATAGGGATTGTAAACAATTAGTAGGATGTTTTATTATTGCAGTGTAATACCAGAACATGTTATTGTTTTCATTTCGCATATGATGTGAATAGCTATGTAGCTACCTTCAAAACATCGTTCTGTACGTGATAGTACTCTTTTGGCACCTTTTCCTTGCAAAATTGCCGTCAGAGGAATTGCGCAATTGCCTTTTTAGACCTTTTGGTGTCTCTGGGATCTTGCTTACATGCAAGGACGTCGCTAAATCGACTAAGTCGAATCCTAAACCTAAACCCAACTATCACTGTCGTTCCAATGCTATCGCGTAAGAGTGAGCGGGACGCCTCGCTTAGCGGCGACTAATATTAGCTCACGCAATCTGGATTCGCTACAAATATATCTAATCTAAAGCCATTGGAGTATAATTGAGGAACAAACACACTTTCGTATTTTTAACATTAGTGTGATTACGTCATAAGTTTCCATTTCAACACATATGAACCTGTTTACCATTGTAATTGGACCACATTTGACGTTGACAATGTTATTTGATCCTTGCGAGTTTCATAGATTACATTGAAATAATTGTCAGCACTTTCAATACTGCACTATTTGTATTATAAATGCCATAGTTTCAAATCATGCAAATCAACTTGAATATTTTACCAAGGCTTGTTCTGAGTATCTTATTCTGTTTTAGTTTTTGTGAATTACTTAGTTACTTAGATTTTTTTATTCTTGTGCATGCCAGGTTTCCTCACGGATGTTTTCCTTCATGTTATGCATAGCATAGCATTATGTAAATCCCTATGTAGACTACTTTAGTTATTTAGCCGATAAACTCATTCCCACCGAAGTGCGAATAATATAAATTGCATTGCATTGATTATTTATAGATATAAATTATAAATAATGCACAATTAGAAGCGAGACGTCTATTTTACAGGAGAACCCATCTAAGCATCCGATAATTATCCTGAAGGATGTATCGTATTTGCACCTGCAAGCGATCCTCGAGTTCATGTACGCCGGGGAGGTGAACGTGTCGCAAGAGCAGCTGCCCGCTTTCCTCAAGACTGCCGCTCGGCTCAAGGTAAACTACGATGAAATGGGAATGTATTTGTGACAGTAAGGCGATTATCACACTGCCCCGCACCACGCAGCATGTTGCGTACTTGCGGGAGTGCAGATCTGCATCATCGTGCGGTTTTTTTACGCACTTACGCCTAGTTGCGTTTTGTGGATTCACGGCGGCTCCGACTCATTTCATTCAAAGCTGTTCGCTGTGGTGATAGTGCAGTGCAGAGACTCGGTGTGCCATACCTTGCGTCTCGCCCGCACCTACGCGCGGAGGTGCATGTTTCTCCGCGTGTAGGCGCGTGATTTACATGAACGCGCGTGGATGCATTTACTGTGTGTTGGACTGTGCGTGTTTTCTATACAAACGGAGATACGAGCAACGTTAGAGCAACGCATTCACGCGCTACGCTGCGTGGCAGTGTGTTAATGACCTAAATATAACACCGTACGGCGCGAGTTAAACACGCACCAAACGTGTAAATACGTCGCAAAGGCGTGTGGCAATCTTCCTTTGATCTGCCTCGCACACTTGCGTTTGTGGAAGCTTGTCGAGGCTTGCCAAGCGTCTAAACGTGCCATGAGGTATTAATGGTGACCTACCCAGCAAGTCATCTCTGTTTGGTATAATGAATTTATTATGGAGTTGGTATTGGATTTTATCAGATTCCCGTTTTTGAACCTACCTATAATGATTATGGTATATTTCAATTTAAATGTTATGCATGTCTATTTTGTAAATTAACAAGCTATATTAAAATTACACACCTATTGGGTAGTTGACAAGCATCGAAAATAATTTTTTTCGTAAAAATTTCCAAAGTTTTACTCGTCATTTTTGACCAACATCGTAAATTAAATATTTATCTCATTCCAGGTGAAGGGCCTGGCCGAGCCGCCGCCGCAGATGCCCAGTATCAAGCGGGAAGGCTAACACAGTGCAGTGCTAAGACTTAGTGAACGTTCGCAACACCAATGTGACATACCAATACAATAACGTAACACTTACACTACTCATGCACTTCTAGTACGCTCGCCTTGAATTTGTGTATTTTTTTAAAATATTAATGGCATTAGGTGCATGGCCACAGCAGCACACACCAGCCCCCCAATTGTGTATCGGACAGTGACAGCAAACCCATTTCTTCGTTCCATTGTTCAATCACAGATTAAATAGAAAGTCTCGTGCCCAATTTAATCGGTCCGAGTTATAACTGCAACTTCTTTTTCGAAAGAAATGATTCAATTACGTAGTTCAACATTATTATTTTAACAGTACCTTTCCCTATATTTGTATCAAATGATTTACTAAAGCAATCTTCACTTAAATAGTTGTATAAACGGTCTAGATACAAAGCATTGATATGACAGCGTACACTCATTCTTAATATCGCATCCTTGCCTCGTCCATAAGTTACCTAACAACCAAAGCATACTAGATGTAACCTTTCCATAGCTACAGAATGACTGTGTTGCCATAGCAATGCCTTCATAGTTCTATCCACCGATAGTTGCCTTATATTTTATAATTTACAGATGATTTTAAAGCTGTATGTCGATTTAATGGTCGCATAATTCTTAAAATATTTGAGTCCGTTGGATTAAAAAAAAAATCATGTTTTAAATAAAAAAAGGAAACGAGAATCGGTTAAATTATTAATTCGGCCAAAAGTCTTGCAACCAAGCCAAGAATAATGGCCAAAATCAAGTCAATTTAAAAAAAATTAAGGATTCGAAATCACATAGGGTTTTTTTCAGTTACATTTTCATTGTGACATACAGCTTTTGTATATGCAACGTAGGGAAGCGAGCTTGCATACAACGCGATTTGTCGCGGCAATACACGTTTCACAAGAAATTGACCAATCACAAGTATTTGATTTGCGCATTGTGATTTGATTGGTCAATCGCTAACCTTCACCGACCAATCACGTTGCGTGCATGAGAGCTGTGTTATTTCGCCTTAGATGTTTGTTCACAGTAAATTAATGTTTGATAATGTATAGGCCATAATCATCTTCTGTATGAATTATATCACTATTGTAGCTGCGAGTTTGTATGAAAGTTGTTAATAGAATGTTGAAAATATTGCAGATTTTCATATAGGTGTGTATTGGTTATAGTTTGACAAGTTAGTAGGAAATGTTGGGATGATTGCGTATATACTTGGAATTATGAAGAATCTTTGTATGTACAAAAGGTTTTAAAAACGTTTTGCAAGTAGATTTATAATACTTCATTTACCTCATAGCAGGTAAAGTAATTTTTGCCTTATTTGGCTAAGGTACCTTCTTATATTCTTTATTATAGAGGTCTAAGGCTGAGATTCAGTGATAATTTTGAGTGCGAGTGCTCAGTATGAGTACGTTACTTGATAATAAGTTCGCGCTCAAAATTATATCTGAATCTAGTCCTGACAGTACAGAAAATAATATTTAGTTATTAAATTTAAATGTGTCTACAAAATCGATTCTAGAATAGTCTCCGATTTAGTTTTAGATTTCGAGATTACTAGAATCGAACACATTGATTTTTTTATACGATTTATTGATAACAGCATTTGTATTAAATCATTTGGAATTGCGTAAGTTATCTTAATTATGTATGTATTTGCTAAGTGCTATTTTGTTGTTCTATTTCGTTTTGGTAGATTTACTATTCTTAGTAAAAGTACTAAATTGGTAGCGATTGTTATTATTAATAATATGAATATACCTATCTCACCTGATGATAAGCGCACGACACAGCCATGGATAGACAGACGAAGCTTTGTATGACAATAGGTGTTATTCTTTCATGGCCGACGAATTTCTAAGCCGGCTACAGTGCGCGAGGCGTAAGCTCAGGTTTACATTTGTGTGAGTGATAGCGGTACAAGAGGTGAAGTGCGGTGCGTGCGCGGCAGGGTGTATTTTGTTGCGTTTGTATTGGACGCGTCGCGCCTCAGGCCGAATATCACTCTACACTATCTGTGTGCACTCACACGAATGCAAACCTGAGCTTACGCCTCTCGCACTGTATACATGTTGGCCGAGCCTCAGCCAACGCGAGCGTAGGCAAATTGTTACAAGGCAAGTGCTACTCTAATCTAGACGTTCGGCAAGTGTGAAGAAACCCAATGTAGACGAGTTCTGTAGAGCTGCCCACACGTTGTGCGCTGTCAGTTTTTATTGTGCATTGAAACAATATGGACGACGTAGAGAGCGACATTTTGCACGTGTAACGGCGATGGACCTCAACCTGGGTAATGGCGGGCAGACAAACGTGTGAACACTATTGGTCGAGCGTAGGCGAGTGCCTTTGATTTGTGAATAAAAACCGACACAGCTCCGAAGCGAGACGAGTGGCCGCGAGCGGTTGCAAGTTGTGGCAAGTTACGCCAAATGAGCTGTATACAAGTTGGTGCTTGTCTTTACTCGGCCAACTAGGCGAGCCACACCGAGCGATGGCAAGGCAAGGCAAACAAGCTGTTTATATGTTGGTATTGGCCTTCACTACAACGCTGGGCCAACATGTATAGCCGGCTTAAGCAATAATAACGCAACCGTCTTCGCTCTTGCTTCATCGAGTTGTTAGTCGATGTAGCATAAGCAGTGAGCGATGACTGAATTTAGCGAGCAACCTTTTGAAATCGAAACAAAACATAATTAAAAGATAGGTGACACCATTTTTTTAAAAGATCGTCTTTTTATAAGATAAATAAATTTATTTTTTATTTAAATCGATAACAATGGTTAAGATAAAATGGGAATTACCGTGTTTAAAGAGAGATCTGAGGTCCCGATATTTTGGTGACATTGCAGACTTATTAATAGACTGCACTCAGCTCAGCTGAGTAACACTCAAGGCGTGAACAGTATCTCAAGTACGTCGTTAATCAATAGACGAGCCTTGAGCCAACACGCACTTAATACGATCTCAAGTGAGAGCTTGAATTTGTTTATTAATACGGCGTTATTCGCGTGATACCAAATTCCTAAACCCGCACTTATGTTCCGTTTATTCTTAAGATCACTCTCAATATCGATTTAAGAGTTGAGAGCGGTTTATTAATACTATATTGACACAGTATTCCCGTTTCGTCCTCTTGGAAGGTGTAAGTTAAAAAATATATAAGTATTTTATTTCAAAACTATTGTATACATGATAAATAAATATGTACTATTTAAATAGGCATTATATCTTTTGCATTTCTAGATAATCTCAGCTATCTATCCGAATGAAGGCAGTCTTTTATTATGAGAAACGGGAAAATGATTTTTGTTAAGATCTTAGAATTGACCCATCGCTTTATTTTTATAAGCACATTAATCCTGTACCAATTTAGTTAATAAGTTTTCTAGCTTATGTTTTTTTATTCAGCACAATTTCTTTTTAATCTATGCGCATTTCTTTTATTTCCCATATATCGATGTTGCACAGTAGTGTAAAGTAAGTGTAAAATATGTAAATCTGATATTTTTAGAGGACAGTATGTGCTGAATAATAAATAATTATTGAATCAACCACGATTAGTGTGTGAAAGATTTGTAATTTTAGATAATACAGAAAATTAATTACAGTCGGTTGTTTAATTTATTTTAAGTCGTAGTTTAAACACAAAAAACCGGCCAAGTGCGAGTGGGACTCGCGAACCGAGGGTTCCTTGCAACTTAAGGGCCTTCCATGAACCAACTAGCGCCGCCAATCTTGAAAAAATAATATCTTCCAATTTAATAAATTTTATCAAAAAACCTATTTACAAAATATTTATTAGGTTGAATACTATTTTTCAATATACAATACATCGCATAATTACGACAAGCTAAGTTGTAGTTCACAAATGTGTCAAAAACGGCCATTTTTCGCAATTATGCGAACTACAACTTACTGAAATTTGATCACGTTATTAAATCATTCCCGTAACATCGCGTTCCCGTAACCGTGACTCTCTCTACGTCTACGGATTTGTGTTGCACCTCTAGTGGCCAGTAGCGGAACTAAAGTCCCACCAATCCCGTGCGTCGCAGAGAAAGTATTTACGTAGTCGCTAGAGAGAAAGTAACATTAAAACAGCATGCATAATTTACATAATCAAGTATTTATTCACAGTAACAATATACTTCACAAGATAAAATTTAAATTAAGTAATAAAACATATTTTCTTTGAAATACAATAGCACCAATAAATAAAAAATAACAGTGTATAAACTATTTCATTTTTAAAATAAATATTTTTGTATTAAAAACTAAATGCAAAAATAAATCGGAATGATTGTTTACATAAATGCCAATGTCCTTATATTTTGTTTGTATCTGTATTTTAGTCACAGACCTACAAATTATAAGTACGTACATAATATACTATAGATAGGTACTTAAGGGCCTTCCATGAGCCAACTAGCGCCGCCAATCTTAATAAAATAATATCTTCCAAATTGATCATTTTTATTAAAAAAGCTATGTACACAATCGTTACTAGGATAAATACTATTTTTTAATATACAATACATGGCATAATTGCGACAAGCAAAGTTGTAGTTCTCAAATGTGCAAAAAACGGTCGTTTTTCGCAATTATGCGAACTACAACTTAGCGACATTGAATCACGTTATAAATAAGCATTTAAAAAATAATAATAAAATAGTATTTATCGTAATAAACATTTCGTAAATAGCTTTTTCAATAAAATGGATTATATTGGAATATATTATTTTTTTAAGATTGGCGGTGCTAGTTGGCTCATGGAAGGCCCTTAATAAGTAGGTATTGTATCATTGGATATGTCAAAAACATATTGGTATTTTTTGGTTTACCGATGAAGTATTTTCACATCCTACATTTTACACTAATTACGTTACCTTTAAGCGTTCCACTCATAGCCGCGGCCTGCGGCCAGTTGAAACGCATGCCCCGCCCCATTTTCTGGGCATTTTAACGTCCTGTGGCGACCTGAGCCCTAGGCCGCAATCCGTGTCAACTTGACGTTAACGACGGGAGAAAATGGGGCGGGGCATGCGTTTCAACTGGCTGCAGGCCGCGTGGAGATCGCGCCTGTGTGTATCAGAGGCGTAAATGTCAAAATAGCCCTGATAAGTCACATCATTTTCAAAATGCTTTGGTTCACAAGTATTGCTTTGGTTTTATTAACATAATAATAAAAATGTAGGTACATATACCTACACAAATAAATAATTTAATATTTATTAAAAATAATTATGGCAACATAATAGGAACGTATACTTGTATTTTTGGCTAAATTATACCTATTTGGTAATTTAATTATAACAAAATATAATGTAGTCAGAATATAATTAAATAATAAATTAATTAATGGAACAAATAATTCGATAAGTCCAATAATTAAGGAATGGCACCAAAAATAAATTGTTTCGACAATCCTTTCAAACTGTAATAAAACTTGTTAAAAGTGACGTGGTTTTGCTCGACAAAGAGACCCGTCTGACTTGTTTTTGGTATTTCTAACAAGCACTTCATACTGATACAACACTTGTTAAAAATACCAAAACCATGGTAGATGGCTCGTATGTAACTATTTAATTAAATTTTAATGTCAAACAAAACCATATCCCTTCAAACATGTTCCGTTTACTTTTTAAATTAGTACACTGGGAAGTCACATCTTTTAGAATTTTTGAATAGTTCAAAGTAAACCTCGGTCTGTCTCACGAAACTTCCTCGACGTTTTCGAATAAGGTTTAGATAAAACTGGAATTACAGTGTTAAACATTTGGGAATATATCTTGATATTTCGACAGCATGGTATTCATAAACGTGATAAATGGTTTATGGCATCAAACACATTGGCGAGTAGTCATAAACGTGATTTAAAGTTATTCCACCGTTTAGGCCTTCTATCCCGTTCTACCTTAACATTTTTAACAAAGTGGGAACAACAACGCGGTTTAAGGGCAGTGAGACTTAACTAGGTATAACTAACATCACTAAGGGCCGTAACGGCGCCTGCAATTCATATGAAGTTATTGATAGCTGGCCGTAAACAGTGACCACTTTATGGCGCGTATTCATAAACGTGATTTAAAGTTGCGCCACCGTTTAGCCCCCTGTCCCTTTCTATCTTAACCTTCTTTAACGAAGTGTGAAAGGGATAGCAACACGATTTAAGCCAAGTGATGTTTAACTAGGTTTATGAATAACAGCATATATGTTTGACACGGTTATTCTCGTTTTATCGCATTAATAATGTATGCAACCGTGCAAGTTTAAAAAGTGATAGGATTTAATCGTTAAAACACCCGCGAAAACTATATTTTAGTCGCCTACTTAAGTTTACGACTCATACGCAGAAGGTCAAGAAATAATAATAATTTTCTCGAGTGAGATTGAGTGCAAATGAAGTTTCAAGGAACCGACGACGAGACACATTTTCAAATACATTTACTGTTTAAACCCATCGGGATTGTTACTCTGCCATCGCCACGTGTCGACGCACATGTCGTCTAGCGTCCTTGTCGCACGCCATCCTAGAAGCCTGTGCGCGAGCGAGACGTCTGCGTAGTTAGCGGCGATATCGCCGGCGCGACGACCGACTATTTTGTACGGAATGCTGCGACCGCTCGCCGCTTCGAACGCAGCTACCATTTGAAGGACTGAGTAGCCAGTTCCAGTACCTATGGAAACCAATTAGGCTATTTTAGTCCCCACTGTTATGATAACGATTAGGATACGTTAAGATTGTATCAAAAACTACAGCCACATACCACTTACCCCATAGACCCGTAACAGGAGGGCGCCCGTATCTGCCCGCACATGGGCGCAAAATTGCTTCGCAACACGTGTAACCTAATACCGAAGCCCAAATCAAGTGTCTTATTTTGTAAACTTAAACTACCTTACTAGCATTTTAAGCTGTTCTGTGATTATAGCACAGTTATTTTCACATTAATAGATCGGATCACTTTAATTTCACAATGATGAACAGGTTCGATCAATCAGTCGGTAATTAGACCATCATATTTGTTTACAAAATAAGACACTTGACTTGGGCTGCGGTAATAGATATATTATCGACATGGACGCATCTCTTTAATACGGCACCGCTGTCCCCCGCTTCGTCTCTATGCGCTCATCGTTGACAGAATTTTTCGCTTGCAAAGTACCGATTTCATGTCTATTGGGTAAGTGGTCTGTGACTACAGCCACCTACGGCTGCACTTGGCTAGGGGCAGCCAAGCAAGTGTAACCAAAATTCCATAGTGTGCATTTTACCTAACTATTAATGAAATAATTTTTACCTAACTATTAATGAAATAATTTTACCTCTTTGAGAAAATTTGAACCTTAATGTCGCCTCCTGCAAACTTCTCCTGTTTTCGACTAACATGGTGTTTTGGGTTACTTATGGTATGTCCTATTATTATAATTAATTGGATGACAAACAGGACAAACCCAGATTATTAAAAAATCTAAAGCATATGTGTATAAATGTAATCCACCAACCCACACTAGTTAATTCTCCTCAGTGTTGGCAACATTTCCTTGTAAAGTGTTGTAAAAGTAAATCCAAAAAAATGTTCTAGTGCAAAAATATACGAACTGTATTTACTTACTTGCAATAAGGGGAATTGGATACTATCGTCAATGTCGTGCTTGCCGCTCCCATGGCGTGACGGGGGTTGGCGGGGACGAGGTAACTCTATTCGGTGTGGCCCTCCCGCCACACCGCCCGCAACCCTGCCGAGACCGTATTCCCTCGCCCCCGCCATGCCTGTACCCCTAGCGCGCGGCAAGCACGACGTTGACGGACTATAGTACAGTCTAGTCTGGTCTACTAAAAAGACCTGCAGGTTGCCTCACGATATTTCGTGCACATTTATACTTGCACATATTGCTCTCAAAAAAGTATAACTTGATCAAACCAACCCACTAACTGCTTACCTAAATTAACAGCATGGAACCCGCTGAATCCTGGCTGAAGGAACAACTTCACGGCCTTCACATGACCCTCAGCCAGGTCTTCGACGTGAATGTAGTCACGCACGCCGGTCCCGTCCACCGTCTGGTAGTCATTGCCGAAGACCATGAGCTCTTTGAGACGACCCACTGCTACCTGAAAGTAGGATTTACGACTTTAATCCCTTGACAGATAGATATATTCTTCATCTATTATGTTCTAATGTGATCTCAATTTAAACAAATCTTGACATTACTCATAAGATCAGCCAACTGCAGTGGGGTGGTGACATCTGCCGTAGAACCGACGGGGTAGACGAGTTCTCGAATGGAGGCCACGAACGGGTACACCTAATGTGGGTCGCCCCCCGACGAGACAGGATTAACTGCAGAAGGTGGCATGAACTCGATGCAAAAAGCCGAGAATCGTGTCGAGCTTAGGAAGCCTTAAGAGAGGTACGTCCAGTAGTGGAATATTAGTGATTGCACAATTTTATTGATCTTGTAGGCATGTAGAGGTAGTATTGAACGTCCCAACAAAAAGGTATTCAATATTATTTCACAATGTAGATATTACGAAATATTATTTATTGCACATGTGTGGGGCCGCTAAGAACGCTAGCGAGTGTAGTAAAGAACATGAACACGCGACAACAAGTCATGGTAAAGCCTGTAGACCAAAACACATCAAGTGTAACACTTTGGACTGTTCTTATTATCTGCGTCGTAAGAGTTGAAATCGTACCGCAAGTGTTGCCATTCATCTGCTGTTCGTACCTGTGCAATATACGGCATTAGATTGTTAGGTGTTCCTGCGGGATCTTCGCCAATTCGGCCGCTGTGGTGAGCGCCAACCGGGTTGAAGTAGCGAAGGGATATTACCATCCATTTCTGAAATAACATACAACTTCCATTTATGAGGATAATTTAGACTAGGTACTCAAATCTCGTCATGTTTTACTAAAAATACTTTCTTGTTTACATAACCTACACATAAATATCAAGTACAGGTATTTTAAGCCTTTTCTTTTTAAATGAAATCATTTAATCGTCATTTATTAATTAAAATGATAGTTAAATCCGGTGGAGAAACTTTCAATTTTAAAGCCTCGCATATAATAAAAGCTATTTAAAAATTACGCGGTGATTTATTCCATATTGTAATAAACGCGAATTAGTCATAAGAATCATATCAAATTAGAACTTTACAAGAGTTTAAGATTAGTCGCTCCCACGGTGGGCGCCAAAATCATAAACTGGCGCCCAACATGGACCCAGCAATTCACTTACCGGATCGCTCCTACACAAGTCCTTCATGATCTCCTCGCAGAAAAACTTGGACTTTCCATAAGGGCTCGTCAGCCCTGTCCCTGTGGGGTGACTCTCGTTTAGAGGAAGCTTCTCAGGCTCGCCATACACGGTGCAGGAAGAACTGTATACTAATTTGTATACGCCGAATTTACGCATCACCTAAAAGTGCAACCCCAAGAACTTTAATAACATCGGTAATGTAACCGAAAGGTGTTGACATGAGAAGATATTACGTCAGTTCATCGATTGATGGAGGGCAGTCCTAAATATTATCTACCTATTATGCACCGGAAGTGGAATGATTTCATCTAGTCGAATTCCAGTAATTTCAATCAAATTAAATAGATATAGGTATCTTTGTCAAGTGTAACGCTGACTGAAATATTTATCCTCTAAGTAGTCATTACTTTCAAGAAAAAAATTACATAGAGAGCGAATGTTGGTGGATGGGTTGGCAGAGGTAGACAGTAAATTGCTGATGTTTTTAAATAAGTGTCAAGTGCAACAAATCGCCCAGCATGCATGAAGAGATTGATGACTGTGGAAGAAGAGAAAATTGTGTACCAGGAACGCAGCAGATGGAAGTACCCCTGCGGGAAACAGGCATGAGTGTATGTACTTACTTCGAACAAAGTGCAAGTCCCGGTTATGTTGGCCTGGTAATATTCTAATGGCTTCTGCACTGATTCTCCGACCGCTTTCAGCGCTGCAAAATGAATCACGCAGTCTATGTTGTGCTGAAATAATATTGTATTTATTGATACGTCTGCTATTTGGTGCGCCTAATTTGTAGAAAAACCGTCGATTAGATTGTCAGAAATTCCGGATACACATCCTGCAGAGAGTGAGACGTTGATATGATAAAAGCGTCGCGATAAATATGGCATCAAACACATTGGCGAGTAGTCATAAACGTGATTTAAAGTTATTCCACTGTTTAGGCCTTCTATCCCGTTGTACCTTAACATTTTTAACAAAGTGGGAACAACAACGCGGTTTAAGGGCAGTGAGACTTAACTAGATATAACTAACATCACTAAGGGCTGTAACGGCGCCTGCAATGCAAATTGATGGTTCCCTATTTTTGTGCATAAATTTTTATGTCATAATATAACATGGCATACTTTAAATTGTCCTATTAATAACTACGCATAATAGTCATTAGGCATAACTTTATAGGCATAATATTATTAAGCATAACTACAAACAGCATAAAGATTGTTAAGAATAATGTTATAAAGCCTAAATAAACTTTGTCATAATGATATTAAAACATAATTGTAATAATCATATTATTTTGTTTGTATATAAAATAATCATGTTGGCGGCTTACGGGTGGCCCAAGGGCCACCCCCGCCGCACCGTAACCTACTATTACACTATGGTACCTAAGTTATATCTGATATACCTAATACCTACTTTTTGTTTGTATATAAAATAAACATGTTGGCGGCTTACGGGTGGCCCAAGGGCCACCCCCGCCGCACCGTAACCTACTATTACCTAATACACCATACATACAACACCAATACCAACAAAAAAGAAGAAATACACAGGCAAACATAACCGCCTTGACAAAATTATTAACAATAAAAATGAAAACACTTCAAAACTTGCCTATTTACAAGCTATTGCTAACAATTTACATTTAAAATGAAAGGAATTATATTGCATGAAAATTATAGTAAAAAAAAACATTACATTCATTTCAAACAAACATTATGAATAAATACATTTAAATTATTAAAGTATAATTATGTATAATATCTATTAGACGAATAAACAATATGCCATAAAACAATATGGAAATCAAAATTAGGGCAAAAACGATTAGCCCAAACTAGAATTATGCTTAGTTAGATTGTATGCCCAAAAACAATTATGACAAAATATGATTATGACAAAAAACATTATGCCTAACTCATTATGCTAAATTAAAATAGGACAAAAAAATTATGCGAAAAAAAGGGATCCCCAAATTGATAGCTGGCCGTAAACAGTGACCACTTCTTATGGTAGCACTTCACAGCCGTGTTTGCGTATTTGTTATATTTGATAAATAATTGTCATGTGTGGTTGGTATGTGTGACAAAATATTCGTCTTATTCGCCTATTCGAGCAACACAGCAAAAACGCATATTCGCGCTTGTGGACGGTCGTATTTGTCTGTATTTGTATGTACGTCAAATATTTTGACAAATACGACAAATATCCAATAGTGAATACGAATAGCCATGTGAAGTGGAAGCATTAAGTATAATCGTCTGGCATTTCTGCATATTTTTGACGTCCTAGGTTGTCTTCAGGGCAATCCAGGAAGACATGAAACACATGAATTCCTACAGCAATACTCACGTTCTCAAAAATCTTGCTCAGCCCCTGTGAATCCCTAATATCTACATCGTAGAACTGTATCGTGCTATTCGTCAGCTCTTCTATTCGTCTCAATGGCGTCGGTTTCTTCTGTCCCTCTTCCCGATGGGCATTGGTCAGGTTGTCCACGACGATAATCTCGAATGCATCGTTCTTGCTCTGATGTTCGAGGAGAGTGGTGACGGTATGCGAGCCGACGTACCCGGCGCCTCCCGTTACTAGTATAGCCGAGCTCATTGTGGTGCTGGAATGGAAATATTACTTGTAAATTCGAAGAAACAACGTACAATGTATTATACCACTAGGTAACAATTGACGCGCAACCCGTAACGCTCAACAAGATCGGCAACGTTGCACAACAACGCGCGACGTTGCCAGCTGGTGCGCAACATGACCAAAGGTATTCAACGGTATCTCAAGTTCCTCTTTGCCGTTCAACATGAGGAGCAACATATTGTGCAATATATCGGGCGTCTAATAGCGTGGATACGAGGCTAAGGCCCGGTTTCCACCAAAGCGGAGGGGAGAGATGTGTTTGAATAATCAATTAGATTTCGTTATTTTGACATCTGCTCTCCGCTTAGGAGAGGGAACGAAATCTGATTGGTTATTAAAAATTAATTTACTAGCAGATAGTTTAGAGTGCACGCTTTGTAATTCTTGAGAAAATCTCAACCTTACCCCTCAAATAATGCCATTATATAAAATGACGTGACGCTGGCAAAAATGCCCTCAACGGACGATTGCCAAATAGGAAAACAACTTCAATTTAACCATCCTGTATATCTTTCTCCGTTTTCGACTGTACAGCCGTGGAATATTTATTAGATTAGATTCAGATTAATATCATTTGTTGCAAGTAAACACATTGTGTAAGTATATCCATTTCTTTAGTATGATTAGGTAGGTCTGTCGAAGACTCACTTCGGTTTCAACGACCCAGCAAATTAAGGTAGATTTCTTGGGTATGTTCTAAACCTAAGATATGGAACCTCTGAGTCTTGGGGGAGAAGGCGTCTTCCATTATTTACACCGTGCTTTCTTTTCAGACAAGTATTAGGCTGCAATCATGCTAAATTTGGTAATATATTTAACTAGTCTTCCCATGACCAAAGTGAGTTTCAGTCGCAGAATCTACGTGTACCATTGATCTCCTATAAACAACTAGATACACGAAGGTCTTACTAAAACAATTTAAAAAACGTCCAAATAAGGGTCCATTGTTAACGTCCAAATAATGTCCAATAAAGCAAACGATGGTCCATTCATCCGTTTGGACCTTCATTGCGCTCGGACATTTTTAGAAGGCAGACTGTGTATCTAGTTGTTTATAGGAGATCAATGACGAGTATCATTACTTGATAAACACGGTAATTCCCCTTCACGTCTACAAGTCGTGTAACGACTTTATCCTCCTAGCATCTTGGATTGGAAGTCACTTAAAAATGACGTAAAATTAATTTTGATGCGTATCATTTGCAATTAATTTGATATTTGATTTTAGATATTATTTTTAAACAAATACAGTGGAATTAAGAAACACTTTTTTGGAAGTCGTTTAAAAACAGTTAAGGTGTTTAAAATAATTTCACCTTCAAAATCTGTAGCCTTACGTACAGCTAACAACAGACCAAGTGTAACACTTTGGACCGTTCTTATTATCTGTGTCGTAAGATTTAAGGTACTGCAAGTGTTACCATTGATCTGCTGTTGTCCGTACCTGGGGTTAACTTTAAACTATACTATACACAACACAAACTTATAGAAAGACTAATTATCACACTATTTACTTACAACTTTACTACAGCGTACTCGTATACGTAATAAAATAAATTTTAAATTACCTATGCCCGTAATACAATTACGTCAGCGGAAAATGCTATTGCAAAAGGCTACTAACAATCGCAGAAACATCACGTAACACGTGTAAGTACTTACTCAATTAATGACATTATTTATATGTACAGTCTAACTCAGACAAAAATACACAAGGAGGTCTCATTAAGGTAGAGATTTTCTCAGAAACTACTTAACTGATTATAAAAAAAGTATTTCACAACTAGGTGTACCTATATAGTTTAGAGTATCGACTATGTTATCGTAATTTTTTTAGATAATCCCTTAAGCCAGCCAGCTGTAAAACTCGAGCGCGAGACAGAAGATGTCCCGCAGCGGCGGAATGACGAGCACGGCACAGTGCCTCTATATTTTTATTTTTATTAATATTGGATGAATTTTATTGGATGAAATAAAAATACGCCAATATAAATCAGATTTTTTTAAACAAGCTCTCGTATTTATAAAACCCTACATTTTGATACATATTTTGAATGAATAACTATTTCGGTTTAGACATAATTTTCATTTTAAAAGACATGGAATGGGTATGTTTGCGATTATCGAGCGAAGTTTGTCCAATCGGTATTCATCAGTCCCTAAATAGACTCCCCAAGATTGCGATATATTTTTTTAAGACTTTAGTTTTAGTAGATAGTGCCGAGGCCTTGATAGAAAAACTATAAATCCGATACGAAGCCTAACTAAACCATAATTAGATGCCCTGTAGACTTTTTTCTTAGTTATACTGTACTGGATGTGCGTAATATAAGGTGACAAGGTCTCAATGCACGCTTGGGGTTATCATAGAACTATTGGACCGATAACGAAAGATATTTTATACATAGGTATACATACATAAGCTCAGCCCTGTTCCCGTAGTTATAGGCAGAAACGATGGGATTCCGTCTGCTGCTGGCCTGGCACATTACTTTCGCTTTAACCCCTTACCGCATGTATTGTATCATCAATCCTTCAAAGACGCTCGTCGATTTGTAGACCGCTTACTTACTATCCCTTTCTTTAAACAACGTACCTATGTCCTATTCGGTCTACCTCTTGCCGACCCTTCACCACCATTCGCTCTATTTATTTCGTGCTTCTTCATTCATTGGCTTTAAATGCCCAAACCAGCGTACCTGCCTACATACTCATTTCAATCATACTTTCTACACAATAACTAAAGAATAATTAAAAGGCACGCCTGCTACCTATAGACTTCTATCAGCTGCAAACCTACAACACGGCTTACGCTTCGTTGACATTCATCAATCTCTTCATCGTTCGTTGCAAAGACTACGTTGTCAATGTGATGCCTACTTTATAATTAATTCAAAGCACTTATTTCTAGATCCGACTGTACATAATCACGTGTGGGTGTATGTGAGATTCAATTGTTAAGGTCAGGCGGAGATCAGTGCTTGCTTCTTCGTGCAAATTGCATGCTTCGCCGTATACGAGACTATCATCATCAATTCAGTGTATTTATGTCCGGTAATGGGTCACAAAAGTGGCCATTAGTTTATACTAAACTAGCAGTCCCCAGTAACATCGTATGTGCAGTAGTCGCTGGTTACTATAGATATCCACGAAGTACTTTCAATGTACTGGGAGGCAGCTCTTCGTGTCTGGTTACGTGGTTCTACATCACATACCGCAATGACTTATAGCCTATGTGCTGACCAGATATTTGAGCTATCTCTAGTGAAAGCCTCATCAAAATCCTTTCAGTAGTTTTGGCGTGATGCCTAAACATTGAGACAGACAGACAACACAAGAATTCTTAAAATTGGTGTTTTGGCATCCAGTATCGATCCTAAAATTCTTTTTCAAATATATCCAATGTATAGAGTATTTTTTTTAGTCTTACTATAAGTATAGATGGAGAGCTAAGCCAGCAACGGATCGAAGTAATACTTATCAATCAACACTTATCAGTAAAGCCTATCATTGACCAGAGGAGGTCGAACCCTAGCCAACTATATCTATTGCCTACTGTAGGCAATTAAGACAATAAACAAATCTACAATACAAACAACCGCTTGCATAATATACCTACATAATTTTAATTGAAGAAATGGCCCACACATTGGGTTACTGACAGTATATGAATAAAAGTGAGGTCAAACTACAGTGGCTGGCTATAGGTACAATTATTTCAATATTTCGCCAACTTAGTAACAATAGAATATAAGTGTTAGAATTAAATTATCTACCAGTGGATAGCAAATATTTATCAAAGCAGATTAACTTAATAAATAATAAAGTACATCTTAATCTAAAGTGGATTATTGCAATAGTATTAGATTGAGTCATATGTAAAGTAACAGGTATAATTACATCATCACATGTGCTGAATTTAATCTACAATATTAAACCGGAAAAGGGGACTACATCACGGAAATATGTCATCCTTAAAATATTTTTGAGTAATTAAAGGATTTGCACAATTCAATTTCACGCGTCGTTTTGTCGCATAGTATTTATTTATATATATTGTATATGTAGCCAATTTATCGACACTGTATCCCCTATATTATAAGGGGGCTACATCATGGAAATATCTAACCCCTGCTTGAAAATATTTTTTCAGTTAGTAATTAACGGATTTGCAAAATTCCACTTTTACAGGTCACTTTGTCACACAGTGTTTATTTATATGGAGCCGAATTATCGAAACTATATCCCCTATATTATAGTATGACTGTGACTTTGAAAACCGACTTCGACGTTTCAGAAAACGCAAGGCATTCAATCTCTTGGCCGTCATATAATTGACTGAAATGCAATATTTACCAAATAGATGAATAATTGAACAATGAGAGAGAAAATGGAATGTTAAGATTGTTCCCTTCTGGTTTTGGGTTGATTTTAAAGGACTTTATTTAAATTAAATAATTGAATGCACAAACTTTATGTTAAGAGTTTTTTCAGACTAATTCGCCCTTCACCGTTCTGGTAGATCAACTAAGGGCAAGTGTAGAGAAGCAGAAACCAAGCTGCAATACCGAAAAGCAAGAGATAGAGAGATAATTTTGGTATTTTTGATTAGGTACATATTTCTTTAATGAAGCAATTGCTTTAATGAATCAGTTGCTGATTTAATTAATGATTACTGTTTGTGTGAAGATATATCTACAAAACAAATAATGATATAATGGGAAATAACCACAATTAATTTATGAAAATTATTGCTTAATAAGTAGGTATGAGGTATATGGTGTTAAATCTCTTTCTCCTTGTAATAATTAAGTACATACAAAAAATAAATATAAGACATTAATAACATACACAAATATATATATAGTATTAACTGTTGATACAGTAATAAAGTTTTCCTCTAATTTAAGTAGCCACTTCTAATCATAATAATCATGTCTAAAAACTCTTGTATAAATTGTAACACATCCTAAAATGCCATCAACACCAGAATGAGCCAAGAACATTCCAATTTTAAAATTCAAATATGAAGAAAGGAACTTACCAAACTTTTTAAAACTTTTACGGCATTCACAAAATGTATGCCAGTGCAGAACGCTGGCCAGTTACTGAGTTATCAAACAGTTCATACATACGTTACAAGTAGATTAGCTTATCAGCTTGTAATATAACTTGTTGAGTATTGTGTTGTAAGCTTAACATACATTGAGAGTCACGTTTTGTAACAATGATTGATTAGATTTATTTAAATTAAGAGTTTAATAAATATTATGAGGTCATCAGTCCCTTTCGTCGTTATATAAATTTCAATTCAATTCAAATACACTTTATTGTACATAAAAACATAAATAAATAAATAAATAAATAAAAATAAAAATAGCCTTTATTCCACTAACAATTCGACCTTACACTAAGATATAAAAAAATTACATATTAAGATATAAATAGTTATTACATCGGCGCCGAGTTGCTAGGCTGTCCATCGACATAGGCCTCCTCCATCTTCTTCCAGGCTTCCCTATCGCGGGCCTCTGCTCTCCAACCTTTGGGCAGGTCGTCTTCCCATCTTTTGGTAGGTCTGCCTCTTCGTCTTTTCCCATCGCGGGGGTACCATTCCGTTATGTCTTTTGTCCATTTGTTTCTTTTGGACCTCATCATGTGTCCAGTCCATCGCCATTTGAGCGTTCTTGCTTTGCGGATCACATCTGTCACTCCTGTCGTGTCTCTGATTTTTGTAAGCCTCCATCTATCTCTCAACCTAAGACTCAACATGCTTCGTTCCATACTTTGTTGGCAAACTTTTAGTTTCTGTGTGATGTCATTGGTGAGTGACCATGTTTGGCATCCATATGTTAGTGTGGGAAGAATACATGTGTTGAAGATTTTTCTCTTTTGTGAGATAGATATTGACTTACTCTTCATAACTTCTTTCAGTGACCAGTATCGTGACCAGGTGTTATTCACACGTCGATGGATTTCTTTTGGCATTTGGTGTTTGGGTGATATTAACTGTCCTAGGTATATGTATTCATCGACGTATTCAACTTCCCTGTCTCTCACCAGGATCCTGATTTTAGAGCTATTGGTCATTGCTTTCGTTTTGCTGATGTTCATGTTAAGTCCTGCCTTTTGGCTCTCTATTGTTAGTTGCCTTAGCATAGTTTGTAACGTTGTTGCATCTTCAGCGAACAATATTAAGTCATCAGCAAACCTAAGGTGGTGTAAGTTACTTCCGTTTATGTTCAATCCGAGATTGTCCCAGTCTAGATTTCTGAATATTTCTTCTAAGACGGACGCAAAAAGCTTTGGGGATAGTGGATCTCCTTGCCTCACGCCCTTCTCTATTTCAAACTCTTCCCCCTTTTTCTCCAACTGAACTTTTGATGTGCAGCTTTTGTAGATATTTTTGATAATGTTGATATATTTGCCACTGACTCCCTGATTTTCTAGGGCCTTATATATAAACTTGTGTTCCAAAGAGTCGAAAGCTTTGCTATAATCTACGAAACACATATAGAAATTCTTGCCATACTCGTTGTATTTTTCGATTACCTGCTTTACTACATGCATGTGGTCATTGGTGGAGAAGTCGCTACGGAAACCAGCTTGTTCTTTCGGCTGTTGTTCATCTAAGCCTTTAGTTAATCTTCCCAGAATAATTTTAGAAAAAACCTTGTATATGTTTGACATAATGCTGATAGGTCTATAGTTGTCTATTTTGTTTTTATCTCCTTTTTTATGCAATAATATAATGGTTGATTTCGTCCATTGTGTTGGTATTATTTCCGTCGATAATATTTCATTAAAAAGGTCCGTCAAAGGTCTTGCAATTAGGTCGCTTGTTTCCTTTAAAAGTTCGTTGGTTATGTTGTCTTCACCAGGGGCTTTATAGTTTTTTTGTGACATAATAGCTTTCCGTACTTCGCTCGTTAGTATGTCCGGGATATTCTCTACTGGTTTCGTGTTTACTTCTTCCTCTTTATTCGTTTCAGATTTGGCTCTGCAGTATAGGTTTTTATAAAACTCTGTAGCTAATATTCCTATTTTTTGCCTTTTTCCTGTGGATTCCTCTTTTCCCTGCATGTTTTTACTTTTCAGGCTCGGTATCCATGTGGAGTGATCTTGCAACAGTTTAGAAGCTTTTTTTACGCCGCCAGTTTTGTCTATCGCGTTTCTAATGGTGTCTAGTCTAGTTTTTGTTTTATGTACTCTTATACTCTTTGTAATTTCCTTGCTAAGTTTTTCTATTTCTTTCCTGTTTGATTTCCTATCTTTTAGTAGTGTTTTTCTTTCGTCCATAAGTTTTCGAGCTTCTTCTCCTACCTTGTCTGTCTTTTTATTTGTTGTTATTATTTCCTTGTAAATGTCTAACAAATATTTCTCCAAATCATTATATTTTTGTTGTGTTGGTTTTTCCGTCTTCATGTTTGGTAGAGACTTTCTGAATTCTTGTTGGACTTCTTCAGGCATATGCGGTATCATGCGGGGGATATTCGTTTTAATACTCTTTCTTGGTCTTTTATTATTACATATTATGGTCCCTCTCACCATTCTGTGATTGGTGCTAAAGTTAAGTTTGTTGATGACATCTATGTTTGCAAAATAATATGGTATATTTGTCATGATGAAATCTATAGTATTTTTGTGTTTTCCATCGGGTGAACTCCACGTCCACTGTCGGGACGCTTTCTTCTTGTACATAGTGTTCATTATTTTCAAATTATATTCGCGTGCAAAGTCGACCAATCTATGTCCGTTCTTGTTTCTTTTGCCTAAGCTGAATTGACCAATCAATTGTTCTTCCCCCTTTTGCTGTCTTCCAATTTGACTGTTGAAGTCTCCTATTATGATTTTTTGTTTGTATGTCTCTTCCATTGTTTCACGTAATAATTTGTGGAATTTGTCTTTTTCTTCTTCCGTAGCTGCTTCAGTGGGAGCATAGACTTGTATGATTGAGATTGGGCTTTTGATGCCAGGGAACTTTATATTTAGTACTGAGATTCTGTCAGATATCCCTCTAAAGTCTTCTATATGGTTTTTGTACTGTTTTTTGATGATAAATCCGACTCCATACATTCCCTGTTTCTCTCCGTTGAAGTAGAATATATAGTTTTGGTACTCTCTTATCTCCTCTCCTTTCCGTCTTACTTCGCTTAGTCCTATTATGTCCCACTTCATCGTTTCCAAAGCATTCTCTAGTTCTGTTAGACTTTCATCCGTTCTTAATGTCCGTGTATTGAGGGTAGATATGTATATTTTGTTGTTTTTCATTCCTTTTTTGCTTGGTTTATCTAATATTTCTGTATCTGGGTTAACTTGTTGCGTCGTTATTTGTTGTTTTTTGGTACCTCTTTCCTTGTGTTCGTATTCTTGCAAGTGATTTAATTCCTGCTGGATTATGTTATATTGCTTTCCGCTTTGTGGTTTCGATTTTTCAGGAGGGTGGTGGTCTATTGTCCCACGGGGACCAGCCGGGTTGGGACATATAAAACTTAGTCTATTATTTGTTGTTATAATACAGTTGTTATTCCGGTTGCCGATGTCTGCTAATTGTTACTTGTTTAAAGAATTTGATCTTGCTCTCATATATTCAAAAACATCTGTTTTATTTATCTTGCTTGCTTACATAAAAACATAACAATGGCAAAAAAAATACAAAATATAATGTACAATTTTGGCGGCCTTATCGCTAAAAGGGATACCTTCCAAATTTTAAGGAATTTCGAAAGATTAAAAGTTCTGCATGAAAATGCATCGAGGAACAAAAGTGTGACACTTTTTAGCAAAAAAAAATCAAAAAGTTTCTGTAGCCTTAGCGACCCTCCGTTCAGAAGTGGGAATCGAACCGGGTATTGTGTCTATTTTATTTTAATGGCGATATTATAGTATAAGTTGGTGGTTTTTATGCTTCATTGAAATTAAATAAAATACGTCAATAAAAGTAGGTATTATTTAAGAAATAACCAAACAAACATACGATCTATACCCTAAAAACAAATTTTAAGTCATGTGCAAACTGCAAAATACTCTTGAAATACGTTGGAAAATTCTACAACTATAGATATTAAATAAATTACATACCCATTTGCGTCTGGTTTCATTGTGTTAGCACTGTAACTAAAGTCGCGCAAGTGTTTCGAATCAACTCAAGGTTTGTTTATCCATTGGTATGTGGACTGTATATGGAAAACATGCGCTGAAATCTGAAACAAACAAAACAATGTATTATGTATTTATTACTTTGGGCTTTAGATCACAGTCTTATTATATCAATTATACCTATTGTTATTTACTTTTGAATAACTTCAGCCTTCTTTTCTTCAAATGCAACGAAATGAAATAAATAAATAGAACTCGCTGAAAAGAAAAACATTCAGGAAAAACTGAAAACTCGTGAATAAAAAAGTTATAATTTTTTTCATGGCTCTGGATAAATGCCTTTTGATTTTATTGAATTTGAGTTGAGCCAATCCTTAATTTTTCGTAAATAGCTAAATCCATTTCCATTGGTCTGTCTTTATGTTTCCCTTTGTTTTGTGACTTATTTTCATCTGCAGGAAAAAATGAAGAGTAGGGTGAAAAAATGACGAAAGATAGAAACGTTGTTGAATTAACCGTAGGTTGAATAGACCTATATCCAGAGCTGTAAAATTTAAAATAAAATGACGTTTGACAGTAGGCTTCATACGAATTTTTGAACGAAAGTTGTCAATGTTGCCAAAAAATAAATTATACCTATTATTAGGGACTTTTCTATTCTTTTACAAATAAATAAGTATTTGCTTTGCTATGCTAAAGACTATTGTATGTACGATGTGTTGTGACGAGTGTGCGTTAAAACGACCCCGTACTGTCAATTTCTTCTTGAAACCCATAAAATAAAAACTGTATACAATAAAATTTGAACAAGCTAAAAAAATTACATATTTTGGGGGGTAATTTGTAATTTATCTGTGCACATTTATTTTCTATCTCTTTCCCTCCCGGTCAGTTGTCAAGGTAGTGATATATGTGGACTTTTTGATGATTTCTATGAAATAAATGGTTTTATTACATAAATAATACAAATATACTGTTATTTTCTTAATCAGAAACCAATATTTGACCATAATTCATTGATTACGGTAAAGATTACTTAGATATTTTGTGGTGGTAAATCTGTTCGCTCCATGTCCAACGTTGTTTTGGTTTCTAAAAGTGAAATAACTTGAATATTTGTACACAATATTCGTGGAAACCTTTGTTATCATCTAGCAGTGATGTTGAATTGAATATTAGAGTGGAATATTTCGTGTTTGAAGTTTTTGTTTGTGACAAGTTTTCTAACCTCTTTCGCAAGTGTCGTGTGGTAAATTTGGTGGTTTAACTTTTCAGATGAGTACGAAAATCATCAAAGCAGGTGCTGAGGCCGACCCCTTCGAGACTTCGATCTCGCAGGCGCTGGTCGAGTTGGAAACCAATTCAGACCTGAAGGCCCAACTCCGGGAATTATACATTACGAAGGCTAAAGAAATTGAACTCCATAATAAGAAGGTAAAAAAGAAATATTTAGAATAAAATCCAGCTGATATTAGATACCTATATAAAATATAAAAGTGCGTTTGTTATTCATTCAATAATAGTATTTTACAGCAGGCAAAGATCTGAGAGCATACAACACAATTCTGAAGTAATGGTATTGAAAATCTGGTGCCACTTTATGTTTTTTAGAATGCTATAACTCGAGAGGAAAAATTGAAACTTTATTTAATTTAACAATATCAGTAACCTCCTATATAGACCTTAATTTATATGATTAGGTAGTTCTTCACTGCATGCAGCTATTATTCAGACAAAAAACGTAATCATGTGAGACGGCATATTTGTGATGTTTGGTGTGGAAACTAAGGCACCAACAAAAATATGACTGTATCTCTGTCTGGCTTAGGTGTCTCTTGACCAGAAGACTGACCTTGCCCCATGCATTGTATTGACCTTGTTACCAGTTGGCTAAGCAATGCCACCAACACTTTGCTATGGAAGGACAGATTATATTATTTTCAATAATTTAAGCAAGTGAATTCACCTATAAGTGGTCACTGTTCCATGTAGACTTTCAGAAGAACCTGTTACACTGATATTGCAAAATTTTACAAAAATCAATATCTTTCAGTCAATCATCATCTACGTGCCTATGCCCAAGCTGAAGGCGTTCCAGAAGATCCAGATCCGTCTGGTCCGAGAGCTGGAGAAGAAGTTCAGTGGAAAGCATGTGGTCTTCATCGGTGATCGCAAGATCCTGCCCAAACCCAGCCACAAGACGCGTGTTGCTAACAAACAGAAGAGGCCGCGATCAAGGTAGGCTACTTACACAATACTGTGAGATTTGAAATGATAGGTAGGTACAGCCCAAAGCACATCAAGTGTAACCTTTGGACCATTCTTATTCTCAGCATCATAAGATATGAAATCATACAGCAAGTGTTATGATTGATCTGCTGTTATTTGTAGCAAAATTCCACAATTGAGTAGTCTCTGAACTTACCATCCAATTGAATAGACCAGTCATAAGCAATATCTGTTTGTAGCTGAATGTCCCAGACTAGCAAAAATATAGATAAATGAAAAAATAGTGGTAACTATTCCATTATTTTTTCATTTATCTCATTTCCTTTTCTTATGAGTAATATCTCAGTGGTGTAGTGGTTGATGACACTGGACTCATTATAAATTCTAATTTCTTGCTTGTACAGATTCTAGACTGCGTGTGCTAATTTTAATGATATCTAAGTGACACGTTCCACTCATTCTTATGCGTATGAGTGACAGTGACATTTAGTTTATCTGATGACTGATGATCACTGTTACTTTAACCGTGAACTCAATATACTGTTCAACCTGATAACTGGCATGATATCTAAACACCAGTAGTCTGTCTCTTTCCCTCTATTACCATGGCAACAAACAGCACCCATGGCAAAGATACAATGGTCCAGTACCCAATCAAAGCTCTTAACGATTGACCTTCCGTTCCAGAACACTAACGTCTGTGTACGACGCGATCCTAGAAGACCTGGTATTCCCAGCGGAAATAGTGGGCAAACGCATCCGAGTCAAGCTGGACGGCTCCCAACTCATCAAGGTTCACCTGGACAAAAATCAGCAGACCACTATTGAGCACAAGGTTTGTTCATTATGACTTTCTAGAATCATATTTATTTATACCAGATTATATGAGCTTTGGGCCCTAAGCTTCAAAAGGCGGCATAAAGATACAAAACTCAATGAATCTTCATAAGTCTGCATAAAGGTAATTGATATATGATATTTCAATAAACCTGTCGGTGTGGAAATGTCCAAGGTTCCTCTTGTATCTTCCCTTAATCACATTAGACAAGAAGATAACTTTTATATGAGTAGGACAACTGTGAAATTGAACCACCATTTACATTCATAAACTCAGGCCTGTGGGGTGACTGCAATTTGCATCATTATCGTTTTCAATTTGACACATGGACGCTATACATTGCTGCTATGTTTTTGCAAGTTAACGATTGAAGTGGCGGTCCCCGTGAGTGTGACGGTGATTCCCGTTATTTTTATTACGAAGTTTGAGACGTTCGTAATTAAAATAGGATTATCGTAGAATCAAACGCACGCATAGTATGCCTACCGGCAAGTTATAGTTGGACATAAAAAATGTAAAACCTGATTGTAATTGACCTATAACTAGACAATAAAATTTCAAACATATAAAGCTCATGTCATGGCACAGAACTTCACAGAAGTGAATTGATGGGAAAATTTACCTACATTACATCATTGAACACTATTATAGTCTAATTTCGTGTACAAACTGGCCTGCGCGGGCAAAACTGGTGAAGCATGTGTGTGTGATATAAGGTCGAGATTCAGAGACGATAATAAGAGACGAAATTGTCTTTGTCACGGTTTTACGAAGGAATATTTACGTACATGTACCAAATACTCTAAAAGAAGGAATACTTCGTGAGGAAACCTACATGTCCGATAACAATAAAAGCATTGCAGGAATGTTTAACCCAACCCACACTAGTCAACCCGTCGCGTGGCGAATCATGGCCCCAGCTCTTTCGATATAAGGGAGAGGTTGGGTCTGTGTCCTAACAGTGGGGTCATACAAATAGGCTGATATTGATGATGAGCCAGAAATAAATCCTCTTTTGTTTGTTTGGTCACAGGTGGACACGTTCCAGTCGGTATACAAGAAGTTGACGGGGCGTGAGGTCACCTTCGAGTTCCCAGAGCCCTACTTGTAAACTTAGACTATGACTTTACAATAAATACAAAAACCTAATTGAACACTTTCATTTCTAGAACCTATTCTGTGTTGAGTTCTTGAGAGATTATTACAGAATATAGTACTCGACTCGCCCGCATTTTTTTATCTTTTTTATTTTTTTGTATTTTCATCGGTATTTACACTAAAATTGAAAATACCGATGAAAATCGTAAAGAATAAAAATAAATTCACTTGTCACACATTTTGTATGAGACATTACAATATTTTTAATGCGCTTTTAGATTCTAGTAAGTATTATTATTCAGTTTCGAGGAGAACGGTTATCATATGCCACCTGACATCCAAAGAGCCAACTAGATTTAGTAAGTAATTTATTCTACTTTGGAGACAAAAGAGCTACCTATGGAAAATAGTGCAATTCACACATACGTCTACGACGCCGAAAACTTTGAACAGGAGTACAAATATAACTTCATCAGCACTCCATGGGACGATCGTTCCTACAGAAGTAAAGTCGGCATTACTGGACTGCTGCTAGCAATATTATGTGCGACGATAGCTTGCGTGGCTATTAGTTTCTTTATGCATTTTAAGGTTCTATAGTTTCCTCTTCTTAAATTATGCGTTGATTTATTTATGTGTTTATTGAATAAATCAACTCTCGCGTGAACTGAAGATAATTTGAAGAAATTAGATTTTCGATATTGTCCTTATATCGCCAGCATGAATAAAATTAATTAAATTATGTACTTAGGTAATACCTAAAGGTAACATTACCTTTTTAAAAGTTATACTGCAGCTGCTGAGCTTAGAGAAAGAAGAGAGAGAGTTTTTTGTTCTCCTCGGCGTTGGCAAGTTCGTTGTAAAGTGGGGTCATTTTTTTTTTAAACGTGCGAAATTATACTCGGCATTACCAACAATAAAGAGAAGAGACTTTCCAAATAACGCCGGATATTAGTATCTACTCATTATGTATTTCAGCCCATTACCTTTCCAGGAGCCGGGCGCTAAGTTGATTTCGGGCCACCTCCCAGTCGAGACCCGGACCTCACCCCGTCCGTAGTCTTAGGCCGTGATTCGAGACAATTTTGAGTGCGAGTTAAGTCCGAGATGTTGTAACACTGAGCTCAAACTAATGCCGAGATTCTATTCATAGACAGTTTGGAGCGTATGCTCGCTTTTACAAAAATCCCATTGCCTAGAAGTTTAAGAGGGAGGAGCTCAAGCTCTCTTATCTATGCTTGCGCTCAAGACTGTCTATGGCCGTGATTCATACAGTTTGAAGCTTAATTCGCTTTTATAAACGTAAAATTCCATTTTACAAAGAGCAAGCTCGCACTAAGCTCGTGCTCAAAACCATCGATTCCCGGCCTAAGATCGCGCTCAAGATACATGTCAACCATTTTGTGTGCTTGAATTGAAATATCGATAATGTCGAAATGAAAGAGACAAAGGTTTATAAAACTACTTTTATTGCTTGAAAAACTCAGTCCATCCCATAAATTGATTATGTCCTATAATAAATGAAATTAAAAATTAAAATAACAATTTACAAATATTTTACAAATTGCATTAAATATAATTGTAATATGACCGTTATAAACGTGTAACGTGACCCAAGTGATACTACGGACAACAACAGATCAATCGTACGTGCAGTACGATTTCAATTCTTACGACGCAGATAATAAGAACGGTTCAAAGTTGATGTGTACGCTGGAAAGGACCATTTTACAGGCAGAAATCAACCCTCTCATTGCCACTATTGGCAGGAAGATATTTGGATCGAAGAAAGTCGAATCGTTGACCAATATAAGGTGGCCCAGCCTCCGTTAATTTCGTCATGCTTGCCGAACCAACCAGAATGGTTCGACACTGTTCAATATCTCATGCTAGCGCAGAGTCGAAGCGTCCGTCAGTTTAAAAGTTAATCCTTATTTCAGGACGTATTGCCGTATTCGCACGCATTCGACGGAATACGCGCGTCTAAACCGAAGCCCAAATCAAGTGTCTTATTTTGTAAACAAAAACTACCCTACCCTACTAATGTAAGCTTTTCTTTGATTATTGCATATCTAGTTACACATTACATTATTAGATCGAATTACTTTATTTTCACAATGATGAACAGGCTCATCAATCAGTTCCTTCAGTGTTACGTCCCAACAGGTAATTAGACGATCATATTTGTTTACAAAATAAGACACTTGATTTGGGCCGCGGTATACGAGCGACCAGTGCTGATACAACTTCGCTTTAATTGTTAGGACGCTTTCGGAGCGCGAATTGGAGACAAGTTGTGGCAGTGGCAAGACATGGCATCACTCACACTCTCCGAAACGCATCCTGTATAATAAAAGTTTACTGGCTCTCGACCAATCAGAGCGTCGAACCCTCGGCCAATCAGAGCCGACAGTTTACTCTATACGTCAAGCATGTTCCACAGATTTTCGAAATCACTGCTATAGCGGTCAAGTTATAATTTAATTGCAAGAGAGCTTATTTTCTATTTTTATTTTGGCAGAAGCTAGCTTTTAGTTCACAATACAAGCTATTCCAACCCAAATCCCATTAACTTTAATATATCACATGATAATGAAATAACGAAAAACCCTTTCTAGTAGAATAGCTATCACAAAAGTTGTAAAAATTACGAAATTATGTTGTTCTATTAAAAGTTAAATGTATGGTGAATATTCATGGATACATATAAAAAGGTTTTGCGTTATTTCAAGGTTTTCGGTTTGAACCACGGGTTTGAATAGTACAGTCGACACAATACATACAAAATCATTGCCATATACCATAGAGTGTATAAAAAGAAAATGCAAGATAAGTCTATAATATAACAAGAAGCAAAGATGACAAAGCTGATTATTCTAATCTCAATTTCAAATTATTTTCATTTATTTCGCAGAACGTAAATTGATAAATAAAATACAATTACGAATTCACAACAATAAAATTATGTGGGTACAAATTGGTAACTATGCGAGACAATAAAAAAATCTAACCTATACAATTAAATTAGCTCTGTTCATATTTTGTTAAAATCAATATACCTAAATCTAAGCCCAAATCAAGTGTCTTATTTTGTAAACAATAACTACCCTACCCTACTAACATTTTAAGCTGTTCTGTTATTATTCCATAGTTATTTTCACATTATTAAATCGGATCACTTTATTTTCACAACGATGAACAGGTTCGGTCAATCAATTCCCTCAGCATTACATCACAACAGGTAATTAGACGATCACATTTGTATACAAAACAAGACACTTGATCTGGGCTGCGGTATAGTGCTGTCATTTTATACAAAGGGGTCCTAGTAAAGTCTAAAGCACTTCAAGTGTAGCGATTTGGACTTATTGTCTGCGCCATAAGAGCTAAACTCAACGTCATTGATGTCGTGTGTACATTTACCAAACGCCAAGAGTATCCTTAGGCTTAAAGCTTTACAAAAACTGTTATGTTGCCGAAATGCTTAAATATACTATGGATGCAAGGTCTAATTTTTACAAGACCCAAAATACGGGCATAAAATGGATCCTATGAACCCAAAAGACGGACTACTTTTTGGCATAAAATAGGATATAGGATCCATTTTAAAAACTCCTGTACATCTTTCTCTGTGTTAGTACTGTAACACTTCGAAGACTCAGAGCTGTTCAATATTTTTAGTTGTTTTTTGTTGCATCAATAGTATTTTAATTCAAGTCAAAACCCAGGTCAAATATCTATAACTCCTGCTCATAGAACTTATTCAAATCACTTGTACACGGCTCTTTAATTTCACTTTCAACTTTGCTTTGATTGTTTGGTCCCTCAACCATCGGTTTTATTACTTTAATATAATTAACTGGTACTAATCCAGCGTGCTGCTTGTCCGTTGAAGCCATCAGCCAGCCAGAGTTCCACAGGTGACCTTGGAGATGCTGTGGTGCCAGGGTCAGGACCTGACTGTTGGTGAAGCTGACCTCTTGAGGAGAAGTGGCCTGGAAATCGTGTTGGGCAACTGCTCGTAGCGGGTTCTGCCAAGTCGTTGGGTCGTTCACTGAAACATAAATATGAAAGAATTGGTTTGACTCTTGCTCTGCCTGTTCCATATCTCAATACACTGGTCTCCTGGTAATAACTCTATCATAGGCCGATAGTGCCAGCTTTGAGTACGAATGGAGTTTGAGTTCGGTCTTACAACTGTCAGTTTTCATAATTTTGACAGTCGTAAGTCCGAGCTTACGCTGAGTTCGTGCTCAAAACTATGACGTGAATACCGATTACCGTTAGTTTCTAATAAATCTAGCGAGTGTACACAACAATCAACTTACAATATAATGCAATAATATTCGATAGTTTATAAACTAACCACGTCTAAATGTAAAATTATGAACGCTAATACAAAGTTACACTAATCTAGTAGCGATTCCAGATTGTGTATGCTAATATTGGTCGTCGCTAAGCGAGACGTCACGCTCGCTCTTACGCGATGCGGCTTATGAACGACAGTGACAGTTGCGACTATGATTCGACTTAGTGGCCACTGCATAATTAGAGACTCCACACACTAGCGTCTTTCGAGCGTCGACGTCTGATCAGATCTGATCGGCGGCGGCAACGTCACACCAAAGGCGTCTCTCGACCGTTATCGTCCAAGGAATGGAAAATAAAAATCTGAAGGACGACAAAGCTCGAAAGACGCTGTTGGCGTGACGGTGCCGCCGCGCAGGCGTCGCGTCGACGCTGTGCAGACTATATAATGGTCACTTTATCTAGGTCACAATGAGAAATAAAAAGTACGATCTTCTACAACTGATTCTTCAGGAAAAAATCCAGGGCAGAAGAAGGCCAGGTAGAAGGAGAATATCATGGCTCAGGAACTTACGCCAATGGTACGGCAAAGTACCAGGTCTCTATTCCGTGCGGCGTTGTCGAGAGTGCAGATTGCCATAATGATCGCCAACCTTCGTAAGACGACGGCACCATAAGAAGAAGAAGCTATATTGTATAACTTACATTTCTCATGGATGCTCTGTGACAGTCCACTCAGCATCTTGAGGACGATATATGGGGCGGCCGCAATGATGCCGAAGAACAGCAGAATAGGCCAGCTGGATCCCTTGGCTCGCTGCTCAGGAGTCGCAGTGCCAGCCTGTGTGGCTGCCACAGCCTCAGACCATGCCTGGGTAATAGGTTTGTTATAAAATCTAGTATTATATCGAGGTTTAGGGGCTGTATTGTTTAAGCAAGGGCATCGCCAGCCGATGCACCAGAGGGAGGAATTGATATAAATGGAGGATGAGTAAAGTATTATAAGTATTTGAGTCATATAATGCCTTCCTTTGTTTTGGGATAATAATAATGAATCCTATGTCAGTGATGAACATGCATGGTGTGCGTCGCCGGTTCCGCATGAAGGATAGAGTTTAGATTACTAATGAGACTTTTTTGCCACTTTTACTCCTCAGTGTTGGCACGTGCTTACTTGCAACAAAGAAATTAGACTTTGACAGTATGTAACAATTGTAGCACCTGTAAGACAAATCGAGTTGTTACCGTGGCTGATTTATCTTATCTAATGATACATCATAAAACATTAAAATCCATCAAGCAATTTAGTCTAAGAGAATCAGACATACATTAGAAAAATTTATCGTCTTTTCGGAAGTCATCATCATCATCAGTCTATTTATATTGCCACTGCTCGGGCACAGACCTTCCCTTACATCGAGGGAGCTTTTCGGCAGTGGGGTAATTAAAACCATATTGATATTTGGGCTACAAAGGAACCGACCGACATACATTCTAAAAACATTATTCTCTTTCCGGCAGTCGGGTAAACGGTCTGCAGTATATGTTTACATAACAGATGCACTTAAGTGATAAGTATGAATATAATGAGCATGTCAACCTATTATTAAATAATTATCACAAAAAATTTCTGTTTATTTATGATCGTTTAATTTATCGGACATTAAAAGTCATCCAAATCTTGAAAGTACCTCCTGTCGGTAAGCAGAGCAGATAACTGTAGCAAATACAGATAACGAAATATGAAAGATAAATTCATACATAGAATCTAGTATATCATAGTAGTATCACGTTTTGTCATAGTGTATTATTATTTTTATAACTGTAGCTCTTTGCATAACCATTGTCTTTGCTTTGTATAGAATGAAAAACTACATATGAATGTAAACTATTGACTAGTTGGACTTGGCATGACTATTTAATATGGTCAACGAATAAATGATTATCTATCTGTCTTATCTATATTGAAAGAAACATTTTTATCAGACATACAGAAGGAAACACTCTTCAGGAAAGTAGATAAACAATGGTAAATGGTTTTTATCGTACTATTAACTGTAGAAGTACAAATGTCAACATATTTTGTACATAAATTCATACATAATTAAAAATTTAATTGCATTATTACAGTCAACTACTTTTACTTTAGTTACTTAGGTATATGTTCTTTTTGTACACAAGGTTGACCATAATTGTATAATATTTGGATTAATTTCCACAACTGAAATAGCTTCAGTTAAATACCTAGTTATTTATTCACAATGTTTAAACAAACAATGAAATCACCACTATCAGTCAGAGACAATGGGCACAAATGAATGTATTTTGCATCTGAATAATGTTAAAATGATGACCTAGGTGTGTAATTTTATGTTTAAGCGGTCAGAGTGCCGCTAAGGGGGCACTGAGGGAAAAAGACTCCGAAAAATTCTGATAGAAATTATCATCTCCTTATATGTATGTTAAAATAGTACAGCAAGTGGTACAGTCTAATACAGAGAAAGGTGTAAAGGAGAGTTTTTAAAGTCGAAATTATATCTAAAATTGCTTGCCTGATTTCTAAAAATTATTTGAAAAAATCTAAACTACCTACTAGTAAAAATACTTACATTCGGTCAAATAATTCTCGAGAAAATCGTCCTATTGAGGCCCCATGTATCTGTCCACGATTTTAATGTCGAGTCTTGAACTCACCTTGAACTCGCTCTCAGTCCTGATACCGAGCATGACCATGAGTTTTCTCACAAGCCAGTTCAGAGATCGCACAACTGCGAATGTTGACCACACTTGTGCAAACAGCGATCTTAGCCGGCCGAAGTTTTCTGCTACACCTGTGGATAATATGTCATGAATAAATATTGACAATTTGCATACTGATATTGAATATTCAGTACCGAAATACAAATTGGTGGCGACTCTGAGTTATGATCTGTGTGCCAGGTGTAAAAATTACCCATTACTTATTCCTTTAAGATAGAAGAATATTTCACATGGAGAATTGGAAATCACAGTGGCTCTGTTAGGTATAGAGCATGCCATAGAATGACAAGGTTGCAGGTTCAAGTCCTGTCCATGGCTATAAATTTTTCATCATCCAATTAGTAAATAATTAAATTTTAGAGTGCGAGTCCCAATGCTGGACAAAACCCTCTCACCTCAGATCAGGAACTTATTACCTTAATACCATCTATAGGTTACCAAGCTCAAACACAGACTTTTCAATTTTGTGATTATTTATTACATACCTAATATAGCTCTAAAAGAGCTTGTCAAAGCAAAGAATGTATTCTCCAACATCATGGCAACACTGCCCACGGCACTGACTACGCTCTGGATGGAGTCAAATGCTGGCCTTGAGCCTTCTTCTGCTATTTGGATGAATCTATAACAAAAATGAGAGTGATGAGAATCTCAAAAGATAGTCTTTGGCAAATAATTTATTTTTTCTTTGCATTGTAACAGGCTAATGCTGCATATTCTTCCAGTTTACTTAGGCCCTAAGTAAACTTATCTGTGCATGCCCTAAGTCTTAGGGCATGCACAGATTGTGTGAACCATTGCATCGCTCAAACAAATAAATATACAATAACAAATTTTCACAACATTACCTTGATAGAGTGATACTAATTTAAGATTATAAAAATTCACATTACCTGGTCTCGACATCGCCATACATCGGTCCTCCAAACCTATTCATTCCTCCATATGCGCCCATGCCTCCCATACCTCCTCCCATTCCGTATCCTCCCATTCCTCCATAGCCCCCGTAATTTCCTCCATATCCCCCCATTCCTCCATATCCCCCCATTCCTCCATATCCCCCCATTCCTCCATAACTTCCCATTCCCATCCCACCAAATGAATAACCAGAGTTATTCATGCCATAACTTGGTTGAAGACCCAATTCTGGCCGTGGAGGTAAAACTGGAGTCACAAAACCAGGATTTGCAGTCGATGTGGAAGGAATGGGGTTTCTAAACGACGGCGCAGCACCTACGTCTCGCGTAAGAGCTGTGTTCGATAAACTCGGGTCAGAGTTTACTTCGAAATGTTTCCCTGGTTCACTCATTGTGGTTTTTATACACTGACTGAGATTACTACAAGGTAATCGTTGTGTGCACTAAGATAGATAGGTTCACTGATAAGAAACAAACTCCATTACTGGATTTTTGGCAACTATTTTATGGTAAAAAGTATTTTTTCGTCGCAAATCACCCCATACGAAACAACCGAAACTCGAAAGTTCATTTGCGTCAATGTGACATTTCTACAAATAGTTGCCAGATACGGATACAGAAATTACCCCGGTAATAAAGTAGACTCATCCACCCACTTTCCTGAAGTTGGTTGGTCGTGGTCTTTCGGTTCATACTTTATAGGCGACGTTTTATTATGGGTGCATTCAGAATTAACAGCGAAACAGCCCAATTTTGTGTTAAATTCAGCGTTTTTGGAGATACGGAATCCAAGTTTCAGGTAAAGTTATTTATAATCGTGGAATCAGAATCTCAAAAAACGCTGAAATTGCCACGCTATTGAAATCAATCATTTGATTTTGTTGATTATTTTGAACGCATGCGGATCGCGATCCGGATCGCGATAAATATTGATGTGTAAGTAAACATCGCCTTACACTTGCTGCAATCTTCCACCCTTACACAGGTTCAAACAAAAATATTTTTATTGTTGTGATAACATTATTTAAAAGAGTTAACAGTAAAGTATTTGTTAAAATATATAGCACTCTTGGCTCTTGGGGTGTCTATTTAGAGACTGATGAATACCGATCAACAATTGTTTTAGTTGATAGGTATCTAATTATTCTTTTTTTTTCATTTATTGAAATTGATTTATTGTCATTGCTATTATGTTATGAGCTACATACATACAAGTTATATTTGGTACGGTGGAACACAGAGAAAAGTGAACAGGAGAGTTTTTAAGGTTGCGATTTTCTCAAAAACTACTTGACCTATAGCAAAAATTATTTCACTGTTTGATAGATAAAAGGTAAAACTATGTAACTGTAAAATAATTATTAAATTCGGTCCAGTAGTTTTTGAGAAAACCTCAACTTTATTGAGGCCCCCTGGATACTTATCTCTGTCTTCGACTGTACATAGATAATCATTAACCATTTTAATTGTACTGTGATTCGTATCACGAATAATTTGATTTACCCGAAAAGTAAGATTTTTTAAAAATCCTGGCAACATTTTGCGATGTCAAAAACCATAGACACTATTTATTAATTTTTAAATTTATTGGCCATGGCCTATACCTTTCGAAATTGTTCGGTTTTTAAAACAGTTTAAAACTCTACGACTGCTTTCCTTTCGTCTCTGATGGCGATGGGGCGTGGCATGCCATGCGTGCCTACTACTTCTATCACCTCACCAAAGGACAGCACAACACCGACACCCAACCTCAACACCTTTCTAGATTCTAGTTTGACTTGACGTTTGTTGTTTAAAAAAATGTTTGTTGTCTATGCCGCAAGGGTGTCAATAATCTTCAATGCAATGTTTTGTTGATATTTTCCTCAAATAACGAGTGTGTTCAGTTAATTTCCTATAGCGAGTGCAAATTTCAGTGTATATTTGATTGTGGTAAGTGGTCTCAGTGATTTTACTTTGTAATTATTTAAAAAATCTACTTTAAACTTTGTCATAAATGTCACCGCTTTTGTTGTTGATATTCTTTGTAATTCCGTATAAAAATGTTTTTAAAGTAGTTCATTGACCTCTATTAGTTATCATTTCTTTACAATACCTGTAACTTTAATCGTAAACCATCGTATTTTTGTTAAAATGGCAATCTTATTGGAGTTGATAATGTGGCATTCCCCGACCGGTTTCTAGCGGCAATCAGAGCCAATTACTCCTGTCTCGGTGGCAGAATGACGCCAGTAATGCGCGCTTATTGCTGAGGCAGCGTAAATGTGAGCAATTGCGAGGCAATGCCACAGTTAGACTACTGACATTGGTATCTTGTTTCAATTTACTGTAGGTGGTTTGCCATCTATTTAGTCCATTCCATTGGCGTCGATTAGTGTTATATAGACTGTGATTGATGTCGGTAGTGTTCAATTAAGCTCTCTTCTAAATAAAATATGTTTGATTTATCTTTTTCGTAAACAACTACGGACTACAGCGGACAGTATGTAAAGTTGGCTGCATGCAACTTGACATGCATGCATTTTGTGCAGTCAGTTTCAGTGAATAAGTTAGACTAAATTAAACTCATCATTGTGTAAAAAATTTGTATATTTATCTAAAAAGTGTTGTATAGTTATCTAAATCAGTTGTTGAAATGCAGTAACATTATTTGCAGACTCAGTGGGTTACAAAGTCACTAAGTAGCAATGTCTCTGTGCATTAGTTCTTCATATAATGACATGTGTTTCTGTGTATGTAAGTATTAATTTAAACCAAGGATGTATTCATTATGATTATGGTGTGACCATAATTATTGTTATGAATCAGAATTTACTGACATGAGATACTGAAGTTGATTCTTTGTGATTATTTATAACTACATTTAGTATGTGACAATATTTCCTAGATTTTTCTAAGCATTAGTGAATGATAATGACGTCAGTATTTTTATTATATCAGTACCTATTTAGTATGACCAAGTTAAATTTTTGGGAATGATGTAAGTTCAGACCACAATAACACCAGATGAGTCTGTACTTTACTCTTGTCTGTACATTCACAGGCATACAATGCCTATTAAATAATCGGAAACAATCAATTTAGAAATTTTTAATAAATATTGTACGCCTGCTATAGGTAGATTGTGGTAAATAAATTAGAAGCTCTTTGTACAAACTCGCAATCTTGCAATAAAGATATTTTGATTTTATCATTCATTGTATGTCACAGCTTAGCTGTTAAGCTAAATGAGAGCTACATAGTATAGAAATAGTTTATTTAGGTCAATTATGGGTACATTACACAGTTGATAGTGGCCCAGACTCTCAAACTACGATTCCCTGTGTTGCGGGGTCATGCTCTTTCACTAGTACAATAAAAGTTGGTTATAGTACTTACTTAAAGTTACTTTACATGATAAATAATCACTATTATTATTATATTACAATTTAGTACTAATTTTAATTGTATTAATGTGCGTGTAGTCAGTTTGTGTAGTGTTTAATTTAGTTTATGTATAGATATACTACCATACATGCATACACATATAATCTTACATACATACATACACAGATGCAGAGACGAATAATTTACCGAATAATTTCTTGAATAAATTGTTTATGTTTATTTTATTTTTATTTGATCGGAAAACTTACAGCTTTTATGTATGTAATATGGGTTTATAAACTTGAATTAAAAACTAAACCATTTACAAATTTTCGCCAATAATTTAAATATGTGGGTTAATTTGACTAAATTATTGTTAATGAAATTAGAGTGTTTCAAACTATACCCATAATCAGGCGTGAGTTTATGTATGTAAGCAATATTATATTCCACAGAAACACCAAGAATGAAGATAATAGCTATCTAGAATTCTAAACGCACACAATAGTTTCAGTAGGCAAGTTAGTGAATGGGCGCGGAGTTTCCCGGCGAAACCGCAGGAAATGGCGGCGCCACCGTCGCAGGAAGCTGTCGTCCCAGCGATAGGCTTTGTGCTAGGGCGGGAAAAATGATAGACCGTTTTGTGTTGCGAATGAGGTATATCAGAGTAGGTCATAGCATTCTAGTATGTTTAGGTTACAATTTAGCCAAGGCAGTGAGTTCACGAAAGAGAAAAAGGATAGAGCCGCCACCAGGTACAGTCAACAGCACGTCAAGTGTAGCACCTTGGACTTTGCACCGTTCTTATTGCCTGAGTCATATGAGTTGAAATCGTACTTCAAGTGTTACCATTGATCTGCTGTCGACTATACCATGTACCTCGACACATGACTTCGAAATGCCATTATGTGTATATGAAATACTTATAATTACACAGAAATTAAATACTCGGTGTTTAGCGAACAGAACAGTCGGAAACGTCATTTCCGCGGAGTGGCCGCGACAGGGGGCGGGCGGGGCGAAATGGAACGCATCAGCAAAACGAGGGTAGCGGGTCGGTGGGAAACTGCGTTTTTATGCCTTTATTTTATACGTTTTCTGCAATATTTCGTCGTATTTGGGGTTGGTTGGGTAATGTTTCTTATTCAGATGTAAAATGTAAATTAGTTCTACATCAATATAAAGGGAATGGCACACTTAGGTTGATAGACAGTATAAGTATGAACTCAAAGTGAGCTCGAGCTTACGACTGTCAAAATTGTATGAAAATGGACTTGTAAGACCGAACTCGAAACTATACTTATACTCAAAATGACTTGTGGCTCATGGCTAGAAGCGACGATTTCATAAAAGTACTTAGTCCACGCCTCGCTAAAATAATCTACGATGATTTAACTCTCTTGTTATCTTTTGGGGAAATTGACCATAATAATACCGGCTAATATAAAATCAAAAGATCCGAATATTAGCGACTAAACTAGTCAAAACACCATACCTCAGTTAAAAGCTCTCCTCGGTTTCAAACCACCCTTACAATACGGCATAGGTATATGTTTTACACCGTAAGGGGGCTTGCATCACGGAGGATTAGCCTCCATAATACTGGTCAAGTAAGAACAATGAAACCAAGCAACAAACGACCTGTTGCACAGGATGGGACTAGCGAAGCCTGTGATGACAAAACGGAGTCCATGAAACACTTACTGTGTGAATGTGACTCACTTAGAAAGCGAATGAGTCTCCTGGGGTGCGCCTATCCGGAACCAGAAGACTACATGCTCCATCCCATGCGCTGCATAGCGGACCTATTGAGTTATATCTTTAGGGAGGAGGAAGGAGCATAAAGGAAAGGAGAGAGCACAAAAGACCCCAATGGGTCGAAGTGTCACCACATTGGCTAATCAGGATAAGAATAAGAACAATGAATGGTGTTTTCACGGTTTAAGTCGCTAACACTGGCTTTTACCTTTTCGTGCAACTGTAAACAGGCGTTAGTTATTACGCTTATGCTTCTATTACAGAACTCATCCACTAATTGTGTTTCGTCGTTTTCAGGTGACAATTTCGGCCCATCGAACCGCTCCAGTTGGTGAGTCACAACTTAGAATTAGTTATTTTATTATATTTATAAAAAGAACAATCTATCTAACCTTATTGTCCTCATTAGTCCTTATTGAACCTCGACTTATTATTTATCCATACAATAAATCTTAACAGTAAAGCTTCCTTCACATTTTAAACGTTTCAAATTTTGGCAATACTCTGATTGGTCTATTGCCAAAATTGTGACACCAAAAATGATCCTTTTTGGCAATAAATTCCTATGTGAACCTAGCTTTCTGTTGATAAGGTCCCCTGTAAGTACACTATTCTCTAAATTATCCTGTTTAAGTAACCTCTGTCCCATAACATAATTTCCTGTTTTGTTCCAGTTTCCTCAAGAATATACCGATGTCCTTGCCTCCTGCTCCTGTCCTATCTACTACCTTGCCTACTGAATCGTCTTATGTATGACATAATAAATATGAACTTGTTAATGTTTTTACTTTTCATTTAGGTCTGTCTACTATACTGTCTAAAATGCTCAGGACATAATAGTATTCACGTTGCGACCATCGTCGTACTGACAGTCGTATGGACTTCAGTCTTATGAAGTTTTCATCGGACATAACGACGGGCATTGGTCGTACGGATTGCTCTACGACCAATCAATTCACGATCAAACCTGTGGCATACGACTGAAGCCCTTGCGACTGTCCGTACAAACGATCGCTACGTGAATGCTCCCCTCATGGAACGTAAGTTGTCATCTCGATGGTGTCAGTCATTGTCAAAGAGTAATTACGTTAAGGAAATTCACCGTATAATTATTTCTACAATCTCTTCAAAAAGTAGGTAATGGTCATAAGGAAATTAGTTTTGTAAAGTTTGATGAAATCCTTCCTTGTAAAACGTGTTATTAGGTTTATTCACCAATGCTATTCAGCGATGCTCGCTCATACCATTTTAAATTCAATGGTTCCTTGCGAAAACTTTTCTGTTCTATAAGGTTGAAAAGAGTGTTAAAAGTTAAATCTGATCAATCGCGAAGTATCCGCTATCGACGATAAACTCTCGTGAAGAGATGGTGTAAGAAAGTGGTGCCAGGATTGCAGTAGATGGGAGTCCGTCGTCTCTACCTCTCCTGGAAAGGCGTGAGTTTGCCTGCCTGTATCTTATTCTTAAGTGGGGGTTGGATATTCTGCACAGACTCCACGAAGGTGGGTGTTTTGTATATCTCTCCCACGTTGTCAGCTCAACAGCCACAGCTCACTGCAGTAGCGTAGCAGGGTTGCCAGCTGACACCTAGACACCTACCTACACTGTTGCAGGCTGACTGATATCGGAAGCCTCGTGTCCGTTTTCATTCCCGATTTCCTCGGTAGTTGGACAGTACGTGCTCCTGTCTCGTCTTCGTCAAGGCAACCTCTGCACGGAGCGATGTATGCTACTCCAAGAGTATTAAGAGCGTTATTTAGGTGACAGTGCCCAATTACACCAACCAGAGTTCTTCGGTTGTCCAGACTCTGTTTTATGAGTGAGGGTTACCTACTCCTTATCGAAGTTCGTTTCGTCTAATAACACTTGTAACACGACTCATATAGGAGTTTGTTAGCTTAGGTACTGTTTATCTTCAGGACAATTGTATCAAAATGAAGAATGATTTAAGTACCTACCTATATTATCCTAATAAACGTGACTTAGATGAACCGCGTAAGAGGAAACGCTTATTGGATCTACTGCTACGAAATCTTTATAATATTATTACAAGTTTAGTATAAACGAACTCGGCACCAATCATGAAAGTGAAACCCCTCACGACACGAACGTTTCGCAGCCCTCGTCTAGACCGCAGCCCTACATTCCACAGTAATTGGGAGCCCGACGACGCCCGCGTAACCTAAAAAGAATCCTCACAAGCTCTTGAGCACGCGTCACCATAGTCTACTTCGGATTCTGCATTCGCTATGTCGTGAAATTTTCGCGATTTGACTGCTGTGTAGTTCAGCTTATAAATCATTAGGTACGTAATGTTAATAAATTTTCCATGACATGGTGGTGTCATGGGAAATAAACAATTTTAATTTGGTTACAAAATGGTCACTATATATCTTTGAGGTCGCAGTAGCCCTTGGACTTAACTGAACCCCGTCTAAGTATACATTTAATAAGACTGTAAAAAAGTTGAGTTGGATATTTTTGGAAAAGAATACTTACCTACCTAATTTTAATGTGTTTTAGATTGATACTGATGCCAAAACACCAATTTTTAGAATTCTTGTCTCTCTGTCTGTGTCGATGTTCAGGAATAACGCCAAAACCAGTAAAAAGATTTTAATGGGACTATCACTAGAAGATAGCTCAAATATCTGGGCAGCACGTAGGCTATTATAAGCCATTGCGGTATGTGATGTGGAACCACCAGAGAGGAAGAGCTGCATCCCAGTACATTGAAAGTACTTCGTGAAGGTCTAGTACCAACGACTTCTACGTATACGAAGTTGAGGGTACATCTAGTACCATTCTAAAATAACACAAACAAACGATCCAGTGACATATTTAGATCGCTGACTAATCGTAATCGCAAACAAGATGATTGTCGGCAACACAATAGCGGTTGTTTGCGCCGACGATGTTGTGATCGATTCGTCACGACAATCCGATGTGAGCCGAGTCGCCGCTCAACTTTATTACAGAGCGATGACTCCGCGGAAATGTCTTTAGTAGGTCCGATGTTATGGCAAATTAATGGGAATAATTTGGAGTACATACCTAGACGAAAGTAGTGGGTGGTGCGGAGTATAATTTAAAGTAACTGTTCCGTACTTTAGCTTGTCACAAATTCACAATGTTAGCACAAACCAGTCTTTAAACGTAACGTTAATTTTATCTCTAAAGAAAGTATCTGTCACTTTGCTGATTGTGCTGCCCTCTGCCGCAGCCTATGAGAAATACTCTCTAACCGTCGCTAGACTACTGCGCGCACTGTGCGAACCGCTCGCCAATAAATAAATTCCTTAAAAATCGAAACCTAATCAAATTCGGTCCAAATCCAAGCAAAATATCTACATAAAGCCTAAGCCAGCCGTTGCGATCGCCTGTGGACTGCTGCATACCAGGGTACCCTGAGGAAGACCAAACACGGGAGTACGGAGGTAAGTGGCAGAATACTTTCTTAATTTCTACTCAATTTCCCCAACATACTTCTTCGAGCCGGATATTTCCACGGCTCTTTGGTTTTGTGCTAGCATAGTTTGCAATTTTAACTATTTTTCGATAGTTTTATTTTCTAAAATATTAACCTACCGCCAGACAAGTAACTTTCTTATTCAATTTGTACTACTCATGCGTATTGTTTTTCGACAATATCACTACCTACGGTCTTTACGAGACCTAATCAGTGCATTTTACATTATTGTGCAACTAAATACATCGATTTTACGAAAAATCACTTCATTTTTTTCTATCGCGATCCGCGGTAGGGTATATTTTATTTCGCGAGCCGTTAGCATTCGTCAGTCGCCAGTGCAACATAAAGCCAGTGACACACCGTACACTTACTTACTCACTTTTACTTTCATACACATCTTCCTACTGTCTATGCATTACGTGCTAGACACAATAGTACATAACATTACGTGTTATTATTATTAATTTTTACTTCGTTATAAATTAGTGTTTACGTATTTCGTACCTAAGCACTTAATTAATATTCCGGCATTTCGTGCTGAATATTAGCTTTCCTGCATACGCTTTTCGTACACTGTTTATGTACTACGTACTAAACATATTTACGCATTTCGTGCTAAATATTTCGCTACGACTTAGTGTATCGCCAATCTTACTTCGCGTACTACGTACCGAATAAGTAATTTTCACATACTTAAGTAAGTAAGTAAGTCACAAACCTTTACACAGAATCCTTATTTTGTTTTTACAAATACATAAGCAGATACTTAATTTTCTAAATTTCTAATTTTTCATCTACCTACAAAATGGAACTCGAACAATTAATTTTCGAGAGAGATCTTTGCATCAATAACGTACAACGAACGGTTGATTGTGCAGACAAGGAGGCAGAGTTTCGTGTACGTTCCAAAGAACTTAACAATGTTAAAAAACTATTTACCAAAGTTCAAGAGAAAATAGAAAAGGTTTTAGCAAAAAATAACGAATTTAAACGGGACGAACAACTCGCCATACGTGTTAACTTTGACGACCTGTATTACCAAGTTCAAGTTACACTTGACAATTTCAAAGTTACACAGCGTAAGCAAAGTGCTGCTAGTGTAGCACTGTCCTTAGCTCCGCAACAGATTCATTCAAGAATTCAATTACCTACGCTTCCTTTGCCTACATTCCACGGTAACCTCACCGAATGGAATGCATTTTACGATTTATTCAAATCATTAGTACATGATAACACACAGTTATCAGATGTTGAACGTTTTCGTTACTTGTTATTGTCTTTACAAGACGAACCTTATAACCTCATTAAATCGATTCCGATTACCGCTTCTAATTACGAAAACGCTTTAGAAGTTTTAACAAATCGTTACGAAAACAAGCGAATTTTGGCTACTAAACACTTAGACAAAATTATTGATGTCGAACCTATCAATGACAAAAATAGTCAACAAAGTTTACGTAACCTTTTAAACGTTTATTACGAGAATCTTACAGCTTTGAGATCGTTAGAACTCCCAGTTGAACACTGGAGTTTTATTCTTTTAAATATTTTGCTACGCAAAATTCCTCCAAATATTCGTCGTCGTTTCGAGTTATCGTTGCCGTCGTCACGTGACATCCCACTCGTGAGTGAACTACTCGAATTCCTCGAAAAGGAGCTATCTGCGTCAGAAGTGATGTCGGCCGCCATGGCCCCTCGCCCGCACGCCGCCGCTAGCTGTGCACCGCCATCGTCGCGCCCGCTGGCCGCCGCCGCCGGGCCGGCCGCCGCGCCAGTGTACTCCGCGCGCCATATCGCCGTCTCACGCAACGCACTCGCCCGCTCGCACTCAGACTTGCAGCGCACCTCATCTCGTGACTCATCGCAAGCACACACCACGCGTACCATGAGTGTCCACGCAGCGACTTCAAATGATTATTTTTCTAACTTGAAATGTTTATATTGTAAAACTAATGCACATTATTTAAATAAATGCGAACTTTTTCATAAACTTTCGTTACCTGAACGGAAGTTATTTATAAAGGACAAGAACATTTGTACTAATTGTTTATGTATCGGTCATGATATGAATGACTGCAAATCCCGACACAGTTGTCGTGTTTGTTTTAAGCGCCACCACTCCTCGTTACACGAAGATGGGCCGGCTCCTAATGTTACGCTCACAAGTGAGTGTAATAAATACTCTCCCCCTGAGTTACACTCGGTAGCGGAAACCTACTCGCCCGCACCATTTCGTGGTGTCCCCGGGCAACATATTCCATCCACATCATTACATGGTGTTCCTGGACAACCCGACAAGAACTGCACAGTTCTACTATCCACCGCGCTTGTGAATTTGCATCCCACAGACTCTGGGCCTTACGAACCCAAGCCTGTGCGAGCCTTAGTCGATCCCGGCTCCCAAGTCACTCTCATCACCGAGTCCTGCGTCCAACGCCTCGGCCTGCCACGCCTCCATACTAGCCCTAGTATGACCGTCAGTGGTATCGGGGATAAGAGCGAGCAACCGCGGGGGTACGTAGTGTGTGAGGTTACGCCTCACAACAAGTCGGAACCAAAATTATTTATTGAAGCTTTGATCATACCAATGATTACAAGCTACATTCCAAAAGTACCGAACTCGTTCGAGCAGATTCCTCACCTGCAAAACCTTCCTCTCGCGGACCCTGAACTACGTTCGGTGCGCCCGGTGGAACTACTGCTAGGTTCGGATTGTAGTGACAGCATACTGCTTCACGACATCGTTAAAGGCTCACATGGCCCTGTTGCCATTAATAGCATTTTCGGTTACCTACTCAATGGTAAAATTTATAATTCGACACCTACTCAAGTTTATTCGAATTTGAGTACGTGTCGACTTGTAGATGACGCTGCGTCCAGTGGTGTCGTCTTACCATCACATCTGAACCAACAACAATGGTTCACAGGTCCTTCTCGGCTCAACCAGGCCCAGCCTGAGCGGCCTACTTCGAACATTGATGTTCACACAAACGAAGAACGACGTACGAACGTTATCACATCTAATAAAACAACACGATATCCGTCGTTACACAAAATGCTTCGCATTATTTCTCCCTTTGTTCAAATTTATTATACACGTCGTAAGACAAGGTCCTACACAAAAAATACAGTCCACAAAACCAAGTTTGCTCTCAACCGAGTTATCAATATAGCCCCGAAAAGTTCGAAACTGGGCCCATTCGAAAACTCGAAATTATTTAAGCCTTACGTTAAGCCACGTTTATGGCTAACACCATTAGAAATCAAAAACGATTTATCAACGGCATCTTTTCTTAATCCTTTACGCCGTTTTACATATCTACTCAGATTATGTACGGATATCTATTCCGATTGTGGTCGCAATATCATTGGTTGTGACAGGTATCTGAAATATCTTTTCACGTTTCTCAAAACTGAAGTGAATCAGTTTCAAATTACTGTTAAACTTACCGACCTAGAAATAACATGGCATTTCAATTCGAGACTGCTCTGCAGCCAGAGTGACGATCCTACAAATCTCTTACCTCTCACACCTGCACACTTTCTCATCGGCACACCATTCACTTCTTTACCAGAGTTCGATTTCTCAAACGATCAACCTAACCGCCTCGTTCGATGGCAATTAATTCAACAAGCTATACAGCATTTTTGGAAACGCTGGAGTGTTGAATACCTCAACCAGCTTCAGCAAAGAAGTGAATGGTTCCGCGACAGTACACATACACCCCTCGCCGAGGGCACGGTAGTGGTGTTGATCGACAACACGCTGCCGCCACTGCAATGGCGCCTGGCCCGTGTGCACGCGCTACACCCGGGCTCGGATGGTGTTATTCGTGTCGTAACAGTACGCATGGGTAACACTCTTACAAAAAGACCTGTAGTAAAGGTCTGCCCTTTGCCTATTGACTAGGCGTTTTGTGTCCTGTCTTAGATTTAAGTTAGGATAGTATTTTTTCTGTTATTCTTTTTAAAATATGATATATTTTAAGGTCGGCGGCATGTTCCGTACTTTAGCTTGTCACAAATTCACAATGTTAGCACAAACCAGTCTTTAAACGTAACGTTAATTTTATCTCTAAAGAAAGTATCTGTCACTTTGCTGATTGTGCTGCCCTCTGCCGCAGCCTATGAGAAATACTCTCTAACCGTCGCTAGACTACTGCGCGCACTGTGCGAACCGCTCGCCAATAAATAAATTCCTTAAAAATCGAAACCTAATCAAATTCGGTCCAAATCCAAGCAAAATATCTACATAAAGCCTAAGCCAGCCGTTGCGATCGCCTGTGGACTGCTGCATACCAGGGTACCCTGAGGAAGACCAAACACGGGAGTACGGAGGTAAGTGGCAGAATACTTTCTTAATTTCTACTCAATTTCCCCAACAGTAACTTTACTCTATAAAGCTATTGTGACCTCCAGTCGTGACTGTGACTTAGGGTACCTAGTCTAATAGGTATGTGCGCACATGGTCGCCAGTCACCCGGGGGCTTTGTTTGGTCGCTGAGAGACCAAGTCGCCAGCGAATGGTCGACAGTGTGTATAGCTTTTAATGGCATTTTCATCGCAGCAGTATACAGTAGCCTGGTAGCTATCGTTGGACAGTAGTCGTTAGGCCAAAACAACAAGTTCCAAGAGTCATATTTGCTCTATATTATATACGGAATTGGAATGACTATTCGGCGAGCGGTAGAGGCCCAGCAATTTCTTTAAGTGTCGCCGGCGGTTTTATTAGACTGCGCGTTATTTGTGCGCATGTTAAACCATTGGAATACGTAAAATATTTTTATTCAAAAACACCTCTAAAGCATCCCAATCGTGTGTTCGACACGACAAGATAATAGGCCCTATTCTAGAAATTCATGAATCACGTGCAACTTCTTCTTGCAGTGCCTCTCCACTAATGAAGGCTGGCCGTCAGCTCCGCATATCTCCCTCTGTCTTGCGCCAGTCGGAAAAGCTCTTCCGCGCTGGGTATCGCTGTCCACTCCCTTATAAATTATTATGGAGATACGATTTCTTCCTTCTGCCAACCCGCCTCTTAAACTCCCTTCAATCTGGTCCGTCATTATGAGTGACTGTGCAACTGGTCACTACGAATAATTTGATAGATATGGAAACACTGTACATATAATACTATCTACTTATCTAGACATAACTCGCACGTATCGACTCGTGAGATTCCTCGGGGTCTTCGCCTTGTTTGCTTTTTCTACTCCGCAATAAAGCATCAAGTCATCCAATGTAGGTACGTGTACAAACACCTAATTATCCAGCCATCCAGTCCGCGAGCTAGTCATCGCATCGCTCATACAAAATCACTGGTTATGCCCGTAATTATATGACATTAGTTTTGCTACGGTCAATTTTATGGATGCCTTTGTATGGACTGTGTGTTCAGAAAACTAGATCGATTGTGATTTCTAGCACAAACGTTCTAGTTGATGTACTTGAGTATCTTATCGGACCATGCCTTGCTGCATCACATAGGAGTCGCTGTAGGTTCAGAGACATACAAAAATGACACCCAGAAGAACTGCTTTTACATATTTTGACGTTTTTATCGCCAGCTAAATGTTTTTTTTGTTAATTGTAATAATAACAATCATTCAACGATCATTTGTACTCCAGGGAGAGACTAGTCTCCCACAACACAGGGAATCCTAGTGTAGCTAGCGCTCACCAATATAGTTTAACTCTAGCCCTAGCACCTATAATTTAAGCTGTACTGTGGAAATGCTTAAGTGAAAACAAACAAATTTATTAAATTTGTTATTATTATTATATCTAAAGTTCCCGAATCGAATGTTCTTAATAGTTCTGACCATAAAACTAGACTAAGTATGTGTCCCCATAACGTTCCCTTGAGGTGCTCATGCATTATAAACCTATTATATTATCATTTACTAAGCCCCAACTTAAACTTCATCCTCATTTACACTTGACATCTGGTTAGAGTGACGTCAAATGCGGTTTAGTTGTACTTAAATTGAAAAAAACTTCCTTATTATGTATTTCAAACTACAACTCCCAAACATTTCTTCGCACAAGAACTTTAATACACCAATAAAGCGATTACAGGCTAGATTGTACTTGTATTATACACACAAAGAACTAATTACAGTTGCTATTAGTTTAATCGCAGGTTTACCGTTGTTGACAACGGGTTAACAATGGAACTGTTTAATTAGACTTTCACACGGCTTGTTGACATGGAAAAGCGTTATTACTTCTTACTGTAATGGAAGAGTAACTTAACTGTACCATGACTGAATAAGTAGATAAAAACCTGCTTTCAGATAAATGTTAGTAAATCAAACCCGATGTCAAAAATCTAAAAAAAAACTTTCAATCTTCGTTTGTTAATCAAATATTTGGAAATGACGCAACGGATAAAAAGCGGCGCCCGCGCAATCTCGACTTATCACAATAATACTTCTTCAGCTGACAACCCTTATCATAACTCAACAATAGGCTGGCTTAGGAGATAACAGTCCATGGATCAGATGAAATATAGACCAGAATTACTAAGGTTTAAGGTAGTAACTTTAACGACAATAATTATAATTAAACTTGTATTAAAATGTGTATGCTAGAATTTCCCACGGACTCAAAATGCGTTGAGTGGAACGTACAACTTGGAATAGAGAAACTGTGAACACGCAAAAGATAAAATTGCATTCTCCCTGAGAATGGGAATAAATTCCTTTCATACGCACAATTTATTCGAGGGGTAAGAAGGATATGCCATCTTATCGGCATCTTCAATATTAACACAACACTTCTATATTCAAACCAAAATATAGAAAATAACAGATAAGTTTTTGATGATTCTGTTAACAACTAAACGTGGCCGATAAAACCCTTTGTGACCCATTGATTGTGACTGTGTAACCTACCTACAGTATATTAAGTTTTACCATTGCGATTATCTCATCATCATTAAAAAGCTCTTGAGTTTCGCAATATGTACTAGTTCTTCTGTTTAGTATTTGACCTTTCATTTTAGTGAAACCTACCATGTTGTTTTATATTTAATATAAAAAATTAAGTTTTGTAAAGTGTTCTATAATGTATATGATTACATTCCGCCATTCTTTTCTGAATGAGCGGTTTGACGAGCGCTTTTGTACGTATCCCGGATGACATCGTTTTGAATTCCTCGCTTTAATTTGCGATTGCGGCTAACGTGTTCGCAGAATTTATATTACACCGAAAAAACTTACTCGGTAGCAAGCACTGCAACGGTGGCATCGACATTTTGAATGAAATTCTTCATCAAATTGAAAGCAGGCCATCAAAGTGTGGAAATTATTTTGCTGAATTATTTCGTTTCTCCATCCGTGTACATAACTCAAGAACTACCTGACAGTATTTTTCGGACATACAATTTCGATATTGTGAACCTTCGTGATACGTCAAGCGGCGTCGTTACATCAACCTTGACATCAAAACTAGTTCACAAGCTTCTAGTGGCTTTAGGAAAGAGATTTTTCTTGGATTCGAATGCATAAGTCATCATGTCGTTTTATTTCGCTAAATCCGAGTCGTTTTGTCTCACATAAATTTCCACTCCCACGTCATGGAATGCAAATTGTTTTACAAATAGCCACAAATGCATGTCTCGGTAACACAAGTCGTCTCGTGTTCGGTGTCGGAACGGGATCGGTTCCGATTGGCTGCAATCGAGGTACGCTTCGAAACTGCATTGATTTATTTGTGACTAGCTCTGCCTTCATCGGTTAGGTAAATATTATTCCCGGTAAGAAGGTGACTTATCTGTTGGGTGAGCTTCCTTCTGTCATTGCTTCTAGCATTACTTATTGACTGAGACAGGCATTTGTCGTCACACATAGGTGCTTTAAAGGTTATCCCAGTTCCATCCCAGTTTGATGAATATGAAAATCATAAAGTTATTCACACTATGATTTTGTTAAGTCTTCTCATTACTTCCATTTTTAATTGCTTTCATTATTTGTATTTAAACTTTTATTTTTATTATTTATATAATATCAATGTGCAAAGTGCTGCAGTGCCAGATTATTCCATTAGTGTGCAATGTAGCTTTATTCTAAGGACGGAAACGAAGCCAACAATACAAAATATTTATCATTTACATAAAAATATCATATTATTTTATTTTTATTTATTTACTATAACTTTATTTATGTACATCATTACTCACACATACACAGTGTTTACATGCAACGAATCCCTAATTACTTTTATCACGCCTTCATTACTAAGACTTCGTTATTTGGCATTTGTTACTGTTTATATTATTATTATCTGCTTGTCGCGTTCAGGAAAAACCCTAAGTCTAACAGTTAGTACATTTTATTGTCCTGCATTATTTCACCTACTGTTCACATATGTTTATAAAACTAATATATTGCAGTGATGTTAGGAAAAAACAAATATGTTAAATTAGGTCTTTATAATGCGGGATCGTTGGGAACAGGACATGATGATTTCTTGGTGGCGATGGATAGGTTCGGGGCTGACGTAGTTGCCATAAACGAAACGTGGATAAAGACTGGGCAGGAGGCGAAGGCGCCCGTCGCACCCGGTTACCGGCTGCGGCACGCACCGCGACCGCTGCATATGCGCGGCGGGCGCGGTGGCGGCGTCGCCTTCTACATTCGTCGCGGATTTAAGGCTCGCGTTATGAAACACCCGGAGGCACAGATCGAGCAGATGTGGCTGTCTTGTACTGTTAATGGGCTGCGAGTTGCTATCGGGACGGCCTATCGTCCGCCTTGGGTCAACCCGGACATATTTATGGATGCCCTTACTGATTCTTTCACTTTTTTTAATAAATTTGATCATTTAGTCATACTAGGTGATTTTAACATTAACCTACTTCTCCCCACTAAAGACAATACTGTGAAGTTCAACCAATTTCTATTTTATACTGGACTCCGTCAAATTGTTGAGGAGCCAACCCATTTCTCTAAGGATTCTGAAACATTAATCGATTTAGTCTGTACTGATGCTCGTGTACGTGACGTCTCGGTTACAAATATTACTGGAACGATGGGGCACGCCATGATCAACGTAACTCTTAACATTAAGAAAGAAAAAATCCCTCCTCGGACATTGAGTTATAGACCGATTAAGGATATTAATCTAGAAGTTTTTAATAATGACTTAGTAGCTATAGATTGGGATGAACTGCATAAAGCCCCTACTGTAGACCTTATGGTGGCCAATTTCAATACCCATGTACATACTTTGTTCGAAAAACACGCCCCAGTCAAGACATTTACAGTCAAAGACAAACCTCTTCCGTGGATAACGAGCACTGTCAAACTAATGATCGATCTACGAAACAAGGCCTACAACAGATATCGTAGAACGAAGAATGATAGTCACAAGGAGTACTATAAGAGCCTCAAATCACTTGTTAACACAGCCATTTTTAATGAAAAACGCGCTTATTATAATTATTACATCAACTCGGCAGCAGACGATGCTAAAACACTCTGGAAAAACATTAAACAAAACATCACCATAGATTCAAAAAAACATGATTGCCTACCTGATCATTTTAACGATCCTAATAAAATAAACGATCATTTTTTAAATATTCCGGGCCCAGATACTGTTCCTTTATCAGAAATAACATATTTTGACATCCACAGACATAGCGGTACTGCCACATTTGCTCTCAAAACGGTTGACGAAATTGATGTGTCTAAAATTATATTTGCCATCAAGTCGAACGCTTTAGGACATGACGGCCTCTCTATGGATATGATATCCCTCACTCTTCCAAGCACATTGAGCATAATAACAGCTATAGTTAATAAGTCAATTTTAACTTCAACTTTTCCCAGTCAATGGAAGGTGGCCCTGGTTAGTCCTATCCCTAAAATAACCAATCCCTGTGATCCCAAGGATCTCAGACCAATCAGTATTCTCCCATTTCTGTCGAAAATATTGGAAAAAGTTGTGTTTGCGCAACTTAATAGTTTTGTAGAAAGCAATGGAATCCTGCCTGATGTACAGTCAGGTTTCCGCAAAGGCAGGAGCACTACCACCGCTCTGCTCGACGTGGTAGATAATATTCTAGTGAACCAGGATGACGGAAGGGGATCTATTTTGGCGTTGCTTGACTTTTCCCGTGCATTCGATTCTCTTAATATACCGCTGTTGTTATCAAAATTAGCGTATTATGGCCTTGATAGTTCTTCGGTATCTTGGTTTGGTAGCTATCTTAGCGATCGCACACAGATAGTAAAGTTGAATAGGGAGAATGGAACGTCTGTCACATCTGAAGCAAAGGCTGTAAATAGAGGTGTCCCGCAGGGCTCTATACTTGGTCCGCTGTTGTTTATAATATACAGTGCAGATATATGCAAACAAATCAAACACAGCAACTATCATCTTTATGCGGATGATGTCCAAATTTATGTTTCATTTCCTCCTTCCGAAGTTGCTTCTGAACTGCCCAAACTGATAGAGGATCTGGATCGCATAGCGCAATGGTCCAGCAGAAACTCTTTAGTTCTAAACCCTACTAAGTCCAAGTTCATGATTCTAGGGTCAAAAAAACAGGTAGCTGATATATCCAACAAGAATCCATTCGTAAGCATTCTAGGACAGAAGGTAGAAATGGTGGATGAGGCACGGAATCTGGGTATACTATTCGATGGTAAATTGCGGTTTGAAAACCATATATTAAATCTAGCCCAAAGCTGTTTTTTCCGTCTGAAACTTCTATACAAAATTCGTCATCTTTTAAGGGAAGGAATACGAATTAAACTTTGCGAATCGCTAATATTATCCAAGCTCAACTATGGAGATCTGGTATACGGTCCTCGCCTGCTGCACAAGAGCCAGCGAATCATACAACGGGTTCAGAACGCTTGCTGTCGTTTTTGCTTCAGCATACCACCCCGTACTCATATCACACCTTATTTAAACAATGCTTCTATGCTGAACATGGCATCGCGTAGGCAATTACATCTCGCTGGTCTTGTGCATGACGTGATGAGGTACCGGAAACCTGAGTATCTCTATAACAAACTTTTGTGGTCGTCTTCCTTTAGTAAGTACAATACTAGGGCCTCTCGGTATCTGCTTATTACGAAACTGCACAGGACCGTAGCATTTAATGGCTGCTTTCGACACCAGGCTACGAAGTGTTGGAATAATCTTCCACCTCCAATTAGAAGTATCACCATTTCCAAATTCACTTTTATAAAACATTTACGAGTTCTTCTATTTGAAAAACAAAAGTCTGGTGTTTAGTCGCAAATACTGGATAATTGCTATTGTTGTTGCTTTCAGTGTCCTTGTTATTATTGTCACTTTCCTGTTTCTGATTCACATTGCATGGTTTTTATTTATTTTTTGTACTACACCCATCACACTGCTTATTTCGCACACTCTTATATTTCAATGGATACACTCATATATTTATTTATTCATTATAGTCTTAGTATAAATAGTAAATGTATTCCTATAAGTACCTGTCTACTGTTTACATGTGAAACACTGCTCCATTTCACTTCACTGGTGCTTGGTTCCGCTTCCGACCGCAAGGCCCCAACAGAATATCAGCGCTACACCCTCGGGTACAGCACATGCTGAGTTGGGACCTTTTTGGCGCTGCAGTACTACTTGTGCTACCTACTATTTTAACTCATGAATGTAACTAAATTTAGTTTCTCTTTTTAAATATTATATTGTAAGTGTATGCATAGGTGTGCTGTTTGTCAAATAAACGATTATTCTATTCTATTCTATTCTAAAATATTGCTACTGATAAAGCCGATTGTATTCATAAGTGCTTCCCAAAACCCTTTTCAAAATCTTCAAAGTGGAATCCCTATGACAGCCGTCAATTTTGATATTGATTGCAAAAACCACAAATAAACTCCTAACATAAGATTAAATTGAGCAAAAGTGATCGAACGATCGAGTGTACACTGAACTGCAGAATATACCGTTATTTTTGTATGTTCCATATGAATAGAACGAGAGGTTCTATGTATAACCACACCTTGTTGATAAATAATACTCAAAGCTGTATAATTATTCTAACTCTACTTCACCCTTCTTGTATTTGTTATTCTAAATAAACTTATCCAAGTTTCTTGAGATTTTCTTTGATTTTACCATACTTTTGCCGACTACATTATCATCATAAGCCATCACATAAACATTCTGCGCCATTGACAGTTTTGCCCGAGGAACTGGTTTAGTGAAACCGGGATGTTGTGGGTGTGCTTTGCTTATGCGCATATCGGCCGGGCCATTTAGCGCAAGCTTACGATGCTGCTGATTATCCGGCCGGCAGATGTCACCGGTTTTATCTGGATTTAGAACGTGCCCTTCTCGTGGGCAGGAAAGCTAAACGTTTTCTATTTGTTGTCCGTGATGTTGGCGACGTTGTTTGACCAAACTTAGCTTCATTATTGCTTTTGCTTTAGAAGTTGCGGTTTTGTTTTAAAATAAAAGTTTTAACTTTCAAAAAAGGAGTTATATTACGACAAAAAAATTCATCGCAGAGAGATAGGTACATCAATTTGTTACATTTATGGTTTCCGTTATATTCATGATTATTGCATAAATTATAGATTGTTTATGTTATTTTTATGTATATTTTATAAAGTATTTTTCTGACGACAGATTAGTTTAGTAAGTATATTAAAAATCCATCGAAGCTTGTAAAATGCGAAAATTATGATACAAGTTGCAAATTCCAAGCAATATAGCCCGTTTATTACATCGATGGCTCTAAAGATTCTTCGTTACGCGTGGTAATGTCTTTGGTTAATGAAATTCGAGAGTTCGGCGGCATATTACATGGTTGCTTATAAAATTATCGTTTGCAATTTGCAATACATTCGAATGCGTTGGTGAAAACGAAAATAAGGTATACAGTCGAAAGCGCATCAACCTACACAAAACAAATGCAGTCTAGGTCGTACTTGTGTGTTACGTTCACTTGATGTGTTATAGTGACTGTTAGTTCTTAGGTAAAATATAGGAATCACGGCATTTAACCCTTTTTTCTGACTATCCAGGCAATCTTTAAGATCGTTTTATGATTCTAATAGTTTCACTGAGTTGTGCTACATGCATGCTTCATGCATGATACGCATTGTCGGTCGCTATTTAAGGGTTAGCTTGAAATTCGTCATTTTTAATAAGACCTATCCTACACAAACAAGGATAACCCGTGTATGCACTTGTGCAGGTTTCTTTACAATGTTTCCTTCATCATTTTGAAAGCAATCATGTAAATGTATTGCTTTTTGAAGTCTACCAATATTTTTAGGACTTCGCTGGCGTTTTAAGACGTTTGGTTCCTGCTCGTTTATAAGTTCTATAATTGCTTGGCGTTCTATACTTTTAGCGCTTCTGTTTTGGACTATGGTTTGTATTTCAGATGTTTGCTAATTAAGTTTGCTTTCTGTAAATGCGTAGTTCGCAGAAATAAATTGATGAAAAAAAGCTGTATTATATTCTTTCAGGACATCGATTGGCGTGTTCAGCTAATCGTGTTGGAATTTAGCTCTTCTTTGGTTGAACTTTAGGGTGTATGTTAGTTTAGGTAGCGGACTTAGGTCGTATAGGTTTTGGGTGCGAGGGGGCGACACGCGTTCCGCCGGCAACCGCAGTGAGTCGCCGGTTGCCGGCAGAAACACCCGCGTTCGCGTTCGGGAGTATTCGGGATTGTTCGCGAACTCGCTCGATAACCCATAGTGCGTTGTGGTAGGCTATGACGACATGGATTCATGCGTGCGATTTTTTTTACCCATAACAGTGTCAGTGAATTTTTGTACGGCTCTAGCTGCAGTGTTTTAAGAATGTGACAATTTATACCTATTGGTTTGTAATAAATAAGAAATGTTACGATTATTTTTGCGTATGTTTCCTCGAATAATGAATGTGCTTTTCCGTCGGTGTTTTTATGTTGTTTTTCCCCGCTTAATTCGAACAGCCGTATTAATTAAAACTTCTTAAACTGTAGTTTTATTTCACGGTTACAATACACAAGTGAACTTGCGTTTTAATTTTATTTATTTATTTAAATAATGCCTATATATTCCTAAACCGTGGACATGTATTTTATTTTATGATTTTGTCTCATATATTAGCAGCATTTTGGAAACAGAAAAATAAATTGTTAGGTATCCTATCGTATCATATATGCATCATTCATTATCATTAGTAACATGAAATGCATTTTGTTTTTGTTTTTGGCTAAATGCTCGGCAAAGCCATAATTTAAAAAAATACGATTTTTAAATGCACTAATTTTATTGAGCATATAACTTTGAAACTGTTCATATTTTTTTGGCTGCATGATATTATGAGCATAAATCACCGCGTTTATTATTTCTCCGCATTTTTCTCTGGGCAATTTATTCGCAACGTTTTTCGGTTATTTTCGTTTCTAATGAGGCGTTTGGGGAATGGTACAACGGTTCAGTAATGAGGTCCTCGGTTTCAGTGGATTGAAGCTCGAATATTGATACTTTAGCGTATATTTGGCAATTTCCCAGACTTGATTAGCTTAGTGTTTTAATAAAAAATTGTGTAGGTAGTGGGTACCTACTTATAAAAAAAGGTTTTACGATAATAGTTTTATGTAAGTGTTATGCGTAGTGCTCAAAAACAACTGGATTGATTTCAATAATTATTTTACAGTTATATAGTTTTGACTTATACTTATCTATCTAACAGTGAAATATTTATGCAGCGAATTAAAAAAAATGCAATTTTGTATATTTATTGTATTGGTACAGTCGACAGAACAGTCATAAACCTACACAAACCCATTGTAATCTAGTCCGTTAAATACGGAAATTCATGGTATAGAGTGCCATGATGTGCTTAATAGAATATAATTTGAATCATTTATTTATGCTGTGGACTTTATACAATAATATACTGTGACCAGTTCGTACAAGAGTACACGATCGATGTCAAACTAATTGAAGTTGAATTCTGATCGGATAAGTTCCAGGGACGCATTTAGGGGGCCCCATTAAAGCACACTATTGTATAAGAAATAATGATTTATTATGTTCATATTTACATCGTACCTATTAAAATGTTTATTAGAATCTAATTATGACAACTCCTTACACGAGTAAAAAATATTCATCCATCACGAAATGTATAAGTAAAAGGGGTTGTCATAATTTGACCTAAATTTGACGACCATGCTGAGAGGGTCTCTACTCTCATGTGATCCTGAATATTCCTGAAGCCGTGCACTGCACACCCACTAATTACGCCTATAATGAATGATACACCGATGCCCCCTAACCTCCCTTCCTTAGTCCGCTCCTGTCGCGTACGATTTGAATTGAACTGGGAATGTCGGCGAGGTATTTTGTTAATTAATTGGTTATTTGACAAGGGATCGCATGCCGAAGATAGCTGATACCAGGTCTGGCTGCAGCGGGCTATCTTCAGTATCTTGATTTGGCGGGAATACGACGCGAATTCTTATTATCTGCGTCGTAAGATTTAAAAGCGTACTGCAGTTAATATTATTTTAACGCTAGTAAATTAAATACTGTACAAACTATTGTCATGGCCTACGTAATCTAGTCATAGTCTAGCTCTCCTCTCGACTTTATTACTACGATGTAGTAGGTCGGCTAAAAATAGCGTCAATTTGCGATATAACTGTACTCATTATTATGCTGATTGAGGGGTTCCGCGTAAACCACGTAATGCAATGCATGCTTTATTTATTTATTACTGCTTCCTTTTATACACTGTATTTACTTGCAATAAAAGATATGGATCTAAATCTGTACCAATTTTTATTATATTGACTTGGAAAAAATGTACGTAGGTAATTGTGATTCGTGCTTTTTCAACAATCATACTTACTTACCTACGGTAAACAGCAAAATTATTACAATCTCAAATCAATCAGCAAAAATATACTGCCCTGCCCAAGATAATCGGACCTTTATTATGTATTTTACTTATTTAATTCCTTTCATTTCCATTTTACAAACAAAAGACAGTGCCTTTTGCGGCTAGTAAGAATGACAACGACCGACCGTCATCAGACAATGCGTACGCTACATAACGCGAATGCGGCTAGACAATAAACCTTGAGCCTTGAACTACGGTACGCACGTGCCTAACTGTACAAAGAAATCGGGAGATCTAATCTAGAATATTTGAGCACGCTATTGTGGCGATTTCAGGGTGTGATATAGTACTAAAGGTGTCCGGCTTACTCTTAAGCGATGTTGCATATGAGTGATAGTGACAATTAGGTTAAAGATTCCGCAGACGACCGCAAACAGCAACAGCAGAGACCGACGTGTAACTGCGACATGCGGTCGGGCTGCGTGTCGTCCGTAGCCATCGTACGGAAGCTATTTCATAAGTACGGTTGAACACAGATAATCGTGTACAGGAGAGTTTTTAAGGTTGAGATTTTCTCAAAAACTACTTGACCTATTGCAAAAATTCTTTCACTGTTTGATAGATAAAAGTTAAACTATGTAACTGTATAAGAAAAATTAAATTAGGTCTTGTAGTTTAAAAAAAAATCTCAACCTTATTGAGGCCTCCTGTATGCTTATCTCTGTCTTCGACTGTACATAGAAACCAGTAGTGTCGCGACGACACGTCGTCTGCCGCTACAATGACAATAATGACATAAATATTTTTTATTGCATTACGTAGTTCATGGGCGACCCACAAACACATTTTGTTATTGAGTTCACTGGGGTGACCAATATCGTCAGATCGTATACCTAATTGAAAACATTAGTTTTTTTCACCGAATGTTTTTTAACCCTTTTGGTTTTCAACGAGTCTCTTGAATATGTGTCAAATATTAAGTAGGTACGAGTAGGTCTTTTTTCGTCGCGACGTGCATGAATTCAATTTATAACAGCTTTTATAAAAGGACATGTGCATTGATCAAAGCGTTGATGTGGTATTGACCCCCTGCTGCGAGGTCGTTGACCTTGCTACCGAACCACGAAGTGAACATTTGTTTTGTTGGGTGATCCTAAGAAAACAAATATAGACCCTGGTTTGTTTGACAGCTACTCGTATGTTTTTATACAGCCATTAACTTTGTGTAAGTAGGTACCCATACAGAGCTCAACGAAAATTGTACTTTTAGGTAGGTACCTAGTAAGCTGAAAATAGAGGTAAAGTGTACAGTAATTGAAATTGAATGATAAAATGTGCTGATATTAAAGCCACGGCAGTAGAACTTCACGATTAAGGGTCGTCCACCGGGGCGCCGTCCGCCGGCCAACGGTGGACGGTGCCGTCCGACGGTGGCGTTGTGCACTGGCCCTAAAGCATATGGTTTCAAAAAATTTACAACTAACGTGTTCTTCATGAGTTTATTTATAGTTTTGTATGCAAAATCGCTAGCGTTGCAACTTAAGGCGCTGACATGAGCCAACTAGCGCCGCCATTCTTTAAAAAATCATAATATCTTCCAATGATTATATTGAAATTTTTTATTAAAAAAGCTACGTTCACATTGTTTATTGTTATAAATATTATTTTTAAATGCTTATTTGTAACGTGATTCAATGTAGGTAAGTTGTACGGCCGTTTTTCGCAATTATGCGAAGTACAACTTACCTACTCGTACATTGAATCACGTTACAAATAAGCATTTAAAAAATAATATTTATAGAAATAAACATTGTGAACGTAGCTTTTTTAATAAAATTGATTATATTGGAAGATATGATTTTTTTAAGATTGGCGGCGCTAGTTGGCTCTAGGAAGGCTCTTAACGCGGCCCTTTGTATATTCTCAGTGTTAGACTGTATCGCATATATCCGCTAAACACGTCTAGTTAATTTATGAAGTAGGGTGCTCCATTTTTTCGCCGTGTTGTTATGATTGGCCTCTTGCGAAGAGAAAGCTCGTTCTCTGAAATTGATTTCACACACAAAAAAGCCTTTTTGGTCGGTAAAATACGGCATCATTACGAAGCTTGTTTGGACTGACATCGCTCTGCCGTTTTTTACTTCCGTAAAACGGAACTGTTACGGTACTCAAGTAGGTATCTTGATTCTGGAATATGAACCACTTATTTTTTTTATAATAAGCAAACAGACTTATTAGGAAGTGTCTTATAATATTTGTATACAAAAACGGACTAAAATTTTTAGATTTTACTGTGCTTATTGCAAAAAAAACTAACTACTACAAAATAAAACTAACTTAATATCTAAAAAAAATACTTATGAAATAAAACTATAAACTAAAGAACGAACACGTCGTCGAGGCCCCCGTTCTGTGGCATGGTGTCCAGGACGCTATTAATGTGCTTATTGCATAATTAAATTATTTTCACATTTCGAATTACTATTTTTTTCAAATGATGGACATGGTTAACTCAAAAGTTCCTTTAATGTAAAACAACGGCTAATTAGACGATCATATTTGTTGCTCTTGTGCCAATAGTAAGTGTCTTATTATGTACACAAAAGCGTCTATACTTTATAAGCTTTGCTGAGATTTTCACATTATTAGATCGAATGATTATTAATTATTTTTACAATGATGAACATATTCATTAAATCATTTTATTTACTGTAGGTACGCGTAATTAGACGTTCATAGAAAGTCATTTGCTGTAAGTGTCTTTATTTCCACAAAAAAAACAAAATAAGTATTATTTTTTGCTTTGCTGTGATTTTACATTATCTTTAAATTGCATAATTATTTTCACATTACTACATCGAATGACTTACTTTTACAATGATGAACATATTCACTCAATCAAATCCTTCAAATTTGTTTTAGCCCGCAACAAGTGTTTAATTATGTACAGCTAAAACGACTATCATTTTAAGGTTTTATTTATTTATTTATAAACTCACGCCTGATTCCCGTAGGGGTAGGCAGAGACGATGGACTTCCATCTGCTGCGATCCTGGCACACAACACTTGCCTCCACCACATTCATCAATCTCTTCTCTTCTTCTTTTAAGGTTTTTTAGCTATGATTTTTGCATCATATTAATATGTTGAACATATTCATTCAATCAGTTCCTTCAATGTAATACAACAACAGGTACCTAGTTAGACGATCCATATTTGTTTCTAAAATAAGAAACTCGCTGTGGATTTAAGTAGCTATACTGTCTCCTTTATTTCACGTCATGCCCTCCATACAATAACGGTAATAAAGGCGAGGTATTTTGTTACCAATTTGCATGACAAGGGGCGTGCTTCACAGGCAGGGCTATTTGAAAGCCTGCGTGCCTGTACGTTGTTCAAATTGATATTCGGCCTTCGTCCTCTGACGGTCGCCATTTTTATCCACCATCAGACCGAAACCTGTGCCATTGAATGGTGGTCATTTTGTTGTTTACTTAAAGCTGGAAAACATGTCAAATTCATTGTTATCGTACAATATACAAGTACAGTCCAGTCCAAAACATATCAAGTAGTTTGGATCATTCTTAGTCGTAAGATATGAAATCTTTCTGCAAGTATTGTGTTATAAATTATGATTTTATTTAATTTTTTTAATGGATTCGACGTTTTTGTCATTTGCCAATGTTACAGAGTCTGTTACAGAGTCTGTTACAGAGAAACAATGTATTCTATCGTAGATATTCCTTTCTTCCTCCACAGAAGATTCGCCTGAGGCGAATTCAATTTTGGGCGAACGATTTGTCACACAACAGCAGATCAATGGTAACACTTGCAGTACGATTTCAAGCCTTCCGAAGCAGATAATAAGAACGGTCCAAAGTCCAAAGTGTAACACTTGATCTGCTGTAGGTTGTACCTAATTTTTAAATAATTTTTAAAATCTGGCCGCCATTTTAAAATCCAGATTAGTTTTAGAGAATATTCACCTTAATGAGTTGTACACTTTTCTTGGAGCTATAGACAAAGACCTCTACAAACGACATAACTTCAATTGTCTTCTTGGGCTGCGTTCCCATCTGCAAGTAACTCGCGCAAGTCTTATACGAGTTACTTGCAATATCGTTTACTTACACACTACTCGCAAAGTGCTAAACAAGCTGCCGCGACAGCACTTGCTACACTTGCAAGTTGCTGTCGGACAGTTTTCTTGCAGGTGTAAACGCGGCCTTACGTGTAATACCTTCGCTTGCAACCAGGTGACAATTTAAGCTCATTTGCCGTCACAAAGGCTTCCGAGGAGCTCGCTCCTGTTTTATGTGCCGCTGGCTAACTTAATGAGCTTCCGCGCCAGCCTTTATAATTTGTTAATTATACTTGAAGAGCGCCGCGAGCTTGGAAAATATGTAGTTACCTAGGTACCTAGTTAGTTACTACTGTATCAAGAAAGTACAGGGAATTGGACAATGAAACACAAAATATGTATTACTATTTATTCAAATTAATTGCATCGCCGAATACAATTACTTAATTGGTTTACCACAACCAACTAATTGGTGGTGGTGTTCCAACAGTAATTGGATTATATTTTGGTGAATTTTTGATTTTGAATTTATAAAATAAAAAGTACTGTATTTCAGTATGTATGTCACAAAACCTCGACGCAAAGCTAACGAGCTAAATAACGGTACTATCACAGCCAGTAAATCTAGCTCTTACCTAGCATTCTAGATATAATCTAACAATTGTATAGCCGTATTCCCACGTCCCGGCGTATTTACAAAGTGTTCAGACATCTCGGTCTCATTAAATTGTTATCTAAAGGGCCACCAGAAACGATCGGTTGTACGGCTAGAATATAGAACAAAACTAAAGGCTACAATCGTAACAGCGTAACAAGAACAGTCGACACTATAGCCCGTATTAATAAATCACTCTCAGCACAAAAGTCTATCTTGAGAACGATCTCAAGATGGCGTTCGTATTAATAAACGTAACTTAGGTGCGCGTTTAGGAATCGGGTATCACGTGAGTAACGAAGTAATAATAAACAAAACTCAGTTCTCAAGAGAACTGTCAGACTCACACTTGAGAACGTATTTGCTGATTGCAGGCGAACCGCGACGACATCACGTGATACGCCTTCAAGATTGGTTTCTTAATAAATGACATACTTGAGATGGTGATCACGTCTTGAGAGTGTATCAACTGAATTCGCTCTTGAGGGCTATTTATTTAATACGCGTACAGTACTTATGGCGTTTCTGTATTCTGTGGTTATTACCTACATTGCGGAACACAAAGTTTCTTGCTTTGCAAAACAGACTATCCGAATCGGTCTGGCCAATTTCGAAATCTAGATACCTCCAAATAAATTGGGTCTTATTTTCACAACCATTAGCTCTACCAACCAAAAGTTCAGTTGATGATCTAATCTATCCGATCAACTATTCGAATTAGTGAACCTCCTTATCATAAGTCCAATGTCAAAACCACTGCACCAATGAGTTCTTCCTGCCACTGGCTAGTCTGTCTTTAAAAGTCAACCAAGAACTGTTCGGTATCAACAGCAAGTGTAATGTGTCAAAAGAAACAGGGATGGTAATGAGGGGACAAGCCTTTCGATATCAGTAAGCCTGCAACCTGCAACACTGGAGCTGACAGCTGGCTACCCTGTTGTACTACTTCAGTGAGCAGAGCTTGGCTGATTGACTGTCCCGGTACAGAAGAAACTAAAACGGCGGTGTGAATGAAAACGGACCCTAGCCGTCTGATGTCAGAAAGCCTACAATAGTGGAGCTGTCAGCTGGTAACCCTGCTGCGCTACTTCAATGAGCTGGAGTAAGCTGACAGCTCAGGGTATAAAACTGGAATTTGTACGGAGTCTCCCAAAGTTTGATGTACTGTACTGTTGACAACACGTCAGTTATTCGCGACATAAATAAAGCCTAGATTGCATTGATCTCCTATAAACATACACAGTCAGCCCTCCAAAAAATGTCCGACGCAAAGAAGGTGCAAACGGATGACCCTCATTTGCTTTATTGGGTATTATTTGGACGTTAACAATGGACCCTTATTTGGACGTTTTTCAAATTGTTTTAGTAAGACCTTTGTGTATCTAGTTGTTTATAGAATATCAATGCTAGATTGCAATGTTTTTGTGAAGGTTGATCTGCTGCAGATTGTACAAAAGATTTGAATATATTCTTTGCCCAGAAATATCAAAGTGCTAAAGAATTCAAGCAGGCGACTCTACCCCTTCGAATTCATATAGGCACAGACCACTTACCCCAATAGACTTGAAATCGGTACATATTTGCTAGCGAAACATTCTGTCAAGGCCGGTAACCTACAGACGAGGTGGGGGACAGGGGCGCACGCGGTGCACTCATTTAAAGAGACGCGGCCATGTCGATATCGATAATATATTGTCGATGTGGATTGTTGAACTGTTACCTACACAGTTTCAATACTTAATGTACTTAAGTATGAATTTGGAAGTTAATAAACGATTTCTACTGAGGCAATGTTATCTGTTTAATATTAATATAATAAAACAAGAACTTCTCATTATTAACGTATCACAAAATTTAATAATTACACATTATTTATAATTTAATTATTGTGAAATAATAATTATGCGTAACGAACATCATGATTGTAGTCCAACCAATAGGCATTGATGAATAAACATGGCCATAAAATAATGTAGGTCGATATTACATTACGTAGACTTTCTATAAAGGTTTGTATGTATATAATATGGTGTTTTTCTCAAACAAAGCGCGGCTATTTAAACAAGTTACGACTGACGATTAGTGATCATTCCTAACGATTTCTTGCGATTCTTGTGATTTTTAGCGATTCTTACTCACCCAAATACATTAAAACAGAACCTGACTTTTAAAATTTCTGCACGCCTATTTGTTATTTGCATCAGCCATAAAGTTTCTGTTTAGAAATAGGTAAATTCAGTTAAGAACAAAAAATTAGTCGATGCCATTTTTAATAAAAAAAATTAAGCTTTAACTAACTTTGTTAATTTGCTACGTTTACTTATTATGATACTCCTTACTAGTCGCTGACCTATTATTTTTAACACAATAATAACTATTATGATATTATTATGATTATATGAATATTATGATTTCTTGAAATCCCGAATTCCGGTTAGAATGCCGCCCCGTTAAATACCTACCTGCCGCATTAGAATAGATACCTTAGCTAGATAGCATTAATAAAAATATAAGATACCTGTACAACTGGTAGATATAACGTTGGAATTGCAGTACTATGGAGTTTTCTTCGATAGTTCATATTAATAAAACAATCCGCCGTAAAGTGACGGGAACATATTGTAATGAAAGACGACGGCCACCAATTTTCCCGCATTGTCTTTATTATTCATTCACTTTTAATGTCTGGATCAACAGGAAATCTATTTATTGAATTATTTATATTATTTATAGAAAGTAAATGAAATCAAAACTCATAAATCTACACAAACTTATTTTGGTGACGTAAGAATATCGATGATTGTATACCACGTCTCTAGCTTACACGTGCCACGAAACGAAAGAGTGAGATAGGGCTACAATTAGTAGGTGGGTGAAAGAGAGGTCTCTCGGAACTACTCGTAAGACACGACAATCGAACCAGTGTAAGTTGAACTCCTAATTGATTTGTCGGATTAAATAATGAATTTATTTATTAATCATATACTTACCGATGAAATGTGATACCATCCTTTTTGTAATTGTTCCTCCTACTGTCATTACCACACAACTTTATAGCACAGTTGGGCATGTTAAAATATTTTTTCTTCCTTTTTTTTACAGCAGTTTATGGGTCGAATATCTGGTCACTACTAATTTGATAGGCGACGTAGTTCGGTTTGTATAGAACTTTTGCGCTCATGTGTTGGCAGAAAGCGGGGCCCTCCTATTACAGGTCTATTGGGGTAAGTGGTCTGTGCATATAGGTAAAAGCATTCATGCATATGACAATATGAGAGAGGTTCAGCGTTCGACATCAAAGTACAATGCACCACATCACTATTTACCCATTGAAAACTAGGTCTTATAATCTTTACGTAAAGTGAACATGTTCCGTTGTTACCTGTTGTACAATCGATAGCACATCAAGGGTGAACCTAGTCACTATTCTCAGTGGCAATACAGCTTAGATTATAAAGGTTTTGTGTAGGTTGACTGTACGAATACGACCAACCATGTTGGAAAGTTTTCAAGATATATTCGAGGCATCTTTCGAGAGCAGTGCACATAAAAATATAGGAAATTCAAAAGGAAGCCTGCTTGGAATTGGGTGAAACATGTTTGAGGGTTGAATTTTATTTTCTGGAGTTCGTAAGATGGATTGGGAGTTACGGAATGTAAGATGCTCGTAGCAAATATGGAAGGTGGTCTTGTGGCGTATAGGGTTTCAAAACTCTAAATGTAATATTATGGTAGCATTTTACATGGCTATTCGTATTTGCTATTGGATGTGTGTCGTATTTGTTAAATACTTGACGTACATACAAATAAGACGAATATTTTGTCAAGAATACCAACCACACATGGCAATTATGACAAATACGCAAATACGAATAGCCAAGTGAAGTACCACCATTAGATTAATTTAAATTAATACACATACCATGGTGTATTGTAGATGGTATAGTAAGCTGAAATGGAAGTGTTCAATACTGGTAATTAAACCACTTTTGTTATAAAACTTTTCCAAATTCGCAAAAAATAAATTCTGACTTTCATTCCAATCGACATTGTAAATCGCCGCTAATCGAACTTTATTAGACGTTAAAATTGAAAAGTCTTCGAAGAATATCGATGCATCAGAGCATTCAGAGATCTCTTAGATATTCATAGACGATTTTAATCGCGAGCCTAGAATGAGCTTTCTCTTACAACTGTCAAACGTCTATGGAATTTAACGTTTGTAGGAGCGAGCTCACGCTAAGCTTGTACTTAAAACTATCTATAAATCTCGTCCTAAGTAAAACGTAACAAAAACGTAAAACCTTAACCGAATTGCTTGTTACTTTTCCCGATAATTTTCATTAAGCAAATGGGCCTTCGACATAAACCTCTTGGGAATACTCGTAGCTTCAGTCATTTCGTTAAATGTTATTGTGAATTGTACTTACCGTTTTTTACGGGCAACAGCAAATCAATGGATGGTAACACATACAGTACGCTTTCAGCTCTTATGACGCAGATAATAAGAACGGTCCAAAGTGTTACACTTGATGTGCTTCCATGTGTACCCTCTTTACGGTGCACAAACGTATAGTAAATTGACAAGGGAAGTGAACCTTATCCGATTATGTCCAACTCACTGGGTATTCAGTCAAACGGTTCTGGTAGTATGAAATGAGAATTTTACTTTAGATAGAAGTTGTTATTTCTGGCTCTGAGGTTAGGTGATTGTTAAACAACAGAAGAGATCTTTACAGCCGCAATTAGTTCATATCCCATGGGTCGGTTCTTTGCCCTGTTTCTCTGTTCGTACCAGCCGTAACCTAGTTTGTATTCTGTACCTTATATTATTGTAAATTATTATATTATGTATGACAAACCAAGTGTTCCCTAGAGCTCCTAAGGTTGAATAAATGAAGTATTGAAGATTATAGACTACATTAGGTCCTGGAAGTAGGTAATCATTATAGGAAGATTCATTATGGGAAGTGGTCACATCATTATGAGAAGTGGTCAATCATTATGAGACAGAGACGGTAATATACATTCCTAGCTAGATTGTCATCATGTGGCATGATTGTTATAAAAACAATGTTTATAAAATAAACTAAACATACTCAACTTATGAGAGCCGACGTAGACGGACGTACAGTACATGGGTAAAATGTAGTTTGCTGGACTTTTATATCCCGAGAACACGCCAATATCTGTTTCATTGTTTCTCTTGAAAATGGCAGGAAACGACGGTTGCGAAACTATTTGATAATAAGTATTCATTTTAATGTGTATTGTAATTAGTGCTTATTTTGTGTTTAATATCACGTTAAATTAATCTAATGTTCGCGGATGACAGTATGGTGAATTTATTGGCTAATTTGAGCAAGATCTGAAGTTTGGCGCTATAGTCAAGAGTCCCACTACGAGCTCGGGACTGAACGTGACTGTCGAGCTGCTTCGTCCAGAGTGACGACGCTACGGCGACTCCTTTAGATGAAGACAAAAAGACACGGATTTCCAGGGTGATGACGCCACGGCGACTCCTCTGGAGAAAGAGAAGACAATGATATCTTGAATATTTTTACATGACATCGGCAAATGACGAACAGTCGAGTCCGTTAATAAAATAAATAAATAAAATCTTTCAGCATGAGAAATGAGAACCGTTTACAACTTAGATCATGACTTAGCATCAGTAATAGGATCTCTAACATCTTGTGAAGCCAACTAGATTACCATGCTACAGCGGTCTTTTTCCGGTAAAATAAAACGTTCCGAGTCTCGACTACGCAATGTAATTTCAGATAATGGCTAGCTTCAAGTCTGGCACGTCCAATGTTCTGGTTGGCACAAGATTCTTTTATTTGTAGGGGTTCGCAGGGTTTAAAGTTTTCTACAATGTTACTAGGGGTTACCGTTTTTTCCTCAGCCTCTTTAAACCTTAATGTTTGCGCTATAAAGAACAGACCACATACATTTTATCTTTTATTACTTATCTTATACTATATGGGCTCGTAGTCCAGTTGCGAGTACACGTTGAAAACGATCGTACAAGTTTAGCAACGTTGGGCGAGGTCTGTACCTGGATGGGTGACCGCTAGTGACACTTTCATCTCCTCCTTGTTATTCGGCAGCAGTCGTTAGGCCACGTGAGGCCTACGGGCGGCCTGAATAACACTGATAATGGGTTTGGTCACTAAACTACACGAAAAAAATCTTATGGTGGGTCTAATTTGAGTGTGTAATTGATTGAAATTTTTTAAATTGCTTGAAAATTTTAGAAAATTCATTTGGAACTTTTGGAATTAGTAGATAAAAAAAACGACCAAGTGCGACTACTACTCATTCTTAACAGAAGATCAAGAAGTTGATCGCAGTATGACGAAAGCGAAAGAACATGCTTCTAGCCGCACGAACACTCCGCAATCTAGCCCATTATTTCATTATCAGACGCGAGTCGAATAGCTTTGCAGGAAAAGCTTTAGTTCGGTAACTTTTAAAAGTAATGGTTCTTACTCCTAAGTTGTTGGTTGCTCAAACAAAATTATGCGGAGTTCGTTTACCTTCCAATTTCAGTTTACCAACTTCAAAAGTAGGGTCTACACAATCGTCTAGAGACTTTTCTTCCTAAATTTGCGCTAGGAGTTTGTTATTCTTTAAACACATAGGTACGATCGAATCGAAGACAAAGAAAGGTGTACAGGAGAGTTTTTAAGGTTGAGATTTTTTCAAAAACTACTTGACCGATTATAAAATTATTTCACTGGTAGATGGATAAAAGTTTAAACTATGTAGCTGTAAAATAATTAATGGTCCAGTACTTCTTGAGAAAATATCAACCATATTGGTTACTTATAGTAGTAGCTGTAGTCTTTGTCTGTACAGTCGGCAACAACTCAATGATTACCTTGATATAAGTACTATTATTATGACTTCGACTTGTACTAGACAACACAGAAACGTAACTGCTATGCCGTAGACTTGACAAAGTCGAAATCAGTCAAAACTCTATATTATGGCGTCTATTCACACATTTACAGCGGCAATAAGTCGCCGATCAGTTGTTTGAAGTTGCAAAATGCGGTTCGTGTGAATTAAACTATTCATTTTCATATAATTAGCGGCTGATCACGTTTTGCGCCGCGCCGTGGCGTTGTACGTCGGCCCTTTCTCACATGATAGGTACTCGATTCCTAAACGCGCACTAAGTTACGTTTATTAACAGGAACGCCATCTTGACGTCGTTCTCAAGATTGACTTTAGGGCTGAGAGTGATTTATTAACACGGGCCTAAATACCGGCTTCAACCAAAAAGTGAGTGATTATATCCGTATGTATTAAAAATTTCGACGTATTATTCGTCACAAGCACAAAACTCATCGACAAAAGTAAATACCATATCTAATTTTGTTCCTCTGACGGTCCGGAGTTTTACTTAGTATTTTCTTTCCAACTAGACTGTAGACGTTTCACATTCGAGTCATCCCTCACTCAGGAAATGAACTTAAGCCATCCACCCTTGCACTTACTCGATTCTTTCCTTCGCTTGAAGCATCCTTTAGACGACACTGCCAGAGACATTTATCTATTTTATTTATAAAGTTACCTTTGCTACCAGTTTTCTGTTCCCAGTGCACGTCTGTGTATACCGAAGCCCAAATCAAGGTCTTATTTTGTAAACAAATATGATCGTCTAATTAACTGTTGCAATGTAACACTGAAGGAACTGATTGATCTAACATGTTCATCATTCTGAATATAAAATGATCCGATCTAATAACGTGAAAATACTTAACTGTAATAATCACAGAATAGCTTAAATTTAAATAGGTTTTGTTTACAAAATAAGACATTTGATTCGGGCTTCGGTATATAGGTCTGTCCCAATCCCAATACAATTCCATGGATGTAAACAAACATGGCGTTTGAAAGTTCACCAAAAACAATATAGTCTAATTAGTGATTGGAAATTTCAATCGTTTCACTCTGAACTGACTCATTTGAGTCGTATTGTAAAGTTGGTTAAAGCAATGGATCGTGATCAGTAGTAAGTGCGGTTAGTGGTTTGTTTACCTTCATGGATAGTTGCATTGGGACAGACTTTACTTGTTCGCTTCTCTATTAAACATGTAACTCACTCAATACCTGCAGTCACTCTGCAAATTAAGTTACTCTTTCTGCCGCCTTCGCTTCTGTGGACGATGCGACATCGCATCCATTTATCAGATAGATAACTACTAACATTCGTTTGCCCTTTTCGATTCGATGAGTTAGTTCCATTTATCTTCACGGAACATTTTATTATATATATTATCACATAGATCATTCTCCGGCCACGTTTCGCATCTATTCGTTTTATACCTGACCTGTTACAGGATTTTTATTTGTATACTTAAGTATATTGTTAGTTTACAGACGTGATCAAGTGTACCGAAGTGTTCCTACGATCTTAATAAATGAGTATGAGTATTATAGCGATGGTTTCCCTCGAAATTGCCATGGTAATGTAATATCAACTGTACCTAATCTTATCTTTTAGGGTTTCGTACCTCAAGAGGAAAAATAAACCCTTATAGGATTACTTCGTTGTACGTCCGTCTGCCAAGACCTTTTTCTCAGAAACGCGTGGCCGTATCAACCAACTACTCAGGTCTGCAATCTGATTTTTTATTATAATAAAGCCATTTGTTTCCGAACGTTATGAACTTTTAAAATGACATTGCCAGATTCTGCCCCACCATCAACCGCAAGTTGTACAAGATAACGAATAAATGTAAAAATATCTCTGTTTTTTTATTAAAATTATTGGTTTAAAATAAAGTTGTGTACAAGTTGCGATTCGAAAAAACCGCTTAATTAAGAATTCAAAAAATAGTTAGAAATCAAAGCGATTTATTCATTGTTTTTGTTATTCTTCTATAAGAGTTGCGAGAGTAGTAGAAAATGATACTGATTATGATTATGCAATATGAAACCTGTAATAAGTCCCCAACAAAATGATAGGTACAGCTTAAATGGTTACGTAGTTTTGTAGGTGGGGCAAAGCTCCATTGAAATGTGGCAATGTCTTTTGTTTACAAAATGTCTGTTAGTTCGGTGTGCCTTTTGCCTCCAACTATTTCCATTGGACTCTGATTGGATGCTGTCACCCTTATCCAGTATGGTCCCAGGGTCAGACGAATTTCGTCTTCAGATCAATCGCAATCTCTTGCACATGTAAAAAAAAAGTTGACTCAGAAGTCAACGAAATCAATCGGTTTGTAGTACACCGTACTCGGCCCTTTAGAAAACACCCTAAAAAATTTTGTACCGTAATAATTTGATTTTATCTATACTAAAATTAAACCGACTTAAATTACTGTTATATTTTCGTGAGCCTTCCTCGTGGGGAAATGGACTAGAAATAATTAGTATTCCGCGCAATAAACTCACAAAATCAGAATCAAAACATTTTACCTAATTGTTTGGTAACACGCAACGCAATCCTATGTTCAAATGTAATTGCAGAGGGGTTATTCTACCTACCTTATTTTTATTAGCGGGGGCAAAAGACATTGCCACATTTCAATGGAGCTTTGCCCCACCTACAAAACTACGTGACCATTTAAGCTGTACCTATCATTTTGTTGGGGACTTATTACAGGTTTCATATTGCATAATCATAATCAGTATCATTTTCTACTACTCTCGCAACTCCTAACTTTAAAAGAAACCTCGATGGCCGACCTCGTGATTTTCGGAAGACCCCTGGATCTACTATTTTATTATTAACTAGCTGTACCCCGCAACTTCGTTTGCGTAGAGGAGGAGATCAGGAGGCAGATCTAGGACGTTGGAAAAACATTACTCATTGACACAAAATATTTCTAAAATAGTCAGTATTTTATGAATCATATTGTGTTTTATAACGCTTACGTATAAAGTAGGTAAGTATATACTTTGGGCTTTGACAGCATCTTTCCCGCATTTCGTTACCAGTTGCGATTTTTTCTCTATTCTATTCTATTTTTATTTGAATGGCTTCTACTCTTATTTAAGAGGTAATTTCGCCAAAGTCAAGTTATTTAGAGTATTAATGTAAATTGAAAATTAAACTAATAAAAAATCAATCCGCCATTCCAAAATGATGGCGGATCTCCCCCGAATTTTTCTCATTCGCAACTGGTTACGAAATGCGGGAAAGATGCTGTCAAAGCCCAAAGTACATACAAAGTCTTGTTTGTCTCTCCATAATATGTTTATATCCAAACTAAAAGTTTCATCCTAAAAATTGCTACATGCACAGCATTTTTATGCGAATCAGGAATAGCAGGATGTACTAGCCAAAGCTTGAGAGCTGAAATATAAAATGTGTCAGCGATACGGCACGTTTGCTGTGAAATATATGGGCTTAATCCAGCGGCTGCCGTGCTGCAAGATATTATACAGAGTGACGTCACGTCCACGTCATAAGCGAAATACAGGCGAAATATTAAATATTTTGTTGAGACGAGACAAGAGTTGCAAACTTTGTACGAAACAAACAGTACTGAGTTTTGCTAGACATTACTTTATTTTGTTTTCATATATTTTCAAATGATTAAATACCTGAATATTTATAAGTATGCATTTATATCGAAGCCCAAATCAAGTGTCTTATTATGATTATTTAATTACCTGTTGTGATGTTACACTGAAGGAACTGATTGATTGGATATGTTCATCATTGCGAAAATAAAGTGATCCGATCTAATAATGTGAAAATAACTATGCAATAATCACAGAACAGCTTAAAATGTTAGTAGTTTTGTTTACAAAATAAGACACTTGATTTGGGCTTCGGTATACGTAATTTGGCAGACCATGTTCATTCGTGACACAATGTAAAAAGTTTAAAATTAAAAACGACAAAACAAACTGACGCCTGCGGAAATAAAATACCCTTGGGCCTTGTTAAAATTTCCATTTACAATTTCACATAAAACTCACAAAAAGAGCATCTAAAGTTGTCGACCCGTTCACTCAAACAATGCCAACAAGCCGTGTTAATTTACAACGGGCTATTGTTGGTAATAATTGGAGGCTTCATCACAAGCGCTGCTGGGTGAAGGTACTTAGTACGTATTGGTGGAGCTTTCAAAACTATCATGCATAGCCACAGTTTACTTCATAATAGGCTAGTTGACTCATATCGAAATTCAATAAAACACTATTTATTTCATATAGTTACACGAGGATCCCAAATATATCACTTTTATTACATAAAAATAGAAGATGACTGTAAAAAAAGAAATTGAAATTAAAATATTTGCCAGTTTTTTCCCACACGAGCCCAAATCAAGTGTCCTATTTTGTAAATAAATATAAGTGTCAAATTACCTGTTGTGTGTGATGTAACACTGAAGGAACTGATTGATCGAACCTATTCATCATTATGAAAATAAAGTGATCCGATCTAATAAAGTGAAAATAACTATGCAATAATCACAGAAAAGCTTAAAACGTTTTTGTTCATAAAATAAGACCATTGATTTGGGCTTAGGTATACGCTCGAAAAGCAATTTAATTTTAACATAGCTACAGCTAGCAGCAGATCTAGTGTAACACTTTGGATTTAAAATCGTACCTACTGCAAGTGTTACCATTGATCTGCTGTTGTCCGTACACGTTCAGTTTGACGAATTAAGACTTGATTCAGCTAAACAAAAAATAGCTAGACTAGATTTTCCAGTCAGCTACTAAAAACAGCAAAATTACCCGGGAATTCTCGTCAGCTCTGTCGAAGTTTTTCACGGCACGCTGAGCGAGGAGCGCCGAAGAACAATGGCAGCAATTTGTTCAAATTATCCGTCGGGACGTTTCGTAGTTATGCAGTCTTTACTTCTGAGAGAATCTTGGAAATGTACAGTTAAATTTGTCTAGATCGAGATCTTGATTACTAATTGTGAGTCTGAATTAAACACTTAGATTTCCCTGAGTTGTTCATCATTAGTTTAGTTTGTTATGAACTATTTAAAAGTACTAGGTTGCCAGCAGATGACAGTATATCGTCTCTTCATACCTCTACGGGAAATAGTCATGAGTTTATCGTGGAGTTTGAGTTCGCTCTTAAGTGCGAGCTCACGCCGAGTTCGTGCTTAAAACTGTGTATGACTATCGGCGTCGGTCGCCTTCCATGAGCCACTACCCGCCGCCGCAGCAGCTGCAGCGCGCCAATCTTTGAAAAAGAATATCTTCCAATTTAATCAATTTTTAAATACTTATTTATAACGTGATTCAATGTCGGTAAGTTGTCGTTCCCATAATTGCGAAAAACGGCCGTTTTTGGCACATTTGAGAACTACAACTTTGCTTGTCGCCATTATGCCATGTATTGTATATTAAAAAATAGTGTTTATCCTAATAAATATTGTGTACATAGCTTTTTTAATAAAAATTAATAATTTGTAAGATTAGAACATGATGAAAAAATTATTGCCGTGGGCAGGCCACGGCAATAATTTTTTCATCATGTTCTAATTTATTCACCGAGCATGGATAATGCGTAATTCAAATTCTGAATTTGTAAAATGTTCTTTTTTTAAGATTGGCGGCGCCAGTTGGCTCATGGAAGGCCCTTAACAGTTATTATAATGACATTGTTATGCAACTGTTTCCTAATAACCGTTATCTTATACATATGGTAAGCACACGTATGGAGCTATAACCGTAAACAGAGCAGGCGACTAATTACATGAAATTAATAATTTATGCCTGGTACGCTCCGCTCCACTTTCGCAAAGTGAGCTTATTGTGTGACATGTTTTGTTTTAGGCAAAGGGTTCGAACAAAACTTTGCTTCGGGTAAAGGCATGTATTATACTTACGTGATGAACCTGGTTTCGTTACGGTTCCATTCAAAAGAATCAAACGACTGCGACAAAATTGTCGTCGGTCACGAATTTGTATGAAGACGTGTAGTTCCATTCAAACGAACGACAGGGTGCAGTCGCTAAGCGATTCGAGTTTTCAGCCCGGTGACACTTGTGTCGCTGTCGTGTCACTGACGTGTGGTGGCGTGGTCAATTTGATTTGACAACGTAAATCATAGAGATGATAGTAAAATAATCATAGCGGTACGGCTACGCGAGTGGTGGTACACTACACTGTAATATAAGCGCACTCACTCAAATAAAATAAGCTAACGTAATGTGTTCTCTATAAAATATAGTAACTCAATGCACTAAGCATGCTTTTATAGCTCCTCTTAAAACCTTTAATGCCCTACGTAATGACAACGCAACGAAGCATAAGTTTTTACGTTCTACCCGCAAATGTCGTTTATAATAGCGGAGTTTAGTGTCTCTCTCGCACTTAGAGAAAAAGCAATTAGTTTTGCGCTACTGGAATGTTTTTCTCCTTCGCACTTAGCATACAGAACAATTAAAGTGCATCAATTAAATGCAGGCAGTAATTAAAATTGTTGTTGTAAATAATAGTACAGTCGAAGACAGAGATAAGAATACAGGGGGCCTCAATAAGGTTGAGATTTTCTCAAAAACTACTGGACCGAACTTAATAATTATTTTACAGCTAAATAGTTTTAACTTTTATCTATCAAACAGTGAAAGAATGTTTGCAATAGGTCATGTAGTTTTTGAGAAAATGTCAACCTTAAAACTCTCCTGTACACCTTTCTCTGTGTTCCACCGTACATTACCACGTATAATGAGATGTTGTGCTTATAAAATCATGCTAAGAACATTTTCATTCAAATCAGTTTTCAAACAAACAAAAAACTAATTCAAAATCCGTTCACCGAATTGGGAGCTACGAAGACCTGTGTAATACACACATACCCGAAACTTAGAAAACAGTTGCAAACACGGCCAAATTACGATCAATGCTAGTCGCTAAACAACCCAGTACCTTACCACGAGTTACCGACTCTGGGATTCGTGATTGAAGGCATTTTATTTCCGCTACTGGCCGCAAGGAGTGCAAAAATCTCACGAACAACGAATCTTGTAGCTAACATTACGAACTCGCTAGCGAGCTTTCTCTAGTGGTAATACGAACGCCGAACGACAGCGATCAACGGTAACACTTGCAGTACGATTTCAACTGATCATGATGAACATGCATGGTGTGTGTCGCCGGTTCCACATGAAGGATAGAGTTCAGATTACTTTTAATAGTAATAGTCTAATAGTTGTGTAATACCTAGTTATTAAGTAATTGTGTTAAGTACCATTATTTTAAAAGATATGCTGCAGAGAATTTTTTGCCACTTTTTCTCCTCAGCGTTGGCACCTTTTCCTTGCAAAGGGGTGTAAATGTAAATTCAAAAATATGTTGACGTGCAAAAATGTACACAACGTGCTTACTTGCAATAAAGAAATTTGACTTTGAACTATTACGACGCAGATAACAGTCTAGAGTCCAAAGTGTGTTACACTCTGCTTTCGGCTGTACGAGTAAAAGCTTCGCTAAGACGCTTGGGATTTATGCACAGAGCATCTGTGGATTGGTCCTATCGTTCCGTAAACCCGTACGTCGCAGCTGTGGTTTACGCAGTCGCTAGCGTATTACGTTGGCAACACATGGTAAGGGTTCGTGGTTGTAGCTAACGAGCTGGGGCCGGTATCTATACGAGGTTGATGAATGGCTCGTAAATTCGTAACGCATGCAGTAAATGCTGACAAATATGCAGCACTAACTGTCTTGCTACTTACTGATTTATCGTTCAACTTACTGACCGCGTAATAGTGCAGATAGTTATTTTCTCGATCGATTACGAATAATATATACTTTATTAATATCATTTTGATTTATTTGTCAATGATTAAATAGGTAGGTAAATTGAGTGCGTTTAGTAGAGATTGTATGGGAGGCATGAATTAGAATACCTTAAAACGACTATTAGCATAGGCTTATACATATCTATTAGGAATGCCGCTAATGTTCAATGCCCTAGAGGTGACTACAGTTATTATTTTGATACGACGAACATCCATTTACGACCTACCGTACAATTAGCCTTGCCATATGCCGTCTATGTCTGGACTCTGGAGGGGTCATTGTTCGTGCCACTGACGTGATCGACCAGGCTCCTAAGGGCCATAGTAGTGGACGTTCAGTCCCCGAGGGGTTCAGGCAAACTATCAGACAAGAGGGGCAGGGAAGTATTCGGTAAAGTTTTGAATAGAGGTGTCAGTTTGAAGTTGTTTTTGTTCGAAGTTTACTGTTTTCAAACTCTTGAAACCTGAAGCGACTCGACATTTTGCGAGACATACAAGTGAACGCCGTTTTTAGTGTTCGGTTTTCATCGACAGCCTATTTATGTTGCCAATTTTGGGGCTTAGTAGGCCTTCATCGAGGTTTTGGGTCACTCGGGCCCATAGGGATTAGCGCATTTACATGTTTGTACATTACATGATGTTTTAGTTCACAGTCATAGTTCACCATTATGAGCCAATTAAGTAAATATATGCAAGTTTTCATTTGAAAACCGAGGATAATTCATTGCTATGTCTCCGGGGATCCTGGGATTTAAGTATGAGTGTCCCAAAATATCTAACCACTTATCTTACTACCGAGCGAATTTGACAGAATATAATCTTAACCAGAACTGAAGCCGATATTGCCAGAACCGACCCTGACATCATCAGAACTGAAACCGAGATCGCCATTACTGAAACCGAAATTGCCAATTTCGAAACTATAAGCATCATACCGGTCGTCTCTAATTGTATGTTGGTATTCGCGACGCGACAGGTGGCGCGCGTGACACCTGCTTCCTGTCCTGCGCCGGCGCATATTTAGGATACAGAATGCACGGCGCGACCACTTTATTGGTCAGCGGTCAGTCGCGGCTGCGCTTTTGGTTAGGCAATAAGTTTTTGTTTGTTTTCTTAATTTGACGAAGGCTTGTGAAAATGACGAGAGTATAATTATTTCTTAATTCAATAATTTTGTATATCGGTTGTTTTGTGTTTAATGTCGCGTTAAAATCAGGGTTAATTTGCAGACTATTAAATAAATTAATTAATCAGAAAAATTGTAGCCTATTTTATACCCGTCAGATTTAGGTAATATTATTTAAAAAATAACGCACGCAACATTCTTTACTAATAGACCCTTTAAATAATTCCTGCTGCAAAAGCTATTCCTAGCATTTAGTTCGTATTTCCTTAAAATAAAATTATTTTCTACGTGGAAATCAAATCACAACCCACGTCGAAGCCTCAATTAAATGATTCAATATTATTATTCGGTTTGGGCACCGATAATGGTTGCTATCGTAGCCGGAACAATGAGCGCCGGATGCCACAGCGCCGCGCATCGAGCGGCTAAATGATAAATGTTGTTTAATTCAAATTAAACTTTCATATAGGTATAATTCTTTTGTGCATAACTTCATGTATACCGCAGCCCAAATCAAGTGTCTTATTTTGTAAACAAATAACTGATTGACCGAACCTGTTCATCATTGTGAAAATAAAGTAATCCGATCTAATGTTGTGAAAATAACTATGCAATAATCACAGAATAGCTTAAAATTTTAGTAGGGTATGCTAGTTTTTGTTTACAAAATAAGACACTTGATTTGGGCTTTAGTTTAGAACCCAACCCACAATACCACCGAGGACGGTACGGTCTGACACAGAGAACAGGAGAGTTTTAAAGATCGAGAATTGAAAAAGTACTTGACTAATTTTTGAAAATTCTTGTGTGAACTTTCTACTAGTAAAATATTTTTTTACAATCGGTGAAGCAGTTCTTTAGAACATCTTAACCTCATTGAGAACCCCTATAGACTTAAGTATCTCTATCTTCGTGTTTACAATTATTTTGTCCATAACTTCATGAACCCAAAGACCCACATTACCCCTGAGTGGTACTGAAATGGTACCATTGTGGGACTGAAACGGTACCTCCCAGCTTTATGTATTTGTAGAGTCGAAAACAGAAAAGTATACAGGAGGCGTCAATAAGATTGAGATTTTATCAATAACTACTTGACTGATTAGTTTAGAGTCCACACTGTGTAAAGAATTTTCAAAAATTAGTCAAGTACTTTTTGAGAAAATCTTAACCTCTCTCCTACACCTTTCTTTGTATTAGATCGTACCCCCAAAGTTACAGAGTTGAACCTTCCAGGGTCGGTGGTAAGGTGGATCTGACGCGACTGATTATACGCGTAATGACACAATAATATACACGCATATCGAATGCATGTTCTTGTTATAACTTCTGGTCGATATGCGTGTGTCATTATAAGATTATGCTGCCTAGCCTATTCGTCGCAGCCCTGGTACAATCCTATAAAGTTGGTGGTACCGTTCCAGTCCCTAGGTACGGTGGAACACAGAGAAAGGTGTACAGGAGAGTCTTTAAGGTTGAGATTTTCTCAAGAACTACTTCACCTATTGCAAAAAAAAATCACAGTTTGATAGATAAAAGTGAGAACTATAACTGTAAAAGAAATTCGGTCCAGTAGTTTATGAGAAAATCTCAACCTTATTGAGGCCCCCTGTATACTTATCTCTGTCTTCGACTGTACCGTTCGATCCCTAGGTACTGTTCGGTGGTACCGTGGGTTTGTTATGCATAACTTTAGTACTCCTAACTCTCACAGTTCTATCACCGAATTAATATTATTTATATTACGAATGAATACACTTAAGGCATTTATAGGCAGTTCTTTATTCGAGGAAATATCTTATCAAATTAATAAATTTTACAGGGAAAAAGCCAAGGAAAGTCGCAAAGTGAACTGTGATCGCCTAAAAGGCGTTAAAACGTAGTGTTTTCTAAAAATAAGTGCTTGTAACCAAATATTTATACCTATTTAACCTATAAATAAAAAAAGCCTTAAATGATAAAACGAAAATCACCTTAAAGGACCAACATTAGAATTTTGTAACCCTTTTTAGTAGTGTAAAAATCGCCTTAATTTTATACTTAGTGTAAAAAGTGCTTTAAAAAACTTTTTTACGAAAGATGAAAACTTTTTTAAATTACATTATCCTCCTCCTTTCGGCGGTAGGGTAAAAGTGTTACTTGTGGATAAGGTGGTGGTCACACTGAGGATTTGTGCAACGGATTGTCCCAAGCATCGTCATGGAGCGCTGCGACGGATTCCTGGTGTATCGCAAGCCTGTCTACAGGGTGTTTCAGTATTTGGATACGTGAGTATTTTTTTCCTTGTCCCACTGACTCTCCTCTCCTCTTGTATCGTGACAGACCCACGGTACCACCGGTCGTAGCTCTGGCACAACCATATAAGCTGGTGGTACCGTTACAAACCCCCAGGTACCGCCCTTGGTCGCACGTTGTTCCGTCATGCACGCTCCTCCCCTGATCCCTGTCTCATCCTATCTCTGAAGTTTTATTGGGTATTAAAAAGTTAAATGTAATGTGTTTTAGGATCGATACTGATGCCAAAACACTAATTTTTAGCATTCTTGTATGTCTATATCGATGTTCAGGGATCACGGGAAAACTAAGTACTGGAAGGATCTTGATGCGACTTTCAGTAGGCGATAGCACAAATATTTGGGCAGCACATAGGCTATAAGCCATTGCGGTATGTGATGGATGTGGAACCACGTAACCAGAGAGGAAGAGCTGCTTCCCAGTGTTTTGAAAGTACTTCGTGGAGGTCTATAGTAACCAGCGACTTGTACGCATACGACGTACAGCTAGTATGAAATATGATTGATTAATAAGTATGTAAAAAGATCAAGTTCTGTATAATGAATGACATGGGTGATGCTTAATACTCTTTCCGCTTAATTCAGTCAGTATCAATAGTAATAACCTAGCTATTAATAAGAATAATGTGAAAACGATGACTTCCATCAAGGGCGATGATATAAATAGGAAATCCCAGATATAGACATTACCCCACACAGACTTGGCGTGTGCAACTTTAATGAGACTCCGACGCTTTTCGGGAACACGCGTGAATATTTAATCTCGTCCGCCAGGTGGCGTTGGCTGCCAGTCATTTGTTGCACGTGAATTATTAATTCGGTACTGTAGATAATTTAAATTGAATCAGATGAGCATAAAATCGAATTTGTGGAGATTAAAACACCGTTCCATTGTTATACATTGTCGACTGTTTATTATTTGTTCGTTTGCAATTTTCATTAATAAACAGAGAGCAAAAATAATTCACTGAATTTAAGAAATACAATATTTCTAAAATTGACAGATGTTTGGTTTTTCTTTCACAATATTTTAAGTGTAGCCGCCTTCTGAAAGATCCGAACCCAAGATAATTAGGGCCATGACTAAAATTTAAGTTTTGTATGGCATTAATTGTGCATAAATTAATACAATGTCTTTCTTTTAATCAACTGCGACTATCAATGCATTTGTGTATATCTGACAGTACGAATGGTAACGAGGATGATGACGTTCACGTTGAAAACCATAGTTGTGTTTAATTAATACTGACATTACAGTTGTATTCACCGCAACCCAGCTATTGGTTAATAAAAATGAATTTCTCATTCCCGTCTCTCAGTTACTTGATAAATGATATTTGAGAACCTAGTTTTAGTGTTCAACGGGCAGGAAAGTCAACCAATTCATTTATTTATACAGTGTTCCTAAAGGCGTATTAAAAATAAGGTGATTTCAAGCAAGGGTTGGCACCATTACTACGCTACGGGGGATAATCGTTCGATTACGCTTCCCTCACACAAGTGCGGAAAGAATCGCTTTGCGATCGGTGCAGTTTGTGATATAAACGAAATAACGTATATTCTTATAATTTAATAAATGTGTACCCAATAGATGGGCTACTATAGCAATGGGGGTTAAAAATCCAAAATACGACGTGGCAATACTGCGCCGACGCCACTTTGCTGTCAAATCATACGCTGGTTTTCAGTTCACAGACAGATAACCATCTGCGACAGCGCGGTCTAGCCTTGACTGACTGTGATAAAATAAAATTGCATCTCATTGAACGTCTTGGGCGGCCGCATCTGTTGTTTGTGTCGCACCTTAACGCATTTCGGACCTGTCAACAGCTCCCATTATAGATAATTTACTCTGTTATTATTTGTATTAAGTTGTGGTGGCTCTATGTATAGGTACTCATTATTATCAGCTTCCAAAACACGACTGACTAACCTTCATAATGTCCTGTCCTGTCACATTGGTGAATTGGTATGAAGAAAAGGATTTCCTAGTCTGATTTCCTAACCTTAACACCAAATGTGACAGGACAGTGTTATGGTTAATAAGTTGTGTTCCAAAGCGCTCTATTCGAGTTCCAACCAATTGATGAAATGATCATTTCTGTACTAATTAAAGAAATGAAGTCGCCCACTCTACATTCGCACCGGTGTGAGGGTTGAGAGATAGCTTCTTGCAATAAATTTCTTTCGAACATTAGCACCCCTGCAGATTTGTGATACTGTGGAAGAAATGGGAAAAGAAAATGGCTGTCATTATGGCACGCGTGCGGCTGGGGTTAATTTTGTCACTCTTTCAGGTGGAGAAATCTCTTGAGATTGAATGGGAAATATTTGTCTTGTCCAAGTACAGGGAATCCTAGTTTGGGCCACGAGTGTGATTAATTAGCCTTGATCATCATTTGGCTTCTTAGCGATAAACGCGCTTTGAATGTGGTTTAAGCCACGGCTTAAAAAATTTCGCTGGACTTCTCCACACAAAATCGGTGGTTTAGCAATTGCCAAATTAAACTACGGTTTAGGATTCTTTTATTTACAAGGGCCTGTGTTATTTGATTCATGATTGTAAAATTCAATAAGTACCTACTTGAGTAAATGCCGTAGTTCGGGTAAATATAGATGGTTAGTTGATGTAACGACACCACTAAAATTCCCTTTTTATAAACTAAAAAGGAAACTTCTTGAACTCTCCTCAAATATTAAACAGACAAAAAATCGCGGCCAGCTAATTAGAGAGGAACTTTTTAAAAGTCCATTAGCTGAATTACCGACCAGACGGGTGAATTCAATGTTTAAATGGGTCTGAAAATGTTTGCTAAAAGGGGGTGACGAGTGACGGCTTTGTACCCTCTGTTTGCTTTTTTACTGGCTCGAGCTATGTTTTGTAAGTACAGTCGACGGCACAGCAATGGTAACGCTTGAAATACCTATAAATCGTATTCTTACTTTTTTTTTCGTTCGCGTTCATCGCGGACATCTTCTGATTAACTTAACTTGATCATTAATCACAAAAAAACACGGTAACAATTTAATTAGAATTTTCACAAAAATGACTAATGACGTTTGGCGCGCTTTTCAAGGAATCATTCTTACTTCTTTTGGCGCACGTTGTTGTTATTGTTTTTTTGCCTACAGGAGGCAGGCAAAGATAAAATACCATACAGCCTGGGCAAAATTACACAATTATACAAACTAGATTGTGTTATGCTTGATTGCTTTCGTTCAGTCTCAACTCAGAAAAAAATATACATCGTCAATATTTTCTCACAAATCCAATTTAGTCTTCCCAATAAAATTATTCCCAATGATATAGAATTTCGCTAATATTTCCTTTCAAATCAAGTGTGAAATATAACACGTGCTGCCCTCTATTTTCTTTACAAACCCACCCCAATACCCTTGTTTGCCCATAGTGTTCACTAGGGGTGTGCATTATTGATATAAATGCACTCAACGTCATAAAGCAGGGCCGGAGCCCCCTCACAGCGTGGCCCCCTCACAACTAGAGCCCCTTGAGAATTGTAAACTCAAACGTGACGTATTACACATGATTCGGCTTTATACGTATTCGATCGGGTTGCCGCGCCCAGCAGACTGATTAATGCCGACCCGAATATGTATAATGCACACCACAAACCAATGTCGTTAGCCATAATACCTCACTTCCCTTTTTTGTCACTCTCACTTCGTTAAAAAATGTTAAGTTAGAAAGGGAACGAAGGTTTAAACCGAGGCACAATTTTAACTGCCCAATAGCATTCTGGGCGTTCTAGGCCGACCGTCTTCCGTAAAAAATGTATGAAACAGCAGCACTATTTCCCAGCATTGATAGTCATTTTACCATCAATGGAGAGTATTTGTATTGCGTCGCCTACAGACTCATTGCGTTCTACTACTAAGCTGTCAAAGATACATTTTATAGAAAGTATCAAAAAAGCTGACTGTCATTGCCTTGTTGGTCAGAGACTCTATCGTCAACAATGATAATGGTCCCTCTTCGTTTTCTTCTGAGTACGTCTCTGCACTGCATTCACTCTACCCAATGCACTTACATTAAGGTCATGCAGTGTTGTGTAAAAATAGCGTGAAACGCACCGATATATCATACCAACCCCATTGTAACATATTGTTGGGGTAATTAATTTAAGTATTGTAACTATTCTGTATAAAATGCTTATTGCTAGTGGCATTAGATAATTGAAATAAGGGAGCGACCACAATTAAAGTAAATGACATTGCCACATTTCTATGGAGCTTTGCCCCACCTTCAAAGTACGTGACCATTGAAGCTGTACCTATCATTTTGTTGGGGACTTATTACAGGTTTCATATTGCATAATCACAACCAGTAGGAGTTGCGAGAGTAGTAGAAAATAATAACAAAGACAATGAATAATTCGCTTCGATTTCTTACTATCTTCTGAATTCTTAATTAAGCTGTTTTTTCGACTCGTTTGATGTACAAAAAATTATTTTAAAGCAATTAAATATTTTTATTAAATTATTTTAATAAAAAACGGAGATATTTTCATCATACGGTTGATGGTGGGACAGAATCTGGCATTGTCATTTAATGGGTAAGTTAAAGTGTCCATTAACCTAGCAGTAGGACAGGTCGCTTCTGCCCCTGCTTTTTTCAAAGATTGCATATCAGCAGTTCTACCACAATAACAAACAAGAATACTATTAGAACATGATGAAAAAATTCTTGCCGTGGGCAGGACTTGAACCTGCGACCTTGTCATTCCGTGACACGCTCTTACCAACTGAGAACTGAGAAAGGTCGCAGGTTCAAGTCCTGCCCACGGCAATAATTTTTTCATCATGTTCCAATTTATTCACCGAGCATGGATGCGTAATTCAAATTCTGAAGAATACTATTCTAATATAGATACATATTGTTACAATAAAACGTCCATTCGGAACACCAATAACACAATGTATCATCAATGTTACTGCCTCATTAACTGTCGTATTAAACTAAACGCATCCTAAAATGGTAGAACCAACAAACTACGAAGTTTGAAAACACTTAACTTCTCTTTGATAGGCTAAATATAAAACAGCTGTATGAAAACATTCCACCCTTTGGGAGGTTAAAAAAAGCTCAAGTGTAGGTAGAATCATTACCACTTCTTTCCTCTGAAATTATGTATTAAATTCATGGCTGACTAACTTTAACACTGTCCTGTCACACTAATGTGGAATGTGGAGGATAGGAAAAATAATTCTACACATTCACACTGGTGTGTGAAGGTCAGGATTTTTAATGCCTAACGACCACGCTATTATGAAGTATGCAATATGAAATTAAAATTATGTAAGTACTTATAAACATTATTTTCTCACGAGTTTTACACCAAATTATTAAATTCGTAGTTCCATTCGCAGTAATTCGCACTAACCATATATGCGGTCGCTTTTGACGACTTCAGTCCGGTGAGATTTCTGTCGCTGTCGTATGGATGACGCGTTTCGTCTGTATTTGTTGGCATTTGTAATTCCTAACCTCGCTGCGTCCCGCTGTAATAGCTAGTGTAGGTAATTTGCTGCAGACCCCGCCACAAGCGAAGGCCGGGACAGCATAATGATGCTGTTGCAATGCTGTCCACGCGAATGTGGGCTATTAGCAGGGAATGCTCTTGGCAACAGACCAGCTCTGATGTGTCGGGTGTAGTATAGGTACGTGATATTGTCCGAGTTATTAATATAATTGCCAATGTAAGTAATATCAATATATTATAGGCATAGGCACGGTCTATGGCAGAGAAAAGTGTACAGGAGAGTTCTCAAAAACACCTTGACCGATTATAAAAATGATTTCACTGCAAGGGAGATCAAAGTTAAAGAATTTTTTAAATAAGTCTAATTTTTGAGAAAATATCAGTCTTAATGAGGCCCCCTGTATATTTTTCTATGTTTTCGACCTGAATGAATTGTTATAAGTAATAAATATGTTAAATAAAACTTATTATTTTGTAGGTGTTGAAGAATTACGATTCACTGGTGGTCTGTTAGTATATTTTGTTACTAACTGACCAACCAGGTGGACAACTCAGGTGGTCGGTTCGAAAGGGGGTCCATATTCCATAATAACCTTTATACTTTTATCTATGTTAGACCATAACATATTCGAATACTAATATTTGAATTGAAAATTCCTACCGAGCATCCCTGAGTTATCGTACATAGTAACTAGTTAAGCGATGGGGCTAAGCTCAGCCTGTCGAGCGCCCAATGAAGTGTGCTGTGCAAACCGCGCCTTTGTTCCGTGCACCCTTTACAGCGCCGCAAGTTTGTGCAAACACTGCTCCGGATTTGCATTGTTCCAGCGCAGCGTAGAGATGTAACGAATATTCAGCATATTCGGTATTCGGACAATTATTTTTTTATTTCTACACTTTGACCATTAATTTTGTGCGTTTGTTCCGTGCACCCTTTACAGCGCCACAAGTTTGTGCAAACACCGGATTTGCATTGTTCCAGCGCAGCGTAAAGATGTAACGAATATTCCTACATTTTTTTATAGTTTTAGTAATGGACTCGACGGTAATTGTCATTTTGCCATTTCATGTATTCATATCATATCCATCGTCTTCTTTCTTCCTCCAGAGAAGTCTCAGAAGCGTAATTAACCCTGGACAAAGTTTTCTTCGACAACATAATGTTTCCTAGACTTTTACACAGTGTCCTTATGGCAGTCGCCAGTAAAATCGAATGTTTCGAATAACCGAACATTTCCCGAATATATTCGCCAAATATTAAATTAAATTAGGCCGAATAACCGGTATTTATTACCACACAACCATTAGCCGAATACATTGTTCGCTACATCTCTTCACGGGTTTATCATTGAAAGACGAGTTTATGTGAAATATGTTGAATTTTATTAAAGATTATATAATATAATAATAATAATATAGCCTTTTATTCAGATCGCTTAGTACAATGGATTTTTAAACTTATTTAAACAACTAACATTGAAAACTTAGACTTATTAAGTATGAATAAAATTAGACTAATATTTGTTGCTTGGTTATCTTTCCTAGATCTGTTTGCCAGTCGGCAAAGGCCTCCTCCAACCTTTTCCATTCCTTTCTTTCTTGAGCCACTCTGTTCCTTGTGACTCCCGCCACTCGTCTAACGTCGTCGTCCCACTTTTTCTGTGGTCGGCCTCTTTTTCTTTTACCTTCCCTTGGGTACCACCATGTCACCCTTTTGCTCCATTTATCTAACTGTCTAACCAGGTGACCTATTAAAAATTATGTAAGTAATAAATATTAGCTAGCTGTGCGTCAGTGGAGGACCTAATTTCCTCCTACCTGTGATTGAATCGACTCTTAACCGCTAGTAATGCGAATATCCGGGAATTTCCGATTCGGTTCGCTATTACCCGGCTTTGCCGAGTCCACATTTCCGCAAGACTGTAAAGTAAATTAGAAATGCCATGGCGTACAGCGTTCAGCTTCGTAAGAGTGAGCAATTTCTGATGAATTTCTTAGATATTTTCTCATCGCATGGTTGCTTGTTACCCGACTGCCAAGCAGGGTAATGTTTTTCCGGTGTATGTAATATGTTTGTCGTCCTGAAATCCTGTTCTCAAAACGGTTTGGGGTATGATCGTCTTATACTTATCATGTCTCACAAGGATTCCCTGTGTTCAATCAAAATGTGAAAACAACTTAAAAGAATCAACAAAATTAACGTTATTCTAGTACGTTGGAAGACAGAGAAAGGTGTACAGGAGAGTTTTTAAGGTTGAGATTATCTCAAAAACCTAAATTCTTTCACTGTTTGATAGATAAAAGTTAAAACTATGTAACTGTAAAAGAATTGTTAAATTTTAGTAGTTTTTGAGAAAATCTCAACCTTATTGAGGCCCCCTGTATACTTATCTCTGTCTTCAACTGTACAAAACATAGAATTTATTCATCATCATTCATTATATTAGACAAACAATCCGTAGCGAAAATGACTTGTCATGTTTTCATATTTTCAATGTTCATGTATATTTTATAGACTATATTTTCTAGAAATATATTCTTAAAATAAATAAATATATTTTATAGAAATATTATTTCCTCATGAATCCAAGTATTATCGTACTATCTGCTCCCCGCATGCGGTTAAATACTTTTTATAGAACAATTTAATTAAAACAGCCTTAGGTCTGAACTTTCAGTACCTACCTCAACGTCTGAATCTCGTTTCGGTCTCGTCACGTTTTTAATTTAACAAGTGTTTAACAGGCGGGCCTGAAATATTATATGATTGATGTTTTAATTTTTATGACAGATAAAAAAACTTACTTAATGCAATGCATATCTAAATTGAGGTATTTGCCCAGCAGCGGGACATTACAGGCTATTAAATATAAATAAATATATAAATTAGTGTACCTACTCGTATTACAGGCTATATAAACAAATGAATGATTAATTATTACATCACTAGTTACTTACATTATGTACAGTTGAAGACAGAGATAAGTATACAGGGGCCTAAATAAGGTTGAGATTTTCTCAAAACAGACTGGACCGAATTTAATAATTCCTTCACAGTTACATAGTTATAACTTTTATCTATCAAACAGTGAAAGATGTTTTGCAATAGGTCAAGTAGTTTTTGAGAAAATCTCAACCTTAAAAACTCTCCTGTATACCTTTCTCTGTGTTCCACCGTACATACAATTGATTTTTTTAAAGACAATTTAAATTCCGAACAAGCGTTCGCAATACATTTCATACAAACTAGCGCCCTACTACATATTGTATGGTTGTAGTAGTGTGAATCACGCCTGAATACAACAGTTGTTACAAGCGTCCAACCATAATATCATGCCTTAACCACAGCAGACGTAGGTCAGTACTGTACCGTACCACCATAGTACCGCGCTGGACGCTACGGAAGTGTAAAGCGAGACTATTTTAAATATTTCACCGTCTATCTCAGCAAAGGGTGGTTCACCCCCACGCAGGGTTGCCACGTTAAAAATTTCCGACAATGTTTCGCAAATATTTCTGCCTTTGTGAGGTTTTCTCGATTGCTCTCATATGGTAAAAAAATCGCAAGTAAACATGTTCACAAATTATTTGCATGTGAAAGAGTAGACTATTAAAATGGTATAATAAGAGCTAGAGTTCTAGCTGTGATTAAATAGGCAGCGAAAGCTTGATCAAGCATGCCAATAAGTGATTCCTAGAATCCATAATGTTGTAATAGGAACCTCTGCGCTAAATGCCGTGAGTCCACAAAGAAAAGATAACTCGTGACAATGCCACATTGACATAAATAACATAAAGAGTGACAGCGATAGCTATGTTTAGGATTTGTTTTGGCAGCCACGGCGGAATCACTGCTATTGTCGCACCATTTTAAGTAAAATTGGTCTAATTCTAATATGTATTAAACAATAAAATTTAAACCCAACGTGTGCCACCCCTAGGGCTGTCGCGTCATGTAAATCGATGCGGGGTGGCCCGTCCTCGCCAGTTGCTCCTATTACCGGGTGCTTTTTTCTTGTTTATCCTTGAATTAATGAAAAACGGCCCGCCCCGGGCTATCGTCCGCTACAGAACGGCTTTTATTACGTTTTACGGTCAAATCACACCGGCGCCGGCCGGCGGCGTCGCGGCGAGAGGCCAGCGTTCCAATGTACGCGTAATCTTTGTGTTGAATACGCATTCAGGTGGACATGGGCGTCGCCAATCCCACCACCTAGCGCTTAGGACAATTTTTTATTTAAGAACGTATTTTATTTACTCTCTGTAATATAATATTTTATGTCGTTTATAAGTTATTAACCTGGACTTCTAACTTGTCGTTTTTAAGAAAGTGTGAATGTGACAAAACATGTTCAAGGGAAGTGATGCGTGCGAGATTCCTTCGCTGTTAAAATAATGCGTTATAAAATCGCGTCGCGTCGCGTTTTCAGTGTGAAAGCGCCCTTAGCAGTCATATCTAACAATGTTTTGTTTGTTAATTTTTACGTTTTACCAAGAGCCATATTTTGTTCGTGCAATTTTCAGGATAATTTGAGATTTTTTATAATTTTACACGAGTTCTACGTTAAACTTTTTGAACAGATTGTTGTAATAGGTGGATGTACACTGTTTTAGGAAACTTGTTAATTTTTATTTATATTCACTTTTGACGGAATTGCTGAAAGAAATTTATCTTTAGATATAACTTCATCCTCTCATCTAATGCCGTTGAATTTAATATTAATTTCTGTAAAGGCTACGCTTACAGCCGATCCCAGAAGGATTCTCTACGTCGTAGTCATTTATAGTACAAAAGCTTATTTCTTTGCCCGTCTCTCCTTGTTTCCTACACCGCCATCGCCAGTGAGAGCCAATTTCCTATAGTGAAAATTACATTCGCGCAAATCCAATAACTCGCGTTTGGCGGAACGTCTTCGGCTTTGTCCTAAAGCTTAGGAGTGAGCGATTAGCGACACCGGAGCTATGGAAGCAGTACACAAGCTTGTTATGTAGCCTATAATAAACTATTTTTATTTGATTTACTTTTGTACTTGACTAAGTAGTAATCTGCCTGAGATTTGGACGCGGCGTTGACGTAACCACAAATTGCTAAAAGTGATGAATTCCAATTTTATTTTCACATTTACCAAATCGTGATATTAATAATGACCGGTAATTCTTAATAATTTTAATCACTTAAGAGTGAGTTACGGTAAGCCGTAACATATCCACCACCAAGATTCGTCATACTCGACTCATCTTCTTAAAAAAAATGTTCCTAAAAAGAGTTGTTTCTATTACTGCACTTCTTGCCCTGCAAATAGGTACCTACTTCGCTTGTTTTACCTAATCACAGATTTAGTTCTTCATGTATGACTTTTGTTAGGTTCCACTGAAGGATGGAAACCGTTGAGGCATGGACGAGTTCTTTCCTTCATGGTTTGTTAAGTGTTCCGATCGTCTATCGTTTTAGAAACGCCATTTTGACGACCATCTTGATGGCATTTCTAAACTAACATTAAAAAATATCTGCCTGCCTTAGCGCAAGAACTATTATCGCTTGCCGCTTGTGCCTTATTCAGTAGGCAAACTTTAACATCGGTGTTTTGTGGACGAACAATTCACTTGTAATGGTTTTCCTATTTCTTGATTTGTTTGAACTTTTGTTGAACTACCTACTTATCTTCCAATTTCCTTATTTCTTTGACTATAATATCTTATACTTTTTAGTTTTTGTCGGGTTTTCGAGTTAATTTACTTACCATTTACCGATTGATCTCAATATTTTATTACTACTTATAAGTCTTGATGAACAATACCGCCAGCGTCAAGTTACTTGTTGATGGGTAAGTATTTATTAATACATAGAAATAAGTAGGTATTTTTTTTACAGAAAAGGCAAGATTAACCGAAATACTTTATTGTCTAAAACAGATTACAGGGTTCAAATATACATATAAATTAAGAAAATAGAATAAGATTTCGTAATATAGGTACTTACTATATTATCATAATAATGATACAGTTTTAATAGTTTTTATTCTTTAGATTTAATTACAGAAAGCATAGAACAATGATGCTTTAAAGAAGAAAAGTATCTAGTCTGCGTAGAGATATACCGAACATTATATTTGACTAGACCCAATGATCCAATTGCAAAAATAAAACAGAAAACGCTTACAGGAAGTGGATAAAATTTCGCGTGCTAAGCCTGCACGCTTCACGGGGAAGCTGGGATAAATAAAGCCAATGTTGCTACACAAAGCAAACAGAACAAAATATAGACGAGACAAGTTGGGTTTAAGGTAAAAGAGGTCGCGTGTTATCTTCAAAAAGTCGTATATCGTTGAGATTCCGGATATCGTTGAGATAAATTAGGAATAAGTGTGGTCCTAGGATCGAACCCTGCGGTACCCCGGCTGGGATGTTACGTGGACGAGATATAACATCGCCGATGTGAACAGAGAACGAGTGACTTGAGAGATATGACTGAATAATTTTATAAGGTGCAATGGTACTTATTTAAAAACAACAAACTAGAAAGTTGGGTTTAAGGTAAAAGAGGTAGCGTGTTATCTCCAAAATACATTATCCACGCATAGGTATGAGCCACACAACGTCTTCTACGCATGATTTTAAAAATTGAAAAAGGATTGAACTCGTTTTTATTGTCGACTGAATTGTTCGAAATTTGAATGGAGTCTATAAAAACAAAACGACGACAAGAAAAGAAATAAAGCATACGTATTGACAGCTACATATCAATGAATTATGAAAATGGCCGACAATGAAAAATGACCACATAAGACTATGGCTGTATGATCTGAGGTCATCTGCCTTTCCCGAGCTCTCTACGGTTCACCGAATACCGGTGGAACGCTTCGCCGAAAAAACTCTTAGCCGACGACGTTTTGTTCGACGAAAGAATCATTCACCGAGGCCGCTTGGGATAAATTGCTAAAGGAACATATACTCATGAATTATACCACAATGTGGGAGGTGTAGTCTGAAAAGGCTGAAGCTGTAAAGAAACAAGCAGGGAAGCGAGGGCGGGGCGGAGGTCACCGGGAACCTCTCACAACTTGCCCGTGATTTCCTCTCAAGCTAAACTTGAGTAATGACGCTCATGTTTCACGGTTCACTCTTAAAAGCTTAGCGAACTCGAAACTTAAACGCTGGCCAAGAAGAGTAGAGTTCTTCTACGTTTAATTCGAAATAAAAACTCTTCACTTATACTTTAGTTAGGCACTGGTTGTTCATGTTCAAATTGCAAAAGTAACTACTGAGATAACTTAGGTACTTATCGGTAACAATTCTATCAAAATCACGTTTAACAGCGGCCATATTGTCATAGTTAAGTATTAGCAACTAATAGTGCTAATAGTCACAGATCCACCACAAACCAGACTAACGAAGGATTAGCCTCTTCATCCGAACTGGCTCCGCGCCCAGTTTTCATTTACGGAAACATCTCGGCTTTTGAACAAAACAATTGTCGAGCCGATATCATGTGGAATTTGGAGGCATTAAAAGCTTGTTTCGTTGACTATAAAATGTGTTTAAATTAAATAAAGGTTGATGGGTGGAAAGGAGAAAATTCCGGAGAGAGATGATCTACAGTTTATTCAGGACTTTAAAATAGCAGCAGTAGAACAGATCTCACTAAAGTTTAAGATATTTTGTAGTACCAAACTTAGAAAATAGGCAGGTTTGAAGTAGGTAGCACAATGTCACCTCAGGCAGACTCAGATGAAAAATGAGCAATGACCATTTTGAATTGAATAATGAAACAGAAAGATTTAGTTAGAAAGGCATGAAATTATGAAAGGCAGTTATAGAGATAACGAAACGAGGACAATGATGACAATTCTGTGGTTATCCTTTGTACGCCTGTATCATACATGTTTTGACTACTTCTAACAATTATAAAAATAAATCCAGCAACCCAATTCAATTCACAAGTACATATAGTACCAAGAGATATAATACCCTGCTGAAAGTAAGTATGCAATACTGTTGCTCTTCAAAAATACATTTGTCTTCAAGGTAAAACATAATATCATACCCTATGGCTATCACAATAAGAAAGATATCGTCACAGTGAAGAATGAATGAAGACTCGCATAGTTCGAATAAGAATATCGATGAATGTAGTTTTTTAAGCCCTGACTTTGTCAAATCTTCCCGCGCTTTGCGACTTCTATAGCGTAAAGTAGTCCTTAGATCGTCTTGAGTTATATTATGAACATAGTGTATCTTTGAGATCGTTCGTAGTACCTAATATGTTTTCTCCGATGACATCCGGACTGCCGTGTCTGCCTTGGTTTGCATTCTGAATAGAAAGCGTTGTGCTATCCAGAACTCCAGACTAGCGGAATTGCAAGCCGTCAATAATTTATTATCTAGCCACGTCCACCGCGAACGTGTCACGCCATGAATTTTGTATGAGCTTGGTCCTTTTGTTTGGCAATTTGCAGTAGCGCCTCGCTTAGGACTCGTTTGCGGAGTTTAAGTGATGAAGTAATTTTTGTTTCTCCGTTTTAGTCATCTGTACGCGATGTTGATCCTCATCCTTCTATCTTCATCGTGTAGCTGTAGACCTATTTCATATTTTTATCCATAGATAAATTCATGATCACTGTAGCTTCGTCTACACTTTTCTAGTTCATTTTCATAATAAATAAAAATTTTGATTTAGGTAAAAAGATAAAAGGTCGGAATACCTTATATCTACAAATAAACAATATTATTTATTCAAGTATTCTTACAGGGATTATCTTTGATCTAAGAATTCTTTCATAAACAATGTAGTAGGTACATAATAAACAAGAATCGCCCATTTCCTAGTAAGAAACTGCTACCACCAAGTACCAGGGCTCCATGAATGCACTGAAGATGCACTAATACTGCGACTGTCCTGCCCACTCCAACGGAGAGCTGGCAGCGAGCTCGAGTGGCCAATTCAACTGCCAGTTACTCCGTGTAACAGTATTCAACTGCTTTCAGTGGGCACTTGAACATTTTCCATCGTGTCTTCGTGAGTTCGAAAATATTCGCTGACATTTTATGAAAATTCCTAAACCAGGAGTCGTAGAGCGGTCACTTTGACATTCCTTTAAGGATCCTGATTGGTCGAGAGGGGCCATTTTGGATTCGAATTTCGAATAGGCAGCTGCTACACTTACATGGCTTGGAATTTTTCAGTACTTACATTGCTTTTGTAGGCTTTTGAAAATGGCGGGAAACGACGGTTACGAAATTATTTGATAATTTTCCTTTTAACGTCTACAGGGACTATTTTGTGTTTAATATCACGTTAAATTAATCAGAAAATGTTCGCGAATGACAGTACGGTGAAGTTATTGAATTATTTATGCAAGATCTGAAGTTTCAAGCTTTTATCAAGAGTTCCCGCTACAAGCTCGGGAGTGAACGTGACTGTCGAGCTGCTTCGTCCAGAGTGATGACGCTACGGCGTCTCCTCTGGATGAAGACATGAAGACGAGGCTACCCAGGGTGAAGACGAGACGCTACTGCGACTGCCCTGGAGGAAGATAGACGACTATTGAATATATTGAATTATCTGTAACATGACATTGGCAAATGACGAACTGTCGTGTCCATTAATAAAATAAATAAATAAATTACATTTGTATAATTTATAAGCTCTGTAACGTTAATTAAATAGATATCAATAACAACTTGTATTTTTATGAGACTTGATTTTTTATAGTTAAATTGTACAATGCTTAAGTATCTATTAATAACCAAAATGGTTGATTACAAGAATTCATTATCAAAACTAAAAGCCTCAATAAGGTCGTCGTCATTCGTAATACGAGTAATAATTTTACTAAGTATTACGACCAAAATTGCAAATGGTTGTGTTGAAAACTTTTTCATTCGAAAACTTGAGAATTAATGTAGACTGTGGCTGGAAGAGAATTCCAACTTTATCATCTTTGTAGAATATTTTTAGTTTAAAACACATATTACATTACAATTGCGGAATTTGCGGACAAAGTTGAGGGAACTAGTGCTGGGAAGTTTAAAGGGAAACTATATACAGGACGTGGCGTGGTATTTTCTTATTATTGCTAGCTTTGTTAATTTTTTTAACTCGGAAATGCGGCAGCCCTAGCGCTACAGCCTTCCTATCGTCATTCTGTCTTTTCCTTATTTTGTGTCCCCTACACACCATGGCGCGTATTCATAAACCTGATTTAAAGTTACGCCACCGTTTAGGCCCCCTGTCCCTTTCTAGCTTAACCTTTTTTGACAAAGTGTGAAAGGGATAGCAACACGATTTAAGGGAAGTTTAACTAGGTTTATGAATAACAGCACATATCTATGTTTGTCTTATGTGTACTGTTACCCGGGGCTCTCGCGTAAGGTTTCGCAGTTAACGACGTTCTTTTTGCGTCGAGTTTTTTTGTGTAGGTTCCAATTTATTTTCACAAAGGGCTGGGCCGCTATTTGCATTACGGAAACCGGTATTTTCCGGAAGGGGTTGGTTGATGTGGGGATTCCTACCGTGGAAGGTGTTTGACGGTATTTTTTAAAAGGCGTTACTCGTCTGTGTTATATCCGGGAATATACATTAAACAGGGTATAATGGCAAGGGTAATAGTAAGCCGAAAGGCAGTGCTCAGCATTGGCTTTTATAAGTAGGTACGGTGGAACACAGAGAAAGGTGTGCAGGAGAGTTTTTAAGGTTGAGATTTTCTCAAAAACTACCTGACCTATTGCAAAAATGATTTCACTGTTTGATAGATAAAAGTTAAAAACTATGTAACAAAAATTATTAAATTCGGTCCAGTAGTTTTTGAGAAAATCTCAACCTTATTGAGACCTCCTCTCGGATCTCGTCTTCGACTGAACCTACTACTTTTCGAATTTCGCGATAAAAAAAATGACTTCATACCTTTTTTAACGATGAGTTGGTCGATTTGTATCAGATATTAGCTCAGCAAGCGCCTGAGGGAGGCGACGGGTGACCCTCGTGCTGGCGGCTTTCTCGCGCAGAGGCTGAGCCTAGCCATACAGCGCGGGAATGCCGCCAGTGTGATGGGCACCCTCCCAAGAGGGCCGAATTTTTTGAACTGTTTTTAGGCAAGGTTTTTTTTTCTAGGTAGTTTTAAAGTATTTTTAGGTAGTATTATTAGTTTGTTTAGTTTAGTTTTATTATATTTGTTTTTATAGATTAGACATATTGGTAGCAATTTTGGTTTAGATATTAGTTTATTATTTAATAGACAGAATCAAAGCTGTTCCGCTTACTTATTTATTCCCTTTCCGTTATACCCGTGTATTTTAATTGATTAGACAAATTAAAACCGCATTTTTAAAAAGATAGGAATTGCCGAGTCCTCTTTAACTCAACTTTTTGTTTATTTTCAGGTAAGGCTGAGTCCGGTAATTCTGCATGGCATGCTAAATAAACGGGTGACATTCTCACTACCAGGGTAAGGTTAAAGTTATTTAACTCACACTTTAATGTCAACGCGTTAACAACGTTAATTAACTGAATTGGTGGTGGACTGTGACTCCGGTGAAGCTTTTGTGTTTTAATTATTTCCCTGAATATAGAACAAAGCAGATAGTGCAGTCGATCGCAGTGTTTTTATGAGATCAATACACATCTTACAAACTCAAGCCTGTTTCCCGTACGGGTAGGCAGAGACGATGGACTTCTATTTGTTGCGATCTGGGCCCCTGACTCTCGCTTCCTCCACATTCATCAATCTCTTCAACGCTTGTTCATTTGTAGCAGACTAGTTATTGTAAAAATTCGAAGGCTTTGTATTAATACGAGTAATCTGTTAATACTACTTCTGTATTGTTCTGTATTTTAACTTTTATGTTTTTTAAGTGTTATTTTTAGATAAAATTTAAATAACTGCACCTATTAGAAATATTTTAAATACCATATTTTAATAAATTACGTACGTTCAATATGAATAGACATCCTTTTGGATCTGAAATCAATTCCGCTGTGTTTTTCCGCCATTTTCCACGGGCGGCCGTTATCCGGTTTGTTTTTATTTTTATTTTCGGCCAGCATTCGGTTAATACGATTTTAATTAAGTTTACCAAGGAGGTTTTATGCGCGGATATAACGGCAAATGCTCGTTGCTCATAAACAGCGTAAAATTATCATAAAGTGAGTGTACTTAGTCGTGATCGTGATCCATATACCACGGAAACTGTCAAGCAACCCTTCTAGGGATGATGGATGGCGGCAGCAGCGGCTGAAATGTCACGACCTACTTACTGAGTCATATTCAAGTGTTATGTTAAGAGTTATATACTAATTTAATTTTACATAATCCAATTGTAACATGATGAATAAATAATAAGAAAACATAACTAGAGCTTATAATGATACATATTATGAATACTAAACAAACATAGAATTTCATAGGACGGGTAATGCACCGATCATGAAGGGATCTAGGGTATGATCCACCACGCGAGCCCAGTGCGGATTGGTGGATTACACATATTATTATTTATTGTTTTCAGGCATGTACACACGAAGACAGAGAAAAGTATACAGGGGGTCTCAATAAGGTTGAGATTAACTCAAAAACTACTGGACGGAATCTAATAATTCTTGTACAGCTACATAACTTTAACATTTATCTATCTGCTTACAGTGAACTAATTCTTGTAATAGAGTAGTTTTGGAGATAATCTCAATCTTAAAAACTCTCCTGTACACTTTTCTGTGTTAAACCTGATGGGTTTTTAGGCAAAAAGAAAAGATATATAGATTGATTTAACTCGATTTATTCACAGAGACCATATTATCACAGCAATGGCTGACGTAAGAAGAAAGAACAACAATAGACAACTTGACAGCTGACACATGACAGTGACAGAATAAGATGCTTTTAGAAATAATTCAACAAAACCGTGCGTTACGATGTTTTCCTTCATCGTTTTATAGAGTGTTCGATAAATGTAGGTACTTACATTTGCCTTCGAAAATACTCACCAGACACAGAATACAGCGGCTAGGCTGTATTCCAAACGCCTATCAAACCCCACGATCATAAAACGACATCTGCATTTCAGACGATATTGCAAACTTTGGACAACGCAAAACCCACTTAACCCTCCATCTATGTCAACCAAAACTGACCCGTAATCCAAAGTCCTAAGATGTGTATCGTTTGCAAATGCTGATATGGTTATAGCCAGGTTTGAATGCGCTCGTCGGCTGAAACTTTGTCCGGCACTGTTTAATCATATTCAGTGCTTTAATGAACGTTTAGCTAACTGTTAATCATCGTTAGAGCTTTAGTTTAGCTTTGAAAATGTCGGAGTTAGGGGACGTCCATACTCACATGATGTTTTTAAAGCCACTTTATGACACCGCCCTAATTACAACAATTAGGGCGGTATGAAAATACAAAATTGTCGTTATAATTGTTATCATACAAAAATTGCAATTTTAAATTAACGCTGACTGGAATTCGAAACATGCTGAAAAGATCGATATTGTAATTATTAGTTAAGGGCCTTCCATGAGCCAAATAGCGCCGCCAATCTTGATAAAATAATATTTTACAATTTAATCAATTTTATTGAAAAAACTATTTACAAATTGTTTATTAGGATAAATATTATTTTTCAATATACAATACATGGCATAATTGCGACAATCTAAGTTGTAGTTCACAAATGTGCAAAAAATGGCCGTTTTTCGCAATTATGCGAACTACAACTTACCGAAATTGAATCACGTTATAAATAAGCATTTAAAAAAATATTATTTATCGTAATAAACATTTTGTAAATAGCTTTTTTAATAAAATTGATTATATTGGAAGATATTATTTTTTTAAGATTGGCGGCGCTAGTTGACTCATGGAAGGCTCTTAAGTATCTACTGTAGCTTTGACGTTAGTGATTAGTGGGATTTAAGTTCCGGTACTGGCCACAAGCTAGAGGCGCGACAGAAATTCCACCATTCCCAAACGCCATTGCTACCTTACGCACTCGCTAGCGATTGAATTTACTATAGCAATTCATAGTGATATAGTCGATAGCAACATTACCCTACATCAGAGGTTGTCAAACTTGTTTGGTCTACTTTGAAAATCAATTATTTTTCAGCGCCCCCATTTTTTTTACTTTATCACAGTTTAAAAACCACAACTTTAATAAATTTAATTTGTGCTATATTAGTCTGGTCTAGAGTTTAAAGTTGCGTTCTAAAATAATTCTGGGACCCTCTAGGCCTCCAGCGTTATTGCCCACTTTGAGAAAGACTGCCCTACATAATACCAGTGCAATTGTATTTCCATCACTCAGAGTCGCTCTAGAATGGTCGTCAAGTTACACCGAGGGTTCTTTCTTTTCTATAATCGTGCGGTTTAGTGACCAAACCTATTGTCAGAGATATTCTAGCCCGTAGACCCCTGACGTGGCCTAACAACTGCTGCCGAGCGACAGCAACCCGTACCAACTGTTTAACGTGTCTTCCGAGGCTCCGTGCAGATGAAAATGCACTAGCGGTCACCGATCCAGGTACTGACCTCGCCCAACGTTCCTTAACTTGTACAACTACGAGCCCTTCCGACCTAGGGTTGAAATCCCCTGAATGAGCGGCTGATTTCAGATATTCTGTTTACTTACCTAACTTGATTTGAGACCTAGGCATTGCACGTCGGAAATGCAATATCCCGCCGGTGCCCTGGAAGCTGATTGCGTGCAATCAATCGATACTCGCCCCTAGCAGGGGGTTGCAGCAAATATGGCGGTTGTACTCCTCTAACATGATGATTGTGAACTTTCATCATACACCTACTTTTTATTTATTTATTTACTAGTTGTACCTCTAACTTCGTATGCGTTTAAGTCGCTGGTTACTATATACCTCCACGAAGTACTTTCAATGTGCTAGGAGGCAGGTCTTCCTCTCTTTTTATGTGGTTCCACATCACATACCGCAATAGTTTGTAGCCTCTGCGTTGCCCAGATATTTGATACTCAGCCTTTTGCTTTCAGCTTCTGCCAGCCACCTTATACAGGTCATCCCTCCATCTGGTCTGAGGGCGTGCCACTATAAGTATCATTATAGGCTCTCCTTAAATAAAAAAGTGACAAGGTCCATTGCTAATCATTTAAACAAGTACTCAAAAGTTATAGTTATAAACAACAACTGTCCATTAGCATACGTCCTCGTAGAGCAGCACCTCATCGATATTCCGTACAGATTGAGATATACGGCCCGAGGCGGCTCCGATAGCAACGGTTGTGGTAGAGACGGGAAAAATACGCCATCGATATCGATGTCAATCTGTGGTTTGTTAATTTAATAGAGATATGAGATACTTTGCTTTAAATCTCGAAGAAATAATTCTAGAAAGCTAGACTAGTAGCAGATTTATTTTAACTTTTTCAAAATTACTTAGTGCCTATATTCTTGTAGGGTTCCCTATTTTTGTGCATAAATTGTTATGTCATAATATAATATGGCATACTTTAAATTGTCCTAGTTATAACTACGCATAATAGTCATTAGGCATAACTTTATAGGCATAATATTATTAAGCATAACTACAAACAGCATAAAGATTGTTAAGAATAATATTATAAAGCCTAAATAAACTTTGTCATAATGATATTGAGACATAATTGTAATAATCATATTAATTACTCGCCGAAAAATATACTCCTGAAATTTTAAAAACAAAAATTAAACCAAGGGCCACCCCCGCCGCACCGTAACCAACTATTACACTATGGTACCTAAGTTATATCTGATATACCTACCTAATACCTACTTTTTGATTGTATATAAAATAAACATGTTGGCGGCTTACGGGTGGCCCAAGGGCCACCCCCGCCGCACCGTAACCTACTATTACACTATGGTACCTAAGTTATATCTGATATACCTAATACCTACTTTTTGATTGTATATAAAATAATCATGTTGGCGGCTTACGGGTGGCCCAAGGGCCACCCCCGCCGCACCGTAACCTACTATTACCTAATACACCATACATACAACACCAATACCAACAAAAAAGAAGAAATACATAGACCAACATAACCGCCTTGACAATATTATCAACAATAAAAATGAATACACTTCAAAACTTGCCTATTTACAAGCTATTGCTAAAAATTTACATTTAAAATGAAAGGAATTATATTGCATGAAAATTATAGTAAAAAAAAACATTACATTCATTTCAAACAAACATTATGAATAAATACATTTAAATTATTAAAGTGTGTTTCAATTATGCCTTTCTTATTTATGTATAATATCTGGTTCCCTATTTTTTTGCATAAATTTTTATGTCATAATATAACATGGCATACCTTAAATTGTCCTAGTAATAACTACGCATAATAGTCATTAGGCATAATTTTATAGGCATTAAGCATAACTACAAACAGCATAAAGATTGTTAAGAATAATATTATAAAGCCTAAATAAACTTTGTCATAGTGATATTAAATCATAATTGTAATAATCATATTAATTACTCGCCGAAAAATATATTCCTGAAGTTTTAAAAACAAAAATTAAACCAAGGGCCACCCCCGCCGCACCGTAACTAACTATTACACTATGGTACCTAAGTTATATCTGATATACCTAATACCTACTTTTTGTTTGTATATAAAATAATCATGTTGGCGGCTTACGGGTGGCCCAAGGGCCACCCCCGCCGCACCGTAACCTACTATTACACTGTGGTACCTAAGTTATATCTGATATACCTAATACCTACTTTTTGTTTGCATATAAAATAATCATGTTGGCGGCTTACGGGTGGCCCAAGGGCCACCCCCGCCGCACCGTAACCTACTATTACACTGTGGTACCTAAGTTATATCTGATATACCTAATACCTACTTTTTGTTTGTATATAAAATAATCATGTTGGCGGCTTACGGGTGGCCCAAGGGCCACCCCCGCCGCACCGTAACCTACTATTACACTGTGGTACCTAAGTTATATCTGATATACCTAATACCTACTTTTTGTTTGTATATAAAATAATCATGTTGGCGGCTTACGGGTGGCCCAAGGGCCACCCCCGCCGCACCGTAACCTACTATTACCTAATACACCATACATACAACACCAATACCAACAAAAAAGAAGAAATACACAGACAAACATAACCGCCTTGACAAAATTATCAACAATAAAAATGAATACACTTCAAAACTTGCCTATTTACAAGCTATTGCTAAAAATTTACATTTAAAATGAAAGGAATTATATTGCATGAAAATTATAGTAAAAAAAAAAACATTACATTCATTTCAAACAAACATTATGAATAAATACATTTAAATTATTAAAGTGTGTTTCAATTATGCCTTTTGTTATTTATGTATCTATTAGACGAATAAACAATATGCCATAAAACAATATGGAAATCAAAATTAGGGCAAAAACGATTAGCCCAAACTAGAATTATGCTTAGTTAGATTGTATGCCCAAAAACAATTATGACAAAATATGATTATGACAAAAACATTATGCCTAACTCATTATGCTAAATTAAAATAGGACAAAAAAATTATGCGAAAAAAAGGGGTCCCATAATATCTATTAGACGAATAAACAATATGCCATAAAACAATATGGAAATCAAAATTAGGGCAAAAACGATTAGCTCAAACTAGTATTATGCTTAGTTAGATTGTATGCCCAAAACAATTATGACAAAATATGATTATGACAAAAAACATTATGCCTAACTCATTATGCTAAATTAAAATAGGACAAAAAAATTATGCGAAAAAAAGGGATCCCTTCTTGTAGCTTACGCTCGTTGTATGTAGTGTTTCACTCATATTATACTGGCTAATTAGATTCCATTATGGAAGGGAGCTGGTATTTATATCTTAATTTTTGAAATACCAGCCGCATCATTGAAATGAGACCAACAGCCTCAAATTGTAATTTAACATCATGTAAATGTAATACTAAATTGTTAAATAGGCTATAAGAATGGAACCAAATGAACTTTATTATTATATTAAAAAAGCACGCGCCAGCATTAGCCATCGACGTAACGCCCGGCCGCGGAGCTGTCAAATTGACGTTATTACACAAGGCTTTTGACATTAGTTTGACAGCTCTGCGTCGTTACGCCGATTAGCATTAAAGTAATCTATGGGCTTTTTATCGACTCACTTTGAGTGACTTCTTTATTATTGCCACAATCATTGCGCAACCTTTTGTCGTGGTAATCCTTACGGCATTCTTTAATCGTGTGGTTCAGTGGCCAAACTTGATTGTGGGCCGACAACAACCGACTGCTTAAAGTGCTTTCCGATTCACGGAGGGGCTCAGATAGGTGGAAATGTCGCTAACGGTCACTCATTCAGATACCGACGACGACGTCCACCCTTAGTTTTAACTTGTACGGAGAACAGAAGATCAATGGTAACACTTGCAGTACGATTTCAACTCTTACGACGCAGATAATAAGAACGGTCCAAAGTGTTACCTGATGTGCTTTGATGTGTACGATCGTTTTCTAGGCATACTCGCAACTGAACTACGAGCCCCACATCGATATCCATGTCAATTTATGGTATGTTAATGAAGACAAGCGATACTTTCTTTAAATCTCAAGGAATCAATTACCTTTTCACTCATTTCATTACTGTTACTTTTTTACATCGATATATCCCATGTCCCCTCACTAAATTATAGTGTTGCGTAATGTGCCCTGCCGCGATACGTTACCCGCAGCATCCGCCCGCCCACGCGCGGCTCAGCACTATAATGGTTTTATAGTAAACCAACCAACAGAGATAGCATTTTGAACACCACTACCAATGTACCTATACTATACTGGTCATGTCTGCAGGTTATGTTGTGAAGCAGAGAAAATATCTACAGTATGTACCAATTCAATTTTCATGGAGGTAAACCACTAACAGCACTTACTTACTAATATCACGATCCGTTGCTTTAGCCAGCTTTGGCCAGTAGGTGAGTAAGCTTACTTATGCCCCCTATAGGCAAATGGCATTGACTTTCGTTGTTATGTTAGTGGAATATAAAGAAAAATGTACTCATAGGAATGACACCTACTAACGAAAAATATACTGCCTTTCCCATACATTTTCCTTCCTCGTATGTCTCTCTCATAATCGACTTGAAATTGGCAGATTTGTACAGTCGAAGATAAGGGGGCATCTATAAGGTTGAGATTTACTCAAAAACTACTGGACCGAATTTAATAATTATTTTACAGTTACATAGTTTTAACTTTTATCTATCAAACAGTGAAAGAATTTTTGCAATAGGTCAAGTAGTTTTTGAGAAAATCTCAACCTTAAAACTCTCCTGTACACCTTTCTCTGTGTTCCACCGTACCAGGACCATAACCAAATTAAGAAAGTCAAAGCACCTCGTTTCCCTGTTTTAGACCGTATTGTACCTGTAGAATAATGTCGTTTATACCGTTTTCATTGCAGACAGAGAGTGCGGTACAATAGTATACCGCACCTAAATGTTCATAATGTCTGCGATGCTCAGCGCGTGAACTGAGCGTGTCTATTACGTTGAAAGCACGCCGAGTTTCATACCGTTCTTAGAGGAATTATATCTAGAAATAGACAGAGATGGAGTTAGGATTAAAACGTGGGGGTTGTGTTGTGACCGGCAAAATCTTCCTAAGAAGAAATTCTAGAATATGTGGGTTTTATTGACGACCTCCTAGCCTGTGCAATGGGTCCTAGGTTTGATTTCCTATCAGGAAAGTAGTTTTACCTTTTTTCCTGGGGGAAAATCATCTTTTAATATAATACCTCCGTGGGAGGCGAGGATGGTTATGTCGGACTCTTACCGACTAAGAAACCGCTCGGTGTTCCGTCTCGCCGCCCTATGGCGGAATTACGAGGAGACTTAGAGAGAGACTTAGGGGAGAAGTAGTTTTACCTAAGGTATATTCACTTTTCCCGATTGTGGTAATTTTTGTTCTGTAATTTTTGATCGTTTTATAAGTCTTTGGACCCATAACACAGGGAATTCTAGTTTGGGGTCACGAGAGTAATGTCTTCTTCCTACTGAAACTATTGGAGGACTCCGGAATCTTCTACACGCATGGGTAACACTTACCTGATCTGTCCCAGGAGGTGTGTGCTCCATATTCCAGTTTTTAGTAGCGTAATACGACAGTCATGGTTTACCGAAGCTCTATTCTTACAGGTCTGGTGTATAGGCACCAACGAGTTAACTAAAACGTATACAAATCTTTTTTTTCTAACCTAATTTACTCGTATACACTGGTCTATTTAAAGTTTTAGGAACCTCCCGTCCAGTTCCACCTCGACAACTAATGTTTCCAACTATTCTATTGTGAAACTACAAGTTTCCTCGTAGTGAGGGTGCAGTACCCTAATTCCGTCCCTGGTGAACTAGCGTTATACTGTTGCAAGTTCACTTTGAGAAACTATATCTAAGGAACCGACGAACAATGAGTGCGTGGGCGAGGCATAGCATTTGAGTTTATGCCGGGGTAGGCGGGATGGGCTGGGAATTATGCACATTGATTGTGCTAGTTGATAAGGAACATATTTCCGGGATTGCATGTACGGGTTTCGTCATCTCATCGTCTGCTATTGGTCGTATACCTAAAATCACAACGACGTCACTAACACTAATATAACATTCATCTTCAGTTCGTAATTAAGGTCTCCTTTTCTAACTCCTTCACAAACTTCTCCATCACTGCGTCCAGTCGTTCACTACAGTCTACAATGTAGTCGGTTGGTTTACGTTTCTTATCTTCTACGAACGTATTCAACGTGTAGGTACTGTGATCGCAACTTGACTATGAACCCTTCTAATTGACAATAGTAAACTTAGTCAAACGACTATTTTTAGAGTAGGTACGTTATTACGTGACTGTCGAGCTGCTTCGTCCAGGACTCAGGAGTGACGGGCTACGGCGACTCCCCTGGAGAAAGAGAAGACTGATATTTTGAATATTCTGTAACATAATATGACATTGGCATAAACAACCACAATTACATTTCCGATGGAAGGCGTTAGTAATCCGTCATACAGTTTTTAAACTAGTACGGATGCTATCGTTTCCACATTCTTGAAACAAATGTTAGTATAATAATTGCTAAAAATGTATAAGTACCTATTTTCAAGAAGCACTGATCATTATTTTTGTGTCAATAAAAATCTTTTTATCTTTATCTTTTATCTTTATCATTGGTAAACGACCAACTGTCGAGTCCATTAATAAAATAAATATATATTAGCGGCGACTAATATTATTACCGTACGCAATCTAATCGCTACTGAATAATTTATAACTTCAATTCAGAACCAATCCAAAAAGCTATTTTCAAAAGCCTATAAAACGAAATCATGTGAAATCCATTCATCAACTGGCTACAAGATACTTTCATATGAAAATAATACCATACCAAGTCATGATCATTGCGATCAGGAAATCGACTCACTGACATTGATGACTTGATCACAGACTTGCAAATTGACAGATTACTACTGTCTGCGATTCGTGCGATTGCAGTCGTCATTACAGCTAGCCACGGCAGAATGACGTCGTTAAAAGTCATTTAACATAAAGTGCTCTCATTTTAGCGTCGCAAAAAGGCAAAGACCAAATCACCACTTTGTTAACAGACTGTGCTTTTGAAATGTAAAAAAGAATAGAATATATTCAAATGTTTTTTAATTTACAATACAACAACAATAAGAAAATATTTGCCGAAACGTAAAACATGCGTTGAAAGCTTTTCAATGTTTATTGGTAATCAAAAGTTACACAAAATATAATTTCTGCGAAAAAAGAGAAATTTGTACCAAGTATTGTTAATAAGTTCCAGAGCTCATAATCAAATTGAAATTGAAACCTACACTTTATTGTAATTAAAAGACACAATAATTAGGTACAGACAGAAGCAAAAAAAAATATAGCTGTAGTTAGGTATTTTATTTTTAGTACAATTTTTTGTTTTAATACCTACCGAAATTCAGGAAATATATCTAAAATAAAATAGAGCTAGAAATACAAAATAATCTAATACTTAATACTTTGTGTGGGAAAATTTTAAAGATCTGTAATTTCGTAATTATACAACAATTTCTTTATTTTCAAGTGGTTTCGAATCGGGTCGGGATAATACTTGTTCCAATACTTCCAATGGTATAACCACTTTTTCTAAGTCTGGGTGTAATTTGTGACCATTGATCTCCTATAAACAACTAGATACACAGTTGCCTTCTAAAAATGTCCGAGCGCAAAGAAGGTCCAAAGGAATGATCATTTGCTTTGTTGGACATTATTTGAACATTAAGAATGGACGTTTTTTTTAATTATTTTAGTAAAACCTTTGTGTATCTAGTAGTTTATAGGAGATCAATGTTTGTGAACCTTAATATGTGTATTCATGGCACAGGAAATGACATATTCAGAAAGGTTTGAACACCCTATATATACGTACTGTAAGGTACTGAGTTATGTTCGTCTGTTCATATGTTCGGAGAAACGCTCGCGTCATGTCATCGTCGGAGACAATACCAATGTGGGCGGTGTCCTTAAATCTAAATAATATTTGTATATGTACTCGTTACCTCTTCAATCTGTTTATACGAATGCCTCAAGTGTTTTGGGAAATCTTGTTACTGTTTGCAAGAACGATAAGTAATCGATTGTGTTTGTTTGTTTATTTAACTTGAAGTTGTAAATGGAATAATATTCACAGAAAAGCGAGTTTTGTCGCGTGCAGCTTTTTGTAATTCAATCATGTATTTCATTGCATACTCATAATATCTTTGTATTACAGTAGATCGGTATTCAGTTATTTAATTACCGATACTCAAATGTACGAAGTCGAAGACAGAGATAAATATACAGGGGGCCTCAATAAGGTTGAGATTTTCTCAAAAACTACTGGAACGAATTTAATAATTCTTTTACAGTTACATAGTTTGAACTTATATTTATCTACGAGTAAAATAAGTGTTACAATCGGTCAAGTAGTTCTTGAGAAAATGTCAACCTTATTAAGGCCCCCTTTTATCTCTGTCTTCGTGTGTAGGTAATAGCTGGTGTCCACCCATGCACATGTCATAACTACATAACTAAATAATAAATATCATCTGTAATCTATAGCACGCGTTGTGTACAGCAGATGTTAACAATGCTCGTACAGTTTTTATTAAAATTGCTCAATGGCTGGCAGCGCGCCAACCCTGCAATTGCTGCCCTCATGGAATATGTAGGGGAAAGAGCATCCACAACGAATATGCTTCTTTTTGAATAAGTGCCAATTTTCGTTATTTCTTTTTGTTCCACCGTTTTGGAGCGGTTCACAGGATAAAACACTTACCCTCTTGCATTAAATGATAATAAAATCATACAAATGGATTAACAATTTTATGAGAAGTAACTTTGTTTTTTTCCCCACGCGTCTTTTGTGAAATGGATTTTATATGCGCTCATTGATTTTATGCAAAATATTCAGTTTGGCTTCGGAATGATCATTTAAATGAAGGATTTGATTATCATTTTTACGTTTTATTGTACTCCTTTATTGTATCTTAGTAACTAGTCAACTATTTTTTAAAATTATTATTATGGTCTGCTTTCGAACAGTTTTCAAGACAAATTCATTTTTATAGTGACGCCATTACAATGCCATTTTCGTTCTTACTTTCTTCGTTCTTATTATGCGTAGGCATAATATCAGCATTCCTCCAAAACCAGGTCATTGAAGCATCGTATCTGCATTCACGCGATGTTGACTCATTGCCGACGAGCATTTGCGACGGGTGTTGAACCCGCTCCTAGAATATCTTATGTGTACCTATTAACACCTAAACGTATGGGTCATGTAAATACTTCTATTATATTATTATGGATAAGTGGATAAGCAATTTTGCAATGGCTATTCCACTTTGTAGATACTTATTTGAAACTCAAAAAGAAAAGAAAAAATACATTTCTTCAGGCACTAACAATTAACTTAAATATATATGTGTGCAGCGCCGGAAGATATTGATGAAATAAATGATACTTAAAGAATGTTTAAGGTGATTCTTAACTTTCGTTGAAGTTTAACTTTCATACAACTCTTTCAATATTAAAAGGAGTTGAAGAAATAGCGTCTTACATGCATTTAGAAATCAGGAATCAGTTGAATAATATAATGTCTAAACTTACTAATGCCATACAAACTACACACTGAGTTCGTTTAGCTAAAAAGGGATGAAACATGACTTTATCCACTAAGATCTTGTCCTGTTAACCATATATCTAGTTTAATCTCACATTCCTTGAACATCTTTTGTCACTTTCGCACATTAAAAATATCAAGTTAGAAAGGACCGAAGGCTTAACCGTGCAGTTTAACTTTGTGTTAATTGGAATTGTGTCAGTCGAAAAACTGATGCCAAATTGTCGCCGCCGTCGTTGATTGATAAAAAGTTGAGTCAATACTCTATTTATACGCGAGTTTATTATTCCATGTATAGCCGCACCCCGGTTGATATTATTCAAATGCGGATCCGTCGTTTCCCGATACCGCTGTCGCCATATATGGAAACTGAACGGCAAGATCACGGTACTAAACCTCGATTGGATATCATGGGCTTGACTTGACGATGTTATTTGTCGTTTTGTAACGTGATTGGAATTTCTCTGTAAATCAAATTCTAAATTACTTTCTGTTTTAGTTGTAAGTATCATTACCTACCCAAACTCATTGTAATCTGCCCCGTATTACCGTAGCATAGACTCTATAAAATGTGTTACACTTGATGTGCTGTTTACTATACATAATTATATGTTGTTACAAAGATTTTTTAATTATGTGTGCAAGTATTAAATTAAGATAAATCATGGTAGTATTCGTCATTTATTATTTAATAACATTTAATTGTTAAATGACCTGTAACTTTGATTTAAATATTTTTCTACTAAGCATAATAATATTGTCAGGTACTTAAGTGATTACTTTTGTTGGTGTCGGTCGTAACTATGCAACTTAAAAAAAAATTATAAACCATATTCCTTAAATGAATCATAAAAACTAACACTGTTTGCGAAATTTCGCATGTCATACATTACATATGTGTATGAGAATTTTTACTTCTTGTAAGAAGTATGTAATTGAGAAACTTATGCATACCCTTACTCAGTTAAGGGTAAGATTTCCGTGTCATATAGCCAGCTATAGCCAGCTATATGACACGGAAATCTTAAAGTACCTACATTCAATTAATTGCACGTCAACTATAACATCAATAATACAGTGTAAGCAATTAATCAGAACAGTGATTGATAAGCGAGTTTACATATAAGGCGAGAGTTCGTGCGAACTCGCAGCGAATGCCGGATAGACGGCTCTTCCTTTACTTCATAAACATCATAAAATGCTGGGAAAATACATTAGTATCCAGTTAATGACTGTTTAATTAATTCGTATTCTGTTCAGTCTTTTACCCGACTGCCCCAGAAGGAGGGTAATGTTTTTCGAGTGTAAACCGTAGCCCAAATCCAAGTGTATTTTTTGTGAACAAATATGATCGTCTAATTACATGTTGTGATGTAACACTGAAGGAACTGATTGATTGAACATGTTCGTCATTGTGAAAATAAAGCGATCCTATCTCACTCTCATCATTCCTTCCTTCCATTCTGTAGCCTAAACGGCTAGATGGATTTTGGTGTATGAGGTATCGTTAGATTCGTTTTGATTACGGGAGTGTATAAAAAATTAATCAAAAGGGGATGGGTTTTTTGCAGTCGTTTTTTGTTTTTGTTTTTTAAATAATATACTGTGACTTTTTTAAATTGCGATGAAATGAGGCCCTATTTGTTGTAACTAATAATTTAAAAGATCATTCCTATGAGCCAAACACGATACGTGTATCGTGTATGGCTCATAGGAATTCGTTGGTAATCAAATCAAATAATTACTTATCTCTTTTTTGCAAGTACCTACGTTGTTTACATTTTTGTACTCAACAATTTGCAATTTATATTTTGTTTACAACATTTTCCAAAATTCCAAGATTAGTGAAAAAGTGGCAAAAATCTTTCAGCAGCACATCTTTTTCAAAAATGATCTAGAACCATAGCCAATATGTAAGTATCGATATGCAACTCCCAAACTATAAGTTTTACGTTGTATCGATCTTATTCTAAGCTACATAAGAGCTGAAATGGTACTGTTAACGGCAAATGTTACCATTGCATTATGTTAAATGTCTGGTAGACAGCACATCAAGTGTAACACGGGCACTCTACGCGGCGGTAATACAGCCTATATTTCAATGTGTTTGTGTGGGTTCATGTGCTAGAGTATACTTAATATTAAATACAATCTCTCTCATTACATTACTCATTTTAGCAGCAGTTTCGAGTATAAACTTTACTGTTTATCTGAAGTCGGCAAAATGCGAAAATAAGTCTTACACCCTGGGCCTTAAATGCATTTTTCTAGGGCTTATGAGTCTGCAACAATGTAACGCTTAATAGACCTAGTGCATCGCCGGTTAATTTCAATATAAATCGAACGAACCCAGGCTTGTTTATAGTGCAATCAGGCCGGCCTTTGCTATGCAAATTTTAAGGGGGCAGAGTACTGTCGCCCCATAGAACTTGTTATTGCAATTGATAATCAGAAGTGACTGTTACTCAAATCTATACGTAAAACAAGACTGTAATAAAGTTGAGTTTGTACATTAGATATTTTTTAAAGAGTAATTATAATAGTTAGAATCAACACCAATTTTTAGAATTCTTGTCTGTCTATCATCACGCATCACGCCAAAACTACTAGAATTATTCCGATGGGAGCTTCACTAGGAGAATATCTCAAATATCTGGGCAGGAGAGGGGCAGCACATTGCTTATTTATTTATTTATTTATTCAATATATAACTGACTGGTTTACAGATATCACCAAAGCACCGAATCAGTGGATACAATATAATAATAATTCTTAAAATAATCAATACAATTAGTGTACCTGTTAAGATAGCAATATATATTTTTATACAGAGAACACCATGGATCGGCAAAAACATCAGCATCTTTTACTGCGTTTAAGAAACAGTACAGAATGTGATGTGGAACCACGTAACCAGAGAGGAAGATCTGCCTCCCAGTGCATTGAAAGTACTTTGTGGAGGTATATAGTAACCAGCGCCTAAATTATGATTCTCTTTCCTATGGGAACATCCAGAAACATACACAGAAAACGATTACAAACACCCAGACTCGGAAATAATGATTATGGCTTCATACATCGATATCCATAAAGCCGTTTGGATAGATAAAGCCATAAAGGAACATATACCGCAGCCCAAATCAAGTGTCTTATTTTGTAAATAAATATAATCGTCTAATTACCCGTTGTGATGTAACACCGAAGGAACTGATTGATCGAATCTGTTCATCATTTTACAAAATAAGATAATACACTATGCACCATAAAATTACAGTATTAATTACATTAATGAGAAGGGCGTGAGGAGAACGGACCGTGTCCGAAACACATACCCTGCGATCGATAACTGGCGTAGCAGACGTGGCCAGCAAAGCAGCTACAGCCGCATGCAGCCCGACCGATTGGCCCGGACTGTCACAGAATGGGTGCCATCAGACGGTCGGTCGCTGGCGTCGGGGCAGACCTCGGCGTAGGTGGAGAGACGATATCGTTAGATACAGGGATGGGTGGCTGGAGGAGGCCTAAGACAGGGATGGATGGAAGAGGAGGGGGGAGACCTTTGCCCAGCAGTGGGGCAATTTATAGGTTTACCAAAAAAATGAGAAGCATGTCCAATTACGTAGGTATAAACATTACCTACATACATTTCCTCCTCTTTGCGGCGGTCGGGTAAATAAACCGAACCAAAATATCACAATAACATAAATTCCAATTACATGTAGGTAATGTAGGTACATTATGTATATCGAATTGTCGATAAATCAAAACCGAGTCACGATAATTCTGCACGATTTCGACATAGGGAAAGAAAAAGCGTCAATATAATTACTTGTTAGCGATCTTTATATGAGTCATAATCATATTTCATTCTGTTTGTATGTTCATATGAATGAATAAACGACCTCCATTCGTTGGACAATTGTTTATTTCCTTGTGCCTATCTAAATATTAATAATAGCCATTGCGTTTGACATGTCATTTGTAGAGCAAAAAGCTAATTTTTCCGCTATTCTATTTTAATAGCTAGTTGGTTGTAAAAACCCAGTAAAGTCGGGTTTGAAAACAACATTTAAATTCTGTTAAAAATATGAGATGGGTACCTAATTCAAAATATAGAGTTGTATCGCAACATATCCAAGCGTCACTCTTGACGAAATTCATATACAAGAGTATTTTATTAGGCAAGTATCGGGAAATAAATGCTTTTCATGATCATTACCACCAAATAGATATAAATCGATGATCAAGTGTGAAAAACAAAATTCGAATTACTCTAAGATAAATTGGACAAAACGGCAAAATGCAAGCCATTTATATTTAAATGGCTTGCATTTTGATCGGTTGAACTATTGTTCAACCGATCTATTTTGTATATGTACAAAATAGGTCGGTTGAACTATCTAAAGTTTTAGTTTAGACATTTAAGTATATTTTAGGTTAATTGTAATTAGAAGAGTTCGGTGTCAATGGACTTTAGATACGGAGGTCCCAGGTTCGATTCCCAGTCAGGGCAGCCATGTACCAATGAGTTATCCTCGGTTTTTTCGACGGAAAAACTTACGTACATTTACCGAGTGCTCTCAAAACGGTGAAGGAAAACATCGTGATGAAATCTCCATCTTCACATTCAATCCCTCAAAATTACTTACATTGACTCTACTTATACCATCATCTTTGCGTGCTACCATTCTATATGTTATAGTTCTCACACATAATACATATGTAGTTTATCTTCCTTGTTGGTATTATCACGTATCTCGAGCACCTCGCATTCCTACGAGGCGAGGACACTCATTGCAATTTTTTATCGATAAACTCTTATAGCGAATATAGAGGTTGCATAGTATCGCTCTGTTACTAGTAATACGTTTATTACTGTTTATGTCATTTCCATTTCCTTTCTTTTTATCTTTTTACTTCCTGTCTACGCAACTACGCGCTATTTACATACAAAATGCATTTAAAATATAACTTACCTGTGAAGTTGCGGCGACTCCCGCGCCGCTGCGGACAATTGTGTCACTTACCACTCGTTTCCTTGGCTCCCTCGAATTAACACTGTATCAAAGCTTATTTTATTAAAAACCTAATTCAAAGTATACCATCTTTCATTGAGATCAACTCCTCAACACTTCCTAATTATACCGAATCCCAAATCAAGTGTCTTATTTTATAAACAAAACTACTAACGTTTTAAGCTTTTCTGTGATTATTGCATAGTTATTTTCACATTATTAGATCAGATCACTTTATTTTCACAATGATGAAGAGTTTTGATCTATCAGTTACTTCAGTGTTACATCACAACAGGTAATTAGACGAACATATTTGTTTACAAAATAAGACACTTGATTTTGGGATTCAATATTGCGATAGAAATGTTTTTTCTTCTTCTTATAATAGTAAAGATAACTACTAAATCAAAATATAAATATTCTCTGCAACTAAAGTTATTTTAAGTACCTACAAAGTTCAATCTGTTATACTTTATACGTTTTCGACTGTATCATCTATAATTATAATTAATACTTAGGTATCGTAATAGGTAGGCCTATAAAACATCGACCTATAAATAAATACAAAGACGCGCCTACCAGCTGTTGGTATGCATGTCATTAAATGCCATATAAGTCGACGCCATTTCACAAAAACAACTTTTTTATTTATATTTATTCATTTAAATAGTTTTGTAAATCGTCCTTGACTTACCTACGTTGCGAAATCTACGCCCCCGCGACATATCAACCAACTTTCTACCTCTGTCCTTGTCTTTCAACGAGTAAGCTCTATATGCGGAATGCGATGGGAGATGAAGGTGAGTGATGTCTTCGGATAGTTAAGGTAATCGGTAAGCGCTTTTAAAGCTTAATCTAGCGATTTAACGGGAAAGTTGAAGGGAATTTGACTTCCATGCGCACAGACCACTTACCCCATAGATCTGTAACAGGAGGGCGCCCGTGACTGCCCGCACATGAGCGCAAAATTGCTTCGCGACACGTGTAACCTAGATATATTATCTACATGGACGCATCTCTTTAATACGGCACCCCTGTCCCGCTTCGTCTCTATGCGCTCATCGTTGACAGAATTTTTCGCTTGCAGTTCCGATTTCATGTCTATTGGGTAAGTGGTCTGTGTCCATCCATGTGTAACTTTTAATATTTAAAGCCCTACCTACATACTTCTATCATCAACTCAAAATGTTAATTCGGCTAAAAATAATACCTAAAATATATTTTTTTCGTAATCCTAGTTTCGCAAAACTTCAGATTCAGGGAATATTAGGCCATTATATTTTAATTTGGTAGTGCAGCCTACACGTACCGCGTTTAGTAAGAACCTATTAAAAGTTATTTTGGTATGCGAAATAAGAATTAAGGATTCGCCTTATATCAAAGTGAACACGCATTACATAATTAGTAATTACATTATAGAGAAGTACCTACCTACGTCAAATTTTATCGGTTTATAAAAGCGACTTCTCTCAGTCAACCAAAACTAAGAGATATTATGTTTTAACTTAGAACTGATAGAAATCGCTGACTGTTAGATAATTTGCTCTTTGAAACTCTAAAAAGTTTCCTATTTTTTTAACCTTAAAACTTTCCCAATTTCACTTAAAATAGTTTACCATTTTCACTATAAATAGTTTCCTATTTTCACTTCAAATAGTTTCCCATTTTCACTTTAAATAGTTTACCATTTTCACTATAAATAGTTTCCCATTTTTAATTGGTTTTCTCGATTATTATTTTTCCGGGCGTGTATAATTATATAAGTAAATTACATAGAAAATATAATGTTTCTTTGCAAGTGAGCGCTCAAGGCTTGAAGGGCACTGGCAAATAGTCACCGTCTCCGGCCAGTCTCGGGCGGCTGCGCGCGCGCACCGGACCGCGCACGCGCTTTCGATAATCGAACTAACGAACTGTCGCGTTCCGAATTTAAAAATTTAAATAACACATGTGTACCGAAGTTTATCGATGTGCGAATTGTGATTGGTGAATTTTGATTTGTTTTTATTATTTAATTTGGCAGAAGCGTTCAGGAGTCTCAGGCTAACTGGAGATTAGTCATGGGTTGTTTTTTGCGGACAGTTCTTGTTAAAACTAATTATTTCGTATTCTTTTTGCATAACTCTGTATTATAATATGTTATGTTAGTAACCGACAAAATTATCCTTAACAATTGAGTAAAACTTAAATTTTTTTTTCTACCTACTGGGATTTATTTAATTTAAACTACAAAATATTATATTAAAGAAACAGTAAATATACAAATAAAAACTATAAATGTAAAACTTAAATAATAAATCATTTACGTACAATCTAAGACACGAAAGAAAGGTGTACAGGAGAGTTTTCAAGGTTGAGTTTTTCTCAAAAACCACTTGTGACCTCTTGCAAACATTATTTCACTGTTATAGAACTGGAAACTTATCTATGTTTCCGAATGTACCTACCTTACTTACAAATCTTCACAATATAATAAGGTCAGCGGTGTTTTTCAGCCCTTTCTTTTCGTGTAACCTCACTGATCTCGGAGAATACGAATTTCCAAAAATTATAAGCCAGATCATGTATTTGAGCATACTACGCGTTAATAATACGACATACTCCAATGGGTGTGTGTTAAATGTCGACTATACATACATATTTTTATTTTAATGATTTGCAAGAAAAAAATAAACCATTTATATTTTATTTAGTGGGGTGTAAGGGGTGGGGACCGACTATATTGGCCACCCAAATGCCAACCTCACCGGCACGTGGTGCACCCTGCCGACCAACGGACGGGGCTCTGGCGACCGACAGTTGGCGGTATACCCAGCTCGCACCATGCCGGCGCCAAGTGCAGCAGGTCGGTGACGGGCAGCAGCGTCACCGGCGCGAGGTGGCCGGCTCTGCGATCGCCAACCCGCTTGCCCAGCGTGGCGATTACGGGCATCACCTCCCAAATATGAGTCACACCACAAGGCCCCGGCCCCCAGTTCCCGGCCGCCCCGCTATTCCTAGCCAAGGCAGCGGCTACGGTAACGGCGGGGCAGGGGGTGCTAAGAATCCCCGGGTTACGGGAGGCTGCCAAACAAAATTGACCCTGGCTACGTACAACGGACGAACTCTGCGGCTGGACGATCATGTCACGGAACTCGAAGTAGAGTTGGAGAGGATACGCTGGCACGTCCTAGGGTTATGTGAAGTCCGAAGAGAGGGGGAGGACACACTGACCCTGGAATCGGGCCATCTACTCTACTTTCGAGAGGGCGATCAACTCTCCCAAGGCGGGGTAGGTTTTCTGGTGAATAAGGCCCTCGTAGACAACGTAATGGAGATCTCCAGTGTGTCGCCACGGGTAGCGTACCTCATTTTGAAACTTACCGAGAGATACTCTCTTAAGGTAGTACAGGTCTACGCACCAACGTCGGCACACTCGGATGAAGAAGTGGAGGCTGTCTATGAAGACATAGCCAAAGCCCTCAATCACACCACTAAGACACACTTCAACGTTGTCATGGGGGACTTCAACGCTAAAGTGGGAGTACAGAGCAACATCGAATCGAAAATCGGACCACATGGTCTTGGTTGCAGGAATCATAGGGGGCAAATGCTAGTTAACTTCCTGGAGAGGGAGGGGCTATTCTTAATGAATTCGTTCTTTAAGAAGCAGCCTCAGAGGAAGTGGACTTGGCAAAGCCCCGACTCTATGACGAAAAATGAGATAGACTTCATCATAACGGACAAAAGGCATATATTCAGGGATGTCTCTGTACTTAACCGGTTTAACACTGGTAGTGACCACCGACTCGTGCGAGGCACCCTGAATATCGATTTTAAGCTAGAAAGACTCCGTATGATGAAGTCTACGCTCCGACCTAACCTGCAACAGATCATAACCGGCTCCGATAAATTTCAGCTGGAGCTGAAGAATAGATTCGATGTCTTGGAAACCACAATTGACGTTGACCAGGCGTTTGACACAGTGGTGAAGACCATCAGGGACGTAGGCGTAAGGTTTTGCAGGTCGCAACGTACTGGCACGAAGTCTAAGCTCTCAGTGGAGACTCTGGATCTTATGAAGGAAAGACGTGAAAAGGCTACGCAAATCTCTCAGACAGAACAGCGGACCCTCAACAAGCATGTAAGGAAGCTTATACGTCGTGACCTTCGTCGCTCCAATACACGCCGCATACAAGAGGCAATTGAGCAAAATCGAGGGTCAAAAGTATTCATGCAGCAGTTGGGGAGAAGCCATCTGACCAAACTGAAGTCGGCGAATGGCAGAACCGTCACTTCCAAACCAGAGATACTCGCTGAGATCGAAGACTTCTACGGCCGATTGTACGCACCTCACGCACCGCAACCTGAGCCTAGTACCGATGATCCCCGAGCCACGCTATCACGCCATTTTACCGAAGACCTGCCTGATGTGAGTCTTGACGAAATCGGACTGGCTCTCAAACAGCTTAAGAATGGAAAAGCCCCCGGTGAAGACGGGGTTACATCTGAGCTCCTGAAAGCAGGTGGTACTCCTGTCCTGATGGAGCTACAGAAGCTTTTTAACTCCGTCATACAGAGTGGGAGAACTCCGAAGGCATGGCACAGGAGCATCGTTGTCCTGTTTTTCAAGAAAGGGGACAAAACCCTATTGAAAAACTATAGACCTATCTCTCTCCTGAGTCATGTATACAAGCTGTTTTCGAGAGTCATTACGAATCGTCTTGGACGGAGATTTGACGACTTCCAGCCCCCGGAGCAGGCCGGGTTTCGCGGAGGATATGGCACCATAGACCACATCCACACAGTGAGGCAGATTATACAAAAGACAGAGGAATACAATCGGCCCCTGTGTCTTGCATTTGTGGACTATGAGAAAGCATTTGACTCTATCGAAACCTGGGCTGTTCTGCAGTCCTTGCAGCGATGCCAAGTAGACTGGCGATACATCGAGGTGCTGAGATGCCTGTATGACGCCGCCACAATGACCGTCCAAATCCAGAACCAGCAAACAAGATCTATCCAGTTGCGTAGAGGTGTGAGACAAGGAGATGTTATATCACCGAAACTCTTCACAAACGCGCTGGAAGATGTCTTCAAAACACTGGACTGGAATGGACGTGGCATCAATGTAAATGGCGAGTACATTTCACACCTTCGGTTTGCCGATGATATAGTGGTCATGGCTGAGTCGCTGCAGGATCTGCAGGCAATGCTGGATTGCCTTAATGCTGCTTCTCGCCGTGTCGGACTCGGGATGAATTTGGATAAGACCAAGATCATGTTCAATGATCTGGTCGTCCCGGAACCAGTAGTAGTCGATGCCACGGTCCTCGAAGTTGTTCAGAAATATGTCTACTTAGGACAAACTCTGCAGCTGGGTAGGAACAACTTCGAGAAAGAGAGTGAAAGGAGAATTCAGCTGGGCTGGGCAGCGTTTGGGAAGCTACGTCATATCTTCTCGTCTTCAATACCACAATGCCTAAAAACTAAGGTCTTCAACCAGTGCGTCCTGCCAGTGATGACCTACGGAGCCGAAACGTGGACATTGACAGTGAGACTGGCCCACAGGTTCAAGGTCGCTCAGCGAGCTATGGAAAGAGCTATGCTTGGAATTTCTCTGTTAGATAGAATAAGAAACGAGTATATCCGCCAGAAGACAAAAGTGGTTGACATTGCTCATAGAATCAGTAAACTGAAGTGGCAGTGGGCTGGTCACATCTGTCGTAGAACCGATAACCGATGGGGTAGACGAGTTCTCGAATGGAGGCCACGAACGGGTAAACGTAGTGTGGGACGCCCCCCGACCAGATGGAGGGATGATCTTCGCAAAATGGCTGGCAGGGACTGGATGCAGAGGGCCGAGAGTAGGGTTGATTGGCGCGCTTTGGGAGAGGCCTACGTCCAGCAGTGGACTGATACGGGCTGATGATGATGATGATGATGATTTTATTTAGTGGGCAGATTAAAATTCACTACCTACCATAGTAAAAGTTTCAAGGTATTTATTGAGTTAACATTTAACTTTCACGGGTCAGAACTTAGCATTGAAACCACAAGAATGTGTCATACAGTTACTTACTTCCTTCAGAAATTCTCAGAACTGTATTGAATTATGTATTTATTATTACAATTAATTATGTATTATGTATTTATTATGCAATTATTTATTATTACAATTAATTATTACAATGTAATTTAACAATTTGAACTTTATATTGATATAGAAAGTAACAATATCGTAGACTTTGAGAATATATTTTTTCTTATGGAATGGTCTTAACAATTTAAAGGCAAATTATTATATATAAACGGATATCACTCACTTGTATTGTTGAAGTCGTCTATATATAATAATTTGTAGTGATGGCTTACTATAGTTTTAATTCTATAATTTAAAGGCAGTCTAATTTGAATGTGAACCGTTTTCATCGGTGTATTTGAAGAAAAAACCTCAGCACGATTCTCGTATTTGGTATGTAGAGACGAACTTCCATATATACGCTGTCTATCTTCAATTCGAGATCTCAATACCTAGGCATTCAATCTATATTTTTTTAATGTTTCAATGAAATCTAAAAATAGGAACGAGCAAAGAAAAATATCTTCCATTAAAGCCCCCGCCGACTTCCCATAATAAACTGGAGTTAAAATAAAATAGCCGTTAAGTCGGAGCGACAGCGCCCTAATGCCGACAGTTAAAATGTCACGACTATTTCCGACTACCGGTAAACAGTAAACACACAAATACACACATAAGTTAAAATCTTTCAAGTTTCAAAAGTTGGAGAAATGTGTACAGGACAGTTTTTAAGGTTGAGATTTTCTCAAAAACTACTAGACCTGTTTCAAAAATTCGTTCACTGTCCGATAGATAATAGTTTAAACTATGTAACTGTAAAAGAATTATTATATTCGGTCCAGTAGTTTTTGAGCAAATTTCAACCTTGTTGAGACCCACTGTATATTTTTCTCTGTCTTCGTGTGTTCAGTCATTAAGAAAAAAAATTCGCTGTGCTCTATGGAGAGAGTCTAAAGTATATTTTGTATGGGGATAGGTCTCCGCCCTTGTTTTCGCTGTCCTCTCATGTCAGTAAGAGACATCTCTTTTTATAAATTTGACTTCTACTGAAATTGCGATGCTTCATTTTCAGGGTTATTTGATGGAATGATATAGGTTTTTGATTTGGGAACGTAATAATTACTTTTGACTTACTAATGCTTGTCAGTTTTAGGATATTTTAATCAATTTTGTTCTTGGGAACTATTGCTTCTTTTTTTATATTTTATAGTGTACCCTTTTTAAATAAAAATAAAATTTGGTACAATTCTAATGGTTATATTTATTATACATAAAATACACTCAGCGGTACGGAATTTAACCCAAACTTCATCTAACACTTAACACCAAGTTTATTTGTATGTAGGTATGCCAGAGGGTCACGAAACTCAGAAGCGACTAGAAAGAAATACAAAGACGTTCGCAATTTTTCGTTTGATCAGATAATCCTACGTCTATTTTTGTTTTACGAAGGGAAATATTAAGAAAATTGGTTCGTTGACGTCGTTTTTTGACTGTTCTAATATTTATGCGCGTACGCAGGCCGCCGGCGCCGGAGTGTTGTCAAACAAGCGATCGTGCCAAGGAGATCACTGACTCACGCGCAGACTAGTTTAAACTTAGACTGGAACCAGCTAAAGTGTGCGGTTTAGTGTTACGAGATATGTTGATTTTGCAACTGTTACTTACTTATGACAATTCAAATTACAATTCAGTATCAGAAACATACTTATTTATCTATATATCTCTTTATTGCAAGTAAATACATAAACGTCATTTAAAGGTATTCCACCGTTTAGGCCTTCAGTCCCTTTTTTTATGAGTAACAACAATTTTGTAGGTTTTATATTTTTACATGTCAACATTTAAAAAAAACGTTTACACGAGTTTGCATGAAATGGTGCCAAAGCTGAGGAGAAAGAAACTCTTTGTAATTTACATAAATATACTTTCTGTTCCCATATCGATATGCAGAAACGATGGACTTCAATATTCTGAGATCCTAGCACAGCGCTATCGCGTCCTCCACATTCATCAATCTCTTTTCACGTTCGTCATTCTAGCACAAGCTTTTAACTTGTTTGGAGATTAAAAAGAAATCATATCGTCTTAAAATTTAATCAATTAATTGACGCGTGTACCTCGAACTCTAATTTGGTTATCATATTTTTAATTATTTTACTTCATTTTGTTATATTATTGACAAGTTTTAAAATTGCTTTAAGAATTTCCATAAACTCGTATCGTGTTTAAGTAAACAACGACGGCGCACGCTATTATTAAGTTTTATCATATTTTATTATCTCGCAATGGTTCCTGTATAAAATGCATTATAGTGAAAGGTATGCGTAAGTAATTATTGAAACCGCATCGTAAAAAGGACGACGACTTACTTATTATTTTAGCCAAGGCCGTGTCGGTGCGACGCTCACGACGTACCTATAGTTAATTCAATAACAGGAATATCAAAATCTTATTAGATAACTGGTATCTAATGGCAGCCACACACGCTACGGTCTACCGGAGAGGTGTACCTGCACAGTTAGACCGGAGCGTGTATGGGACATTAGGAACAGACCTGTGCATTTTTTTTACCCTGCGCCGGCTTTTTTTTACCCGACTGCCCCAGAAGAAGGGTAATGTTTTACGGGTATATGTATATATGTCCATTCCTTCCTGCCATTCTGTAGCCTAAACGGCTTGATGGATTTTGGTGTATGAGGTATCGTTAGATTCGTCTTGATTACGGGAGTATCATATGGTATAAAAAATTAATCAAAAGGGGATAGTTTTATTGCAGTCGGTTTTTTTGTTTTTTTGAAATAATTTCTGCTTGTTGACCGGCGCAAGATCGAAAATCAATTCTTTTAAATGACACCGTGAACTCGGTGAACCGATGACGAACTGAAGAGATCTTCGGCATACCGGATCGTCCTATACACACTACGACAAGCTGTTGAAATGCACAGGTACTCTCCGGTGGACCCTAGCGTGTGTGACTGCTATAAGGACAGCCACCATGACAGTGAGATGACCTGCGCAAGGTGACTGGATGCGACAGGCCGAGAAGCGGGTTGAGTGGCGAGCCATATGGCAGCCACACACGTTACGGTCTACCGGAGAGGTGTACCTGCACAGTATGCTTGAGCAGAGGTAGACCGGAACGTGTGTGGGAATAGACCTGTGCAGTTTTTTGAACCTGTGCAGGCGACCGGCGAAAGATCGAAAATCAATTATTTCGAGTGACACCGTGCAGTGTACCTCTAAAAGAACTGAAGACCGCTCCGGTATACCCGAACGTCCCCATACAAACCTGCACAGGTAACCTCTCCGGTAAACCGTAGCGTATGGCCACATTAGGAGAGGCCTATGTCCAGCAGTGGACTGGACTGATACGGGCTGATGATTTCACAGTGGCATGTGATTATGCTAAGTATACCAAGTTGTCAAGCTATTGTCACACAACAAGCGTCTCGTCGAGACGATCCCGAAATTCAGTTAAGGGCAATTTATTTAATGGTGCCACACCCGCACGGATGCGACGTAACGACACCAAAATAATAGAGACCGAACTGATAAAGCCGTGTCCACTAACAAGTAAACTTGCGCAAGTCTGGCATGAGTTACTTGCAAACCTCGTTAGGAGGTGCTAAATTATTTAAAAAAACAACCAAAGAAACCGACTGCGAATTTTTTAAACCCCTTTGATTATTTTAAAGCCTATTTGTTTAATAACAAAAATACTTCGGTAAATAATTTAACAAAACTAGATTTGGTTACACGTTACCATAGTTTGATCGTCATTTTTTCCACGCTATTATGTAGACAAAGTTTTGGTTACATATATATCACGGAAAAAAAAATCAATGTGTGGGCGCCACTTAGCTTTGATACGCCATGACCCAAACGACAGTCTTTGAACACCTGCTCTGAACTGTCAAAAGTGTCATGGCCATGTAAGAGCGAGCTTACGCTAATCTAGTGTTCAAAACTCTATGCGTATTTCGGCCTAAATTCGTTTTATAATAATAATAATTCTTTATTGCAGGCATAAAAAAAGTATACAAAATAAATAAAACTTTACTTAAAAGCTTACATGATAAAGTTTTATGATCGAATCCGAGCCTGATCTTGGCGCAACTCTAATCACGCTATTAAGGCTGACGAATGACTCACCCGAGCCCGCGATATGGGTCACATTCACATCACAACACAATTAGTGGATTGGACATGTGTCAGTGAAAGTACAAACGGCGCTTTCACTATCTCCCAAGAGACCGATTTCTAGATGTAATAAATAAAACTAATGGACAATGGCAAAATTAAACCAGGGTATAAATTCAACTATAATAACCACATGTTATTATGTCATTAGAAGATGAACAAAGATTTTTTTAATATGTTAAAAATTATGAAAACACAATTTTAGGGACTAAGATTGTTTAGACTACCATTCCTGAGTTGGCCGTCGCTGCTCAACCCCACACCCTGTACAAGTTAGCTAAGTTTAGCAGGGTTACTCTCACCTCTTATAGCGATCCAGTTTAGTTTCTAAACTGACAATTTGCTACAACGTACGTCATTGAAGCAATTTGTTAATTATTTGTTAATTTAGAACCTAAACTGGATCGCTATAAGAGGTGAGAGTAACTCTGCAGTAGGTACCTATTTGAAGTTATGTTAAGTTAATTTTTGATAAATCACAGAGTGTCCATATTTACACAGGCTGTACGGAGTACGGAAAGAGAGCCGAAGGGAGTAACTAGGTAACTTCTGTTCCCTAACTAGGTTAACTTTACGAAAGAAAATTTAAAAATACATACACTCGAAAAACATAAATAAAATTCTTTCGGCAATCCAAGATTGACAATATTATATTGATGAAAATTCCTGACTTTACAAACGAACATAGGTATTTACAACGCAAAGTAAACTCATGACCAAAGATTAAAAGTTACGTTCGTCCGTGGGTGGTCGCTTCGCTTACGAGAAAACTATAAAGTCCAGTTGTCGGTTGAGGCAATCAGTGGAAACAAGCGGACGTTTTGTCGTAAAAGCCAGAGGATTGACCAATTATACTTGTATAATTGCGCCAGCTGTTTGCCCCATTGGTTTTGACTCTCGGATGAGTCGATCTAACCCTCCTTGCCAAGGAGGGTTAAATCGACGGAGTGAGGAGTCCTTGGTGCAAACTACCCTTAAGGGGCGCTGCCAGCTGTCAAACTCAAGCGCGAAACAGCAGCGGCGGAGTGAAGAGCACGGCACAGCGACTCCATATTTATATTAATTTTGGAAGACTTTTGGCAGGAAAATAAAAATACGTCAACTAAAATCAGATTTTTTTAAAACAAGGTCTCGTATTTATAATACCTAATATATATAATATTTTGTATTGGTACTTATATCGATTTATTCAGTAATAAGCTAAAAATACAAACTAATAACAATAAAAACTAATACCTATAATAACAAATAAAACGTGATTAAAATAAATACTTTGTATGAATAACTATTTCGGTTTACTTACACCTAATTTTCAGTTTAAAAGACATACAAAGGGTATGATTGTGATTTTTTTTCTGTCGAGCGAAGTTTGTCCAATCGTGTATTGGTATTCATCAGTCCTAAATAGACACCCCAAGATTGCTGTGTATTTTTTTCAGACGTTTATTTTTAGTACTTAGTGGCGTAGACTTCTTAGAAAAACTGAAAATCCACGCACACCCAGCCTTAAGTTAATCATTGCAGAGAATCCAAATCTCGGCTCTCCAGAAAATATTTATTTTATTTTAAAGCCGTTAATATCTGAGATACGCGGAAGCTCGTGTTGCGATTATTATTTATTCGCGATGCCAGGTCATTAGCGTGGCGTCTTGGCCTGGAGCCAAAGGACGATGAGTCAGGTGTTACACAGATTCCTGTAATCGACAACGATGGCCTGTAGTTACGCCCGGGTGAGTAATCTTGAAAGGGGACAATTTTGTACTACAAAACGAACCGGAAAAACTTAAAAAACTTAAAAAGAGATTGGAGATAATACTACTTAAACCTAATTTTAGCAACATCTTAATAATGGAATTGCAAAGACACACAAAATACACAAAGATTCATTCCCTGAATTATTTTCAGATTTTGAAGCTCAATCGCTCTTTAAGACCTGGGATGAAAATCTTTGATAATATTAAGGGCCTTCATAGCGACACTAACATAACTAGCGCCGCCAATGTTAAAAAAAGAAGATCTTCCAATATAATCAATTTTATTAAAAAAGCTATCTACGAAATATTTATTACGATAAATACAATTTTTTAAATGCTTATTTATAACGTGATTCAATGTCGGTAAGTTGTAGTTCGCATAATTGCGAAAAACGGCCGTTTTTGGCACATTTGTGAACTACAACTTAGCTTGTCGCAATTATGCCATGTATTGTATATTGAAAAATAGTATTTATCATAATAAACGTTTTGTAAATAGCTTTTTTAATAAAATTGATTATATTGGAAGATATTATTTCTTTAAGATTGGCGGCGCTAGTTGGCCCTATGAAGGCTCTTAATACAATCTATACCTCATTTATTTCACATCTCCGTAACTTCCCAGGCTGTGTGACGAAATGACGATGACGCTTATAATTATGACTTTGCTAATTATAAAATAAATAATAAACACGAGCGCGAAATGTCTTCCTGATTGCTTGAGATTTATGGCGTACGAGAGTTTTATGGCTTTTGTATATTTATATTGAATATTTGTTTGTTTTCATGAGGGCAGTGCCCGTTAGGTTTATAGTTTATAGATTAGATACCTTTCTAGGTACCGTCGACAGCAGATCAATGGTAACACTTTTTACTTTTGGCAGTTCTTATTATTTGCGTCGTAAGACTTGAAATCGTACTGCAAGTGTTACCATTGATCTGCTACGCTTTTGACACGATTCCCCATTATATGGAAAGCTCTTCAATGTGATCAAAGTTTACATAGGAAAAATGACTGACAACAATTTACATAAAACATATTTTTTTCTTGGCCTAGTAATTATTTTACTCCTTGGTACACACATTCACTTACAAACAAAAATTCAATTGACAAAAGTACAATTAATTTTTATTCATAAACTCTACCATCTTAAGACAAATCAAAAAAAAATTTAAGACAGGGTGCGACGAATGCACATTACACTCTTCCTCGCGTCTGTCGAGTAATAAAGTACAGTCTACAACATAACACTACACCAACCCATTGCAGTCTATGTCGTTATCGTCTCGTGAACTGTCGACTGTACGACAGAACTGAAAGCTATCGAAGACTGTCATTCAACAGTCAGTTTGTTCATTAATGCAACAGTTGTATGGAAATAACCTACTTCCTTGATTTCACCATTATTGAGGTACAGTTAACGACATAGTAACAGACACCGTACAATTCTATACGATATTTTTAGCTTCTACATTTCAAATCAAGTTCCTTTCACACTCGGACACGCGTCTGACAATAGTCCTCCGAACGACGTTCAATTTCCACTTGGCTATTGTGAAAGTGTCGCTATTTTCGTGCTGTCCACTAGTGATGGGACAATTGACGTGTAAAACAAAACTGGTCTAATTTTGTAGACCAAAAGTAATGACCCGTTTTATCGGGGCCAGACGTGATTGGTGAAATATTTAGATACCTTCTTATTTTTATGTATAAACGGATATCGCTCACTTATATTGTTGAAGTCAGCAATTAGAATTAGACGACGATAATTTGTAGTAATGGCTCACTATAGTTTTAATTCTAAAAACCTACTTATTTATTTCACTGGCTCAGTGATCCATTTTGGATCACATCTAGGCCTCCGACACCATGGTCATTGATCATTGCAGTACAACAATTGTTTGTCTCTCTCTATGCAATTTTGTAAAGATAACAAATGCATACAACGGATAAACACATGTTCAAGAATGTTCCTTTTGCAGAAGGAACATAACTTGATAAGGTTAAAGTTTAGGCTTTAAATGTTGTATCTTATAATGATAATTTTAGCTTACTAAACCCTTAATGGGTTTTTTTATTGGATAAAATATTAAAATTTACAATGTAAACACTTCTGAACCACAGTTCAAACCCCAAATGGTTATATTCGAATATTAAAAGTCTTACCAGATTTGACACGACGCAATCTCTGAACGGAACCGGCTTCTTACGCTTCAAACCAAGACCGATGTATATGGTCTCATTTATCTGCCCCCATCACTATTCACTCTACTATAGAGTTGTAAAGAAAATGTTGTTTGCATTGTAACAGAGCGACGTTATAGTGTTTATTTTTCGAATTGGATCCAGTTTGCGTGTTAGTCGAAGTGTTTTATCGACTTGTTTCTATAGAATTTGACTCATCTTACAGGTTCAGTCTGTTTTTAATAATCTGATTCTGTTATATATAAAAAACATTCATCGTGTTTAGTCACTAAACCAACACGATGAATGTTTTCTTTTAAATTTTAACGTTTTTTAACACTAAACTTTAGTGTGTGGGATCAGGTTTTGGTTCAAGTCGAAGGTCACTGCGACCTCAAAGGTCTATAGCGACTGCCCCATGTAGTTACATCTCTTTCCCAAGGCCAACGTCCTTCAGGACATTTGCACAGGCTGCATTTTGTCGCGAGAGTTATTATATCCTCGGGTGGCATGGTATTTATTCAGTTATGTGGTTTTGTAGCTAAAATAAAAGGCTCTAGATAAATAAACAGAAATATTTGCCTGTACCTCTTGCTTGAATCTGAATGCGTTACGTAAAAGCGACAAACGGAAGAGCGATTCACTGAAGTTCGACAGCATGAAATTGCGAATCCACGATTCGTATCTGAAGAAATTCCATTCCACCCCCCTGTTCCATTCCCCCCCCCCCCCCCCCCCCCCCACACACACACACACAAATAGGTCGATGATGTGGTAAGGATAGGTGGAAATCCCGTGGTGGAGACTAGTGGAATGATAGTGGTAGATCCGTCAAATGCCAACAAAATTCTGAAATCTAACAGTATGCCACTTGCAAAACATCTTATACTGATAGACACTCGTAGTAACAAAGTGTTCTATATTTCTGACAGCGTACCTTGTTCCAGATAATCTCCTCTCATCCGAGGCGTTTGAACCGACCCACTCTATGTTGTTTACATAATAGAGTTACACCAACTGACGCTTTTGTCTGTACTTCTGCCAGAGGCTGATTTAGGATACAATCTATTGACGTGCCTTGTTTCACTATTTACAGTTAGCTCAAAGGGGTCAAGCAGAGGTAAATTCAAAGGGATCGAAATTGTTACTGGCAGGAAGGACAGTAAGATATTAAAAGCAGTTACAGTATCTAGTAATGGTGCTTAATATAATATAAGAAGTTACTGCAGGGTTGATCTGTCTCTCACACGGCTATCTAAGGATCATTTATCTTTGCCAGATCAGATAGGGATAGGGATTCTATAATAGATTCTATTTGTTTAGACTTATAAATAATTCTAAAGGTTAGTTTCTAATTTATTATAGAATATAAGTGATCTTATAGTCTCTTTCCCTTGCTGCGGGTCTGCCTATGAAAATGCAATGTTTATGTTTTCTTAGATTATTTCTTCACGCTCTTCGCCAACAGCATCGTAAATAAGCGTGCGATAGATATTTCAAATATTTTGGCACTAACATCATACGTTAGGTTAGATACCCTAGACTTGAATATTTAACTATACCTATATCAGATACGTCTCTGTTTTCTTTCAAACAAGGTTTATTACTACGCTAATTTTTAGTTCTTCTAACATTTGAGTTCGCATTTAGAGCTTTTAATGTTTACTTTCAATTGCAGCTACCTACTCACAAGCCTCCTCTCTGTTGAGCCACTATTATCGGTTCTGTCTGTCTCGTCAAGGTCTTAGACACTTCAGACGCAGTGTGCCTCACAACTCTCTGCCGGCTGCCCTCTTGGTGCAGACGTGCAAGGGATCGGCCACGGCTGCCCTAATCTGGTCAGTCCATCGCGTTGGCGACCTGCCGCGCGCTCGGGTACCATCACCTTGCCCTGAACCACCAGTCGCTCAATCGATTCAACTCCACGCCGAGACACGTGCCCAAAGAAAGTCAGAATGCGAGCCTGAACTACAGAGGATAGACGTTGTTTGATGCCCAATTCTTTTAGTATGGATGCATTTGACATTTGACCCTTCTGACATATGTGCCTTTTTATTTTTATTAATCCGTCATTTGTCCTCATTTGCACCTGTTTGGTAATTGAAGGTCTAGTATGAACACGCGGCATTGAAGACCCAAAGTTTGTCGGTGCGTATCGTTCGGACGTTCAAGACGCTGGCCGGGCATTACTTTTCTTGGTCGTTTTGTATGATATCATTCAGTCAGCTTACTCCATATGTAGTCATCGTCAGTCTTTAACCTGGTTCTAGCTTACCGTTATCGCGTAGGTGTTTCATAGCAAAATCCGGTGATATCTGACATCAAGCGCAAAATAAATCATTTCCTCTGAGTGATGGATGGCGCCCGGCAGCTTTAGGCCCATTTGTCATGTCATGTGTGTGGTGTTTTTAGGGTTCCCGAAAAAATATGCTACTCTGATTTTTGTTTTTCCATTGATCAAATTATTATCATTACCAGCCCTTAGGAGTAAAATATCGAAAATACGACATGGCTTTTTTAATAGCTGTGTATTTTTCGGCGAATTTCTGATCTTAAGTAATCATATTTTTATAGGAAGTCTTCAAATGAGCCAGTACCTAATGATCCAGTGATTATTGTCATCAGATGACTTCTTATAAATATCACAGTTTATCTACATATTTTATGGAACGGTAAGTTTTAATATTCTGTATTACCTACCTACTACCATGATGAGTTGCTGACGAGTCAATTTAATAGAAACTCATGGTAAGAATAGAACAGAAAACCTTTATTTGTCACACACACGAACAAAGCACAATACGATATAAGAAGAAGAATCTAGCGTAGGTATACCTACGTACAAAATAATGACAGACATGGTATACATTCATATACAAATTTACAGTGTATAAAGAAGTACAGTAGCGCCAATAGTGCCTATCTACGTAAACACGGTCCAGTGCATTCTCTAATAGCTCGTCTTAGCTTCCAATTTCCGTCTGTCACTCCAGTGCATGTGATATTAGGCGCTGTAGGAGGCATTGTGTTCAAACGCGTGGACGTACCTCTGTCTTCCGGCCTTTGTGTTCGGTCAAGTGGTTTCAGGTACACAGAGATTCGTAGATTCTGGATTACTCATAGGCGACATCAATACATCAAAATTTATCGTGATTAAAAACTCTCTTGTACACCTTTCTTTGTCTTCGGCCGAAAAAATACCGTACTTAGCTGAAAAACCGAATGAAATATCAGTTATTTTTCTATTAGTCAATATTTCATTGATGACTACAGTACCCTTGCATTGTCACACCTTCACAAAGTCAACAAAGGCTTCGATTTCGCGAAAAATCGTTATGTTGACTCAGATAGGGCTGCGAATAATAAAAATGTGTTGCTTCCTGTGATTCAGACTATTACGGCGTTTCCTGCGCGATCCAAAGTTAGCCAACAGTTTTTGTTCAACCTTTTTGCTCGTATATTTTGATTGAACTCCCTTTAATTGGTTTGGACAACGAATTTTGCAATGTAAGTTGCTATCTAGTTTTTATATTTGTTACTTTTCTATTATTAGGTATTTTTTTTATGGCATGAGCGTCATCAAGTTCTTTACTTCCCAGACAGATAGTAGTTATAATTAAATTTTTACGTAGAAAAACTGGTAAATTTGTGGATCAGTGGTAGTCTTACTATCAGTAAGTCTACTGGAAAGAAAAATCCCAGTAGACTTACTGGTAAGACCACTGGGAACGCCCGAATGTTTTAACATTGTCACTGCAAAATCCTTCTGATACCAAGTCGCCTAAAGACATTCACCAGACGATATTAAGATATCTTTACTGCGACATTACACGGTAGACTAGCATTAGCATATAAACATGCAATAGATCACGCCTGTCACCATACAATGTGCTTCCACGCTTCCTGAGCAGGCATTTCGTATGCAACGCTGTTCTGTGACATCCGATAAGCTAATAGCTGTATTATGGTTATTAAATATTAATGTGGCTATTGACTCGAGTCCATAAATTCCGATATTACGAGTATTAATTATATGGGTCATCTCATCTGTGTCAGAAGTGTCTGTGTATTTATTTAATTAATTATATTTTAAAGTATCGAAAGATAAGTTGTAGTAGGATTTTGCTTCTTATCTAAGAGTATTTTACATGGTCCGAAGACGCCACAGTAGTTTTCTCTTTTATTGGCTACCCCTGTGTCTGACCTTCCTATTATCTTCTATAAAGCTTTGTAATTAAGCTCAAATGCAATACTTACCTACATCCTTCTAAGTATATCAAAATCGTCTGCCTTCCCTTGCATTTTCTTTGATTTTCTTTGATATTCACTATCTTTATTACTCGGGGCATTGCCCATACATATCAGAAATCCATATTTTTTACTCGGAAGTCAATCATTACTGCCACCACGTATTCCCCGCTATCTCTTTGAGTCACTCGTCCTGTTGCCCTTATCAAGAGTTCGTAATAGAATGCGTGATGCGCATCAATGATTACAGATTGGTTATTACAATGCACTTCGTCTTTCTGTTTAGTATAAGAATTGCTTTCGGATATCGCAGACGTGGTTTGATTCATGTTGAGTCCTGACTTTGATGTTACCTTTACCTATCTATAGTTATTTACGAAAATCTTTATATGTTTATAAATATTTAACCATTGAATCGCCTACACAGACTTGTTAGCCTGAGGTTCCTAACCGAATTTATCAACTTCTATATCTTAATTTAGTGTATTCTCATAACAATAGACATAGGTAAAGTCAAGTGTATGTGCGAAAAAAATCATTACCAAAAAGTGAAGTGTTGAAAGAGTGATCACCGAAAATGGTTATGGAACCAACCCAACAGAACGGGCGATTCTGGCCTCTGTCCCCTCGCTTGTGGCGTCGAAGCAACGAGTACTCCAGAGTAGTATTCGAGCCTCGAAGACCACCGACGTCACCAATAGAAATCCGTAAGAAAGGTGACGATACACCGGATTTGCTTAGATCAAGAAGTTTCATAAACGACAAGCTTGATTGGGAAGATAAGTTCGAGAAACCAGAGAAGAGATGGAGTGTGGATTCAAAGAAGCCGCCGATTAAGGAAGTGAAGAAAACTGAGGAGGTGGTGAAGCTTAGAGTGAAGAAACAAAGGCAGCCGAGACCGAATAGCCTGCAGCTGTTACTATGCCCATCCAGCTCGGGACATTACAGCAGCAACACCTGGAGATACACCAGAGTCAGGTCAAGAAGGTTTGTTTTTAGCTTATAAATAATACAAATGGATGCAAATAGGTGACTAATTTATCGGAGAATTCAGGAACTTATTAATAACTGCATGTTTTGACATACACAACTCATGAGAAGGAGCCTGGTAGTCTTTCTACCATATTAAATTATGGAACGGCCAACCAACTGTGGTACTACCTGGGGGGTTAGCATCAACGATTTTTATTACTACTCAAGTTCTGTCAAAATCAACATCTGAAATGAAATGTTTATTGTTGTTCACAAAAATAGCATAAGACCATGATGTTCCTGGCTCCCAAACTAGGATTCCCTGTGCTATGGGAAGCCAGGTCTTTCGTCCTTAAGACTATTGCAGATGTACCTCCCCGTCCATAATGTCATCCGGCTTGCTGCCCGCACCATGCCGAAATCGACATCAACGACCTTATTGTTCTATTTTTGCCAAAAATATAGTTTATGGTGACTTTGACCCCTCGCTCACTGTCGTTTATGGGCCACCTGTCGTTTACTACGAAATCTAGACGTTCAGTTGTCCCCGTTGATTATCTACCCATAAGGGGGACAAAGGTACGGAAATTTGAAGCCGTTCTGTTGTCCCCGTAACGGCGACAGGGTCAACGGGGACAACGGACCTACAGCAGATGTAATGCCTCGTGTGCCTGTAATTACACTGATTATTTCCTTTCACATTGGAACACAGACCTCTGGTTCCGAATTTGCCAGCCGCAGGATACTCATAACCCATATTGCAACAACAATAACCTTAACTTTATCGAATATAATCGCAAGTTTTACTCAACTTCACAAGTGTTTTATTGACTTTACATTCTAAGCCTAATCCTTATTGTTTTGTGGTTTATACATGGTTCTCAACCTCGTCAACGATTTTAATCTCTACCATTTGTGCATGTTAATTTTATGAGCATCGTCCTCGTTTCGTCATCTGTATGTGGCCTTAACTGCATTCCGTCTTGCATCATTCGCTGCATGTCCAGCTATTTATACGCGGACATTGATCTATATCCCGTGGATTTGGGAAACACTACATTATTAGAAAACTCAATAGCTATTTTTATTGTCACTTCAGCCTAGTAATTCGAATACATAGATATAAATCACGTCTTTTTCTCGACAGGCCGGACTTCTGTCTGCTACGATCCCTTCAGAAATATGTTCGATGAAAATGTGGTCGAATCGAAATACACCCTTTCGATTCGACCACATTGATTAATACACTCACCGGCACGGAGTTTAAAATAAAACTAGGTTTACCTTATTTTATTCATTACAATTGGGTTTAAGGGCAAAATAAAGTTTGGGTGAAATTCCGTGCCGGTGAAGTCGTAAAATTCATTATCTATCAACCGTTTTCAAGAGCATATTTAAATGACATTGCCACATTTCAATGGAGCTTTGCCCCACCTTTGGTCACCTACGTGACCATTGAAGCTTCATTTTGTTGGGGACTTATTACAGGTTTCATATTGCATAATCATAATCAGTAGGAGTTGCGAGAGTAGTAGAAAATGATAATAAAGACAAGGAATAATTCGCTTCTATTTCTTACTATTTTCTGAATTCCTAATTAAACTGTTTTTTCGACTCGCATGTTGTACAAAACTTTATTTTAAACCAATAATTTTAGTAAAAAAACGGAGATACTTTTACATTTATTCATTATCTTGTTCATCATGCGGTTGATGGTGGGGCAGAATTTGGCATTGTCATTTAGTATTGTTTTATCGCAATTCCATTCTTATCTTATTACCGTTATCAGGATATTTTGCATTTCATAACGTTTACTCATATAGACCCCACACCGCATAACCTACCTTGTCAAGGCATTACAATTAAGGGCCAACGCACGCCTCAGATAAGAGGGTGTTGTCATTGCCTACCCACTCACCTCCCACGCACAACATATGTTGTGCAATGGATCTTTGTGAAAACATTCCAATTAATTGGCTGGTGGCTTATTGAAATAAAAGTTTTGAGCAATCGGACCCTTAATAAGGCTTCGAATTTTTAGTGGATTTCAGTTGGCGTCAGTTCTTTTCTGTATGAGCTGGACAATGGCCATTCATTTATTTATTTTCTTAATAGACTCGACAGATCGTCATTTGCCAATGTCATGTTACAGAAAATTCAATGTATAATAGTCTTCTATCTTCCTCCAGGGGAGTCGCCGTAGCGTCATCACCCTGGGTAGCTTTTTTATTGCTGAACGATCGAGTTTGTATTACCAAATCCAGTAAAATTAAACCACCGTCTAACCTTTAAGTCGCGTTAATCGCTACGAGCCAAGGTTTTTTTCAAAGTTGTCAAACAAAGCCAATATCCTTCCTTCTGTTTGTCAATTTAAATTTTACGATTGATTAGATTTATAAACCACGTTGGCCTTGCCAAAACCCAGTAGAGCCTTGTCCAATAGAGACCATGAAAATAAAATTTGTCACCGCCTTTTCTATGAATGAATAACCATATAATAATATACATACATTATATACTGTGTTATTTTGCATAATAAATTAAGACTACCACTGTACAGTGTACGTCAGTCTAAGTCTAGAGAAAGGTATAAAAGGGGCCTCAATAAGGTGGATATTTTCTTAAGAACTATTTTACCGATTGTAAAAGTTATTTTCCCAGTAAATAGTTTTAGAGTACACATTTTGTAATTGTAAAGAATTTTTAAAAATCAGTCGTGTAGGTACGGTGGAACACAGAAAGGTGAACAGTTTTTAAGGTTGAGATTTTCTCAAAAACTACTTGACCTATTGCAAAAAAGAATTCACTGTTTGATAGATAAAAGTTAGAACTATGTATCTGTAAAATAATTATTAAATTCGGTTCAGTAGTTTTTGAGAAAATCTCAACCTTATTGAAACCCCCTGTATCCTTATCTCTGTCTTCGACTGTAATATCTGAGAAAATCTCAACCTTAACACCTCCTGTACACCTTTCTATATACCATGGAGTAATGAATTAGATAGGAGTTGGCCAATCGAACTGAGTCGTTTGTCACCTGGTGAGTCGTGAGTACGTGACCCACTATGACGGCCTTATTAGATCGACACCAAATTTTGCATGTATGCAGCTAGGATCCCGGAGTATGTAACACATAGGCTACCTTTTACCATGGGAAAACAACTGGCGGACTACATCATGCAGAAGCAAGCACAACAATAAAACGATAATTATTTATTTATTTATTTATTAGCACAACAATAAAACGATAATGAACGATTGCTATTCTTATAAAGCCAACGATATTTAACGAACGGCCGACGGTTGGTTGTCCGTTATTATATTGTTTACGTGCCATGAATTGGGTATCATTTGCATTCTTTGGCACAGTCAACGAATAGGCGCCTAAACTCCGCCACACACGTCATACGAATAGTTCTCACACTCTTTTCTTTATAATAATAATCTTTATTTATTTCGAACAACAGTGGTCCATATATTGTTAGTATTGCTTATTAAGTATATGTTAGTCATTGATCTCCTATAAACAACTAGATCCACAAAGGTCTTACTAAAACAATTTAAAAAACGTCCAAATAAGGGTCCATTGTTAACGTCCAAATAATGTCCAATAAAGCAAATGAGGGTCCATTCATCCGTTTGGACCTTCTTTGCGCTCGGACATTTTTAGAAGGCGGACTGTGTATCTAGTTGTTTATAGGAGATCAATGATGTTAGTAAACAAAATAGTCTTCGATAAAATAAAATAAAAACCGGCCAATCGCGAGGCGCACCGAGACTTTCGTGCAACGCAACTTAACCCCGTAACTTTGCTCTTGATTATTTTTTTTGTAATAACGTTTTGTTGTAAGTAGTTTTTGTAATAACAAATTTTTTTTAGGTATGTAATTTTAAATGACATTGCCATATTTCAATAGAGCTTTACCCCACCTACAAAACTACAAGACCATTGAAGCTGTACCTATCATTTTGTTGGGGACTTATTACAGGTTTTATATATCATAATCACAATCAGTAGGAGTTGCGAGAGTAGTAGTACAAAACTTTATTTTAAACCAATAATTTTAATAAAAAACGGAGATATTTTTACATTTATTCGTTATCTTGTACATCATGCGGTTGATGGTGGGGCAGAATCTGGCATTGTCATTTACAGTTTTCGGAATTTTTCCTTTAAGTAAGTACTTGTGCTATAAAACCTAGCTTCTTGTCGAATTTCTTGTACTATTTTTCACCAAGAATCTGACTTGAGGCTCACCCTCCAGCCATTTAGTTGTCCGGCAACCGATCGGTTGAGATGTTCGATCTTTGCTCATAGATGTGCCTGACAACCGTCTCACGTGTCACGTAGTCTATATTAGGCGCAATGAGTCAGAGCGAAGGAACGATTTTCAAGTTCATTGAACACGAAGATTTCTCGATTACATCGTAAATGTGATCGTCCCGTTCGACGTGAGGGGTCTTTTGTTTATAAACATTCGATGTGTTTGTTTTCCTTTCTATGTCTATGTTTTTAATGTCTCAAGAAAAAAGTTATCTCCGTCTCATTCAGGAACTAAGACCGACGATATTCCTGAACTGTACTGAATTCGCAGTCTGTCAGATTTCAAACAATTTTGACAGTTGTAAGAGTGAGCTCACGCTAAAATCGAGCTTAAAACTGTTTATGAATACTTTAAAGACAATTTTGAGGGTGAGCTTGTAATCAATATTGTCTCTAAATCTTGTTCATTGACAGTTTTATTTAGATATTTAATAGATTCTGCAAAAAAAAATTAACCAAAGGGTGAAAAAAAATTTGTAAAAATTGTTTTTTTTGTTTTTTGAAATAATTGTATTTTTCCGCAAAAATCTGAATTTTACAGGACATGAGCATAGGTAAAATAGTTGAAGCTAAACCAACTTTTTAAACTGATATCACCACAGACACAAGTGTCGCCGCGTTATGAAGACTAGTCTAAATTAAAATTGCGATAAATCGCGACTGCCGCCGATCGTGACTTGAATATTCATGGGCATCAAATATTTGTATAAATATTAATGCGACTGCAGCCGGGCGAATTTGTCTGCAGTCCTATGGCCTGTCCGTTTTAATTAAAAGATGGAACGTTCCGTTTTACCGGCTATAAGTAGAGTCGGGTATTGTATACAAAATAGAAAATACGTGGTGATTATGTTATGCGTTTTCTATTTAAACTAAATTTGGCTTTTTAAAAGTAAGGGCAGCAATAAGGCATCCATTTTAGACCTGTAAAAATTCAGTTTTATTTAAAACTTTCGCCTAATATTTAGATAGTAGTACAGTGCGCGAGGCGTAATCTCAGGTTTACATTTGTATGAGTGATAGCGGTACAAGAGGTGAAGCGGCAGGGTGTATTTTGTTGCGTTTGTCTTTGTATGCGTAGGACGCGTCGCGCCTCAGGCCGAATATCACTCTACACTATCTGTGTACTCTCACACAAATGCAAACCTGAGCTTACGCCTCGCGCACTTGTAACACATTGATTTTATTACTTCTACTAAAACCTTGTTTGTGTGAATCTTGGCATCTCTATTCTAGTGGTTATTTAGTTAGGTATTCGATTCGATTGATAGTTTCATAAATGAAGTCTATGGTTAGAATCATCTTATTATGGTACAGTCAAAATAGAGGAAAGTATACAAGGGTTGAGATTTTCTCAAACTACTTGACCGACTGTAAAAAATATTTCAATAATAAATAGAACTTCACTATACTTCAAAATACAGTAATTTTTGATAAAATCTTAACCTTAATGAGCCCTATACTTTTCTCTATTTTAGATCTTACTAGGAAGAGTTTATGAACCAATTTGACTTGTAACAAAATGATATGTAAGTATTTATATTTTGTAGGATATATTGCGATAAATTGAGTAAGTTTGTTCTGAACTGTAGCAATTGCTAACATTCTGTACAAGCCGGCAGCTAGACAAAACGACCTACAAATCCCGAATACAGTTTCGAATCGGCATTTTCACAATTTCAATTTTTATTCCTGCCATAAATTATCCATGCTGTTTTGGCATAATCGAAGAGTTATGCCCGCGCTTGCTTTAACGGGTTTTATCTATTTTATCGATTTTATGAGCTGTCGATGCATAGAAAGCTGTTTTAATAAAGAATGGTCTGATGGGCCAAAAGTTTTGCTTGGTTCTTCATAAAAAATAGGGTCATTGCGACGTTAAAGATACTTAAATTGCGAACGCTCCTTATTTTTACATCTAGTTTTTCTAGGACTTACATATTTTACCGATCCAGATTCAGAAACCTATATCTCTTTATTGCAAATTGTGTATACAGGGTGTAACGTAAAGGGTATATGAAGCCGAAGGGAGGGTGTTCAGTATCGGTAACTGAACAACTTTTGTGCTACGAATTAACGAATTTATTTTTTGACTTTTCATACATTTCGTACCGGTCAGCTGATCGATTTGTATGAGACATTAATTTATTTTTATTTTTTATTTGAAAAGTCGTAGAACAAAAGTTGTTCAGTTACCGATACTGAAACCCTCCCTTTGGCTTCATATACCCTTTACGTGCTGGCCACGGCTGGAAATTTTTCATCATATTTAAATATTTTTGTTCTGCTCTCAAAACGGTGGACGAAACCTAGGCCTAAGAATAAAAAATCTAAGACATTTCATTTCATACCCACCAATCCGCACTGGTTCCGTGTGGAGGATCATGGCCCGAGCAGCCCCGGATCTACGATTTTTTCGAACCGGTGCAAGAACTTGATATAGCGCCCCCTCTCTTGAGCGTTTGATTAACACTAATGTATAATAGGTGGCATTTTTTGTGATCGAAAGAATACTCTTTAACTTTGTACTCTTTATTATCTATTAGCTAATAACTTTTTAAAATTTCCAATGCCGAAAGGGTGTATGTCTCAAATTAAACGCCCTTTTGGCTTTAGGCCGACAATTACCTAAAACCAAAAGGGCATATATCTTGAGAGACGCCCTTATGGCATCAGTACATCAAAATTTTTTATTTTTGCAGATCTTTACGTTCTAAACGATTTTAAGAACAATGGCAAAAATAAAAAAAATTATACGCCCTATCTACTTGCTGTACTACGCCCTTTTGGCATTTGGCACGCGATATGCTAATTGCTAAACGACAATGAAATCTAGGAAGCATGACGATTGGTCCGATTTCCATTTCATAGAAAATTTGCTCCTGCATGCCCGTAACCATTCAGGAGCCGATCGAGGGTTAACGTCATAGATTGCTCCAATATCGCTCCTGCCGCAGGTGTGTGTGTAGAAAACCTTTAGGATTCGTTCATATATGAAATTACGATGTGTTCAAAAGCCAACTGGGCGGTTTAAAATCAAATGAATAATCGATAGAACTATGTCGCACTGGATGCTTCGTGAAACAAGTTTTTTTTTTCGAAGTAAAACTTCGTTAGGCGCAGTATGTATGAGAGCGAAAAATTTGCTACAAAAATATTTTTAAACTGATACACGCACTCGTATTTTTAACATATTATATTATGATTTTGGCGCCCCCTGAAACTGCCGCCCGGGGCAGGTGCCCCGGTTTGCCCCCCCCCTAGATCCGGGGCTGGGCCCGAGCTCTCTCAGTATAAGGTAAGGCCCAACAAAGACAAATGGGCTCCTAATGGTTATTGCTTGAATGACACAATCACGACTGATTGCCGATACGTTATCGTCCTTATTGCGTTCGCGATAAAGGTCAATAACACAGTGCTAACAACCTCAACAGCCTACAGGTGAATCACGCCTTCTAGCACGTTAGGACATGCTCCAACGACCTACAAACTGACACACCTACACCACTTGACCTACACACTTGCGCTTTTATACAACCACAAGCAAAGATTTATCAATAACTAAGTAGGTAATACAAGATGTCCCACGGATAGACGATATACCGAAAACCAGGGGTCGGCGACATCAATATCTACCCATTGAATGCTAAATAGGGTCATCTGAAGGTTTCCGAGTTACTTCATTTTAAAAGATTTTTCGGAAATGTACCGTGGAACACAGAGAAAGGTACAGTAGGGTTATTAAAGATGAGATTTTCTCAAAAACTACTAGACCTATTGCAATAATTATTATTTCACTGTTAGAGAGATAAAAGTTAAAACTATGTACTGTAAAAGAATTATTAAATTCGGTCCAGTAGTTGTTGAGAAAATCTCAACCTTATTGAGGCCCCCTGTGTACTTATCTCTGTCGTCGTGTACTTTGTTGTACCAAAACTAGCACTGTGCAAAAACTAATCAGTGAACTTGGCTGATATTTGGTATAGACATACCTTGCTAATGTACCTACAAGATAGTGTACCTATCACTTTAAAAAAAAATTCCACGATTACAATAAAAAAAAAATCATCAAAATATCTCAGGATACTCCAAAAACGGCGGCGACTTCATGAATATTGTGAATTAAATGAAATACATAAGACATGTCCATAATTGTAAAAACTACCTACATATGTATTCACTTGTAATACTGTGAAATTTTTTAATTCGTTACGTCACTGGAACTTCTTATTTTAAATTTTTTTATGGGGACAGGTCGAAGAAGTAACAAAATATCTTTTGTTATGGAAACTATACCAAATCGTCAAATGATATGATGAGTGATGAGATAACCGTTATATTTTAGGTATATCTAGATAAATACTACCATACAACAGATAAACACCACATACATACCATGGCACATGTCATTGAACCCTATCAACGTCTAACTCGGCTAGATGTATGTGTATTTGCTGCCCCATTCCCCGGACATAGTTCCGGACCGGACGTTTTAATTATCCGTACACGGGCGGTCCTGGAGAGTCCGGCTCTTTACCGCAGTGGGGGGCCAACACTAGAGGATGATTGGATTGGGATACTATTGACCGAAAGTTCGGTTGACCGAAGATTTGCCGACAGGTTCAACTACTTACTTACTACACATCACATTTATATCACTTTGAAAGTTTTCTTTGCCTTTCATTGTAATAAAAAGTATATGGATGTACCTACTACTATACTAGCCTCTCTAATCTCAATATCATGTCATTGGCGGTCACCCATCCAGGTAGAGACCGCGCCCAACGTTGCTTAACTTGTACGATCGTTTCCACTCGCACTATAAGTCAATCTATTTTTGCGGGAGTTTTCTTACGAAAACCTTGGATATGAAATTCCAAATATTCGGTTTCGATCACACAACCGTTCGTCCTTTATTAATCCCTTTTGTCAACCCTTCCCCTGCCCGCGCTGTCCGTTCCACCCTTGCCCACCCCCTCACGCATCGATCTGCATTCGGCGCATGCAAATGCACCTGTATGCATATGCAATTGTAGCACGTATGTACAATGCAATTACCTACGCATAATTTGAGAAGATAAGGGATGATTTAATTGGATGTAATTGCTTGCTACCTAGATTTATGGCTTGTAGCGATAATAACTGCTAAACAATGGCTTATTTGACAGTTTGTGTGATGAAATCTAGGGGAAATCTTTAAACCATGCCTTAAACCTAACTTACCAGCCAATACTTAAGTATGTTAATTACTCTTTGCTACCAGCCTACTTATAAGCTTAGCATTTTTATTTTTTAAATTCTAGCCTAGCCAAAGGAGGTTTTCCGCATGACATGCACCGCGAGAAAATCTCCTTGGATCCTAACTCAACCGCAGTAATTAGATGCTGGCCGGTGTTTGTTTTCTTTTCGACCAGCATCCTAATTAGTTATCCAAGGAGGTTACAGCTGTACACAATGACGGTCATATTTTTATTGTCGCCATTTTGGTCACATTTCACATATACCCACATACTATTTTTCGAGTGAACACTTACTAAGAAAATATTTATTTTAATTTGTCCGAATGTCCATGAAGCGTTTCTTCCGTGTGTACTCGGTAATGTTATTCCTAGCTAGACATAGATAATAATTACAAAGTGTTATCAAACTGTTTTCAACTCTACTTGGATCTATCTTCTGAAATAACTATACCCCTGCAACATCCACTTTGTAAATTGGGTAACTAAAAGTTATGTTAGAGCACGTTAAAGTTTGCGCTCAAGTAAAATCTGCATGCAACATTGTTTGCAAACTTACTTACAAACTGTACTGCAATATGCCGCAAAGCCTTCTACATACTGTATAACTCTAAGATAAACTTACATGGAGCTTCATTCAAGAACTACTTGACCAATTGTTAAAAATCTTTCAGTAGAAAGCAAATTGTAGGTCATCGGCCAAATAATTAAAAAAAAAAAAGATCCCTAATAACTAATAACTTATCTCTCTACGCTAATAACCCTCTGTATAACTTTTAAAAAAGGCATACCTACGTGCTTTTAGCTAATAATTTTGAATAGAATAGAAGCTTTTAAGTATAGTGTTTACGAATTAAATCACTGACGTTTTCCCGCATTTTTACACTCAACCGTACGAAACGAATAGCTGGATGAGAGCTGGATGCTGGCCGAAAAGAAAAAGAAACAGTTGGCGTTTCTACAAAATGGTGTACCTAAATAATTTTATTTTAGTGGTAGCTTATTACCGAATCTGTAACTAATATTGAATTGAACACCACATCACTTTACTTCTGGTGGATCTTGAGTTATAAGCAGACAGACAGACTTTGAAATTATAAATATAAAAAAATATTTAAACAATGTTTAGTTCTTAAATCAGTACTTTTATCTTGAGTGTGTGGTTCTTTTAAAATTATTATTAAATTTTAGTTAAGTACTTAAATGCGTTAATGTGGCTAAACTTTATGGATTTTTTTATAAATATTTAACTTCGACAGTTCGACAAACGCGTTTAAAAACTTAAATTTTGATGTGCAAGATTTTAAACATGTTTAGAGATTTAAATCTGTTTAGGATTTCTTTAACAGTTAAACAATATTTAAGAACGTTTCGTAAGTCGCCTTAAGGGCCATGAACATTAGGTACAGTTTAGTTTAGGTTAAAAATGTTGTGTAAGAGGTATTTTTACGGTGAGGCTGTCACATTATAGCTTTGATTGTTTTCACGCCCTTGTAATTAGCTGCCGTTGACGGCCATTGTTCTGCAGCAACGAGTAAACCGTTACATTGTACAACAGCTTGACTAATCGACAAAGGGGTTAGCTAATTAGTTGTGGTGCAAACTAAAATAGTAATTTTGGCTTTCGTAATTTTCGGGAAAGAACAAATAATTCCTCAACACAGATTGGCAAAAAGTTATTATGGTGGCACTTCACTTGGCTATCCGTATTCGCTATTGGATGTTTGTTGTATTTGTATGTACTTGACGTACATACAAATAAGACGAATGTTTTGTCAAGAATACCAACCACACATGGCAATTATTACAAATACGCAAATGCGAAGCCAAGTGAAGTGCTACCATTAGTGTATCTGCTGCGATCCTGTTACACTCGCCATCGGCTTGCTATACTCGCTATCAACTAGTGACGCAGCGATACTCGCTCATCAATCAACTATAAAATATATGTCGCTGAGCGAGTATCGCTGCGTCTCTTTTGTTTACACGGAATGTATTATCTATTGTACGTTTCTTTTTTGTTTCTTTTCCGTTTGATGACCGTTCTGTGTTGTTACAGCCATGAGCCTGAGTGCGGCGGCGGACGTTGCGGCGAGGGACCGCTAGCGCGCGCCATGCAGCCCGCGCCGCCGGGCGGCTCGCCCAAGAGACACCCGCCGCACTCGCAACACTCACATCGTAAGTACAGGATCATTGTAACATAATTAATAGATTAGGGGCTCCTCTACTTTCATTTCTTATAAGGCTGTGTCTCCACTAAGGTGGCGGAGCCGAGCGGTGCACAATTGAAAATTCACAATGTTTGAAATCTGTGTTGGAAATGTTTGGCCAAATCATGCACTGCTGAACATAGAAATGTGTGGATTGACATTTGCTAAAGTAAAAGTAAATGCCAATCCTATAAGTTTTCTTTATATTCTACTAGCGTTAACGAAAGTCACTTGGCGAGGGGGTCTCAACCAGGTCTCAACTCGTATAAGTAGGTGTGCTCTTAGGCACAAATATTTTTTTTTGTAAAATCTCTGTAAACACATGCAACCAAATCCTATTAACAATTTCTCACAATCCCTTATCTTATGTTGGTCCAGTCTAACCCCCATGGGTCGTCGCTGACGTCACAGTTCAATCAATGTAGCTAACGAAGCCGGAGAAACCCTTCCAACCATGAAGCAATTAACCGCCGATGGAGTTAGCCATATTTACATCGCAGACACCGCTCTTCCATGATACTCATTTGTTTTTCCATTGTTCGAATTTTCAATAGAAGTCGAACATATAAACACAGATGTCTCTTTCTGACGTATGATAGTGACAATAAAAGCGGAGACCGGGAGGGTTCCCGGTCTCCGCTTTTATTGTCACTATAGAGACATCTGTGTTTGTAAGTTGTCACTATAAGCCGCAACTATTTTTACTAGCGCTCCAGTCCGTCAATGTCTGATTTTTGCCGAAAAATCGTATATTTGACAAGACTTCAGCGCCTAACTAAAAAGGACTTGCAGCTAACCTGTTGTTACAGAAGTTAGTTCCGTAGACAGGTAGAATTTAGAATGTAGTAATTTAGAATAGATTAGATATTAGAAATAATAAGATGAGATAGTATAAAAATAGGTTTATTAAGAAATAGTGCTCAGGGTAGTGGGTACTAGGTCGGTCTAGATCTTTAGCCTAGGTTGTAAATTGGGTAGGACTGGCCTGCTCTGTGCCGAGGGTCTGCAGGGCAGCCAGTCGAGGCTCCGTAGAGTTGTAGAAAGTGTGTAGTAACTGGAACTAGATCTGGAGCTGGAGTGTTCCACTGGATCTGGAGTTGGATCTTCTACTGGATCTGTAGTTGGAGTGTGCCCACTGCACTCCGGAATTCCCAGAGCTGGATCTGGAGTTGGAGCTTAAATTATTTATTTATTTATTACAACTACAATATCTTCACAGGTATCCCCAATACGATAATGTATGCACAGTCATTTATATAATAGTCTTAAAATATACTTTATACTCTCTCCATGTAGCCCAGCGTAATTTATTCCTACATGCTCCCGACACTAATGAGCGCTTTTGCCAGATCTTTTTATGTCCGAGATTTTTATTTGGTATCTGATTTAAGCGCCGACGATCGTAGCATAAAACGTGTACCTATAAATTGGTATATAGCTTTTATTTATTGATCATTATCTGTTTATTTATGGCAGACGTTTCGGATAAGTAGGTACAATATTGGAAACTATTATTTTTGAAGTCTTTAAGTGTACTTATACGTTATTTCTTAAGATTCATGTTCGACTGGCAAGTGGGTTAAAATAATAAACTAGCTGCGAGCCAAAACCATAGTATAATAGTACTACGGCGGGGGTTTCCACAATGTAACTTCAGTTACCTTACCATAGTAAATTCGCCCGCTAGCATATTTTCTGAAAAAATACTCAAAATCTACTTTCATCTACCCACAGACCACTTACCTCATAGACCTGTAACAGGAGCCCGTGTCTGCCCGCACATGAGCGCACCATTGTTTCGCGAGATATACGTGTCACCTAGAGATATTATCGACATGGACACATCTCTTTAATACGGCACCCCTGTCCCCCGCCTCGTCTCTATGCGCTCATCGTTGACAGAATTTTTCGCTTGCAAATGTCAATGCCAGATTCTGCCCCACCATAAACCGCAACTTGTACATAAATGTAAAAAATAACGAATAAATGTAAAAATATCTCCGTTTTTTATTAAAATTATTGGTTTAAAATAAAGTTTTGTACAAGTTGCGATTCGAAAAAAACAGCTTAATTAAGAATTCAGAAAATAGTAAGAAATCGAAGCGATTTATTCATTGTTTTTGTTATTCTTCTGTAGGAGTTGCGAGAGTAGTAGAAAATGATACTGATTATGATTATGCAATATGAAACCTGTAATAAGTCCCCAACAAAATAATAGGTACAGCTTCATGGTCACGTAGTTTTGTAGGTGGGGCAAAGCTCCATTGAAATGTGGCAATGTCTTTTGTACCGATTTCATGTCTATTGGGTAAGTGGTATGTGCATCTACATACCAGTGCAAGAATTTTACAAATTGGTCAAATGGTTTTTGAGTAAATCTCAACCTTATTGGGACCCCTATCAGTATACTTATCCTTGTCTTCGTGTGTGCGTGTCCTCAGCGCCGCCACCCAGTGACCAGTCCACTCTGAAAGTCCACCTGCCTAACGGTGGCTTCAACGTGGTGCGGGCGTCGGCGGAGGAGGATGTGCGCTCGGTGCTCCGGTGCCTCGCCACGCGGCTCGCCACCGGGGACCGGGTCTACGCGTCGTGCTACGCGCTGCGGGTTAGGCGGCTTACCACGGGCAAGGTAAAGCTTTACTACTGTCTTATGCTGTTAATCATAAACCTAGCTAAACCTCACTTCGCTTAAATCTTGTTGCTATCTCTTTCACACTCCGTTAAAAAAGATTAAGATAGAAAGGGACAGGTGGCCTAACTTTAAATCACGTGTATGAATACGCGCCTTGATGTATATTCTGATGTACAGTGCGACTAGGGTCTTTTGACACATGGTGACATCCAAAAGTCGGGAGCGGGTCTACGCGTCGTGCTACGTGAAAATAACCTGTTCATCATTGTGAAAATAAGGAGATCCGATCTAATAATGCGAAAATAAATATTCAATAATCACAGTACAGCTTAAAATGTTATATTAGAGTAGGGTAGTTTTGTTTATAAAATAAGACACTTGATTTGGGCTTCGGTCTACATACGTATAATCTGTTGCAGACCCGTTGGATCCATCAGGACACGCCTGTGTCCGAGCTGCTGGCGAAGTGGCCGGCCAGCGAGTGGCGGCTCGAGCTGCGCGTGCGCTACCTGCCAGCCAACCTGCGCGACCTGTGCGACTCGGACAGGGTCACATTCCACTATTACTACGACCAGGTAATACACATCGACCTATTTTGACATTGAGTTTTTTAATTAGATAAAAACGGGAATTACCGTGTTAAACATTAATTTATTAATGTCTCGATATTTCGACAGCATTGCAGCCATTTTGGTCACGTGTAGACTACTTGTCTACTACGTATGACGTACTCGTGACCATGATGGCTGAAATGCTGTCGAAATATCGAGACATCAATAAATGAATGTTTAACACGGTAATTCCCGTTTTTATCTAATTAATATGTATACAAACCGTGTAAGTTTAAAAAGTTATTGATTTTTTCGTAAAGAGTACTTTTGCCATCGAGTTCTTTTCAGACATAGTTATTTTGCCATCGAACTATTTTGCCCCCGAGCTCTTTTGGTAGAGAGTTCTTTTCGCATTGAGTTCTTTTGGCACTAAAATATTTTTAACTACTGAGATCTTACTACAAAGCTCATTTGACACCATCTTATTTTTGCCATTGAGTTATTTTACCACCAAGTTCTTTTGAAACCGAGTTATTTTGCCCACGAACTCTTTTGCCAGCGAGTTCGTCTAACTAATGGCTTGATTCGACATACCGCTTCGTAGTGTAAGAGTCAGGCTTCACATTTTATTTCAATGTTTTGTTTTTCATTTCAGGTGCGCCATGACTACCTCAACGCCAACCATCCCATGGTGGACCAGGACTTGGCGATACAAATATGTTGTTTAGAAATAAAGTAAGTGACACGTATGACCACACTAACAAGTAGAGATCTCGTACGGACAACAGCAGATCAATGGTAACACTTGCAGTACTATTTTAAAACTTACGACGCAGATAATAAGAACGGTCCAAAGTGTTACACTTTATCTGCTGTTAGCAGTACGATAATGTCACGCTCACCCAAAATTGTTTCAATGAGCGTAATCCGATATAAATTACAGATGTGTGTGAGAACAGGCGACGACGCGGCAGCGTGGACGGAATAGGAGAGACAGTAGGACTCTCCTCTCCGTTCTCGCTCTCGCCTCATCGCCTTTCCAGTACCTGTGACTAAGGACTTTGCATTTGACTGGATTTTTTTCTAATCTCTAGGGGGGGGGGGGGGGGGGGGGGCCTTAGCGAGGCCGTTGCTATGGAGTACTTTGGACCCATCAATGGTAATCATAATTTATACGACTGTGATGTCTTATATTATTTTTTTGTATATTGCAGATACTTCTGTAAGGACATGCAACTGTCTGTGGACAAGAAATCCAACATCGAGTACCTGGAAAAGGAATTCGGCCTACACAAGTTCCTGCCCAAAGCGGTGCTCGAGGGAATCAAGCCTAAAGTGCTCAAGAAAGCGATTCAGCAACAGTTCAAAAAGGTACGCTTTTAATATCATGTCCGATAGGTATGGTTTTTGTTTCATTCAGCGTATCAAGCTTAAAGTGCTAAAGAAAGATTTTCGGCAGCAGTTTAAAGAGGTACTTTTGGCAGCTTCTGGTATATTTTAGCCGTTAATATGTGAATGGAATAGGACAGATGTGCTAGCACTCGCGTTAGCGTTAACGAACGGTGTAACGCCGCGGAACTGTCAAAGTAATGTCAAAGTCGAAGTCAAATTTCTTTATTGCAAGTAAGCACGTTGAGTACATTTTTGCACGTCAATATATTTTTTGAATTTACATTTTTGCAAGGAAAAGGTGCCAACGCTGAGGAGAAAAAGTGGCAAAAAACTCTCAGCAGCACTCATCTTTTAAAATAATGATAATACAATTACTTAATAACTATATAGTTACATAACTATTACTATTGTTAGTAAGTTTATCCCTCATGCGGAACCGGCGATACACACCATTCATTATTATTATTATTAATGGACTCGACAGTTCGTCATTTGCCAATGTCATGTTACAGAAAATTCAATATATTCAATAGTCTTCTATCTTCATCCAGGGGAGTCGCAGTAGCGTCTTCACCCTGGGTAGCCGCGTCTTCTTGTCTTCATCCAGAGGAGACGCATCACTCTGGACGAAGCAGCTTGACAGTCACGTTCACTCCCGAGCTTGTAGCGGGAACTCTTGATAAAAGCTTGAAACTTCAGATCTTGCATAAATAATCCAATAACTTCACCGTACTTGTCATTCGCGAACATTTTCTGATTAATTTAATGTGATATTAATCTCAAAATAACCACTGTAGACAATAAAACAAAAATTATCAAATAATTTCGCAACCGTCGTTTCCCGCCATTTTCAAGATAACCTGCATAAAAATGCATTGTATTTTATTTTATTAATGGACTCGACAGTTCGTCATTTGCCAATGTCATGTTACAGAAAATTCAATGTATAATAGTCTTCTATCTTCCTCCAGGGGAGTCGCCGTAGCGTCATCACCCTGGGTAGCCGCGTCTTCATGTCTTCATCCAGAGGAGACGCCGTAGCGTCAATCACTGCGGACGAAGCCAGCTCGACAGTCACGTTCACTCCCGAGCTCGTAGTGGGAATCTTGACCATGGCGCCAAACTTCAGATTCTGCTTGAATTCTCCAATAACTTCACCATACTGTCATTCGCGAACATTTTCTGATTAATTTAACGTGATATTAAACACAAAACACCCGCTGTAGACATTAAACTGAAAATTATTAAATAATTTCGCAACCGTCGTTTCCCGCCATTTTCAAAAAGCCAAATGCATTGTAATAATGTCACTTTAACTTGAGGTGTCGTTAAGCTGCGTCCGATGCGACGTGTTACCGTGTTACGAAACACCGTAACATCGGATTTAGGGGCGTGGCGTAACAATTTTCCTTTGTTAAATCGTTTACCAAAACATGTTACGGTCTTTCGTAACACGGTAACACGTCGCACCAGACTTGGCTTTAGATTCGTCTTGATTGTAGAAGTGACATAGACTATAAAAATTTAATCAAAACTGCTTAAATTTTTGGCAGTCGGTTATTTAAAAATTAATTTCTGTTTGTTCAAAGCAATGCTTTAAAGATTAAAGTGCAGCCCCCTTACCTTTAACTCTTATAGCAGTATTACTTTCATAATACTTTGTTACTTCGTACAATGTCGATCTTAATAAGCTTACTTTAAAGTCGTCATTGTACGAAGTAACAAAGTTTTATGAAAGTAATACTGCTATAAGAGTTAAAGGTAAGGGGGCTGAAATATATTTAGCCCCAGTTCAAAAGGTAGTTTTGTCAGCTTTTAGTATATGAACTACTAATATAATAGGATAGTTTTTGGTATACTTAAGTACTCTTAATACTTACATAATATATTTATATTTCATCATCATCATCATCATCAGTCTATTTATATTGCCCCACTGCTCGGGCACAGACCTTTCCTTACATCGAGGGAGCTCGGGCCATAATCCACCACGCGGGCCCAGTGCGGGTTGGCGGATTTCACATGCCTTAGATTTTTTTTTCTTCTACGACATGCAGGTTTCATCACGATGTTTTCCTTCACATTTACATTTCAACTATCAATATTATAATATTTTCAGGTGGCAAACCTAAGTGACACGGAATGCATGCAAAAATACTTAGAAACGATGCACACACACTACGGGTATGATCGCGAAACGTTTACGGGAGCACTCGGCACGGGCTGGGCGATACCCGTCGAGTTGGCTATCGGACCTGATATAGGTATGTGACATCTAAGATATTTATTATAATTTGTATGTATAAAATATGCACACACACTCCCACACAGTAATATTATTATTTAAAAGTGTTTTATATTTTTGTGGCTGTATGCATATAGCCTTTTGCTAGTTATCGAGTGAAAAATAATCTTACGCACATTCAGGAATAAGCTTCCCGTCATTTTTGATTATTTGGTCTTCCTATGAGCCCTTAGCGATAAACCTGACGTGGCCTGTGGCTTATGCCATGGCTACGCTGGATTTCGCCATATAAAATCGGTAGTTCAGCAACTGTCAAATTATATCACAGTTTTAGAAATTGTATTGCTAATGGCTCTAGAATAAACTCAGTCTAGACTAGAGTATAATGCCGTTATTCATAAACCTAGTTAAACCTCACTTCCTTTAAATCGTGTTGCTATCCCTTTCACACTTCGTTAAAAAGGTTTAAGATTGAAAGGGACAGAGTGGCTAAACGGTGACGTAACTTTAAATCACGTTTATGAATAGCCTAGAAGTCTACAGATATGGTCCACAGTGCAAGTAATAGTTTTATGTTTAATATATCTAGAAAACATTGACAAAACGAATTAAACTTTTTCTGATCTAGGCTGAATGGCTAAGTAAATAACCATTGCCCTTATTTTTTATTTGCAGATATATCGTACGTGTCGCATAAAGCGGGCGAGCCCCCTACCTATACCAAAATCGCGTCGTTCAGTGACATCGTCGCCGTACAGACACTCAAGTCCAACTGCACGCAACAGTCGCAGACACAGGTCCTTACTATTTTATTTATTTATTATATTAATGGACTCGACAATTCGTCATTTGCCAATGTCATGTTACAGAATAGTCAATATATAAAAGTCTTCTATCTTCCTCCAGAGGAGTCGCAGTAGCGTCTTCACCCTGGGTAGCCGCGTCTTCATCCAGAGGAGACGCCGTACTGTCATCACTCTGGACGAAGCAGCTCGACAGTCACGTTCACTCCCGAGCTTGTAGTGTGACTCTTATAAAAGCTTGAAACTTCAGATCTTGCTCAAATTATCCAATAAATTCACCATACGGTCATTCGCGAACATTTTCTGATTAATTTAACGTGATATTAATCACAAAATAACTACTAGATATTAAAATAAAGATTATCAAATAATTTTGCAACCGTCGGTTCCCGCCATTTTCAAGAGAACCCTGGTCCTTACTATATTACAATACAAAAGTACATTGTGACGTCACTCGTGATAGCGCTTCTCTTATCATTAGGCCATTTCTTCATACTTTATGTGTCATGGCTTGCAAGTGTTTTGAAATTAAATGTTAAATACATCGTATTGTTTTGGAGAACAAAAACTGATCAAAAATGGCGACATAAAACTTTTAAGTAAAATAATAATTGGAACAAATTGACAGCAGGATAATATGATCTTGTAAGGGTTCCGTTGTTCCTTTTGAGGTAAGGAACCTCTAAAAAAATCTAAACAGGTATCCAAACTGTCTAGTCCAGAACTTTATAAGTAAATAGAAGATGCATTGTTTTTAATTTCAGACTGGGTCTTGTGGCAAGGCAGCGCTACAGTTAAGGGTGAAAGGTGCCACGGAGACCTTAACTATAACGTGCAGTAGTGCTGAGGTTGGTACCGACAGATAAAGTGGAATTCTTCATTTTTAGTTTGATCTTTTAAATGGATAGTTTGCACTTTAAAATGGATAGTTTCCTCTTTAAATGGATAGTTTCGTCTTTAAAATGGATAGTTTGCTCTTTTAAATGGATAGTTTCCTGTTTAAAATGGATAGTTTTCTCTTTAAATGGATAGTTTGCTCTTTAAAATGGATAAGTAGTTTACTCTTTAAAATGGATAGTTTCCTCTTAAAAATGAATAGCTTACTCTTTTAAATGGATAGGTTGCTCTTTAAAATGGATAGCTTTCTCTTTAAAATTGATAAGTTTTCATTATAAAATGGATACTTTGCTCTTTGACATTGTATACATTCATTCAAAACGTTCCTAGTGTCTATTTTCAATGTGGAAAGTTGGAACCTATTCTTTTCATTAATTCGTACTTATCTACGTACATTATGTACTTTTTTTAATGTATGAACCGTCCAACGCCTTGGGACATGTCCAGTAATGTTGTGGCATAAATAAATAAATATGCCATTGCCATTGGCAAAATACAATAGCTGTCGAATAAATAAACTGTATATATGGTTCCAGGCTGCAGAAAGCTTAGCAGACCTGGTGGACGGATACTGTAGACTTGTTACTGACTCTCAGACATCACTGTGGAACAGAACGAGTAAGTATTTAACGTTTTAATTAAATAACTATCTATGAAGTTAGTTGACGAATTACATCGTGTAATTTTATGTTTTCTTTGTTCACTAGCTACCGTATGGAAACAACTCAATTGTCAGTGCAAAAGTAAGTGGATTATTATATACGTAAAGTCGACAGCACATCAATGGTAACACTTGCAATGCGATTTCAACTGTTATGGCGCAGACAATAAGAGCGGTACAAAGTCCAAAGTGTTACACTTGATGTGCTTTATTTGTTGCTGTATATTTGGTAATTATCTACCAAATAAAATCGTGTAGTTTTTGAGAAAATAACTTTTATGAGACCCTTGTATACTTTTCTCTGTTTTCGATTGTACAATTTTAAAATTCCATCACTTTAAAAAAATATAAATGATTGAAGTAGTACGGTGGAACACAGAGAAAGGTGTACAGGAGAGTTTTTAAGGTTGAGATCTTCTAAAAAACTACTTGACCTATTGCAAAAATTCTTTCACTATTTGATAGATAAATGTTAAAACTATGTAACTGTAAAAAAATATTAAATTCGGTCCAGTAGTTTTTGAGAAAAACTCAACCTCATTGAGGCCCCCTGTATACTTATCTCTGTCTTCGACTGTACAAGCGCGTCTAACCATATTTACAATAGTGATGATAAGGTACGCAAAATAGTGGCGTCCCTGATGCGCAGAGTAAGAAACAGCCCCAATGGCATCCTGAATGCGGTATCTAATAAACCGTGCTGCGCAATCTGGAGGCATTGGGCTGAAACTCATATGCCTTCAGATTGCTTTGCAACTGAAATATTATATTAAGTACTAACATGGTTATTAAGCTTAATGTATACTACACACAATAAGTCTGAAATAAACATTTTGAATTTGAATTTTGAATAAGGTTCAAATCCGACTAAAGAAATAATGCATTTTTGATGTCCCTAAATAAGAAAATTTACTTGCATTGAGAGTTTGATGTATTTCCAGCTGAGATGAGTAGCTCGTCGTCTGAAGGCAAGACTAGTTCGTGGGAGGGCAACACCGCCACCCTGCTGTCTGAAGACTACGCGGAGATCGTAGACGATGACGCAGACTATTCCACACCTGCCGGTAAGCGCATTTACGTTATTATTATACAGGGTAGCCTTAAATTATAAATTACATTATATTTAAACAAAAAATGTCGTCTCTCTCTTGTATTGCTGTGCCTAAACAAGGTCCATAATGAACATTGTAACATTTTAATGTTAATTATATGAACATCTGTATTATAACTTATAGAATGCAATAAATATATTGAGTATTGAAAAATTCATGGAATGGGTAGGCTTATGACATACATTAATTCTGCACAGCGTTTAAGTAAATTAAACAATTTGGGTAAAAATAAAAAATAAATATTTACAATAATTCCAATTATCAAGATTTTTTTTAATTTGATGTGCATCATTACTGTGCTTTGGAGTTCTTACATTATAAGGTATTTTAAGTTTTTTTGCAACGATTTCATTCACTGGAATTTGCCAATGGTTATTTCTAAGATCATTGTGTGACTTGTGACGTACTTAGTTCAATTTTTTTTGCAGTTTTGACTTATTAAAAAACCTTTTAATATTTATCATGAGTACAATCTCCAGTTTCAATTTGTCGAATGAATTCAAGGACACCCTGTATTAAATGACAGATAAAGCACGATATACGGTCAATCAAAAAGGTACCATTTGATTTCGTTTCGAGTAAATTGAGACCAGAGTTTTTATTTTATTCCAGTTCGCGACTACGAGCTCGTTCGTAATCAGATCGAACTCACCGGCATCATCGGGGAAGGACAGTTTGGGGATGTGCATAAAGGTAATAATCGAATATATGAAGTAAGGTTTTGATATTTTGTTGCATATGCGCTATCATCATCATCAGTATGTTTATATTGCCCCACTGCTCGGGCACAGACCTCAACATGGTCGTCAGAAAGACCACTGAGAGCAACACCGGTGTGAGCGGCTAAGGGGTGTCGAGGGGTGTGCTGCAGTTTCACCATTACTGGAATGCCAGAAAGTGGGGTAATCCCGGCTTTATGCCTTTAACACAGAGATATTATCGACATGGACGCATCACTTTAATACGGCACCCCTGTCTCCCGCTTCGTCTGTATGCGCTCATCGTTGACAGCGCGACGTTGTCAACCACTGAGCCACCGAGCTGTTAAATAATAGTGTTCATATATCGTTCGGCAGGCACGTGCCGAGTGACGTCAGCGAACCACCCGTCGCTGCGTCGCCAGCTCGCCTTACAGAAGCAGCAGGGCAAGTGCGCGAGCGGCGAGTACGTGCTGCCCGTCGCGGTCAAGACGTGCAAGATGGACGCGGACCTGGATACGGCGGAGAAGTTCCTGGAAGAGGCCTGTGAGTTATAACTGTGTTTTATTAGGGTCATGTGCGGACGGTAGATAGATTGAAAAACGCTATATTGCACAAATAACATCATCAGTCTATTTATATTGCCCCACTGCTCGGGCGCAGACCTTCCTTTACATCGTGGGAGCTGGTGCCATAATCCACCACGCGGACCCACTGCGGATTGTCAGGTCGATAAGTCAAGTCTAGCTTGGCGACGTTAACTACTATGTCAGTATGCTTAATTCAACTTAGTTGGGTAAACGATAATGGCTGAAAACTCAATCCTGTTCTCTCAGTTCGATACGTCAAGCGCTACTTAGCTTAGATACGTTAGCCTACTCTGATGAAGAGTGTTGAACTACGTCAAGTCAAATTTTAATAATTAGGGCTGTTTCGACTAGAATAAGGGGTATAAGACGAGGAGTGCGAGGGATTGAATGTGAAGATGGAGCTGGTATGTCTGTGTGATTTTAATTAGGGTTTTTATTCAAAGTCAAATTTCTTTATTGCACGTTGAGTACATTGCACGTCAATATATTTTTTGAATTTACATTTACACTACTTTGCAAGGAAAAGGTGCCAACGCTATTATTATTATTAGAGTTTAATTAGTTTTTATGTCTATTATTTTATAAGTTAGTCTGTTATTGTAAATATTTTAAATAAATGCCTTATACTTCACGTCAAGTCACTAACTTAGCGACATCATGCTCTCGTCTCAAGCTGACGCCGTTATCTCGTTGAACCAATCGCATTCCTAATGCAATAACTTCGCTAATTACAGACATAATGCAGCAGTTCTCTCACCCCCACATCATCGGTCTGGTGGGCGTGTGCAGCGCGCCACCCATATGGATCGTCATGGAGCTAGCCACGCTGGGCGAGATGAGGGCGTACCTACAGCAGAACTCGCGCAGGTCAGTCAATACGTAATACTCGTAATCATTTATTACACCTTAGGTACTCTGTGGAACGCTCTACTCTCTGAAGACTTGTAGTCCAGTTGCGAGTACACGTTGAAAACGATTGTAAAAGTTAAGCAACGTTGGGTGACCAGTAGTGACATTTCCCCTCCGTGCCTCGGGGCGCACGTTAAGCAGTTGGTCCCGGGTGCTGTCGCTCAGCAGCAGTCGTCAGTCAGAGGCTTACGGGCATCCTAAATAACTCTGATAATAGGTTTGGTCGTAAACCACACGAAAAAAGAAAAGAAAAAACTCTATGGAGTACTATACTTCGTTACTTCAATATTATCATTAATTTATTACTTGCATATTGACAGATTATAGAAACAAAGGCTGGCTGTATACGAAGAGTCATAGTTACAAAAAGCCGGCGCCAGACATATGCGCATCTTTGCAAAGTTTGACTTAAAGGCATTCATAAACGTGATTTAAAGTTACGCCATTGTTTAGCCACCCTGTCCCTTTCTATATTAACCTTTTTTATGGAAGTGTGAAAGGGTACAACACAATTTCCTTTAAATCGTTTAAGTGAGGTTTAATTGGTTTAGGAATAACAGCAAAAGTCTTTGTGCAGAATCTATAACTAGGTCATAAAAAGCTTTCAATGACCATGGAATTTAATATAATACCCTATAATAAAGTTAAATCACGACTGACTAAGCTTCACAGTGTCTCTTGTATCATTTGCCCGTGACCTGCCGTGAACTTCGGTCATTGACCTGTGGCGCGCACGTATCGCGAGTCCTTGTATTAGGCCCGTTTTCACCAAAGCTAAGAGGAGATGTGTTTTGAACAATCCGATTTTGTTCGTTCTCCTAAGCGGAGAGGAGATGTGGAAATAACAGGTTTTTACACTTTCATGCTGTAGTATTCATAATATCATCTCGTATTTCAGACTGGAGACGTGCACTCTGGTGCTGTACATCTACCAGCTGTCAACAGCGCTCAGCTACCTGGAGAGCAAGAAGTTCGTGCACCGGGACATCGCCGCCAGGAACGTGCTCGTCTCCACGCCCACATGCGTCAAGGTGAGGTCACACTCTAGTGCTGGACATCTACCAGCTGGCGACCGCGATCGGCTACCTGGAGACAGCTAACTGCAATTCGCTTTCATTTCTCACTCTTACACGATGTAGCATATGAGTGAGTGACAATTGAGCTAGGAGTTATTGGCGGCTATAAAGGCCCAAACATACTGTTAACACGCCACGTGATGCGACGCGGGTTTTGACGGAAGTAAGTAATTGGCGTAAGTTCTTGAGCCATGATATTCTCCTTCTACCTGGCCTTCTTCTGCCCTGGATCTTTCCCTGAAGAATCAGTTCTAGAAGATCGTACTTTTTATTCCTCATTATGTGACCTAGATACTAGAGTTTCTGTTTTTAATGGTCTTAAGAATCTCCAACGGTACGGTGTTGAAAATGGTATTTTTGACTGCAATAAATCATTCCTAAAACGCGAACTGTTGAAACTGAAATATTTATTCTACCTATGTCTATTTCAGTTGGCCGACTTCGGTCTGTCTAAGATGGTTGAGGACAAGTCATACTACAAGGCGTCGCGCGGCAAGCTGCCCATCAAGTGGATGGCGCCCGAGTCCATCAACTTTAGACGGTTCACGTCCGCATCGGATGTGTGGATGTTTGGTAAGTGGCTTTACAATAAATATATTTTAGAGGGGCTTTGCAAGTACACGTTGAAAACGATCATACAATTGAAGCAACGCTGGGCGAGGTCAGTACCTGGATGGTTGACCGCTAGTGACACTTTCATCTGAGCCCCTTCGTGCCTCGGAAAGCACTTTAAGCAGTTGGTCCCGGTTGCTGTCGCTCGGCAGCAGTCGTTAGGCCACGCAAGAGGCCTATGGGCGGCCTGAATAACTCTGACAAATAGGTTTGGTCACTAAACCACACGAGAAAAAAAAAGTCTTCAGAGCCAAATTTCTTTATTGCAGTAAGCACGTTGAGTACATTTTTGCACGTCAATATATTTTTTGAATTTACATTTACACCACTTTGCAAAGAAAACAACGCTGAGGAGAAAAAGTGGCAAAAAACTCTCAGCAACACATCTTTTAAAACAATGATTACTTAATAACTATACAGTGCGTAACTATTACTATTGTTAGTAAGTTTATCCCTCATGCGGAACCGGCGACACACACTATGCATGTTCATCGTTTAAATTCTTATTTCTTATCCTGATTGGGTGCCAATGTGGCGGCACTTCGACCCATTGGGATCTTTTGTGCTCTCCCCTTTCCTTTATGCTCCTTCCTCCTCCCTAAAGATATAACTCAGTAGGTCCGCTATGCAGCTCATGGGAAGGAGCCTGTAGTCTTCTGGTTCCGGATAGGCCGACCCCAGGAGACTCATTCGCTTTCTAGCCAGTGAGTCACATTCACACAGTAGGTGTTTCATGGACTCCGTTTTGTCACCACAGGCTCTGCAGGTTGGAGATACAGCTAACCCCATCCTGTGCAACAGGTCGTTCGTTGCTTGATGTCCCGTTAGTGCCCCAATTATGAGCCGCATCTGGTTTCTGTTGTGTTTCCAGATTTTCCTGCACCAGCCTGTGTCTGTCTCGCCAATGAAAAGTTTGGAGTGTTTCAGCTCTTTGATGTTTTTCCACTCCAGGTTGTGCAAGTCTTTGGCCTTGGCCCGTAAGGCCATTTTGATGGTACTCATTGAGAGTCCCACATATGGCTCAGGTCCTGTTAGCGAGGACTGTGAGCCCTTTCTAGCCAGTTCATCAGCCGCTTCATTGCCCGTTATGCCCACATGCCCCGGTACCCAGACCAACCGTACCCGATTGTGCTGACCTAGCTTGTTTAGTGATCTAACACAATCGAGGACCAGGCCAGAGTCCGTTCGCGGTGTGTCAAGGGCCTTGAGGGCTGCCTGGCTATCGCTGAGAATATAGATAGTTTTGTCACGGACACCCCTGTCTATGTTCTCCCTGGCACAGGCATTAATAGCATATGTCTCAGCTTGGAAGACCGTTGCATATATGCCCATGCTTTGACTGATGTGACAGTCTTGAGCGTATATGCCCGCTCCAGTACCAGATTCCATTTTGGACCCATCGGTATACCAAATAAGACTCCCGTTGTCTGGAGCTTGCATACCACGTCTCCATTCGTCCCGTGTAGGGACCTGTATTTTAAACTTTTTGTTGAATATGAACTGGGGCTGGATCTTATCGCAGCCCATGTTCATTATTCCCTTGAGGTCTTTTAGTCCCTCCAGATTTGTGTGTTCAGTTTTTTAGCATATTATCATTCCATATCCCATTTGCAGCTAATCTGTTCATCGTTTAAATAGTCACCTATCCTGTAATACGCCTTCTTAACAAGTGTTCCTTATATTTAGTACTCATTTTATATGTATTTACTTTTAGGCGTATGCATGTGGGAGATCCTAATGTTGGGCGTGAAGCCGTTCAGCGGTGTGAAGAACAATGACGTCATTGGCAAGCTCGAGAACGGCGAGCGCCTGGCGCTGCCCGCCGCCTGTCCGCCGCGCCTCTACTCCGTGATGTCGCGCTGCTGGGCATACGAGCCGTCGCAGCGGCCCACGGCGCACCAACTCAAGGAGACTCTGTTGTGAGTTATTTTATTTATTTATCAATGGACTCGACAGTTCGTCATTTGCCAATGTCATGTTACAGAATATTCATAATATCATATCGTCTTCTCTTCATCCAGGGGAGTCGCCGTAGCGTCATCACTCTGGCTAGACGAAGCAGCTCGATAGAGCACACGTTCATTTCTTGATAATTGCTTGAAACTTCAGATCTTGCTCAAATTATCCAATAAATTCACCATACTATCTGTCATTCGCGAACATTTTCTGTTTAATTTAACGTGATATTAAACACAAAACAACCACTGTATACATTATAATAAAAATTGACAAATAATTTTGCAACCGTCATTGCCCGCCATTTTCAAGAGAACCCCTGTTGTGAGTTGTTTTTATGTGTAATAATCTCTAGGCTCTTAGCCTTAGTATGTTGATAGGTGTGGCGTGTTACACCGCCCAAGAGTACTCATTAGGCATTATTATCAGTTGTTAGGCCTGTAAGTGGCAGCAAGACTTTCTGGCGGAGCCTGAAAAACAGCACCCGTGCTGAGGCATCGACCCATTCACCAATTATATTTATTTTAGTATTACTATAAAATTGTATATTTGTATAATTATGTTTTAATGGTGAATAAAGTTCTTTTTATTTATTTATTTATTTATTTATTATTATTTTATCAATAAACGATTGTATTGTGTGTTGCAGTGAGATCCTGCAAGAGGAGCGCAATACCGCGTGGGATACTATGCGTCGCGAGAACCGTCGCGTGGCCGCGTCCTCGTGGGGCGAGGAGCCGCCGCCCAAGCCCTCCAGACCGGCCACCAATCTCACAGGTAATATGGACACACGACGACAGAGGTGTATACAGGGGGGCCTCAATACGGTTGAGATTGTCTCCAAAACAAAGGGGACGATTTTAATAATTATTTTACAGTTACATAGTTTTATATTCGAAAACATTATTGAGGTATGAAGATCTTTGAGATTTTATTTTATTATTATTATTAAATAAAGTGCCATAGTATGACATTTTATTCACATTACGATCTAGCCTAAATACAATAAGACTAATAAGTAATTTGATTTTGACCTAAAATTCTATAAATTGACACTTATATCTAAGAGTTAGTCCAACGACATTACTTAGAGTCTATTAAGGGCGATCACTTTGTTCACATGTCTTGCATTCGCGCACTATCACTACGAATTGTTTGAGATTTGATGACAATATTATTGTATTCTCTCAGCGGCTGACTCGTCATCCGCGCAATCTGTCGGCGCAGCGCCCCAGACCTACATCGTGGCGCAGAACCCGCTCGTGTTGGCGCACCTGCTGCGCGAGAACCAATCCCGCGCCCTCGACCCGCAGGCCTACACCACACCAGCATCGGTATTCAACACCGTCGCCGTAGACTTCGCCGAAACTCTACCGGAGAACCCAGACATCGTCGAAAAGATCATCAATCCAAAACCAGACGACAAACTAGACATTCCACTCCAAACTGTAGCAATCCCAGCAGCCAGCCTCCATAAACTAGACCCAATAGTCCCGCCCCCAACACCATCAGACCCAGATGAAACCCTAACAGTCGTCGTAGGAGCCAGGGAGAGTTGCGATAATCTCTGCCAGAATATTCCTTCAGATCCGTCGGCTCAAACTGAACCGGAACCAACTGAGCCGTATGCTAACAGAGTTAGGTCCTTAGAGAGGAATACTAGGAGCACTCTATCTACCGCGGAACGGGTTCCAATTCGCATGGGTTCTTTGGAACGCAACGCTAGAGGTAGCTTGTCTCATAGGGGTTCCCCGGTACCTATAGCTCCCTTTACGAGGCAGCACTCTGTCCCGGCGTCACCGCCCCCGAGGACACGTCGTGATCAAGATGTCGGTCAGTTCTCCGTGCAAGGAGCTCTGAACGCTCAGTTAGCTGCCAGCGTCATGAATAAAATGCGACAGCAGCCAGACCCTCCGTTAGTCGAAGAGATCTATGATTTCGGAGGTGATAATGTCAAGAGTTGTGTTGCTGTCGCCGCTCAAAAGGCAATGTGTAAGCCTCAGTACCGGCCTGCAGGTTCTAGCATGTCCGCTTCCCACCCAACGTCCTACGGTGTACCCGTTGGCGTGGTCCAAGGGATACCCTACTCCCAAAATTCTGGAAAACCTAGTCATATGTTGCCAAAGAATCAGTTTCGTTCAGCCAGTCCGCTGTCCCAAGTTGGGTTCCAGATGTCTCCGTCGCAGGCTTTCGTTCCGCCACCTATGGGCGTGATACCTCCGATGTCTTACTTGCCCCAGCAGGTATTCACCCATAATGTGGTGCAAGGCGCTCAGCCGATGTTGTATAGGCCCCAGGTGTCGCTAGCGCAGGCTGCGACGTCCACTGCTGGTTTGCAAGCGCCCCCTCGACCCCAATTCGTCTCCGCGTCGTCAATGGACGCGCAAAGTCTTTATGCGTCGCGTCAAGAGTGCTCTCCAGTACAGCCAACGAATTTGCCTCAACCCGTTCAGGTGATTAGTAGTTTGTTTTTAATTTTAGTAGGAAATTGCACTTAGCGTAGAAGGCATGTTACTGTTATGTTATAGTTAGAATAAAAGTGATAGTTTTGATTTGAATTGGCTGTTTTTGTATAAATTCTAAATTTTGCATGCTTATGTTTTGTCCTAGGCTAGAAATTGTTCGAAACTCATATTAGAAATTAATCAGATATCTATAATTATAAAGTACGTCTATTTGTATATTTCTTGGTTATCCGCTGGACTGATTTCAATGCGGTTTTACTGAATAATGACGAGGTGATGGGATAATACACAATCGACGGATCCAGTTTCGATTCCCAGGTCGATTTTTGGTTCAATCGGTATTTTAAAAGATATAAACCTTGGACTATTCGTGAAAGATATTAACCGATTGTTCTTATAACGGTTAAAGCTGCATGAACAAACAAAAAAGGCATGTTTCATCTCCATCCGCACAGCTCTTCGTGATGGATCATGGTCAAATCTCCCTCGAAGTTATATAACAATATAAACATCAATAGGCAGTTTGTGAATAGTACCTTTGTAATTAATTATAATAAGTGCACATGTATTCCTACGCCGAACTCCCCCTGTATACTGTACATACATAAATATTGTTTGTATTTATTTGTTTTTATTTTTTGTAAATTGAGTATTTTCTTTTCTTTTTTTACAGAGTTTTTGTGTGTCCATTGGGTTTCTCCGGTAGATTTTTGGTTTAATTTTTATTTTATACTTTTATTTTAGTGAGAAATCACAAGTGAGAAACTAATTAATGCTAACGGGATCGCAAATTGTGTCACAAAACAACTTTTTAGATAAATTTTAGGTGTGATTCTGTCGCGACCGCTAAATCTAACACTAAACCTAAACATAACTGTCACGACGCACCGGAATCGACACTATTAAAGTATATTAAATATTTTCACTTGTGATTTCTTTAATTACTATAAAAAGAACTAACTTTGTTGTTGGCGAGGAAATCCTTTTAAAATAATAATTAAGTACTCCTGGGAATTTTGTTACTAAAATGAACTAAACTACAAAAACACATTGACGTTTATTTGATTCAGGAGCTTTCGTTCGACCTTACACCAAATGTTTGTCGCCAATGGGTATTTGGTCGATCGTAATTCGTAATACGGCCTTTTAATGGTATAATTTCATTTTGCGCAACGCACCATTTTGTACAAACTTCATTCTTCAACATCTATAAATCATAATAATATAACTTTCAGTACTAAACTAAATTTCAGTGTTGAGCCTCTCTCGGCCCGCGCCTCCACAGGTCCGGCCGCGCTGTCGCTCCGTTCACACTCAGTAGACGATAAATATGTACAATTTACACCTGACGAAGTCCAAAATATTGTTAGACGGATAAAGCGGGGTAAATCTCCAGGTTTTGATGGACTGAGTGTGGAACATATACTATACGCGGGGGACGAGATATTTCGCGTATTGGCGGAATTATACAATGTATGCATTAACTTCGGGTACTTACCTGAAAGATTGATGAAGACAGTGGTAGTTCCAGTACCAAAAAACAGGACAGGTGACCTTTCCAGTCTCAAAAACTACCGGCCGATTTCATTAGGAACGATAATAGGCAAAATACTGGAAAGGTTAATACACCCAGAACTGAAGCGCAATATTCGTGTGGATGATGCTCAGTTTGGTTTTCGTCCCGGTCTCTCAACAGATTCAGCGATATTCAGCCTTAAAAGCACGGTGAACTATTACGTAGGTAGGAAGACATCTGTGTATGCCTGTTTCCTCGACCTGAGCCGAGCCTTCGACCTAGTCAACTTGGAGTTGCTATGGGAGAAACTCACAGAATCTAACGTGTCGGGGAAAGTCGTGGATCTGTTGAGATTCTGGTACGAAAACCAGACTAACTGTGTGAGATGGGGCGACACAACATCTAACGTTTTTAGGTTAGAATGTGGAGTACGCCAAGGTGGACTGACATCGCCGGACCTCTTCAGTCTTTATGTGAATGATCTGATCGTGGAGCTCAGAAGCACCAAAGTGGGCTGCCATATTGGCGCGACATGCCTTAACAATTTTAGTTATGCCGATGACATGGTGCTCCTGAGCCCCTCGATCAGAGGTTTGAGGAAATTATTGGCAATATGTGAGCAATATGCTTGCAGCCACGGTCTAAAATATAATGTTCCGAAAACAAAAGTGATGGTTTTTAGGGCTGGAAGGGGTCCGACGAATGTCCCTCCAGTGTTTTTGAATGGAGCGGAAGTGGAAAGGGTGGAAGTGTTCAGGTACTTGGGACACATGCTTACGGAGAATCTCCGGGACGACGAGGACATAGAACGGGAGCGCAGGGCTCTGGCCGTGCGGTGTAACATGCTCTCTCGCAGGTTCGCGCGCTGTAGTGATGATGTAAAGGTGACATTGTTTAGGGCATACTGTTTATGTCTATACACATGTCAACTCTGGACCAGATTCACGAGGCGCGCGATGAGCACCATCAGAGTACAGTACAATGATGCGTTCCGTATTCTGATGAAGTTGCCAAGATACTGCAGCGCATCAAGCATGTTCGCCGAGGCCGGAGTCCCTGATTTTTTCGCGATCATCCGTTCTCGCGTCGCGTCCTTCTGGAGTCGTCTGCGCGCGTCCGATAACGAGATTCTCCGTACGCTGTGCGGGTGCATGGACAGTCCCATCCTCATACATTGGATTTCTGTGCATCACGACTGGAATAAGAAATAGCTTGTTTTCAAGCTATTTCTTTATCGTATAAGTTCTTAGGTTGTCTTATTTATTTTATTTTATTATAGTTAGGTGTATGAATTGTAAATTTGTAATGGGTTATACTTATACCTGTAAATAAAGAAATTATTATTATTATTATTATTATTATAACATATTACTTGTAAAACAATGTAGACCATGTAAATGGGGATTTAATATTGTCAACTAAAACTCATAACACAAAGTATTTTTGTAAACATTTTCTTCTGTGAATGCAAACATCACTATATATAAACAATTCTACAGTTTCTATATACAGTATTTTAGTACAACAAGGTTCTGTCGTTCGTTTTCTAATTTTAGGGCCGCCACATACGTAAGGAATTCCGTTTCGGGATATCGAACGCAGTGAATCCATACATTGTGTATATGCAAAAGTAGCTTTCGGTCCCGAGTTTTCTCCGATTCGAAATTCCGTATAGTAGCCTGTGCCAGCCTTTTTTTATTATTCCGAATTGAAATAAACGTATGTGTGTGATGTATTTACGGAATCCCGAATCGATATTTCGAAACGGAATTCTTGAACGGAATTCCGTACGTATGTGGCCGCCCTTAAGCTGACAGTTTTAAAAGTACATAGGTGCCATCCGTTTTATAACCTTGGTGTAGGTTTACGCATTTTAGACCTGTCAGATTTAGTTTAGTCTTAAAAAGAATGTACGTCAGATTACCTGTATACTGTAAGTAAAATACTAACAACAAGGTTAGTTCTTGAAATTCACTGATGATATACGAATACAATATTGACCCTTATTTGCATTCGCACAGAGTCCGGAATTCGATACGGAACAAGCCGTAGAACGGCGACTTTTGGCCGAGCTTGCGAGACAGCAACACCAGAGCGAGGAGGACAGAAGATGGCTACAAATGCAGGAAGATAATTTGGTATGGAGAAATAAATAACGCGAATTTTGAAAACTGTCTCTGAATCTAGGCCTCTCTCTGAGTGAGTGTTAGATTAAAGTTTTATTGAAGTAATCCTGCTATAAGAATTCATGGTATGGGGGCTGCAGCCTAAACGGCTTTATGGATTTTAACTTATGTGGTGTCGTTAGGTTAGTCTTGATTGTAGGCTTTAAAAATTTAATCTAAGTCTAAAAATCTAAGTAATGATGTAACGTTTTTTTTTTAATTTTTCAACGTCAACATTGTAATTCTTCTTATAGCGCGTTTTCCGCCTGCCTTTGAAACATACATTAGTGCGTACTAAATTGTCCGCAGAAGCGTCTATCAAACGTGCAACTGTCCACCGAGTCTGAGACGAACGGGGAGCCCAAGCCGGCGGACGTGCAAAACACCAGTGTACCAGAGCCAAGGACATCTAGTCAGCCGCAGTCAGGTACACTCACTCACTAACTCTTTGTCACTTATTTATTTTATTAATGGACTCGACAGTTCGTCATTTGCCAATGTCATGTTATAGAAATTCAATAGTCTTCTATGTTCCTCCAGGGGAGTCGAAGTAGCGTCTTCACCCTGGGTAGCCGCGTCTTCATCCAGAGGAGACGCCGTAGCGTCATCACTCTGGACGAAGCAGCTCGACAGTCACGTTCACTCCCGAGCTTGTAGCGGGAACTCTTGATAAAAGCTTGAAACTTCAGATCTTGCATAAATAATCCAATAACTTCACCGTACTGTCATTCGCGAACATTTTCCGATTAATTTAACGTGATATTAAACACAAAATAGTCCCTGTAGACATTAAAAGGAAAATCTATATTAATAATTTCGCAACCGTCGTTTCCCGCCATTTTCAAGAGAACCCACTTCAGAGTAATTAGGGGGTTTCAAAGTGACAGTTTGGTGACAGTTAAGAAACAAAAATAGTACCGATAGCTCGGGTAGATGGCACTGATTCCTCGGTATGATGTCAAAAATATAAAGCTTCTATGCACGGGCTAACCCTGTCTAAGAGTTGAAAGCGTATTTTTTGTGGTATCTATAAAATGTGTGTTATTTCGTACCATGACGACCAGTAAGCTTATTAAGGACGTCATGGTACGAAATTATAAAGTATTATTGAAGTAATCCTGCTATAAGAGTTAATGTTAAAGGGGCAGCGCTGATACAACTTCGGTTTGAAAAGAGATAAAGAACAATGGGTAATTTTGTATGGACCCCGTACCCACGTTGTAGCAACTTGAGACCTATATCATTCGAAAGGTCTTTAAAAATACATAATTTTTTTGTATGGCAGCAACCTTGTAGCTTATGGGAGAACGCCGTTATAATGTCGAGAATGTTTCGAAAATTCACCCTTCGAACCATTGACGCACGCATTTTCTCACGGCCCGTGTCATCGCCCGAGTTTCGTTCGGGTAAATAAAAGTGGCGTACGGCACTGTCCGACCTTTCTAGGTATCTCTGTACAAAAAAAGTCCAGTCAATACGTTACACATTGCCGTGAAAGGAGGACAAAAAACAAACACACTTTCGTATTTATAACATTAGTTGGTATAGTAGTTTATGCAATCTGTAACAGCAATACCTTTTATATTAAAAAAAATAATAATGATGGAGCCTAAAGACAGCTGCCAATGGTATCGTCGTCATCATCAGCCCGTATCAATCCACTACTGCGGATGTAGACCTCTCCCAAAGTACGCCCACTCAACCCGATTCTCGGCCTTCTGCATCCAGTCACTACTCGCTGCCAGCCACCTTGCGAAGGTCATCATTATATCCTGGTGAAGGGGCGTCCCATACTATGTTTACCCGTTCGTGGCCTCTATTCGATAACTCTTCTACTCCATCGGTTATCGCTTCTACGACACTGTTTTGACTTCAGTTTGTTGATTCTATAAGCAATGTCAACCACTTTTGTTCTCTGGCGAATATACTCGTATATTCTATCTACCAGAGAATTGCAAGGATAGCTCTGTCATAGCTTGCTGAGCGACTTTGAACTTGTGGGCCAGTTTCACCGTTAATGTCTACGTTTCGGCTCCGTAGGTCATCACAGGCAGCACTGGTTGCCTTTGTTTTCAGGCATTGTGATATTGAAGACGAGAAGATATGACGTAGCTTCCCAAATGCTGCACAGCCCAGCTGAATTCTCCTGTCACTCTCTTTCTCGAAGTTGGTCCTAAGTAGACAGTCATATTGCTGAACAACTTCAAGGACCGTGTTATGGATTGCCACTGGTTCCGGGATGACTAGATCATCGAACATCTTGGTCTTGTCAGCCACCTCGAGAATGTTATCCATCCATTTGATGGAGGGCGTGTTACGCTACATTTATCCGATCGTGGACTGTACTCGCAGAACTCGTCTACCCTATCGGTTATCAGTTCTACGACAGATGTGTACAGCCCACTGCCACTTCAGTTTGCTGATTCGCTGAGCGACCTTGAACTTGTGTGTCAGACCCACTGTCAGTGTCCACGTTTCGGCTTCATAGCTCACCATTTGGCAAGACGCACTGGTTGAAGACCTTTGTTTTCAGGGCTTCCTAAATGCTGCACAGCCTAGCTGAATTCTCCTGCCACTCTCTTCTCGAAGATGCTCCTTTCCAGCTGCAGAGTTTGTTCTAAGTAGACGTCTTCTTCTTCTTCTTCCTCAGCATACAGCAGCCCACTCCTGGGCATATGCCTCTCCATGACTTCTCCATGTGGCCCGATCCCTAGGTTGTCTGGTCCACACCGAGCCAGCAACCCTTTTGATGTCGTCGGACTATCTGGTCGGTGGTCTGTCCACGCTTCTTCTACCCGTCCGGGGTCACCGTACCGGGGGTCCGTTACACCGTATTGAGTGGACTTTTTTTTGTACAGAGATACCTAGAAAGGTCGGACAGTGCCGTACGCCACTTTTATTTACCCGAACGAAACTCGGGCGATGACACGGGCCGTGAGAAAATGCGTGCGTCAATGGTTCGAAGGGTGAATTTTCGAAACATTCTCGACATTATAACGGCGTTCTCCCATAAGCTACAAGGTTGCTGCCATACAAAAAAATTATGTATTTTTAAAGACCTTTCGAATGATATAGGTCTCAAGTTGCTACAACGTGGGTACGTTTTGACCCATCTTCTTTGACACGTTGATGCGCTTCGAAACTGCGCTAGCATGATTGACTGAAGACGAAATGAAATGTCAACTGTGATGTCGAAACGCGTAAATCTTAAAATTTTCTGGATTTGGTAGTTATAGGAGCGTGTGAGTGATGTAACTAAACTTATTTCTAATACATTCACATTTCATTTAGTATACATACCTAAATGCCGTGCCATTTCAAATAAATTACGAATTATTTTCTGTGTTGGGTTACGTATCAGGATAAAAACGCAAAATATATTCTTCCACAACCATTTATTTCTCAGTACACACAACACACCGCCTAGGCCGCCAGTGTCATAGCTACAAACCACAAACAACTTCTCTTTTTTATTGCACTCTAGTGTTACATAGTGTTATGTAATGTTTCAGCGGCCAATTCTTCTGAAACCAGTCCAGCTAACACTGTGAATGCAAAAGAAAAACCACCCAGTGAAGATAAGGTTAGTTGTATTTTTACGTCTCATGAATAACACCGATGTCATACATGTTTTTCTTTCGAAACTAATTTTTTTTTACTTTTTGTGGCTAAAGTAACATTTAAATTATCTTTGAATCTCACACAATGTAACAGTTAGATCATCATTATTAAAAGGGTCCTTAAGTCTCGGCCTAAGACCTTTGCATGAGCTCGCACGTACACTTGTCAAAATGGTATGATTTTTGACAGTTGTAAAAGACAGAGCTGTGACCGCGACTTCAATCGTTTTCGTTTTCATTTTGACACTTGAACGATATACATTGCTGCGTTTCGTTGTCGTTTGTTATTATTATTATTATTATATTTGGGTTCTGGCGTCTCTTTGTAGAATTCTGCCAATGTCGAGTCGGATATAGGAGAGACGAGGCAGGTGATCGGTCCGAATGGGTAATTTGGCTTCTGGCTGCTGATTCTAGAACACATAAGGACAAACACAAATACAATAAAAACCTTGTCGTTTGTTAAACTTGCAAAAACATAGCAGCAATGTATAGCGTCCATGTGTCAAATTGAAAGCGATTACGATGGAAGTCGCTCTCACCCCACAGCTCACGCTAAACTCGGTCTCAGAATTGTCTATGCGCCTTGAAACAGCGGTCATAACATTTGTCGTACGTATACAGCCTCGCTCGTCTCCCGCCTCCGACCCCGTATACTCGGCTACCACTGCCGTGGTCCGTTGCGTGATGCGGCTAGCGAGCGCGGCCAACTGCGGGTGCGCGCCGGCGGACGTGCTCGCGGCCGTGCGCGCGGTGGGCGGCGAGCTGCGCAGTCTCTGTGCTACCGTCGACGCGGTCGTGGTACCGTTCCCCAGGGCAGCGCAAAGGTAAGCAATCATCAAGAAGGACAGCCCTAGAGCTTTCCGACTCTGTATACCCGGCAACTAGGGCTATGCGGTGATGCGCCTAGCGAGTGCGGTAAAGCGCGGTGGGTGGCGAGCGCGCAGTCTCTGCGCGACCGTCGACGCGGTCGTGGTGCCGTTTCCCAGAGCAGCGCAAAGGTAACTAATAAATGATGGATTTTTTAGCCATGGGCACTTGAACCTGCGACATTGTTATTTCATGACAAGGTTCGAGTCCTGCCCACGGCAAAAAAATAATAATTCATCATTTAATTCGTTCACTGAGAATGATGGAATGCTTAAAAACCTGACAATTATTTTAGTACGCTTGGACGAAATTGTGCGCTATCAATTCATAACAAAATCTAGGCTGGCCAAACTCTTAATACATACCGCACGTACACCGGGCAATCGTTCCGAGCAATTTTTGTAACGTAAACGAAAAGGGTTGCCAATTTGGGAGTTTCAATTCCCTAATTTTTTATATAGAATAAGAAATAATGTTACGTAACGTGTTGTAAGAAGGACCCCCTCCCGCCCCTGTAACGCACCGTAACGTTTTACGAGACCCCCAAATTGCGTTACGTAATACTTGAACGCTCCCTAATTCGCCGTTCTTTGGTTAACCAATATTAAGGATATTAGGAAGGGGCTCCCCTAAAATATTAGGTGAGCCCTCCCTCCTAATTTGACGCATATACGATCACTTCGCGGCGATTCAACTCTGATCTTGTTGAATATCTTAACGAAATCAGAAAGCTGATTTAGCAATCCCAACATCGTTATCACAATCATCACCGATTGTTATATGTTTGCATGATTGATAATCAACCAATATCCTTATAACCGATTGTTATATGTTCGCAGGGAGGTGGAGATGGCTCATCAAGTGCTGAGCAAGGACATGGGCGCGCTGGTGGAGGCGATGCGGCTCGCCATACAGTACGCGAACACCACGCTGCAGCATGAGTACACCAAGTGAGTTGTGTAGGGTTTTCTGTGAGGGGGTTACCATTCCCGTACGAGAAGGTACGTGGTGTCTGACATAATACACATTGAAAACGATCGTATAAGTTAAGCGAGGTCAGTACGGGAATGGGTGACCGTTAGGGACTGATTCCCTCGGTGCCTCGGAAACCACGTTAAGCAGTTGGTCCAGGTTATTGTCATTCTTCTGCAGCAGTCGTTACTCGTTACACCACGTGATACGGGCGGCCTAAATAACTCTGACATAAGGTTTAGTCATTAATGCCAAAATCTGTGAAATGTCATTCTTTTGTACAATAAATAGTTTTATCTATTAATATAAAGTACTAGTAGCTTCTAACCCTTATGTTACTGTACCGTGCATTGGCACGGTACAGTAACAGTACAAGTCATACAAATTACATTAACCGATTTAAACTAAAACGTACCCCTTACTCCATAGCTTAATTATTTTAAAATAAAACGAACAAAGCATTAAAACGAACCTTAATGACTACACTTGGGCTATTATCAATCCATAACAATGACTTTAAACCACACGAGAAAGCTGACTCACATTAATTTTATTGGCGAATGGCGTCGTATTTTAAATAATATAAAACTCTCGGTCTCCAGTGGGGACATAAAAATATTCTGATGATTGATAAGTAATAAATCAATCCTTTTATTTTATCAGGAGCATGCTAGCAGCAGCCCACGTACTAGCAATGGACGCCAAAAACCTCCTCGACGTCGTCGACTGCATCCGAGAGCGCCACCCCACTATCGACTGGCGGGCAGCCCTGGACCACGAGCCCACCAGCCCCCAGCCCCAACGCCAAAGCCCCCAGAACACAACCCCAGTCCTCAGCAACCAGTCATCAGTACAAGAAGACGAACCGAAACCGGACTTCAAAATCAACCAACCGGTTACCACATGCTTGAACGTAACCGACTATCCCAAAGAACATTCGAGTCTCCCGGCGACTTCCAATCGAGTCTCAGCTCTGATACACAATTATAACCTCTATGGCAACGTAAGAGAGCCTCAACACATTTACGGCAACACAGAGTTTCAGCATTCGTCGTCGAGTATTTCCGATGATGCCAAAGTAGATGTGGCACCGATGGAGTCGGTAAAGAGTCGCGTGCAAGCTATCTCGGGGAAAGTCGAACCGCCCCCCATATATTCTGTCAGCAAGAAAATGGTCCCGATCGATCAAGCTGGACACGATCAGGGATGAATGCTGACGGCTTTTCGTGTTTTTTAGTTCGCTTGTAGACGGTTTTTAGACCTTCCGCACATGAAAGACGTGAGATTTTGGGAGTTTTGTTTATGAATATTTAATACAAGAAAAAATGCCGTTCGTCGTGACGATCTTTTATACCTTATGGCATGTATAAACGTGATTTAAAGTTACGCCACCGTTTAGGCCCCCTGTCCCTTTCTATCTTAACCGTTTTTAACGAAGTGTGATAGGGATAACAACACGATTTAAGGGAAGCGAGATTTAACTAGGTTTATGAATAACAACAAGTATGTATTAAATATATGGAGAAAAGATCGACATTTTAAACTGAATAGAACGAATCTAAGGTTGATTTTAATTACTTGCGGTTGATGTATTGATACCAAACTGTCACCAACGGTTTCGCGTTTTGAGTTATTCAAAATATGGTGCATAATCCGAAGTGATGCGTGTTGAACGCATGAGACTAAACCAGTTTTTACGTTTGATTTTCAACCGTAGATCAAGAAAACAGGGTTTGAAGTCGAATAATGTGCGGAAGGGGCAGTTTTGACAGCTTTACAGAGAGTTTAGGGCTATGATAGAACGACTAGTACTTACTGGACGCATAGAACGAAAGCATTTACTATCTACTTAATTGTTTTAAAGTTATAATGCCGCTTAGGGTTCTATTCCTATCGGGACTTTGTCCTTCGTACGCATTGATTTATACAAAATAATATGCCTTCAGCAATTATAAAATAAAGGAAATAAGTCAACACAATCTTTACGATGTCAGCGTGCATCGATTTAGCTTTCGAAATGTAATTTTAGAGTCGTCTTAGATTCAATACAACAGGTCACACTTTTAAAAAAGGTTTATGTCCTAAGCACTCCAGTCAATGACAGTTGATGTGATTATAAAAAAACCAATTTCGATAATATTAAAGGAATTTCTGAGTCTTCAATGAGGAATTACCTTACTTAAAAAATGTCAATGTTCGTACATAATGCCTTTAAATCTAAAGAAAGTCACTTGCGTACGATGCGGTCGACAAAATCCGCGCGACAGGAAAATACCCTTATATTGTTTTACGTAGCGCATAAAGCTTTGAAAAGACAACCTTATATGCTCAATATTAGTAGTGAATAGTCCTGAGCCAAAAATGTTATTCATGTTAAAAATATCCATCCATACTTATAACTACATTACATATTTCTATTTATGTGGAGTTTATTCATATACACGTAATCAATTCAAAGTCATTTTAGCGAATATCTTGGGACATATCGGCATTGTTGCGCTTCAAATGAATATGTCGTGTTGTTCGTGAGGATATTACTACGTAATACGTTTCTGAATATTATTACGCAATACGTACCTGTCTGGATATTATTACGTAATACGCATGCGGAATTTTTTCCACCATATAAAGCTAACAGCTTATGCACGAGTCGTATTATATCGGTTTCACATTCGTAAATATGAGTACTGTGAATATTATTACGTACTACGTTTGTTGGATATTATTACGTATGTGGATATTACGTAATACGTACGTATTCCATCATATAAAGGCGACGCTATACGTAACGAATCGTATTGTACTGTATCAGTTTCAAAATAACTGCTTTAATATTTGCATGGAATATGAAAGTTTATGATTTTTTTCCATCTAACATTTTGTTGTTCAGGACAATCCTGGAAGAAATTATCTTCGGAGTTAGTAGATCAAATACAATACGACGATAAACTACGTATGACATCACCCAGGTGATTCCTCAATATAATTTTTTCATACTTTTTTAACAGCATAACTATTAATGCTAAAATCTTACACAATTCTACCGACCGAAACAAAATATAAAGTGAAGGTATATTGCTCGAAATTTCGTTATCGTATCGCTGTTAAGCCATCCTAATCCTAACTTAACAAGTTTTCAATAAGATATATACAATCTTGGATTAAATTGGATTGGTACCCGGAGATTACAAGCGTTTCCTATATTTTAATTCATAATGTATTAAAAGTTTTGCCTGAAAGAAAGTATGAAAAGGAAGATTTCATAAATCCTATCCCATTAACATATCTTTAATCCCATTCAATTTCAATTCGGCATTATGGCTCAAATTAGTCGCATTCTCTTTCTGTATATTTCTAACTTCATCAACAAAACGGCGTGGAAGGTAAAAAGAAAATGTTTGATAATATTGATTTGTGATATTATTGCCAATATTCGAAGTTTTAATACTAAGAAACGGTGCAGTAGACTTAATTCACCTGGGATGTAACACGATGACGTAATACTGACGTGTGTGTAACGTCATTGTGACGTCATAGTGCTATCTGAATAAGTCACCTGGGAGACTATTATCAAAGTGTACAGTCGATAGTACAATTTATAATGACAAGATTTTCGAAGCATGTTCTATTTATTCATTTAAAAACACACGATTTGGATCTAGTTTGTCTATGGATGGCGTACAAGTGTCATGTTATATAATAAGTGGAAAGTCTTCAAGACTTGTTAGGATTTTCCTCAAAGTTGCCAGATTTTACCTGTAAAATGGTTACTTGTAACTGTATAAAACAGTCCAGAATACGGCGCAGATTGCAATGGTTTTGTGTAGTTTAATGTGCTGTCGACTGTAGTAGTTTAATTAAGGGATATATCCAAACTACCGGGAGCTACTAATCTTTTTAAAAATCGTATCAAATACATCTCGTTACAAAACTATCGTAGCAAACCTTTAATAAGTATGTAATAGACAATTTACTTTTCACGGTTTATATACATATTGCTTCGGTACCTACTGAAATTGAATCATACTGTTGTAACTGAGTACACACGAAGACAGATATAAGTATACAGGGGGTCTCAATAAGGTTGAGATTTGCTTAAGAACATTACTCAAGAATTTAATAATTCTATTTACAGTTACATAGTTTTAACTTTTATCTAACAGTGAAATAATTCTTGCAATAGGTCAAGTAGTTTTTGAGATAATCTCAACCTTAAAAACTCACTCGTGAAACATTACCCTCCTGCTCATCCTTCCGGCAGTCGGATAAAAATAGTGTTTAGCATGATGGAGTTACAATGGTTTTCTAACAAATGTTATTTAAGATTGGTATTGGCCTGTAAAAGAGTCCCTTAAATAGCCTAGGTGATTCCCAGGTGCAAAAACCGCTATTTTAACTCAATAATAAGCACATTCCTTACAATTCGCACCTAAAAACGTAAGTTGTGTAATTATTTTCATACAAATTTTGTAATTGTAACAGGTTTTTATACTGACCGATATTTGTAGCGATTCCGTAGTGCGTTTTCTAATTTAGAGCTAAATTTGACAGTTCTAAAAGTAGTGGCATTCTTTTTATAAATTTGGTTTAAAAAAGAGAGGCATAATTTTTAGATCTGTCAGATTTAGTCTAGTTCTAAAAACGCACGCCAGAATTATTACCAATGATGTATTAATAAGTGTAACAAAATGAATACTTCCACAATACAATAATTATTATTCGTGTTTGATATATTTTAAAAGTATTATTTCGTAATCTAAACAAATGTATTAATAATGTATATTTTCGTTAGTTAAGGTGCTGCTGTCACAACTTAAATAACTGCATTTAATTTCTTTATACACATTCTTAAGGGTTAACGCATATCAAGCGTCTGAATGGTCGAGCATTTTTAGATTGATAAATCGATAATTTATTAGATTACAAACTAACATAGAACGCACTATGCTAGTTAGAACTCTAATCGAATAGCATTATAGTAGGATTATTGAATAGCAACTAGATAATGCTCGATTATTGTGTCGCTTAGGCTGTGCTGACCTACTCAGTTTTTAAAGCTGTATTTAACGAGATTCCTTTGTAAAAATGTACAAAATATAAAATCGATTGTCAATAATTATTTTAATTTCTTATCCAAAGTTTTTTTATTATAAGCTTAGATCTCAGATGGAATTTCTAGAATAAATTTGATAAGTTTTTTGTAATTATTGTGAAATCAGAATTTATTTATTGATGAATCTTCTTCGGTTAATGTGTAAAGTTGATTTTCCTAACGTGTTTAGTGTTAAGCAGGATGTCATTCCAAAGTATAGATATGAATAGTAGCTACACATAGTCCATATATCGTAGTTGTGAGCTGGCCAAGGTTATTTTACGGATATCTGATAAAGTTAACCGGATTTTGTTTATGCAACTGAATAAAGGACAAATCAAAATAATGCTTTGTTTTATTGTTAACAAAACTGGGTGTCCTTTCTGGTGGCGAATTCTCAGAGTATTTTTCGTTAAAAATCAGTCCTTACTGCTATAACTATACAGTTCAATCTGTTCAAAGCTACGATATCTGTCAACGGATCAAAGCTACCATGGTAAGGTTTTTTAACTCATATTTATTGGCTCTAAAAGTGAATGTTCGGCTTGAGAATTGCTTGGTCAGAGCTTACCCTTATTCATACAAAGGTTTATACTACTTTTCTAGAAGTAAAGAACTTCCCTGTACATTAAAAACGTGAAGGATATTGAGGTTTCAATGAAAGAGTTTATTAATTAAATCAAATTTACATTTTATTGACAAAAGTAGAAAACAATAAGATTTGTTAAGTGACACTTGAAAAATAAATAGCAAGTTTTAATACGAGAGAAGACAAACCTAGACTGGAATTAGTCTAGACATTTGATTTTTCGTTCAGAGGAACAAAATTAAAAAATAGTTCGTAAAGGCGGACTCGCACTTGATCGAGACGCAAGAATCGTACTTACGCGAATTTTAGAAAACTTCATACTATTTTATTTTTATACGAGTGACAGCATGTATTGCGGCGATACGACCCTTGCGGGGGGACAAGTGCCCGTCAACCTTTAAATCGGTTAACTTTAACTAGTTTTAACTCCTGCCGAATAACTCATATATTAGACGCAAAAGGAACATTACAAAAATAAAAACAATTTCTACTTACATCACCTATGTAGATGCTGTCACACTCACTCTAATCTATTCGAGCATATGAGTGAGCGAGACAAAATAAATTATAATCCGACAAATTAAATATATAAGGGCTTTTCACTATGTCGTAACGTTTTTTATCGTTGAACGACTGTCGTTTCCAGCTATTCCCATTATCACGACATCTATACTGAAGCCTAAATCAAGTGCCTTATATTGTAAACAAAAACTACTAACATTTTAAGCTGTTCTGTGATTACTGCATAGTTATTTTCACATTATTAGATCGGATCACTTTATTTTCACAATGATGAACAGGTTCAATCAATCAGTTCCTTCAGTACATCACAATTACACGATCACAGGTAATTAGACGATTAATTTGTTTACAAAATAGGACATTTCTGTGGTCATGGCGTGAACGACAGTTATCGTGTCGTTCTGTATGTGAACAACTCTATGTAGTAGGAACGCGTCTAAGAGTTCGCTAGAGTATAGGTATGTTTTATTTTTATTACGCATATTTAAGAATCATTCACTTTACCAGTCCAATAGATTCACGCCCTAAAACTACAGGTTTTATAATAAAATAACTGTATCAATTCTAGTAGTAGAGGGCGCCGAATTCGAGTTTTAAGAATTTACTCATAGACAGTTTTGAGTGCGACTTTGAGTTAGTTGTAACTGTCAGATTTCATACAATTGTGAGCGTCATAAGTGCGAGCTCAAAACATTCTATGAATATCGTTCTTAGTGACGTGACAAAAAATATCTCTGGACATTTTCCAGCTAATGCCGTCATTAAACGGGATTGCCATTACATTCTTCTTATACATATAGTTTTGACTTGCAAATGGATTCCATAGACGTTTGACGGTTGAAAGATCGAAGTTACGCTAAGCCAGAGCTCTAAACAGTCGATGAATCTCGGCATTAGAGATCCTAACTTGATGCTTAGGCTTAGAATTTTTTTATTGCATCAATCAACTCTCATATTCCTGCTGAAGGGAACTGTGCCATCAGTTTTTCGATATCTCATACCGAAGATATTAAGCAGTTAAGGCAAGTCGCGGGGCGGATACTCTATCTATTTTAGCAAAACTGTCTTTTGTATGAAGTTTGTATGGTGCTACCTCAGTACGACGACGTCACAGCCACATTACATCGTATTCTGTTTCCGACTCTTTCTAACACAACTTTTCTAAATGCCTGTAGTTATTTTATTTTTCAACTAATGTCAATTTTGATTTCACAGTTAATCATGAATTTGTGTCTATTTTATAATAATAATGTAAAAGATTTAATTTTCGATAATCAAATACAATTTGTGACTGAAAAATGTAATGGCAACTCACTTTTCCGTATTCATAACAGACTCGTTCGTAATCATTTAGCAGTCAAGGAAGTTGGCAGCCATTAGTAGTTCCAGAGCGATCTCGGGGGCGATGGGGAACTCGGGGATCTCCGTAGACGAGTTGGTGTAACGGACCTTGTATGTGAAGTACATGCATACCTTTTGCAGGACGTGGGACCTGTCGAATAGACGAAATTGTTTAATTAAAATTAATTATGTATAAAACTTAGTCTATTAAATAGGTAGGTATATGGTTAAGATTATTTTCAGAGATCACAATGGAATAGAGTGCTTTGGAATGGGCTTATGTATCCTGCCTTAGGTAGTAGGTTAATGTATGTAGTATTTGGGCTTGAAAAAAGACGTATTTAGGCTGAGGACATATGTCAAACAAGTTGGTGAAGTTTCAAAAAGAGCTGACGCAAAACGACGAGCGTGCATGAAGAATTGATGACTGTGCAGGATGTAACAGTGGTATGCCAGGATTAGAGCAGTTGGGAGACTATCATGTTTGCCTACCTTGTTTATTTATGGAAGTACGTATGTATTATTAGGTGTATGACACTGTAATGCGTATCCATAAACGTGATTTAAAGTTAACTCACCGTTTAGGCCTTTTGTCCCTTTCTTACTTGTCGTTTTTCAATAAAGTGTGAAAAGGACTGTTGTCCTGTGGTGTTCCACAGTTTAAGGGAAGTGAGGTTTAACTAGGTATATGAATAACAGCATGTATGTACTTACGGTATCTCCCTAAAGTTGACTTCATTAGCCTCATTCTCGGCAAACTGTCCGGGCCCGCTGAGCATAGCTTTGATGGTGCCCGAAGTGAGTGCATGCTCTCGCTTCACAATGAACTCGTGTCCGTCAGAGGAGACCAGCTTCACATACATGGCATCGGGACCTTCACATCCACCATACTTGTCTTCGGAAGCCTCAGTACCTGGTGCACGCAGCAATCAGTGACAATGTAGTTAATAAACCAAAACAGACTTCTAATATAATATATCGATGACGATATTAGAAGTGATTATAAAACTCAAAAATTATGCATCAAAGTTTTTTAAACTATCGGAATTGTCTAAAATAGTTTGAAGGAAGTGTAACAAATAATGACGGTGGCGGTATACTTCTTGCCTAGTATCAAGAGACCTGCTCCTGTTCATGTGACTCTGATAGGTTGAGCTTCACTGTACTACTTTTTAGCTTATTACATTTTATGTATGTTGTATGTGGCAATAAATAGGATATTTGTCTTTATTCCTATTAATTTTAAAAAGGTTCGACCGACTTCGTGTCTCTGATAATTTACGTCACAGTAAACCTTTTTGGAAATTTGGAAGGTGATCTCTGCCTCATAATTCTCTCTCATAATACCCTCCACACGCATCAGTTGAATTATGGCCTGCGATCTACGTAAAGTAAGTAACGACGGCAGAAAATCATGCGGGGCATGCATTTCAACTGATCACAGAACGCAAGCCGCGGCTGTGTGTCAAGCTTAATAGAGTTGAAGAGTATGTAGCCTAATGGCTAGGGCGTGAGTTTGCAGCACTGGAATGTTGACCAGAAAATTAGCAATGTGAAAACATTGTTTAAAAAAATCTGAATTGAAACATAGCAGGCAATAATTTGTCACCTTTAACCTTATCTTCCATTACCACCAGTTGTGATTTAGCACTTACCAGAGCCCCCTCCGCTTCCAGAGCGCTGCTCTTCAGCTACACTTGAGGCAGATACAGCCGCAGAGCCCACATTTTGGTCAGACATTGTTTCTGGAAAATGTCCAAATTGATGCAGTTTTTTATGCAGTCATGCTGGTGCCTGATGGACCTTTTGGTGAGACCCGATGACGCTAACACTATGTGACAAAGACTAGACTAGATTTATATATAAAAATTGGAAGAAAATGGAATTGACTCGAATCTGCTGATTTTGCAAAAATACAATATAAGAAAAACAGAGAAAGTATACAATGATGGACTTCAATAAGGCTGAGATTTGGGGCCACAATAGACCTTCGAGGTCCCAGTGACCCTTGGGTGTGTACCAACACCATGATATCAAATAATAAAGGCTGTGATTTTCACAAGCACTATGTGACCGATTGTTTTTTACTAGTAGGTAGATAGTTTAGAGTACACACTAAACAGTAAAGAATTTACAAAAATCAGCTCAGTACTTGAAAAAATCTCAACCTCTCCTTTCTCTGTATTAGACCGTACCTTCGGTTCCCAAAAATATTTACTATATTTTGATTTGACAAAAGTATTATGTATATGGAAGTCTAATATTGTGTTTTCTATTTTTAGAATACAGAATAATCATCAACTAATCGCTTAAATTAGACGTAGTAGTGTAATTGTCTTTTTCAAATTCAGTATTCTATGACTTATGAGGTGTAATGTAAGTGGCAATACAACTGAAATGAAAATACAAAAATGATACAGCACTTGTCCATTGGAAATCAAGGAATATTTTTTTACCAAAGATTGTACAAACCTTGTTAATTTGTAGATGTAGAGCCGCTTTTATGAAGACTTCTATCAAATTATTGGAATATTTATATTATAGCACAAATATAAAATGGAAACATACAAATTTATTTTTAGGTTATGATGTTATTTTTTTCTTCTTTTTTATTGGCCTGGCTGCTGGTTAAAAATGCGATATTTTCGGTAGCAAGTTTAGCAAGCTCCAAATCAATATTATATTATTCTATTTGAGCCTTTGAGAATAATATGATTGAAAAACAAAAGAAGTAGATCTTAATAATCAATAATTTCTCTTCCGCATATCCAAATATTAAATTGGCCAAATTAATATGACAAAATGTTGGGCCCGTTTAAAAAAGAAGAATTTTTCTCGCAAATTTTATTAAATTGCCTGGTTACGTGTTTCGTTGGCCAATGCCAAACATCGAGTTTTCTTATAAAGTACCTATAGTATATTTTTGGTGAACTTGAACTTCTTTTGACCACTTAACTTAAACCTAAAGTATACTCCATTCCTTCCAAAATGAATCGAATCGGACAACAACGATACCGACAACTAATACCAACGAATCTTACACACAAAACCATCGACAGGCGGTTTTTTTTGACATGGCTTTTGGTTTTGGCTTCTTTTCATTATTTTGACATCTCGATGTCAAGCGCTACGTATTTCTTCGAAAAAATCCTTTTTTCATCGTTTCTCATTCTTTTTCCACATTTTTCACTCGTGTAAAAGCGTAGTGAGTCAAACGCGCGATAATCTCGAGTGGAAAGCAACGATGAACTCCAGAAATTCCGCGAGAACCATGTGACACGAATACGAAAAAGGGCTTCCATACCGTCAATGTGACAGAAATGTTTTCTGCCATCACGACGAGCCAACGCCAGCGCGGAGCCGTCCGGAGCACTACTCGCGATCACCGAGCAACGATATAGGGTAAGCGCGTCAAAAATGTGCGCGAGATGGCTAGTCCGCCACCGAACCCTAGCGAAGGCGACGAGGGCGCGCCCGAGTACCCGGAGGAGACGAGCGGGGAACGCGCGCCCTCCCCGCCGAAGACGTACGTAGCGCCGCCCGCGTCGCAGCTGCCCAGCAAGCTGCAGTTCGTGGCGCTGGGTGCAGCGGGGCCGAGCGGCAGCATCAAACAGTGTTTTCGCACCGTGAAGGCGGCGCGACGCGTGCCCACCCTGCCGCGGCGCCCGCGCCCCGACGAGCCCGGTCCCAGCGCGCCGCCCGAGCCTGAGCGACGCGCGCGCCGCGACCGCGGCAAGCGACACCTGTGCACCACCTGCGACAAGCGCTTCTCCAGCCCCGGCAAGCTCAGCCAACACCTCCTCTCGCACACCGGTGAGCTACCCTTCTCTTGCGACCTCTGCGACAAACGATTCAACTCCAAATTCAAGCTAGTACGCCACAGCCTCATCCACAGTGAAGCCCGAGCGTTCGCTTGCACTGTTTGTGGCAAAACTTTCAATCGGAAAGATCATCTCACCAATCACGTTAGAGTGCATAATCCTGTTAAAAAGTTGTATACTTGTGAAAGGCCTGATTGTAGGAAATCTTATACTTCTCTGTTGAGTTATCGTAAGCATGCCGCTCTGCATTCTGCAGAGGAAGGCAATTTGCAGTGTAAGATTTGCGATGAAGTGTTCACCAACAGACAGGATATAGTTTATCATCTCAAAGTTCACACAGGGAGTCGGACGGTAAAAAATGAGACAGATAAGAAGTTCACATGTGACTACTGCGACCGAAGGTTTTTCACTGCCAAGGATGTGCGACGGCATCTCGTTGTGCACACAGGAAGACGAGATTTTTTATGTCCCTACTGCCCCCAAAAGTTTGGGCGGAAAGATCACCTAGTGAGACATGTGAAGAATGCTCATCCTGAAGAATCGTGGAAGTCTGCTGCAGTGGGAACTTCTAAAGATCCACCCCCAGAGTCTACTTCATTCGAAGAGCAGTTTACCGAGTTCCCCATGGAGGGTGCTGATTTCTCTGTCTGGAAGTCTCCCTCTCCCAAAGAAAGTGTATCTGAGGGTCCAACAAGAGTGCCGTCCTCTGAAATAATCGTGGAAATGCCTCAACTTGAAATAAAGATAGAGCCAATAGAAGCAATAGAAATAAAACTGGAGGATCCACCATCACCAGGAGAGCTACTGCAGTATCCGTTGTACATGGATCCATTTACACAGACGACATCTGACTTGTCATATATAACTACGCAACCGTTGAGTGATCCTTTAGGTGCCCATTTGTTGGACCCGGCGAATGTGCAATCGCTTTTGATGGATCCTGGAGAGGGGCCGTCGGGCCTGCAGAGTCAAATGTTGGGGCTGCTGGAGGAGAGGGAGCCGCCGTCGTTCACGAGCGAAGAAGGTCGTTTGCAGCAGCGGCTGCCGGCTTTCACGCAGGCGTTCCAGACGGCACCGCGGCCGCAGAGCCCTAAGCCTCCGCCCCCGCCGCCGCCCCACTAACCTCGCCTGCGTCGCGAGATTCCTGCATTTAGCTTATGTGAATACCGAGCTACCTCACTAGGTAAGGTTGGTCTAAGCTGTAATATAGTCTGGAAGAGTGCAGTAGTAATTCGAATTGTAACATAATTTGGACTTGAATATATTGACGGTATAAATTAAGTATGGAAGTGACGGGGTGCTCGCCCTCGACTTTAAATTGCCAAATTGTATATATTTTGTACGTCTCAGGTATACCAAAATGTTTCCGAATTCTACATGAATATGTGATCTAGTCGTGTATGTACTTTCGGAATTGTAAAGTTTATTTATAGCGTACATGTATGACGTTTATGGAGTATAAATGGGACCAACTCTGTGAGCTGTTAGAGGGATGCAGTAACCATAGTTCTTGAGAATTGTCCACTGAAATAATTTCTGTGGACAATTGTAGCAGAATTGCTGGGGGCTCTTGAAAGCAGTAGGCTATTACAATATGTTTTAGAGAGGCGTGCTGCTTTTCATGCGATATTATACAACTGAGAGCCTTTTGTCTATGAAACTTGTTTATCTGGAACTGAAATTCTGCTGGAGAACATTAACATCAGATCTGTTTAATATATCATCTTTTAAGTGTAAGTGTTCAAAACAGAGTTCTGCTGTTGAAGAAGTGTAGGATTCAATTTCATTCTGTTGTACAGAATGATATTGAAGTTCTAAAACTCATGTCGTAGACTTGAGCTAGTAACAAATTCAATATAACCAATTGAATATACCTCAGAGGCACTCGTGCTTCCTTAGAATTTAAGAGAACAATATCTTGGGTCAATGTCTGATGAGTAATTAATTAGCACCATTTGTAATTTGCATCATATTTTTAAGGAAATGTGCCAAAAATGTCATAGCATCAGAAAATCATAAAGTTTCATTCTTTTTTGGAAAATTTTTTGCTCATTGGACTCAAAATTGTTTAACAACTAATAGTACTCTTTCAATTCAATTTGCCTATAATATTTTTAATAAACAATATGACTTTGGCGATGCCTATCACAGAAGTAGCAATTGTCTGGGCATAGGTTTTAGGATTGTGAGCCAAATTGTATAAAATTGTTGTGGAGACTAGGAGAGTGTAAGTGTCAGAGGCATAGATGAGAAATATAGTGAGAATTCAAACAACTTTGGTTCGTTGGAAATGAAAGGATTTATTACAGATGGAATTATTAGGTGCCTTGCATTTCGCGAAACGTTATTACATATTTGAGATGCTCTTGCAAGGCGATATGCTAAATCACCAAGATCGTATTTTTCACTAAGAAGTACCTAATACTTTTTATGTAATTCAGTATGAGAATTTAGGGTTTTACCCAAGAAATTACATGGAACATTTGAAATGAAAAAGTCTTGGAGATTTTGATTATGGTCAATTAAGTTATTGGCCCAATGTAACTAATTAATTCACTATTGGTATTTTAATAGCAGGTTGTTTCATAATTCCTCGTTTGACTACTAATTTGAATGACAAAAAGAAAGTAAAATGTTGCTTTTTTCAATTCTTTAGCAATTTCTATCCTAATTATATGTCTTGTTCCACTGTATAATTAATGTAGTTAGTTATTCACATGGGACTACTGAGAATAAAAAAGTATCACTAGTCCCATTCCCATCATGGAACTGTCCCATGGAACTAGTAAGAATGATCCCAATAATCAGCTTTGAATAACTTTTATCTACCCAAAATTTAAGTAGGAATTTGCATATAAAAATATGAAGAAAAAAAAAGTTTCAAAAAACTATTCATGTAATACGTGATTAGTAAATCGCCTTGATTAGAGTACAAATATCTCATTCCTGACACTTAAGCGCAGATTTTTATATTTTAAAGTTTAAGTTTAATAATCGGTAATTTCGGTTTTTCTATAATACATATTTTAATTAAATGTTTGGCGTCTAGTAATGGCAAGGAAAGTAGATTTAGGATGTGAGATCCAATGTTGTAAACGCTTCTACATAGAATATGTAAATAATTCTAATCTATTTAGGTTAATAGGAATGTAAAAAATTTAATCTACCTCAATTTCAACTTATTCTTACGGCTAGAAATTTAATTACTTTGTTAGGTTAGTGAGAGTAATAGGATTTTATTATTATTTGAGAACTACAATGCAAACCACAGGGCAGGTGTTTACATAAAATAATCCATGTTGTGTTTAATTTTAATGTTAGTGTGTGCTGCAATATCGAAATCTTTATTGATATTCAATTTAAATATGTATGATTATATTTCGCTTTATTTTATAAATTAACTCGATACGAGTCGCCTCAACAAATAATAAAAATATTTTTCCACCGCTAAAGATTTAGCTAGGATCATTGGAAGTCTAATGGGAAATTAAAAAAAAAATATAATTAAGGCCTTTCGCACATTTTGACATAATATTATATTAGATATACATAAGGAATTGACATATTTTTCGATGATTATACATATTTCCATAATTCAGATATCAGAAAAGATTTCCGCAAAAAGTTTTTGGAAATACTGCATAAAACTGAACAAAATATTTGACTATTGTAAAGTTTGACTGTTGTATTACTATAAACATATTTGCTAAATCCTCCGATAGGTGTAGACTGTATACTATAATATAATATACATGATAACTTAGACATTTTGCAAAATAATTTCAGTCTACATCATTATACCACTAGTCATACAATAGCAGCACAGTATATAGTATTCTCAAAACTAGGCAATTGATTAATACTACCTTTCATTCAAAATGACTAATATGAAAGGTGCAAGTTAGTACAAACAGCAACATGGCATAAATAAAATAGATTGCCACTTTTTAATTTATAGGTACAGAATATACAACGATATATGCAATATATTTTTGTAATATTTTAGAATGTAGTATATTTTAATTGTTAACATATCAAAGACTACCATTGTACGACCGTTTTGTTACTTGATTTTTTTTCTTGTTCTTCAATATCTAATATTAGAGTTCAAACAGTAGGTATTTATTATAACAGTTGTCATACGATGATAAATGTTTATATATGTTTTTATAACACTAAAAGTGTTCAAATTCCCCATTTTTTTTGCGGGGAATTATGTTTACGCATAATTATTATTGTTATTTTTGTATTCCCCAGTTTTTATTAGTTATTTTTGATCAGGTGATGAGTAAAACTCATTTACGTCTTGTAATTACATTGAACGTTGTGTAATACCAAATAACTATATCTACATTTATTTCGTTTTTACATTCTGTAAGAATTCGAATATTTTTTTTATTTATAGCATATTGTTTAAGTTTGTAACAGCAACGAAAATGCTACGAGTAAGGAAAGTTTGTTATGCTATAAATCTACTACATAGTTTTTTTTAAATTGTATAAAGTTTTAGGTATATTGTATGTATAATTTATATGCGGGGGAAAATAAATATTCCAAAATTAGGTATATGCAGCTAAAATTTTACTTTAGGTATGTATAATTGATATTTAGCATATACTTCACGCATAAATAATGCATATAGATTTTTCGGTACTTTTTTAATTTGGTTTCTAGTTTTAGTTTTTTAATGAAACCAAGCATAGCACTATATTTTCTTATTCGTAGCGATAAACAGTGACACTGATCAATAGATATTATATACGTAATTTTGGTACATAATATAGGGGCCTTATTGAACATATAAAATGTTTGAGAAATTGTAATAAGAGAAAAAAATATTTTTAGAAATGTATGATATTTTAATAGAAAGAAAGGTTCTATTTTTGTTACGCTTTTTCAAGTAATTCGGCATTTTATATTTGGATGTTCAAAACTGAGGAAATTAGAGATACCTGTTACATATTAAACATTTCAAATATTCTATAAAATAGATTTCAGGTTTTAATTGAATAGGGGCCCGGATTTTCAAAGGACGGGGTTACGTTTTAACCCCCTTGCTTGCAATAAAAGATAGACTTAGCAATTTAACCAGAGCAAAATGTATGGAGTTTTACACGGGTTAAATCGTTAACTCTTATTGGAAGTCTTTTATTGGAAGTCAACAAAGTTGTCGCATCATTTTTATGGGTCCGGCCCCTCTATTGTGTAACTGACAAGTAAACGAAGTCCATTTCGGTTGCTGTGCAATTATACCTAATGTTATTGATGAAATACGCAGTGGTCTTTAAAGAATTGTAACTCGAACAAAATATCATAAAACCCAGTTTTTACTTTGATTAGTGCGAGTGATAAGTTTAATAATGGCCTACGCACACCGGAACGGGATGGCAGAGATTTTAAATTTCTACCAATGGACATTCAAACTTATCTAGTACGAATACGATATAAGTTCCAATGTTTTAAAGAGATCCCGTGGCATCGAAAGGGATTTTTTGACACGGCATTGAAGAGCGTACTAACGGATTTGCAGCCTTGTATCTAAGCAGCTAGAATGTGCTGACGGGAGCAAAATCCTGTACCATCGGTGTACATAGGCTTTAAAGCGATAATGTAGCGAGTAGTGTCCCAAAGCGTTTAGTAGTTTTAGGGACAAATCTACGCGTACAAGTAACGTTCACTGTTCTTATTCACTAAACTTCGCGTACTATGAAGATACGCTTAGGCTAATCTGATAGTCAAAGACCGTTTTGAGCACGAACTCGGCGTGAGGTCGCACTTACGACTGGCAAAATTGTATGAAAACTGACAGTTTTGTAAGACCGAACTCAAACTCCACTCATACTCAAAACTGTCTACGCCTAGTCACTCGCAATAATAAAAGCGAAAACTGGGTTTTTGAAATAATATTGTAATATTTGCGCGCGTTCAGACTAGGATGGAACCGTCAAACGTTTCGTAATACCTAAAAAGGCCCACTTGCAATAAAATGCAATAACAGAACCTGGCTTAACGTAACTCGTGATAAATCCATACTTTACGGGTTAAGTAGATAATTATCGACTATGCTCATATCAAGTAAAGACATCGCGCAGTAAGAGCTGAAACACGTTAAGCCTGTGACAAATACACTAGCGGCCTGCACGCGGCATGCGGCCGGTTGAATCGCATGCCCCGCCCCGTTTTTTGCTAGTTTTCGGTAGTGATCTGCGGCATCGGTCTCAGATCGTTAACGACGGGAGAAAAGGGGGCGGGGCATGCGGTGCAACTGGCCGCCTATGTATGTGTCAGGCGCACGGTGAACCGTAGACCTGGGGACACTGGGTGGGTATTTTGACACTTGAACAATTTACATTGCTGCGTTTCGTTGTTGTTTGGTAAAACTTGCAAAACATAGCAGCAATGTATAGCGTCCATGTGTCAAATTGAAAACGATAACGATTGGAAGTCACGGTTACCCCACTGCATGCACTGTTTATGTTCGACAAGTTTCTATTCCATTCTGAACGCTCGTATAACAACTAAATATCACATAGTCAATTTGGTAACTTATCGTCATTGATATTACTTCGGAAAGGACAATGCCCTCGTAGGATTAAACACTGTAAACATTGTACCTGGTTTATAATAACATGTAAATGCTCTTCATTGTAATAAAAAAAATATTTTTGAGACATTCCTTAAGAGTTTTATTTGATGCAGTAGTCGTAACAAATTAACAGAGAGTGTTGGGGCTGAAATAAGCTTCGAATGACTTATGCCCGTAACAGTGATTTCTCTTTCCGATGAATTCCCGTAGAGGTGACTCCCGATGCAGTGAGTATCATTGCGGTGATTCCTTTTGCGGTTACCACCGCCATAGCGATTCTTGAATTCTTTGTTAATCTTTTTTCAAGATAGAAATAATTTATAAGGAACAATCTGGCAGAGTACATATTGATATTAACATTTTTTTCGCTAGTTCACCTGGGTGTGCCATGGGCAAAAAAACCGTAGTCCACCTAGGTGAACTACGTAGGACCACGGGTAATGGTTCATTCCACTTTGTTCACCTGGACCCACAGACCACTTACCCCCATAGACCTGTAACAGGAGGGCACCCGTGTCTGCCCGCACATGACGTAAAATTGCGTCGCGACACGTGTAACCTAGAGATATTATCGACACGGACGCATCTCTTTAATACGGCTCCCCTGACCCATTGAAATGTGGCAATGTCATTTGCACGCGAAAAATTCTGTCAAACGATGAGCGCAATAGACGAAGCGGGGTGGGGCAGGGGTGCCATATTAAATCCGTGTCGATATCTCTAGGTTGCGCGTGTCGCGAAGCAATTTTGCGGGCAGAAACGGGCGCCCTCCTGTTACAGGTCTATGGGGTAAGTAGTCTGTGCCTGGACCCATTTTAATTTCTTGTGAAGCGTTCCGTGTCTATTAGAAGATATTCTCAAGTACAATAAAACGAGTTAATGCAGCCAATTATTAGATGCAATATATTTTAATTGCTGATCAAGTTCATTAACAAATAACACAGACTTAGAACCAGAAATAACAAAATAAATACCCAATCCATGGTAAAACAGTCCAACTAAAGCAGTCACGGAAAAATCTAACACGAATTCTACGCCGTTAGCCATAAACTTTAAGTCACGGTCCTTTTCTAATGTAACGCTTTTAACGAAATGTGAAAGTAACAAAACACGGTGAAGGAAAGTGGGGTTAAACGCGGTTTATGGCTAACCACCTATTGACATTATCGATACACAGTACATCCACTATTGTATAATTTACAACTTCAATTATTGTGAGTAACAATTTCAGACACCTATTTATTCTAGATTTGTATGCATTTGAATTAAATAAGTAACACCTATTGTGGCGATTCCATAGTGTGACACGCTAAATTTAATCGTCGCTAAACGAGGGATCCATCTTACGCGATTTAATATATGACTGACCGTGACAGTTGCGTTTAGGTTTATAATTATATTTGGCGGCCACAATAGAATCACTCAGTAGGTACTCTATGCTTCGGTAATACGACATAGATTGCAATATTTTTTGTAAATGATGCGCTATCGACTGAGTAAATAGAGTCGCACGTCTTTGATTTTGATAATTATTTTCAATTTATTTTTTCTCTACATGTTTTATCATGATTTTAGTTTAAACAAAGTATTTACATAACAATACTATGAATTAAATACGTCTTTTTAACGGACTATCATGCTGCTACAATAATGTATATCCTAGCCAATCGAATCAGTCGCGACATCTATTTACATGTACCACAGCCACACCACATCGCAGCGGCAAAAAGTGGCCGATTAGTAGTTACGTCTATAGTTGTAAAACAACGGTTGACAACGGATATTTATCCAAAGCGGATAACAACCGAGAGGCGACGGTTGACAACCGGGTGTTTACCCGATTCTAAGCTAGGTTTTCTATAGTTCTATCCATTGCGTAGGATAAAAACTGATTGTGCTTAAAAAAGTATGTTATCCGTATCGAGCCATCCAAATTGGTTGACAACGGTTGACAAGGAAAACGACCGTTGTCAACCGCCTGGTTGAAATCGTTGACAACCGGCTTTCCATCTATAGTTACGTCTGAGTCTACGCGATAGGTTTTTGCAGTTGAACTATGAAATGTTGATATGGTTGCGTTGTTCCTACATGTGGTCCGTATGAATTAAATTATTAATTTTCACATAAACTAGCGCCCGACCACGTATTGTAGTTGTCGCGTAGCTGTGGTACATGTGAATCAAGCCTAAAGCTTCGTTTACATCTACAGACATTGAGCGTGTCTGACACGTGGCGTGGCAGACATAATCATATTATTCTACAGGGTGTAACGGAAAGGGTATATGAAGCCGAAGAGAGGGTGAGACATTATTTTATTTTTTAATCGAAAAGTCGTAGAACAAAAGTTGTTCAGTTACTGATACCGAACACCCTCCCTTCGGCTTCGGCCTTTCCCTTACACCCTATATATATATATATAAGCCGCGTCTGCACGGCCGGTACGGTAGATATAAATATGTTCATACACTTTTTATAGAAGATGCTCTTAGGCCAGTTGCGAGTACACGTTGAAAACGATCGTACAAGTTAAGCAACGTTGGGCGAGGTCAGGACCTGGATGGGTGACACTTTCATTTGAGCCCCTCCGTGCCTCGGAAAGCACGTTAAGCAGCTGTTGGTCCTGTTGTCGATTGACAGCAGTCGTTAGGCCACGTCAAAGACCCGAATAACTTTAACAAATAGGTTTGGTCACTTAACCACACGAGAAGAAAAAAAGAGAAGAATATTATGTCTGCCACGGTATGACACGTTCAATGTCTACAGATGTAAATGAAGCTTGATGGGATGTTTTACAGAACTTGAGAACAGTATAATTCACTTTTCCTAAAATATTGCCTTTTTCAGATTCACAAGCTCTTTCGATCTGTATTCATCATTTGATATTCGTTACAAAAAGTTTTTATTCAGACTTCTTGTTTCTATTTCACGAGATCGAACGAGCTCTCGAAACGGAGTAAGAAAATAACAGAAGTTGATTTTGGCCAAATTTTACTTCATCTAATGTATGGGTACCCAGCCCATTTCGTCATTCTATCTACTATAGATTAAGTTAAGTGAAATAAACAAAACAACACGAAGGAAAAAATGACTGCATCCTATGGAGCGAGTCTAAAATAATTGTTTTGTATGAGAGGTCGCCTTTTCTTGTCAATTTCTTTATCATCATCAGAAAGAGACTTATGTGGCGCTGAGATTTTTAGCCATTTTTTCTTCTCAGCGTTGGCACCTTGCAAAGTGGTGTAAAATATACACAACGTATTTATAAAATAAAGATATATCATTATACTTCTATTTTTTGTTTAGTTCGACCACTATTCAAAATTCAGATCTGTTAGTTTGAATTTTAAGTAGTGGTCTTACTCCAAAAGGGCGGCCGTTCTTTCCTTCATGCAAAACAACAACAATTGTACTAAAATTACTAACACCCTCCCCATGTACAGTGCGACAAGGATCTTTTGGCACATTTCTAGGGGGCGCTGTTCGCAACGAAAACTACAATATCGCTACGTCATGTAGTACGTTTTACAAGATGGCGGCGTTAGTTCAGATTTTTGCCACGTGCCGAAATACCCTTGTCGTACTGTAGGGGCCGTAATTAGAATAAATAGTTTAGAAAAATATCACTTTCAGAGTCCCAAAAGTTCCGGTTCGCGAACCTTAAATGCACGTACGTTAAATACAACCGTCACCGAAAAGGGAATGTTCAGACATCGTTCCTCTTGCTAACCACAGAGTAATGAGATACTTTTTTAAATTTTATTTACGGACTCGACAATTTGTGGCACTTTGGCCCACTTGCAATAAAGTTCAGGTTAGATATGAGTATGTTTCAATCGGGTTATGTTAACGTACCGTTAAACTATTGTTTGATAAAAGTTAACTAGAACTTTAGCGGAAACATGACACTTAGCTACTCGCTAATATTAGTCGCCGCTAAGCGAGGCGTCCCGCTCGCTCTTACGCGATGTAGCATAAGAACGACAGTGACAGCTGCGTTTAGGTTTAGGATGCGACTTAGTCGCCGCTACATTGGCAAATAACCATAACTGTCGAGTCCATTAAATCATTATAATTCAGTACTCAGTGTTTCTAGTCTTTTGTTTCAACCTGTGTACGAACTGAAAAGCTAGAAAGAATCATTTCATTGTCCTTCTTACCATTCTTCTCACCTTACCGGCCTTGGGTTTGCCTTTAAGCGATATACTGTCCAAGTTAGGCAGTTCGCTGTCAGTCAATCTATCCGAATTCGTTTTTAGAGGGTTATCATTTGCATCATGATCGGAGCTATCTACTCCGTTCTCCATTCTCACTGTGTTACCGTACCGCTGCGGTGGGTCATCTTCGTCTGTATCATAATTCCCGTTAGTCTCAGGCCTTTTGTATTGGAAATGTCTGTAATTGACATCGTCGTCTGAATCGGCTGTCGCTTTAACTTTGTATCGCCGATTGATGTTTTGTAGGGACTGATTCTTTTGCAATTCTCCGCGTATTGTATCTCTAATATTTACTTCGGAATTTGATTTTGCGCAGTACTCCTCTTTGTCTGATTCCGAGTATTTTCTTGACAAGTGCCTGTTGTCGAATGTCTGGGGTTCTCTTGTGTCTGTGAGCGCGGGTTGTGCGGGTTGCAGGGTTGTCGGGGACTTGAGTTTGACCTCTGGGCCTCCGCCGTAGATTTCGGTGAAGAACCTCCAGAGTTCCTCGCTTAGTTGCGCGTGATCAGAGCCCTGTTTGAGTATGTAGCTCGTATTTCCGTCGCTTTCCTGAAAATATTAGGGTATAGTTATTATTATAGCCTTTTATTCCTTAATATATTTCATTTGTACATTTCATTTTTTTTACATATTCGGAAGACTAACAGTTATGTATACAAACATGTGCCTATCTGTTTTACAAACAAAACCATTTACAAGTCTTCACCTATAACACGATAATGCGTCTTTCTACATCGAGATACAAGATTTGAAATAGCAAACAATATAAATATAATAATACAAAATACAATGTCTCCTGTGCCCAAACACGCGAGCGAGGACGAACCAGGTGAGTGAGGTGTGAGTTAAAGAATATCATGAATCGTTATGTTGCCAAAGAAGTTGATGTTAATTATTGATCTGAACCAGACAGAACTAGAGTTAAAGAGGTTAAGTTATAAAATAACTTAGTCAAATATTAATTATGTCATGTGTAATGTGTAAATTTAATTATTAGGGTATAGTTAGTAATGTGTAATTTTATTCATCGCTAAGCGAGGCGTCTTGCTCCAGTAGTTCTTGAGAAAATCTCAACCTTATTGAGGCCCCCTGTATACTTATCTCTGTCTTCGACTGTACGTACGGTCTAACAGAGAAGAGTATACACGCGGTATTTTTATACTGCATACGGCCTGTCTAAATAAGGGCCATGGTACAGTCGACAGCAGATCAATGGTAACTTTTTCGGGTTATTGCCCGTGGACCACCTTGGTAGTTCACCTCGGTGGTCTACGAGATTTTTTTTGCCCAGGTGGAACCTGGAGCGGAGTGATAATATGTAGTGCTTAAGGATTACTTCAAATATCAGAGACTGAATTGTGACATGTGATTTATAAATAAAAACTGACTGATAAATGCCTAAATTGCCTATTTATTTTTTCCACGAAAACATGACCTTATATGGAAGTTTCGGTTTAGGCCGAAACTAAGACCGTGGCCAAAATTCGGCCCTAATAATAATGGCAATAAGGTTGAGATTTTCTCAAAAACTACTGGACCGAATTTAATCATTCTTTTACAGTTACACAGTTTTAACTTTTATCTATCAAACAATGAAAGAATTTTTGCAATAGGTCAAGTAGTTTTTGAGAAAATCTCAACCTTAAAAACTCTCCTATACACCTTTCTCTGTGTTCCACCGTACCTGTTTGGTGAGTATGCCCGTGTTGTCCACTGGCGGCGGCGGCTGGTGCGTCTTGTTGCGCACGAACGCCTGCCACTGACGGAACCAGTGCATGCTGATCGCGTAGATGGCACGGGGACGCTCCTGCTCCTGGAACCAATCCAACATCATATAGATTCTATTCCAAATGAGGTGGTTTATAAACAACTTCCAGTATTTTTTGGTTCAATAGATGGATGGTGTACGGAGCCAAAATGTAGACGGTGAGGCTGGCCTCTTGTGTATGAAATGAATGGATATACAGGGTGTAAAGTAAATGGTATATGAAGCCGAAGGGTATATGAACACCCTGTTTTTTAGAACAAATTTTGTTCTACGACTTTTCAAATAAAACATAAATTAATGTATCATACAAATCGATCAGCTGGCCGGTACGAAATGTATGAAAAGTCAAAAAATAAATTCGCGGAAATCGGAAAGTCGTAGAACAAAAGTTGTTCAGTTACCGATACTGAACATCCTCCCTTCGGCTTCATATACCATTTACGTTACACCTTGTATAACTACCGTACCGTGCCGCGCATAGACACGTGTAGAATAATATGATTCTGTCTGCCACGGCACGCGCCGGACACGCGCAATGTCTGTAGATGTAAATGAAGCTTTACTCTGCAACATGACATTGGCAAATGACAAACTGTCGAGTCCATTTAATAAACAAAACAGAGTTGTCCAAGCCTGTAGTTCACTCCTGGACGATGTAGTCTCTGCAGTCTCGGTTAACGCATTCAAAAACAATTTGGACAATTATTTAAAAACCATTAATAAGAATAATACCACTAAGTGATAAACTTTACTAACACTGAGAAATGGACATATCAGCGATGAGCTTACTTACTTACTCCGCTGGCTCAGTGACCTGAAGAGGATCTTGGCCTCCGCAACGAGAAGACGCCAGTCGTGCCGGTCCTGCACGTGTGTGCTTGCAGTCGGTGCAGGTCTCGACCTCGTCCTTCCAGCTGTACCGAGGACGCCCGACACCAGCCGACGGCCAGTCGCTTGTCCCAGATACGCTAGTTTGGCAGCTCGATCTTCTCCCATTCTTTCGACGTGGCCGAGCCAGCGGAGTCAAGCAGACTTGATCTCGCCGATGATGTTGAGCTCTGATCTCGCCGATGATGTTGAGCTCGGACACTTGGTCTTCAATTCAGCGATGTCCATAATTTTTTTTAAACCTATAAATTGTCCCACTACTGGGCAAAGGTCTCCCCCCTCCTCTTCCATCCATCCCTGTCCTGAGCCTCTTCCAGCCACCCATCCCTGTATCTAACGATATCCACCTACGCCGAGGTCTGCCCCGACGCCGGCGACCGTCCAATGGCACCCATTCTGTGACAGTCCGGGCCCATCGGTCTGTCCATAATAATAAACAATAATAAAAATTAATAAATATCCCTGCTCCCCACCTGGAATATGGCGTGTAGATCTGCGAAGGCCGCCCGCTCGGCGGCGCGGCGCGTGCGCAGGCGGGCGGCGGCGCGCGCGCACACGGAGCACTCGTGCGCGTGCGATACGGCGGGACCGCCGCCGAAACTTGGGAAATAAATGAAATATTTATTATTATAATTTTTACTTGTTGTCTACGGGCGTCATTGTCTACGGACGCGGTTGTCTTCGGGTGCTGATATTTACTGGCGCTGTTGTCTACGGGTTCTATTATCAACTGACGCGCTATCTATGGGCGATGTTGTCTATGACCACTCACTTCGTGTACAGGAACTCCCACAGCGCCTGCGGCACCATGGCGGCCAGCTCGCGCAGGTGGTGCGCGCGGTCGGGCCGCACGCCGCCGTGGCAACACACGAAGTCGCCGTTGTCTATGGGACCGGGCTCGGCCCACGTGTTGAATCTGGGCAAAAACATTAGGCAAAATTTTACATTCTGATTTTTTTTCGTGTGGTTTAGTGACCAAACCCAATTGTCAGTTATTCAGGCCGCCCGTAGACCTCGGACGTGGCCTAACGACTGCTGCCGAGCGACAGCACCCGGGACCAACGGCTTAACGTGCTTTCAGAGGCACGGAGGGCTAGCGGTCACCCATCCAGGTTCTGGCCTCGCCCAACGTTGCTTAGCTTGTACGATCGTATTCAACGTGTGCTCTCAACTGGACTACGAGCCCCTCATTTGCTTTCTTGTAATTTTTATATGGAGTTCGCATACAACTGTAAAGCCGGAACACACGCGACCCGACGCGACGAGGAGATTCATGAACCAAGTGTAATCTCACTTCCCATAAACTTGTTCGGTCATTTTCACTCTACGTTAAAATATTAAGTTAGAAAGGGACCGTGACTTAAGTGGAACAAAAGACATTGCCACATTTCAATGGAGCTTTGCCCCACCTACAAAACTACGTGACTATTTAAGCTTTATCTTTTTGTTGAGGACTTATTACAGGTTTCATATTGTATCATAATTATATCATAATCAGTATCATTTTCTACTACTCCCGCAACTCCTATAGAAGAATAAATCGCTTCGATTTCTTACTATTTTCTGAATTCTTAATTAAGCTGTTTTTTTCGAATCGCAACTTGTACATAACTTTAATTTAAACCAATAATTTTAATAAAAAACGGAGACACTTTTACATTTATTCGTTATCTTGTACAACTTGCGGTTGATGGTGGGGCAGAATCTGGCAATGTCATTTAAAGTCACATTTTGGATCACTTACTTGTTTATCCATTGCTTAGATATATAGAACTTGATGTCGTTGGTTTCACAAGCCGTCGACTCCAGTATTTCGGCTGCTCTCTGACGCAGCACCGTCATCTGGGGATTGACTTTCCTGCAAAAGATCACAACAATGATATAAAAAAATTATTATTGCACAGCTTGTGTACAGCAGTGTAATGTCCAATATAGTGTATAACATTGTAATGTACATCAATATGATGTAAGATTTTTTAAATGTAATTATGTACGACCGACACTAGGTTTTAGGGCCAAAACCGAAACTTCCATATAAGGTCATTATTTCGTGGAAAATTATTATAACTGCTTATAATTGCTTATTTATTAAGCAATTATAATCAGTCAGTTTTACTTATAAATCACATATTAAACAATTCAGTCTCTGATATTTGGAGTAATCCTTAAGCACTACTACATATGATCACTCCCTTATTTCAAATAAATTATTTACGCTTTTAATATTATAACGTTATATGCTTATTATAGGCTCTCGAGCTCAGTTTCGGTTTCGGCTTTAGTTTCGGCTGGATGGCAGCCGAAACCGAAACTAAGCCGAAACCCGTTTTTTCGTTGAAACCGAAAGTGCGGTCGGACACTAGTAATTATGTTAAAAATAATTTTCAAAAACCACAATTTTAGTAACTAAGATTATTTGGACTACCACCGAGTCGCTCGTCCTTGACCAAGACAACACCCTGTATTTAAAAATCCGTCTAGTGCTTTTTGAGAGAATTTCAACCTTAACTACTCAGTATAAACAGTTGAACAGTTATCCTCCCTAAGTTAACAGTTGCGAGATCGACTTCAGCAGCCACTTTTTTAAAATACTTTTTTTTCCACATCCATTTACTACCATCCAACGCTTCATAATCTTATCTAAGCCCTCTACTTCCCCCTGAAAGCCTCCAACACAAGGGGGTATTATCGCCCACGTTAAGAACCTATATGTCAGCCCGTATCAACTCACCTATAGAACAGCACGTACGCCTCGCAATTGGCCAGCTGGTGCGGCGACACGGGCGACACGCACTGGTCGTCGAACGTGTACCAGTGGCGTCCGTTGCGCGCGACGCACGTGTAGTGCCCGCCGCCGGCCGTGCCCGCGTGACAGATCACGGCGCACAAGTCGTAATGGGTTACTTTGGACGTGCAATCTGGGGGGGAGATAGATTTATTTATTTATTATTTATTCAACTATATATAAATTGACAAGATAACACCTTATAGATCTAAGCACTCGACCAGAATACCGACTGTGGTGTATAATTATAGCAGCCCAAATAGGCCGGAGCCTGTGCCTGGGCTAACTACGTAATTAAAGACCTTGAAATGATGTCAAGCGGTCATTGATAGATAGACTCTTTATTGTACGGTGGAACACAGAGAAAGGTGTACAGCCCCCTTACCATGAACTCTTATAGCAGTATTACTTCAATAATACTTTGTTACTTCGTATAATGACGACCTTAAGCTTACTTTAAGGTCGTCATTGTACGAAGTAACAAAGTAATATTGAAGTAATCCTGCTATAAGAGTTCATGGTAAGCGGGCAGGAGAGTTTTTAAGATTGAGATTTTCTAAAAAACTACTTGACCTATTGCAAAAAATCTTTCACTGTTTGATAGATAAAAGTGAAAACTATGTAACTGTAAAAGAATTATTAAATTCGGTCCAGTAGTTTTTGAGAAAATCTCAACCTTATTGTCTGTATACTCATCTCTGTCGTCGACTGTACTGACAACAGCAGATCAATGGTAACACTTGCAGTTTAAACCTTACGACACAGAAAATAAGAACGGTCCAAAGTGTTACACTTGCTCTGCTGTTACAAAGGAATGACATTGAGTATACATTTCATCTTTCGTTTTATCAAAAACTTTTTAATCAACTACTATTTGCAATACTAGATATAAATCCAAAAACTTATAGACCCGACTCGTATTTGATTAATTTTTTTACCCGACTGCCCCAGAAGGAGGGTAATGTTTTTCGGGTGTATGTATGTATGTCCATTCCTTCCTGCCATCCTGTAGCCTAAACGGCGTGATGGATTTTGGTATATGAGGTATCGTTAGATTCGTCTTGATTACGAGAGTGTCGTAGTGGTATAAAAAAATTATCAATAGGGTCGCGTTGGGACACCACAATTCAATCAATTCATCCGCGAACATTTTACGATTAATTTAACGTGATATTAAACTCAAAATACTTTAGACATAAAAGTGAAAATCCAATCCCACTCCAACTAATAGCGAAAGTATGGATGGATGGATGTTTGTTGCTCTTTCACGCAAAAACTACGGAATGGAGTTTAATGAAACTTTACAATAATATAGCTCATAAATCAGAATAACACATAGGCTATAATTTATAAAGATCCTGCGCACACGAAGTCGCGGGCAGAAGCTACTTATTAAATAATTTTGCAACTTTCAAAAGCCTCACCTTTATGCGTGTACGGCGCCATGTTGAGATCGTGCAATGGGAACGAGACCCTGGCTGCGACCTTCGCGCTGAACATGAGCTCGTGCCGGAACCGCTTAAGGTGCACGCACAGCACCTCGGGCAGGCGGACCACGCCGGACATCTTGACGCCGTTACGCAGCTTGTTGCAACGGGAACAACTGACAATAAAATCTGTTATTTTTCGGTCTCCACTTTTTGCTGCGATCTGTCTTAAGAGACATTTTGCTGCAGATTTGTCGGTGCTAGAGTATTAAGCTTGACACACACAGCCACGACATAGCCGCGGCTTGCGTCCTGCGATCAGTTGAAACGCATCCGCGCGCCTCATGCCAGATTTATTTATTCAATACATAACTGACTGGTTCACCAAACCACCGAGTCAGTGGATACAATATAATAACAATGCTTACAATATAATCAATTATACAATAATTGTTGCTGTGATAGCAATACTTATATATTTTTATACAGAGAACACCATGGATCGACAAAAACAGCAGCATCTTTTACCGCGTTAAAGAAACGGTTAATTAAGGGCCTGATATGAGCCAACTAGCGCCGCCAATCTTAAAAAAATAATATCTTCCAATAGAATCAATTTTAAAAGCTATTTACAAAATATTTATTACAATAAATACTATTTTTCAATATACGATACATGGCATAATTGCGAGAAGCTAAGTTGTAGTTCACAAATGTGCCAAAAACGGCCGTTTTTCGCAATTATGCGAACTACAACTTACCGACATTGAATCACGTTATAAATAAGCATTTAAAAAATAGTATTTATCGTAATAAACATTTCGTAAATAGCTTTTTTAATAAAATTGATTATATTGGCATATTTTACAATTAAAACTATAGTGAGCCATTACTACAAATTATTATATATAAACGGATATCACTCACTTATATTGTTAAAGTCGGCAATTAGACCGACAGTTTAGGCGTGGCGCGCTCACCTTGAAAAAGACCGTCGAAATCGGTCGAAACTGTCGGTCTAATTGCCGACTTTAACAATATAAGTGAGTGATATCCGTTTATATATAATAATTTATATTGGCATATATGATTTTTTTAAGATTGGCGGCGCTAGTTGGCTCTATGAAGGCCCTTAAAGAAACGGTTAATTAAATCTACGGCACGAGCCGTAGACGCATTGCTGATGATGATGACCCTATTAGGGCAATAGACAACGCCCCCGAGCTCTCATACCGTGCCTACCTGTACATATTGTCTCCTTTGAGTTCGTCTGCACTGAAGAAGGCTGCGAGGCAGTCCTGGAGCGACACTATGGGCCCGTAGAACCAGGACCGAAGCCAGCTTAGCAACCACCACATCTATGTATAAAATAAATGGATTTTTCTAATTTTAATCTAAATACTACTATATTTAAGAAATAAATACATAAATATTTTTTGGATAAATGTTATTATTCAGTGAACGAGTTTTTGAGTGACGTACAGCTAACAGCAGGTCAAGTGTAACACTTTCATCATCATCAGCCCGTATCAGTCCACTGCTGGCTACGTAGGCCTCTCCCAAAGCGCGCCAATCAACCCTACTCTCGGCCCTCTGCATCCAGTCCCTGCCAGCCATTTTGCGAAGGTCATCCCTCCACCTGGTCGGGGGGCGTCCCACACACACGTGGGGGGTGTAACACTTTGGACTGTTCTTATTACCTGCGTCATAAAAGTTGAATTCGTACTGCAAGTGTTAAATTGATCTGCTGTTGTCCGTACCATATTCTAGCAAATAAATATTTTGACTTTGACTTTGCCGACACCTGGGGATACCGTACCCAGGACTCCTGCGAGCCGTGCGGCGCGTGGTGGTTGAGGATCGGCTGCTGGCACCTGATGACGGCCAGGTGCTCGCGCGACGGGATCGGCAGCGACAGGTCCTGGAACGTCTCCACGCGAGTAGACACCTGGGGACAACGCGTGATGTTAATTTACTTATTTATATTCATTTATTAGTAATAATCATAAATTGTCAATTTTATTAAAAACGCTATGAAAAGAATCTTTATTAGGATAAATACGGTTTTTCAATATACAATACCTACATATTATATCATAATTGGGACAATCTAAGTTATACTTCTCAAATGTGCCAAAAACGGCCGTTTTTCGCTATTATGCGAACTACAACTTACCGAAATTGAATCACGTTGATAATATACATTTAAAAAACAGTATACAGGGTGTTCTTGAATTCATTCGACAAATTGAAACTGGGGGTTGTACTCATGATAAATATTAAATCGATAAGGTTTTTTTTAGTAAATCCGAACTGCAAAAATAATTGAACTGAGTACGTCACAAGACACACAATGACCTTAGAAATGACCATTAGGTCAAATTTCAGTGAAATAAATAGTTGGAAAAAATTAAAAATACCTTAATTTGTAAAACCTCCAAAGCACAGTAATTAGTAATATTTTTGGTAGTTGAATTTATTTATAGTAAATATTTTCCATCAAATTTACAAACGCTGTGCAGAATTAATGTATGTCACAAGCCTAAACATCCATTTAATTTTGTTGAATGATTTCAAGACATTCACCCTGTATATCGTAAGAATTAAGAAATGTTTGTTTGATAGTTTTTTTAATAAAATGGATTATATTGGATTTTTATTTTTTTAAGATTGGCGACGTTACCTTAGGCCTGGGCTTTAAAAACATGTACTTATTATGATTGTTACATCTCTCACCCTGTCGCATATGAGGCACTGCACCGACGACAGCAGCTTGCCGTCGAACACGTCGGACACGACGCTCCGGTAGCGCACGGAGCAGGCGCCACCGTCGCCGCTACCAGCCTGCTTACTGGAATACATACAAATGATATGCCGTTGTAATATCAAACGCAGTGATATATTCACGGCTGTATCAAAAATTAGATCTCTGAGCACTTGCCTAAATGTCAATTAAAAGAAAATGGTAATAATTAAAAAAAAACTGACTGCATCAATAATATAGCCTGTAATTTAGCCTGTTTCTAGATTTTGTCTCTCTGAATACATACAATTTTTTTCTGAATTTTTTCGTAGATAAGTTCCGAAAAAAAAACGTTTTATGTAATATTAGGCATACCGGAAGTACTGTGGCTCTGACGTAGTAGGCAAAGGGAATCTAACCTATACAACCAAGTAATACATTGTATTTTTATTTGTAACACTTTCTCAATGCTTTCTAGGTAGTCAGAATCATATTTGGCGAGTCCACAAGAAAAATGGCAATGAACACACTCTTACAAATACCGAAAACTCCAAAACATGGGTATTCATCGATTTTGAAACGACAATATTTCAGTAATATGACGTCATCGTCACTTACGCCCTTTTTAATTTTCACGGTCTTAACTTAATTATTGGGATGGATGGAAGAGGAGGGGGGAGACCTTTGCCCAGCAGTGGGACAATATATAGGTTACCAAAAAAAAAAACTTAATTATTAAATAATGAAAACTACGTTATTTTAATAAAAGAAAAAATACGGATCCCTTAATCTTACCTATATTTTCATAAAAAATATAATAAAGGGGGGTAATTTTATTTAGACCTTGTCAATTGCTTGATACATTGTGTTGTTGGCGAGTCACAATAAACAAATAAAACTTTAACACCTATGTTACCACAAAAGGCAATGAATAAATGAATTACAGTGTACTATGGTGGTTGTAATGTTACTTACGCCGGACGCTCTGGCCCGGCGTCTGGTCCGTCGCTGGCGCCGCTCGAGCACGTCTCGTAGCGCTCCTCCGCCTCGCTCGAGCAAGACAACTCCGACTCGGAGCCAACGTCACGCGGCTCAGGGCCTGTAACCATTACCAAGCGTCTGTGGTAAGTTGCCAGAAAGTGTCACGACGTTGACAGAGAGGAAATTTAAAAAGAAACACTTGTAATATAAAATTTTAAACGATAGAAATGCATGGCGAGTCGCCAGTTCCGCATGAACGATCAAGTTTATTTATTATTCTTGTTTTGTACCTAGTATTAAGTATTTTAAATGTTATTATTTTAAAAACTGTGCTACTGAAAGTTTGTGCCACTTTTTCTCCTCAGCGTTGGTACCTTGAAAAACGGTGTAAATGAAAATTCAAAAAATGTTGACGTGCTAAAATTACTTAGTTACAATAAAGAGATATCAATTCATTCATAAGCTCACGCCTTTATTTCCCGCAGGGACGATGGACCCCATCTGCTTCGATCCTGGGATACCATAGCACACATATCCTGGTATAAAATAACACACGACTTAATTCAATTTATTTATTACCACTACAATTTATCTAACATGCCTCATCGTACATTCAACGCAGCAAACTGTACACCGTCCGCTAAAGAGATATGATTCTGATAAAGCAATGAATTATTATGACTATAGATACGAAGCCGGGGAGTTTCGGTTTTAACCGCGCGGTTAATAACGGGTTTCTCGGTAGAAATTATATCTACCCGGGTCGAAACGGGACTTATCACCGCCGGGGCGGTTAGGTTAGTTAATTAGAGCCAAATTAATGATCAACGGTGATGATTATGATTGATGTAATAATAAAAATTGAGTCAAATACCCTAAAGCAGGTATGTGTTATGTTATTTATGGGTATTGGATTTTTAAATAAAGTACGCTATTTCGATTCAGTTATTTATTTATTAATATCATCATAAGTTTAAAAATGTATAAATAAGACACAAAACTTCCTAAAATAAATGCTTGTAACCTAAAAAAATACTAATTATATCTTGGGTCACGTCACGTGACGTCGGGTAGAAACCCATTTGGCGCGGCGCGTTATTGGGTTAGTAACCGGTCGTTTCGTTAATAACCGGTTAAAACCAGTGCATTTACAACTATAATTACGACTGACTACCTCGCTCGCTTACCATTGACGTGTTGTGAGTGCATCTGAGCAGAGTACGTGACGTGTTGCGTGCCCGCGAAGCTGGCGGAGCGCCGGTGGCGCGAGGCGGCGCCGGCGCCCTCAGACTGCTGCACCCTGCATAACAACAAAACACTGCTTTTTTCTACACTTATTTAGGGATATTTGTAGACAAAAAGTGGCGATGACACTCCCATCGTACGAAAGGTGTACAGGAGAGTTTTTAGGGTTGAGATTTTCTCAAAAACTACTTGACATATTGCAAAAATTCTTTCACTGTTTGGTAGTTAAAAGTTAAAACTATGTGACTGTAAAATAATTAATAAATTCGGTCCAGTAGTTTTTGAGAAAATCTCAACCTTATTGAGGCCCCCTGTATACTTATCTCTGTCTTCGACTCCATTCTAAATCTAACCATCTAATTAAATTTTCCCAAAGAGCGTGGACATTCTAGGGCCTGAGGTCGGTTCAGCTAGAATGTCGTGGAATATACCTACATCTAATAAGTGACAGTGTCACGGAATGACAAGGTCGGAGGTTCAAGTCCTGCCCACGGCTAGAAATTTTTCATCATGTTTATTTGTTTTATTTGATTTGATTTGATGTTTAAATTCTCTGTAAACTAAATTAAGTTATAGTTCAGTTGATAACTAACCTCAAATATCCGTCCGCCCTGCTAGAGTCGCTGTAACACGACGGCGCGGGGGATTTTCTCCGCATCCTCGTGAGGAATGGCGCGTCACTCGCTATGAAAATATATAACACGATTAATAAGCTAGTTGATTCATATTCAATAAAACAATATTTATTTAATAGTATTTCATATTAGAATCCCAAATTTATTATTACATAAAAGTAGAAGACTGTAAAAAAATGAAATTGAAATTAAAATATTTCCCCGATTTTTCCCACACGCCAAAAACACTAGTCGGCCATGTTCGCAAGATTCGTGACGTCACTCGAATTTTTAGGTATGCCCGATTTTTTTGATTTATCGATCTTATGTGGGGTTTGGTAGATACATTGGATTACTAATAATAAGATAATACTTGACATGTAAATGAAATATTTATCAATTAAATTGATATGAATGAATACATTTGAAGGCTCCCTTATAGCTAGATTTAACCCGGTATTACGATGATAATCTATGTTAAGAGCATAAACATCGATGTTTTAACATCGTGTTTTCTAGACATCGAACATCCCTAGTTTATCGGGGCCGCGATGACGTCATGCCACAGATAATCATGGCGGACGGTGTTTTTGATCGAGGTTGGAAAGTTGCATTTTAAATTAAAGTTTTTGGTGTAATAGAACGATTATTAACTATTTAAGACTAAATATTTTTTTGGGTCAACTAACCTAGCGCGAGGAAAATAATGAAATAACAACATATAACTATTAAAGTACTTTATATATTTATTATTAACGCCCGTATTCATTAGCGGGGTTATTATACATTGAAAAAAAAATATAGAAAAGCCAAGAGAATATAATAGGTGTATTTTATTTTTAATTTTTCAGTTAAAGTGGTAGTAATAACATTTATAAATGTAGCATAACGTCCCTTAGCTAACAACACCGCATAAGTCATTTTTACCAACTTTACAGGAGACGAAAAAAACTGCCAACTGTTGAGAGGCCAACCGACTTGCGCGCTGTCACTACTTTTCGCATTACGGCTTCTGATTGGCTGAAGTCTATATCATGTGACCAATGGTTAGACGCGCAATGAGCAGCTCCATCTAAAGGCATTAAAATATGAAAACCGCCAATATTCGACTTGAGCGGTGTTGTAAGCTAAGGGACGATAAGGAGTGTTGCAGCGCCAAGTAGGTCACAACAACTCAGCGTTTGCTATAACCGAGGCTGCTGATATTATAATTGCAATGGTACGGACAACAGCAGATCAATGGTAACACTTGCAGTACGATTTCAACTCTTACAACGTAGATAATAAGAACGTAAGAAGTGTTACACTCGATGTCCTTTAATGTGTACATACCTCCCGAGGAAGCTGCCCTGCGTCGCACCTGAGCGGACTTGTTCCGGTTGTCCTGATGGTCACCATCCGCTTCCGAGCCCACCTTGTCCTCTCTACTGCCCCACATCTTGTCACATCACAATAACATTATTATTATTTCAACGAATCAACATGCATACACACATAAACTTGTGTATGTTAGCGGTAACTAGTGTATGTTAGCGGTAACTAGTGTATATTAGCGGTAACTAGTGTGTGTTGCCGGTAACTAGTGTGTGTTGCCGGTAACTAGTGTGTGTTGCCGGTAATTAGTGTACGTTAACTGTAACGGGTGTATGTTACCGATAACTAGTGTATGTTACTGGTAACTAGTGTATGTTACCGGTAACTATTGCAACTAACCGGTAATTAGTGTACGTTAACTGTAATTGGTGTATGTTAACGACAACTAGTGTATGTTACCGGTAACTAGTGTGTGTAAGCGGTTACTAGTGTATGTTACCGGTAACTAGTGTGTTACCGGTAACTAGTGTATGTTACCAGTAACTAGTGCAACTAACCTGTAATTAGTGTATGTTAGCGGTAAGTAGTGTATGTCAGCGATAACTAGTGTATGTTACCAGTAACTAGTGTATGTTAGCGATTACTAGTGTATGTTAGCGGATACTAGTGCATGGTAACGGTAACTAATGTACGTTACCGGCAACTAGTGTACGTTACCGATAACTAGTGTACGTTACCGATAACTAGTGTACGTTACCGATAACTAGTGTATGTCAAACTAGTGCATGTTACGTGTAAGTAGTGTAACTATGTTACCGGTAACTAGTGTATGTCCATAGAAAGTTAGGGTGTGGCAATTAGTGTATGTACCATATTGCTAATTAGATGTAATTATTAAATTACCGGTTCCTTGAGCTCCTCGTGCAGCTGGTCCATGAAGCAGCGCAGGAACTCTTGCGTGTCGTGCTGGTGGTAGCCGCGGAACATAGGGTGCACCTAACGATATAACACACATATGATGTAATTCTTACAATTGACTTTCTTTTCTTTTCTCGTGTGGTTTAGTGACCAAACCTATTTGTCAAAGTTATTCAGGCCGCCCGTAGGCCTTTGCCGTGGCCTAACGACTGCTGTCAAGCGCCAACAACCGGGACCAACTGCTTAACGTGCTTTCCGAGGCACGAAGGGGCTCAGATGAAAGTGTCACTAGCGGTCACCAATCCTGGTCCTGACCTCGCAACTAGCCTACGAGCCACTTACAATTGACTTTTTTTTTAATTTATTTACTCAACAATAATTTTACACATTTTACTTAGTTCTAAGCTTCGCCAAATTGCATAACAATTTGTTGGCGAACATTTGCACTCACTTAACATGTGTACATATGTCGCAGTCAGACGGGCCCGGCTAGACACTTCGTAACGCGCCGAACCACACCATCTAACTACGACATTGTACATTTTGGAAAATAAAATTTTTGTTTTCTTGTTGAGATATTAGATACAATTATTACCTATGGTTACTACATTAAAACATATATACACTCGGCGTCAAAAAAATCGCACCTCTTAAAAAATCTACTTCAAACTACTTTAACCTTATTTGGAATCAATGATGAGGGTAATGTTGGGTATCATTTGAAAGGTAATGAAAAGGAGTACTCAAAAACAATTCAATTCAATCATAATTTTTATTGGAACCGCACCAAAATAAAAAAGTTTACAAAACAATAAAAATCCTTAATTAAGCCTTAATTTAAAACAGATGAATTATACCCAAAAAACATTCCAAAAGTTGCTTAAAATATCCTAAAACCTAGTGTTACCCCCTCTTGCCCTGATGACTGCTTCCATACGCTCCCTCATGGATCTTATCAATTTTAGGGGCTCTTCCTGAGGGATCCAGGCCCATTCCTCAATGACGGCCTCTTCGAGCTCCTGGAGAGTCGCAGGAGCGGGATCACGAGACCGAACCTCGCGTTTCAAATGGTCCCAGAGGTGCTCTATCGGGTTCAGGTCTGGGCTTCTCGCTGGCCACTGCATAACCACGATCCCAACCTCTTGAAGGTAGTCGCGCACAATTACTGCAGTGTTAGCGCGAGCGTTATCTTACATTAAAATGTACCCCTCGCCAACAAAACCAGCATAGGGGACCACGTGCTTTTCCAGGATCTCTGTGACGTACCGGTGAGCAGTCAGCGACCCTTGCCCGCGAGCACCCCAGTCCGGGAGACGCAAACAAGGTCGGTCTTGCCATCGACCGACATGCCGCCCCAGAACATACAGGAACCGCCCCCGTATTCTACCGTTTCCTGAATACAGGCTTGGGCGAAACGTTCCCCCCTTCTTCTGTACACTCTTCTGCGTCTGTCGTTGCAGAAGAGACATACTCTCGTCTCGTCTGAGAAGAGAACAGCTCTCCACTGGTCAAGGGTCCAATTGACATGGTCGCGTGCAAACTGCAAGCGGGCTCGCCGATGCTCTGCGGTCAATTTTGGACCCGTAGAAGCTCTATGAGCAGCCATATTTTTCTCCTTCAGTCTTCGTCTAACTGTAGAGACGCTCACTCTTGTTCTGCGAGCTGCCTGGAGCTGCTGTTGCAACTCAACAGCATTGGAGAAACGATTTCTCAAAGACGTCGTCACGATGAATCGATCGTCTCTCTCCGAGGTGCAGCGACGTCTACCAGAGCCATGCCTCCTAACGTGGCCTCCGGTCTCCAGGAACCGCTGATACACTCTTCGGACAGAAAAACGGCTCAAGTTCAGTTGCCGAGCGACATCACACTGCTTCATCCCTGATTGCAGTAGTGCAATCACTTGGGCGGCTTCATCAGCTGTGGTATTCATCTTCAAGGTCGTTTTTCTTGTGAAAATTATCCTGGTGTGTCCTCTTTAACGGTTGGATTGCGAATGACACCCATTGAACCTGTATTGACCCTTTTATACCCCCAAAAGGTAGCGCAACTAGTGGCCCTTTTGAGGAGCAAAATCGGCATTGTTAGAAAAAAATCAAATTGTGGTATCAAGCTTGTTTTTCATGAAGTGAAATGGTGTGATTTTTTAAGTTTATTTATAGGGCTTTCAAATGACACCAATATTGGTGGGGGTACATGCGTGTGTTAAAGGTTAATATCGTTTGATTATTATTTTCGCGGAGGTGCGATTTTTTTGACGCCGAGTGTATAAGTAAACTATCAAGCTATTTAAAGTATAAATGAGTATTGGAAACTACATTTTACTCACATTCCGTATCCCGTAAAGAATGCCATTAGGTACAACGTAGCCTCTAGTTTTTCTACTCCACATATCTTTAATTAGTTTTTGGTATGCTCTGAAAAGAAACAAATACAGTTTAAACTTTTAAATCTGTGCAAAGTACAATCAATATATACTATCACGACTTACAAAATGTTGGGGTTGTCTCCACCGATACCGGGATCGGTTTCCAACTCAAAAAACAATTAATGTTTTTACCCACCGATCCCGGTATCCGTGGCTACAAGAAAGAAATTATGTTAATTGTGGAAACGGATCACGGTGTACAAAAAAGAAAGAAATTATATATTATTTTATATTATGTGTGTAAGAAAGGAATTATATTAATTTTCCAATAAAATCTTTTCACCTGTATTTCCAAATAATGGAAGTTATCATGCTTGTAGCGGCACACGCACGCATGTAAAGTAAGCATTTCTAGCTACCACGGGGCGCGACGCCAGTCGTTAGCCGCCGCCCGCGCGAACTACTCGCGATCATTGTAATAGCATAAGTTGTGGAATAGACAGATCATTTCCTAACTGAAGATGTTTCATTTGAACATCCAAAACCTTCTGATGAGACATTCCTCAGGGACAAATGCACAGAGTCGAATACGTACAGTCGAAGACAGAGATAAGTATACAGGGGGTCTCAATAAGGTTGAGATTTTCTCAAAAACTACTGCACCGGATTTAATAATTATTTTACAGTTACATAGTTTTAACTTGTATCTATCAAACAGTGAAAGAATTTCTGCAATAGGTCAAGTAGTTTTTGAGAAAATGTCAACCTTAAAAACTCTCCTGTACACCTTTCTCTGTGTTCCACCGTACAATAGGCAGACGATGCCTATACTTACCTACATGCTTATTTGACGTACTTACCTTTCAAAACAAAAGGTGGATGCCATTCAAGAACAGTTTTGAGGTTTCGTTTTGCTCGCATCGGCATCGCGCATCGAAAAACGAACATTTTGATAACGGATACGATTGATCAGTAACTGGCATCCGTTGCCCGCATCGTTAATGAAAAAACGCCGATCCCTAAAAGGCGATTACTGATCTGTTTCTTGATGTCTATTCTCAGGGGTGCTCGGAACCCACAGTGTATTTCTCATGGGTGCTCGAGCCCCCAGGAGTCGGCGCCCCTGCCAGTGTATATTACTGAAAGTCAACGTATGATATGCTCAATGTAACTGATATCTCACCGACTAAGTCCTGGCTTCTTGTCAGCAGACAGAACGCTGACCGCAGCGGCGCACTCCAGGAAGTATGACGTCAGCGGCGCCGTGTTGCTGAGCGCTTGAAGCGCTGCGTTCATGTAACACGTGTTGCCCATGTTCTGGAGGCCCACTAGACCTGCAATAGATGCTTAAATTAACTCAGCTGCTGTAATATATAATGGGGATGTTGACTAAAAATTTTATAATGCATAAATGAACAAACGTCAATTCACGTTAGAGAAAGATGTTAATGGTCAAAATAGCGTTTTATTTATACCTTTTTGGCAAAACTATGGAAATTGTATGGACGTGACGTCATGCATCGCTCTCAGATTCCTGCTGTATTTTCTTTTTCGACTGATTTCAGTTCTGCATCCACAGTTGACCTTCAATTTATATATATATTTTGTAAATATAACAAGGATAACGAATTTTTCAATACTTATCAACCCCTTATTGAGATTATACCGTGTTTATGTAGGTAATTTAAGATTATCCACTTTTGGCGCTTTTAGCTAAACGATGATGTATCTGGAGTCATCTGTTTACTTTACCTTTGGGGAGCGACTCATCGTCGTAGTCCATGTCATCTGGGTCGATGTCATCGTCAGGAGACGGCGGGATGCTCAGCCCGACCGAGCTCAATCGAGTGCCCGAGTCATCTAGCGGTGTTATATCTGGACTCATCTGTTGACAGATTAGTAGAAAAAATTATGTGTGTGTTTTGTAAATATGTGTATGTTTAGTGTTGCCGCCTGCCGGCTTCAACAATATAAGTGAGTGATATCCGTTTATAATTAGTATGTAATGCGTTACCAGTGGCTGCGCAAGCGCCGCTCTGATGTGCACCTCCTTCTCGCACAGGTAGCACCACACCCGCTCAGTGGAGAGGTTCATGTGCACGCAGTGGCTCGAGTAGGTCTGGAATTATACACGTTTCGGTAAACAAAAAGACAGGTAGGTGAAAAGTATCAAAGATTAAATTAAAATACGTGCTAAATCTACAATGTAGACGAATTTCTGAATGATAATAGACGCTCAGTGGCGCGCGGCAGTCAAATATAAGGAAGTTGTCCCACCGCCGGCGAGTAAGCGAGTAACTATCGGCTATTTTCTCGCCCAAGAAACGTACAAAAGATAGTACATTCCGTGTAAACAAAAGAGATGCATGTATTAATAGTCAACCGCACAGTTTCTTGCGCGAAAAAATAGCCCATGGTTAATCGCTTACTCGCCGGCGAGAGATTCATGTTGTTTATTGGAAGTAAATAGGTTTCGTGTGCCTGTATACCGAAGCTCAAATCAAGTGTCTTACTTTGTAAACAAATATCATCGTCTAATTACCTGTTGTGATGTAACATTGAAGCAACTGATTAATTGAACCTGCACATAAATTGTGAAAATAACTATGCAATAACATGTTTACAAAATAAGACTCTGGCTTCGGCATTTCGGATTATTATCGCAATACTTCTTGAAATCTGATCGATATCCCCGTGACGTCATCCCCGGCTGTTCGCTAATTCGCATTGTGTGCATAATGAAATGTAAGTGTTATTCGTGACAGGATAGTCGGTTATCGCATATCAGAGGTCATTGTCAGGATAATAGCAAGCAATACAGACGAACTATTGTATGAACGTCTTTGTGGGATCTATTCAGTAGGTACACTTTTAGATATAAAATCTGTGAAACTGATGTTTTTTTCCATCCAAATGGAAATATAAAGTACCCAACTAAAATACTTAAATTAAATTGGTATGATATTACAAAAATATAGAATTAGATTATCAGCCCGTATGCTTTTTGAATTCAGAACCTGTCAGCCACTTTGCGTAGGTCATCCGTCAATCTGGTCAAAAGACATCCCACACTATGTTTATGTTTGTGGCCTCCATTCGAGAATTTGCCTACCCCATCGGTTCTATGAAAGATGTGACCAGCCCACTGCCACTTCAGCTTGCTGACCTTATAAGCTATGTCAAATACTTTTGTTCTCTGGTGCATGAACTCATTTCTTATTCTATCATTGGAAGCCAGTCCTTGTTCTTCTTTAACTTGGTAGGTAAATAAATTTCGAGGGTTAAATTAAAAAAGGCTAACCAGAATTCCAACCATTGCTTGCTAACCCTTTTTTTTGTTGCCCAGGAGAAATACATTATGTATACCACCCGTCCGAGGGAACGGGTGATTATGTTGGACTCACACCAACTAAAACTCCTGGGGTGTTTCGCCTCCCCCATGGACAGGACCACGGGTACATCTTTCGAAAACTACCGCGGCCCTGTCAGCGGTTGCTCTTTCGGGCCCGACTCCGGGGGGCCTCATGTCTCCCCCTTCTCCGCTGAAGGCGCTCCGGAACACGTGGAGCGCCTTCCAGCTCGGGACCACTTCATTCGGACGGCGGATTTGCTTGCTAACCATGTATTAAGTGATTAGGGCTTATAATACAAACAAAGATCACTTGTAATTAATGTAGGATTCTAATTATACAACTGCAAATGAATTCTTTGTGACTTTGTATGAGTCACTGTCCTTTGTTACTGTTATGCATGACTTGTAAATCTTGATCAGCAATAAATGCGATCAAATAACAAAACAAAGATAAATTTCAAAGAAATGCAACACAGTAGCTCTGTTGGAAAAGAGTGTGCCATAGAATGGCAAGGTCTTAGTTCGAATCCCGGCCTAGACGAAACTTTTTCTCCATTAATAATTAGATATTGGTTTCTGATGTGCAAGAAAACTTAAGTTGTATTAAAAAAAACATCTGTGTACTTGATTCAAAGGGCCCTTTGGCTTTTATTCAAGGTTCAAGACATAGGGACATTTCATTATGTTAATATTGTTAATATACCTAGTTTCATAATATAGGTAAATTAATGATGGAGCCAATGTGTTGTATAATGTTTAGTCATGATTGCATCATACTAATCTTAAAGGTGGACAACTTTATATGTTTTCTGGCTATACTTAGGTTGGTCCTATAAGTATTTCCATATCTATTTTGTGGAAATTGTTACCAGATTGATAAAGAAAATAACTGAACACCCACAGCAGGTCATTGTGATGCGGTTTCATTGAGACTAACAATGAATAGAACAGACATAGATTTATCAGTGATGATAATATCCAGGGAGATGATAGGAATCGGCATGAATGTCGTAGGTTGAGGAAATTGTTATTATTTATGTCAGTAGAGTTGAGCAGCGTCAGCAGATTGCAGTACTATACACAGCAGAGGACGTTTTACATTTTGAGCTGGAATGTGACCGGAATAAATCCAACATAGATACATACATGCCCGGGCTTGAGTAAAGAAACGGAGGAATTAACATAATTTTATCCAATCCAATCTTTACGCAGGCAATGCATATAATGCAGATGCTCGTTTGCGTCCAGGGAGCACCTTCCTGGTCGTGGGAGCCTGATGGACCTCATTGGCGAATCCCAATGAGGCTGGTATGGTCACTAATTAACAAAAGCCTCTAAACAAAACCTTAGATTTTAAAAAAAGGATGCTGGATATGCTGGTACTCTATTGGACCCAATTTGTAGTCTGTATATGATCACTTTATGATAATCCTTAGTATTACCTTCTGGTGTATGGTGCTGTGGTCGTTCTTGACTTCGGAGCAGCCGACATGGTGGCAGTCTGGCTGCAAGCATACCCAGAGGTTGGGCCCAGGACAGCCACAGTCGAAGCATGCCAATATCTGTAAGACAAATAAGGTTTATAAGAAAAGGGTACCTATATTGAGATGGGTATGATGTATAAGCCTATAAGTATCAGAAAGCCTGCAACAGTGGAGCTGGCAACCCTGCTACTTCAGTGAGTCAAGCACCCCATTCATCATTGTGCGGGGGAAATGCACAAAACTCCTTTGTGGAGTCAGTGCAGTCTCTAATCTCCTCTTAATAATATGAATAAGGCCAAATTAACTTGTAAGCAAGGTTGTAATAAGGTGGGTAAGCCAGCAGTGACAGTAGGCTGTTTCACTGCATTTATTGAATGTGGAAAGGTATGATATAGGTACACACGAAGACAGAGATAATACTAAGAATATAGAGGGCCTCAATAAGGTTGAGATTTTCTCAACAACCACTGGACTGATTTTAATAATTTTTAAATTTACAGTACATAGTTTTAACTTTTATTGATCTAACAGTGAAAGAATTATCACAATAGGTCAAGTAGTTTTTGAGAAAATCCCATATATAAAAACTCTACTGCACACCTTTCTCTGTCCTCGACTGTACCAATGAGTTTGGAGGTGTGTCAGGATCATATCTGAAGCAATTTCGTCATCTCTGCCTACCTCTACAGGCATGAGTTAGTACATGTATGTTAATCTGTGCTAATGTAAGCTTGGTACACAATATTATAGTCTAACTCTTAGGCACACTTTTAATAAAAGGTATCCTAAGTGTTAACAACTTGACTTGAGTTTTATTTAGGTACATATCAGATATTAGCAGTTTCTTCATTACTACTACTGTATAACTGTTCAGCTGTATTGTTATTTCTTCATCAAACATGTTTGTATTAGGTATTAAGAAATGAAGCTTCTATAAAGATGTAGTGGTTCCAACTAATAAATATTTGTATGTTTTGTACTTCTATAAATGTGTGATAACATCTGAAGCAAACTGTGCAGTACATATTTATTTAAAGATCAACGATCAAATACCTTGTACTATTAATACAAGACTAATTAAAAATATTACAAGCAATTTGAGTACAACCATTGCATGTTTTATTATAAGGAAATAATGCAAACATGAGAAGTGAACTAGGACAAATGGTACCAGGCTAGCATGAGCTGCCCTGTGGTTACGAGCTCGATCGCTCGCAACTCGACTAAGTTACACAATGATAAACTCCAAGGAATGCTAATTACCTATTACAGTGACACTACATTTTAGGTTATACATTAAAAAAAAATTAACTCACCTCCTTCGGCTGCCACAAATCCTTCCCGAGCACTTCAGCTAACTTATTCAGATGATCACACGTCACTCCTTTATCCATTTTAAAGAATAAATGATTTTATTGCTGAACAAAACACGTAAATAAAATAAAGACTAGTAGATAGCCTTGTAAATAAAGGACATTTTCTACACTTTAGCGCTTTCGAACAGGAAATTTTTCACGTTAGGTCGATACAGACGGAAATGAGAAAGGTTTCGTAAACACATTTCGGGATAAAGGGCAATAATTGAATTATTTTACAGGAATTTCCTTCAACACATACACTCCCGTGACGAGCGAAACGAAAAGTCAGGTTGACAGTGTTGCCATTGTCAAAAAACAGCCGAATAATAATCGATTTTCAAGCGATCTTTTTTGCGGTTTCGATTTGAAGAAAACGCAAAACTCTGAAATTAGCGCAATATTGGCGTGAAATCGTGACTTTGTCTCAGATTCGTAATCCTTTCAAACGTAATTGGTCGGATTTATATCACACATTTTGTTTTAAAAAACAAACAAAATGGTAGTGGCTGTTTAATCTTAGTTACCTTTGCGTCGTCCGTCACGCGTTTGACTTTTGTTGTTGTTTTAAAAAAGTGCGTACTTTCTTTCTTGCTTGAGTTGTCTTTGTCCTACTCTCTATCACTATGTTTTGATTTTTGACTTGTAGTCCATCGGAAGTTAAAATTAAATTATTTATATGAAAGAAAAGAAAGGGAACAACATATCAGGGAGATAAGATAAAATAGATAATCCGCAATGACGTCCGCCTCATCAAGCAGCGCACGCTCGTTGTTCGCGGAGTCCAAACAACGGCTCGCCGAGCGGGTACAAGTGAACATGAACAATATTTCCTCCCTCACTCGCCAGATACAGCGAGGATCTAAGTCTAACGAGGTACGGAGCTTCCCCATACTTATTCCGGTAGCTCAGCGAGCCGAAGTGAGTCTTGAAACGAGAATACGCCATCCCTGATTCCTACACCGACTCGGGGTCAGTCTTCTTAGATATCCACTTTATATTCCATAGATCTTTGACAAGAAAACTCTTGCTCGAGTGTATTTTTCAACTGAATCTGATCTAATAAATTAGCCATCACACGCATTACATGGAACAATTAATAGTTAGAAATTCCAAACAGGAACAAAAAGTAGGCTTTCGTAGTTGTCTGTGTCTGTATGAGAAGCTACACTATTATGGGATTTGTAGATTCTATTATTATTCTGTGTCGCATCTGCATCCTTTCTCTTATAACGGTTCTTGAGTTAAAATCCGACAGTTTTATGAGTGAAGAAAGATAATGCACTTGAATGAACCATAAAACACTTAAAATAAAGTCCCTTATGGTACTGGCAGCAAAGAGCGTTCCAATTTCGAAAACTTAGTTTGAAAATGGAAACGCCAATAGGAAAAGCCACTTGCCCGGAACAGAGGTCGTTAGTGACTTGACAGTTGGCCTAGTTTATTTATTTTATTAATGGACTCGACAGTTCGTCATTTGCCAATGTCATGTTACAGAAAATTCAATGTATAATAGTCTTCCATCTTCCTCCAGGGGAGTCGCAGTAGCGTCATCACCCTGGGTAGCCGCGTCTTCTTGTCTTCATCCACAGGAGACGCCGTAGCGTCAATCACTGTGGACGAAGCAGCTCGACAGTCACGTTCACTCCCGAGCTCGTAGTGGGAACCGCGGGAAACGGACAGACAAATGGACAGACGGACAACAAAGTGTTCCTATAAGGGTTCCTTTTATCCTTTCAGGATTTCCATTCTTAAATTAGTACACCTAAATAATTTAAAATAAGTCTGGATTTTCTAAACAAATTAGACATTAGACAACATAAACTGTGAACGTATCAACACTGTGATATAGCCACACCAGCATTATGCTGCCTGTCTATCAAATGAATAATAATAACTTTATTTTCACAGCTCCTCTCAAGAGCAGCCCGAGACTTCTCCGCAACGGAAACCCAATTGGAGAACAGTGAAGAGCACTTGAAGAAGATGCAGCTCATAGCCGTCCACATCGGCTACCAGTTCGAGAACATACACAAATCGGCTAAGATCCTGACAGAAATTAATGAGCAGTTAGGAGCTATGCACAGATGACTAGGAGAAACGGAATAGGTGTGGTCCTATTTACTTTTATAATTACCTAAACAAGAAGGGAAATATATCTGAGACTTATCTTATCCTGATTGGGTGCCAATGTGGCGGCACTTCGACCCATTGGAATCTTTTGTGCTCTCCCTTTTCCTTTATGCACCTTCCTCCCTAAAGATATAACCAATAGGTCCGCTATGCAGCTCATGGGAAGGAGCCTGTAGTCTTCTAGTTCCAGATAGGCTGATCCCAGGAGACTCATTCACTTCCTAGTTAGTGAGTCACATTCTTAAGTATTTTTTTTTTTTTTTTTTTTAATCTAAGTTTTTTTGAGGCTTTTGTCACTTGGTGACTATGCCAGCCTCATTGGAACTCAACAAATAGGCCCATCAGACCCCCCTACGACCAGGAAGGGGCTCCCTGGACGCAAAGGAGTGTCTGACGAACCTATATATCTGCACCGCCTGTGTAGAGATTGGGTTGGATAAGATTACATTAATGCCTCCGTTTCTTAATTCCAACCCGGCCATGTACATGTCTCTGTTGGCTTTATTCCGGTCACACTCCAGCACAAAATGTAAAAGGTCCTCTGCTGTGTTACAAGTACTGCAATCTGCTGACTCAATCACACGCATCACTTTATAAAATTTATTGACTGGAATATGACCGGCTCTCACACGCAATGCAGACACAAGTAAGTCCCTGGGGAGGCTGGCACAATCGAACCAGGGAACTTTGAAAACCTTGCTTTGGATGGAACTATACCATATACCTTTTGATGTGGACGCTTTGTTAAATAGTTTCTGCCATTCTTCAAAACAATTGCTCTTAACTATGGGTATAAGTTCCATACCATAAGGTTTACATGCCTCCTCGGTGCCATCAGAAACAGCCTCGTACGCTAATCTGTCTACAAATTCGTTGCCGGCTACTCCTACGTGCGACGGTATCCATTGCAGTTTTATACATAGAGACTGCGAGTGCATGGCGTGTATCAGTTTTAGGATACCGTAGGCTATCGGCATGCCTCGGCTGCCCGAGACGCACCGAGCCAGGTGTTGGAGTGCACTCCTTGAGTCCGTCAATATTACAGCGTTAGGCTTTGCCAGTGACTGTACATGAAGAAGCCCTTCATGTAGAGCCACCAACTCCGCTCTCATTATACAAATATCTTTGTGTAATTTCACTTTTTTGGATAAATTTAGTTGCGGATCAAACAGTGCAGCTCCAACACCATCACTCGTTTTGGAGCCGTCGGTATACAATATATAAAATCCAGAATATTGTTAAACCAGCCAATAATAATAAAATCTTAATAATCATTATACCTTCTAACAACAAATTAAATCGAATTAATAAATATACTCCAGCAGTTACTAAAGTTGAAGAATGAACTAAAGCAGATATTTAAATTAAGGATCTTACTACACTTTTTAGTAGTTTAAAAAGTTCTTTATTTAAACTAAAATTAAATTAAAATTACATATGCCAAAATGCTGTAATGTAACTTTTTTTTTTGGAAAATATAATGAGCATATTATTTGCAATGTTTAAAACACTAATATATTACAAAATAATATAAAATTATTCAAATACTCTGTTTTTTTGGAACCACCAGCCTCCAAAAGCCTTGTTATGTTGTCTAACTGAGAGAAAAGCATACAGAAGGTGCCGTTAAGTTCGGAGTTTTGCAAAATAAATACTTGACTGATTTTTTAAATACAATTACTTGGTCTGCACTCTAAAGTCTAAACTACGAGTAGTGCAACAATTTGTAAAATAGGCCAAATAGTTTTTAGAAAAACAGGCCCAGTGTATTTGCCTCTGATTTAGATTAAACGCGAATAAAACAGAACAATGATATTGCTCAAATTGCAACTTTAGGCGCTACACGCTACTCGAAAATAGTGACAGTTTTTACTAGGGTTATTTATTATATAGGTAGCCTACTCTCCCCTATCTCCTGTTTTTGTTTGTCGTTTGGGATGGGATGTATGTACCGAATACTCCCATCCTTCACACAGACCACTTACCCCATAGACCTGTAACAGAAGGCGCCCGTGTCTGCCCGCACATGAGCGACGACGACCGGGTTTTTTTTTTACCCCTAACATTGGGGGGAGAAGTGCGGGCCTTGAGGTATACCCTTTCTACCCGGGCATGAACTCACCGGATGTTGATCCGATGGTGAGATTGTACCCGCCTGCGATGCGGGATTTGGGAGTTGGGGAATTATGCAGGTCGGCACGTCCGTTTGGTGCACAGCTCAAACCCGCCGCTTAAGGCGACGGGGAGCGCAGCAACTCCCTCTGGAGGCGGTGGCCTTCCGGAGGGCGCGCGTGCAGGGGTGCGAGGTTGCGGAGATGAGCGTGCCTGCTGTTGTCGGCGCGGTCGAATAGTGATCGCGTCAACCTCAGCACGAACGCTTCGATCGACTCAACCCGCACATCGCGAGCGATGACGTCGTTACGAACGTACCGACCTGCACCGGTACAAATACGTAGGGCAATGTTCTGCTGCGCCTGCAGCTTGGCCCTCTGCCTCGTGGGGCAAAGCGAGTACCAAGCTGGGGCAGCGTAAGTGAGGCGAGAGCGGATATACATCTTGTAAATCCTCAGTTTAGCACGTAATGGTAGCCGTGAGCATAGCACCGGTCGCAACATGGCACGGGCGGCCTTGGCCTGTTTTACCAGGCCTTCGACCATCGGTACCATGCTAAGCGACCGGTCTATGTGACATCCCAGGTACTTCACCGACGATTCCCAATGTATATCCTGCCCTCGCAATTTAAGTTGGGGAGGGAGTTTGCGCTGGCGTCCGGTAAGCAGTGCGGCCGTCTTCCCCACGTTGACGGCCACTTTCCACTTATCGAGCCATCCAGGCAACAGGTCGAGTAGTCGCTGCATCTTACGAGCAGCGATATCGGCCCGCCGCGACGACGCGAAGTAGGCGCTATCGTCCGCAAAGCACATGAGCGCAACATTGCTTAGCGCCACGTGTAACCTAGAGATATCGATATGGACGCATCTCTTTAATACGGTAATACGGTCCCCCGCTTCGGCTCTATGCGCTCATCGTTGACATAATTTTTCGCTTGCGTAAGTACCGATTTCATGTGGGTAAATGGTCTGTGCATCCTTCTCCACATATTAATATATTTTGTGCCCACATGAGGGAGATAGGCTTTCGTGGGATGATGGGTCAAAAATTCCTATTCTCCAAATCATTATTTCGACATTTTCCAATTAATGTGACATTGTTTAAAACTGTTACTAGACTTTAGTAAGTCTCTTCTCCACTTATAGCATAATAGGTAACAGTTTGTGAGCTAAACTAAACGTGACTGGGAGTAGGAAGTGATCGGATTGGTATCACGCGGGCTTTGTCCGCCAGTCCGCGGGTGAAAGTCCTGTCTGTGGTAACGCGGCTAAACGCCCGCCCTACGGCTATGGAATTAGACTAGAAATAAACGTATTATGGAATGGATAATCAAACACATATTATGTGTGAGTAAAAGTACCTACAGATATAAGCCTATATACTTGCATCTTAAAAAAGATTCTGACCACATGCGGCCACAATACCCCTGATACCGGAGACGAGTCTGGCCGCTTATATAAATTATTAAGTAGATAATAATCACATTCATATGACCCATTGGTTCGTTCATAGCTATACAGCACCCTTGTGGCCTCTCTGGAACCAGCCGCCGCGCGCCGCCCCCTACACCATTAGGAGAATATGTGCTATTCTTATACATACCTATCTACTTAGAAAAATGCTAACTCTAGAAAAGCAGCGAAACGTCTAATATACCTATAGGTTTATATAGGTTTTTTAACTGCAATGTTAGACATGAATTTGAGTAATTGCACAATTACTGGATAGATGTCGCTACCGTCCCTAACACGAATATGGAGACAAAATTCGACGACCATGGTACGATATCACGGTGGCTCTGTTGGAATAGAGCGTGCCACGGAATGGTTCGAATCCTGATCGTGAGGATTTTTTTTTCTCTATTTTTATCATTTTGTTTTATCGTTAGCAAATATTAATCCATATACTTTTATTGTACGATTTGTACGTAGCATTAACGTAAATCAATGACACTTGGGGGTTGTGCGATTGCTTCGACGGTGCTCCGGGCGCAATATTGCAATTCTCTCTATTTTGTTACCGTAGTCTCATATTTTTACGACCTGTAGATGATATTATTTTAGATAGACAACAGGTAGTAAACAAACCTTGGACACAAAACTACTGAAACCAAGGGATTGCAAATTATCAAATTACCTCACAGCCGTTTGATTTTTTTCTACGAATCGAGCGAAACATCAACTGAGACCAATTTCTGCGGGCCTTGGACCAGTTTCTTTTAACAAAAGGATTATAATGTTTCATAAAAATCTGTGCAGTTTATGACATTTGCCCTCGATTTACCAAACCAAACTACCAATAACCAAAACCTATTTTACGAATTTTGGATTCTAAATACTTTTGCATAAGGTAGATCGAGGAATTATTTAACGGTAAATTGGTGTTGGTAACAGTTAAAATTGCAAAGAACGCTTTAAATGCGTTTGCAATTGACCTTTGATTGGATTTCACTTCGATTAATAAATCAGTTGCTATTAAGGACGCGAGCGGATGGACGGACAGAACGGTGATGGATGAGTGATATTTGAACTGAAATGGCTAAGGATTGCCACTCTTTAGCTTACGTTAGAGCCTAGTCAAGTGGCTGTGTTTGACTTTCGTTGACGCTAGTAGGTAGCATAATGAAATGAAATGAAATTATTTATTTGCCTTGAATGTGGTTACAGGGTTCTTACATTGGTAGTTATGTCCGGCACACTCAGTCATTGCTGACATGCAAATATTATGGTCACATATTAACTTATTCCTATTATATTATTTACATTTCATTGACTGTTATAATTATAATTCAATTATTTCCTATTAATATCGATGTCATAATAATAATAATTCATCTACTAATTCACATAACTTTTTAATATTCTAGGCTAGGTCATAGTTTGGTCAATAATACAAGCAGCTTATAACGTCGTAAATTCCTTAACCGAATAAAAATATTTTTGAACAAGTTACTTAGTTAATGTAGATTTGAATGTAGTAGTAGGTAGAGTATTTATGTTATCAGGTAATTTGTTAAATAACATAGAAAGATAAATGTATGGGAATGACATTTCCTGACGAAAAGGAGCTTAACTTTCTTTATTATAGGCCCACTGAAACACCAATTTTTTTTTCATTATACTTGCTCCGTTAGGGCCACTGGCACCAACCTAGTGTTAAAAATATCTAATAGTGTTTTAATTAATGCTCCCACCGCGGGGTGCTAAATCACGATAAGCGCCAACGATAACCAGTTGTCAATTTTGAATTAACACTTGTCAAACAATATGTTAACACATGTTTATATTATGTTAACTTTTCTTATTCACGGCAGAAATAGTTTAAGGATGTAGCATACTCTGGCGGACTCTGCAGAAGGTCCTCTTACACAAGTCAATCCGCAGAGGGGCTATACATATCGACCTTTGACTAATAACACATACTTGGTTCTCTTGAAAATGGCGGGAAACGACGGTTGCGAAATTATTTGATAATTTTCCTTTTAATGTCTACAGGGACTATTTTGTGTTTAATATCACGTTAAATTAATCAGAAAATGTTTGCGAATGACAGTACGGTGAAGTTATTGGATTATTTAGGCAAGATCTGAAATTTCAAGCTTTTATCAAGAGTTCCCGCTACAAGCTCGGGAGTGAACGTGACTGTCGAGCTGCTTCGTCCAGAGTGATGACGCTACGGCGGCGTCTCCTCTGGATGTAGACATGAAGACGCGGCTACCCAGGGTGAAGACGCTACTGCGACTCCCCTGGAGGAAGATAGAAGACTATTGAATATGTTGAATTTTCTGTAACATGACATTGGCAAATGACGAACAGTCGAGTCCATTAATAAAATAAATAAATAACACATACTTACACAAAACTGTCTAACTATCGGCCTAAGTCTCACGCAGGATGTGGAGACTGGTATAGTCTAGTAGCCAACATCTTGCAAATGTAACATTGACCTACTTTATAATATGACAAGCCCATTAAAATTTGGATTGCAAGATCGAAGGCATTGGCGGAACTTGCAGGAAACATAAAGGTATTAATGTCAGGTTTCATTGTTTATTTGCATTTGTGGCGGATGAAAACAATTTGTATGCTTGTTTAATGTTTAATTATCGTATTACAAACATTTGCCATTTAGTTAGTTGTGAAAATTGTACACTTATGTGTGTACTATGCGTGACATCCTTTGTCATTGCGAGATAGTGAGATGGTGTTTAAAGAACTGCGAGTATTAATCTGTCCACGTGTTTCTGATGATGATGATGTCCTCCTCGTCGTGTCCGACGACGGCGACTCCCACTAACTCCTGGCGTGTGCTCGAAGGTGGCTGGCGAATCCAAACTTCGTTTTGAACACTCGGTCGCACTGAGCACAGAAGAGCTGTCCGGAACTGTTCCTGGTGTAGTTGTACGAAGGCTTGGGGGCGGGTCTTCCGTATATGGCGCTCTGCGTCCAGGTCCTCAAGTCGAAGCTCCTCGAAGCTGTCAAGACCATTTTTTGACGGCCGAGCGCCATCCTGAACCACATAGAGGCTGTGATGTTGACTGCACTCCTGTGCAACTGTGTGGCAAAATATTTGAAGAAGTTCCCAGTTTCCAGTACCTTGGTAGCCAAGTTAGAGGTGATAACAGCCTGGCGTCGGAAATTCCCACCCGCATAGCTAGAGCAGCCGCCGCATTCGGCGGGTTGAACCAACGCGTCTGGAGGTCTCATGATTTGAAGCTAAAGACGAAATTCTTGGTTTACAAAGCCTTAGTTTTGCTTAGTTTAATAAACCTAACTTAGGTGCGCGTTTAGGAATCGGGTATCACGTGAGTAACGCCGTATTAATAAACAAAAATCAAACTCACACTTGATAACGTATTTGCTGATTGCAGGCGAACCGCGACTTGAGAAAGACATCATGATACGCCCTCAAGATTGGTTTATTAATAAATGACACACTTGAGATGGTGTTCACGTCTTGAGAGTGTATCAGCTGAAATCGCTCTTGGGGCGGGTTTGACCAGACACTAATATTAATATACGGGCCAAAAAAATAAATTAAAAAAAAGGATAAGGTTTCAATATGCGTTGCGATAACAACTTATAAACGGATGCATGTCACCGTCCCTCTTTAAAAATAGATTGTCTCGTGCTTTATGACTTTGAATCCTTTTTTTGAATCGTGCCTCAGTGCGCCATTGTATCCAATTGTCCGCTCCAATTCTTGGGACTTTCGTTTTTTTTCCGCGACATCCATTATTATTATTGTATTGGGCACGAGGTTATGCAACCGCTTGCCTTTGACGTTTTGATATAATTTTTACTGCTTTGTGCCTCTGCCAATTTATATTTGCAGTTCGTAAACAGACTATGGGTTGGAGTCATATTTGTTGGGGAAAGAATAATGGTCAGCTGTGATACAGGGTCGAGATCTGTACCATGTGTCTCTTCTCTCATATTTTTGGTCCAAAACAGAGAAATGTAAACCGGGGGCTAGCCGGCTGGCCTTTTCTGTCCTGTCAAAGCCTGCGCGAACGATTTTTGTACTAATTTTCGCCAAAATACTGACATTGATGGCTAGTAAAAATCCCCCCAGAGGATGTTATTAAGGTTGACATTTTCTGAAGAACTACTTGACAGGCTCTTGAAAATGGCGGGAAACGACGGTGGCGAATCTATTTGATAATTTTCCTTTTAATGTCTACAGGGACTATTTTGTGTTTAATATCACGTTAAATTAATCAGAAAATGTTCGCGAATGACAGTACGGTGAAGTTATTGGATTATTTAGGCAAGATCTGAAGTTTCAAGCTATTATCAAGAGTTCCAGCTACAAGCTCGGGAGTGAACGTGACTGTCGAGCTGCTTCGTCCAGAGTGGTGACGCTACGGCGTCTCCTCTGGATGAATACATGAAGACGCGGCTACCCAGGGTGAAGACGCTACTGCGACTCCCCTGGAGGAAGATAGAAGACTATTGAATATATTGAATTTTCTGTAACATGATGACAAATGACGAACAGTCGAGTCCATTAATAAAATAAATAAATAACTACTTGACAGATTGTAGTAAGCCATTCTTTCACTAGCTCTGAGAATATGGAACTTTTGGACTTTGAAAATGTTCTCGTTTTAGTAGAGTATACAATTATTCTGTCTTTACACGGTGCCCGAGTGGCTTGAGGCCTGGACGGGGAGGAGGAAGGTGATGGATGATGAATTGTGTCCACAATGGGGAGTGCTCGGAACGCCAGTCGGATCGCGGATGTATCGCAGTTCCCGTGGTTCGGCAACAATGGCACGAGGTGGAACACCCCAAGTCGTTTTCCGCCCCTTAAGGGCGGCGAGCCCGACATAATCAGCACGCTCCCCCGGGTTTTCGTCACATTGCTGAATTAGTGTCGTTCCAAAATCGGTGAATACCCACGGTTTCGGACTTTTTATGTATTTGTAAGAGTGTGCCTGTGTGTGTTCATTGCCATTTTTCTTGTGAACTCGCCGAATATGATTCTGACTACCTAGAAAGCATTGAAAAAGTGTTACAAACTGTGTTAGATTCCCTTTGCCTACTACGTCAGAGCCACAGTACTTCCGGAATGCTTAATTTTACAGGATTTTTTATGTACACTACGTAGATTTAAATTTAGTCTTACTTTTTAAACTTGTCTGCATAACCAAAGGTTGCCTTGTTGAGAATGTCGTATGGCTTTAAGTTCACCTGTACATTATAATATTGTGTATGAATAATAAATGAAAAGAAGATGTAAGTAAACTAGATTTCCGCAACGGCAAATAGTAAGTTGGTTAGATAATTTGATCGTGACAGCTAGCAGAAGCGACTGGGCCAGCTATTATGCAAGACGGATTATAATTATCTACGTCGAAAGTGCGAAATTAGCGAGCCTAACCGTAATAGACGAGCTGTAAACATCGCAATAAGATGTGCAAAAAACGAAGAAAGGTTTCGAAGATGTTCGTGTGTAAAGTGCCTTTGTTTTGTAAAGTTATTTCAGTCACGATGTAGCTGTTAGTTAATCGATTGATTTGCAAATCTAATGCAGAATTAATTAAGGGTTAGGTCGACATTGGACACAGCTGTTGGATTATATTAGTTAGATCGTGCCACGGAATGGCGAGATTAGGTTCAAATACTTACTACTCAGGAAATTTTCCAAATGAAGTAGATTTATGAAATTTTCTTCAAGATAACAAAAGGTGATTTTGGTTTTTAAACACTAAATTAAGTTTTCAATTTAGGTTCTTCCACTAATTACAGGGAGTTAATTAGGAATAACGTTAACTTCGATCTACCTTTTTTTTTACCCAGGTAAAACATGTAAGATCATGTGTCACCACGCCCGGGGGAGCGTGTTGGTCTATCGAATTTGACAAACTCGGTTGTCAAAACAAGATGACCAATGATATGACAAAAATATTACGAACGTCTTTGATATCATTTTGTGCAGCAATAGCGATTTTTGAGCGTCAAGCGTCACTAATTTATGTTTTCCACTAACTGTAATTAGGATTAACGAAAATGACATAAAAACGAACGTCTTTGCTATCATAAAATACATAAATTTTTGAACGTTATGCGTCGACTTAATATAACACCGTTACCTGTTACCAGTCTACGTTCTACAACATTATAAATTGAATCGGTATCGAGTAGCGCATCTTTGGATTGCAGTGGTCATTGCATCCTTCAGTTGCATCACTGTCTCGGGCACTGGTTGATATTAAACGCTTGTTTACTGGCTCATAGACTAGGTGAATGATAAGTTGAAGTAGATAGGACGTTAAATGTCTTTGTTAGTAGGTAAACGGTATAGTATAACTCATTTAAAAGTATGTAGAGGTGTCAATAAGATAGGGATTTATTGAAAAACTATTTGACCGGTTTTTAAAACTATTTTGTAATTCACAGTCTGCACTCTAAATTTATCAAATTAAATATTATTTATTCAAGAAAAAGTGTGAATTTTACACACAATAACTTATAATTAGATAAAGAAATCGTATTGTCTAACACAGAGAAAAGTGTAAAGAAAGTTTTTTTGAAGATATTTTCTCAAAAAGTACTTGACTGATTTTTTAAAATTCTTTATCTACCATTTGTGAGCCTGTCAAACTATCTATTAGTAAAACAATTTTTACAAACGCTTCAGTAGTGTTGGGAAATCTCAACCTTAATGTGACCACTTTGATATGTATCTCTGAGTTGTACAAAGTCAAAAGTGGCACAGGTTATGTGCTTTCGACTTGTTATATATATTTCATACTTTACAATCAAATAGGTGTAATATGTATATTATTCAAGATTTTAAACAAGAAAATAAGCAGAAATATTTGATAAGAGTAGGCATTCAACTTTGCCGCATTTCCATGACGCGTCTATTTGTGGTCTGTACCTATTTAGTCTTTGATAGAGCTGTTACTTGTTTTCCCATGGTCGGTCGTGTCCAGGAAATTGTGAGTCGATGGCGAAATATTGTCTTGTACGTGTTTACTTGTTGCTTGTGGTGATATGGGCCCTTCGATGGCCTCATGGCCTAGTCGATAGTGTAGCAAGATGTAGCAGGTTCGATTCTTGGTCAGGAAAGGTGTTTGTACGGTCGAACAAGAAAAGGTATATGGGAGAGTTTAAAGGGCTTATTTTTTCCAATACTATTTGACCTATTGCAAAAATTATTTTACTGTTAGTTTAAAAAAAGTTAAAACTATGTAACTGTAAAGGTATTATTAAAATCGACCCAGTTTTACGAATCACAGGTAGTCTGTTATCTGGTGGTGGTCGTGGTTATGTGGCGGTGGTATCTTTTGTTACTGACTGACTGGTGGACTAGTTGGGTGGTTAAGAACATTTATTCCTAACTGACCAACAAACAACTTAGGTCGGTTCGGAGAGGGATAAATGTTTCGTTAAACTATCTTAAAGGATACAATCGTGCTTTAAATCTCTCATCAATAGATATAGGTCAAACCTCATGGAATGTGGGAACTAGTAATTGTAGCCAGTAATTCGTCACGCTAAGATACTCACATAGGTACCGTCCTACGAGCTGCTTGTAACCGTACCTCTGGACCGAGAGATCGGAGTCGTAATTGTAACAATGATGGTTTTTATTCGCTTAAATCAACTTGCCTCTAATTGATGATTTCTAAATTCAAATAAGTTCCTTTTTTAAAAAGTTCCTTTAGTCGTTATTATCATATCAGTATAGTTACCTTTGAAAGTGTTTTTGGCACTTTTTCTCCTCGCCGTTGGCACCTTTTCTTTGCGAAGTACTTCGTAAAAAAATGTTGACATACAAAAAAGTACACAACATGCTTACTTGCAATGGTTTCTCTCTCTACGCTTGCAATATGACGAGATTTGACTTTGACGTACGCCGACCAAATTGGCGATGTTTTATAAAGCCAATTCCGCTATACTACAAACCGATGAGCGTGCAGAAGAGATTGATGAATGTGGAGGAAGATAATAAAGTCGTGTGCCAGGAGTAGATATAAGTCCATTAGCTTTTAGCGATAACACCGCCAAAATTGGGCATGCTTCTCATTAATGTAAATAATACTATATGGTGCAATGTAGTGTATTCTGTCTTATCCATCGAAGCTGAAATATGTAAACCGAAGCCCAAATCAAGTGTCTTATTTTGTAAACAAACTAACATTTTAAGCTGTTCTATGATTATTGCATAGTATAGGGTTGATAATAAAACAAATTATAAGGTGTTTCACTTTAGTATTCTTCAGGCTGAGAGGAGAGACAATAAGTTTTACAAACTTCAGTTAAATTCACAAAATGCGCGCGCTGTCATCACGAAAAATTCAACTACCACAGACTATATATATCTCGCGGGCAGACGGCCGCGAGAAGTACGTTCCAAAACTGGGCGCTGGTTTACTATAATAGTTATTTTCACATTATTAGATCGGATTACTTTATTTTCACAATGATGAACAGGTTCGATCAATGAATTCCTTCAGTGTTACATCACAACAGGTAGACGATCATATTTGTTTACAAAATAAGACACTTATAAGTAAAGTTTACTTACGAACAATACAACAGTAGTTACAATACTAGAGCATCAACGACCCTCTGTCGAGGTAAATTCGTACAAGTTAACCAACGTAGCAAATGGAGCGTGCAGTCTTGAGGTAACGCTTGTAGGGCGAGTGGTTATGTGTTAATTACTGGGGAGTTAGTTCGTTGTGGTATGCGCTCCTTGCGTAAACTATTAGCTATTGGGTTACTTGTTCCACAGCAGGAAGTCGGCGAGATATTATAATATTGGATAATAATGTAAATTAGGTTCTAATTGGTTGTGTGATACAATGTTCATACAAATTGTAGATTAAATTTTATAGGAACCATACTTTATGGCGGTTTAGCTCCGTTTATATAGGGTGGCCTTGAATTCATTCGACAAAATTAAATTAGGCTTGTGACATACATTAATTCTGCACAGTGTTTAAGTAAATTAAACAATTTGGGAGAAAATAAAAAAAATATTTACATTAAATTCAAGGTTTTTTAAAATTCTTGCAACGATTTCTTTCACTGGAATTTGTTCTAATGGTCAAAATCTAAAGTCATTGTGTGACCTGTGACGTATATAGTTCAATTTTTTTACCGGTTTAATTTACTAATAAACCTTACAAATTTAATATTTATCATGAGTACAACCCCCAGTTTCAATTTGTCGAATGAATTCAAGGACACCCTGTATGTACAGACATTGATCGTGTCGGACACGTGCCTCAATGTGAAGAAACCCGGGGTCGATACCAATCATCATCATCAGCCCGTATCAGTCCACTGCTGGACGTAGGCCTCTCTCAAAGCACGCCACTCAATCCTACTCTCGGCCCTCTGCGTCCAGTCTCTGCCAGCCACCTTGCGACGGTTATCTAGTAGATAGTTTCGAGTATATACTATGATAAGATAAGATAAATATTATTTATTGCAAAAAAAAAGTTAAAGTTAGTATTACAATTGGCGGTCTTATCGCTCAAAGCTATGTAATTTTAAAGAATCTTACAAATCAGTCAAGTATTTTTTGAGAAAATCTGAACCTTATTGACATACCTATATACTTTTCTCTATTTAGATCTTACATGGCCTCCCTTGGATGCACATGCCTCCTTTGCGACATGAATGTGGTTATACAATTTTAAAAGTACCTAGGTATGCAGTCGTAATACGTCAGAGATTGCCGGCGCAGCGGATAATCGCCCTTAACCTAGACACGTACGAGTATGACACAGTTAAGGTGAAGGCTACGTCTTGACACTCGACGATAATGTTTTAATTTGCATAGCAGACGTTTAGCGATAACATTAGACTATCAGTGCGATAACACACATAGGCATATTCATAAACGTGATATAAAGTTACGCCACCGTTTAGACCCCCTGTCCCTTTCTATCTTAACCTTTTTTAAGAAGTGTGAAAGGGATAGCAACACGATTTAATGGAAGTGATGTTTAACTAGGTTTATGAATAACACCACTAAGTCTCCTTAGTTTTTATTAGAACGCGGGGGACGAGTGATTGAATCCGACCGAAACAGGTTTCTCAACCGAAACTAAAATTTCCGGCCTTAGTTTCGGTTTAGCCTAAAGCCGAAAATAGCCGAAACCGAAATTTCGGTCGGTCTCTATACTGATTATGTTAGATCAACTCTGAAATTTAAAAAAAATAATCCATTAGTTCCAAAAAAGGAATAACTACTTTACTAAACAGCTAATTATTTTTACCCGACTGCCCCAGAAGGAGGGTAATGTTTTTCGGGTGTATGTATGTCCATTCCTTCCTGCCATCCTGTAGCCTAACCGGCTTGATGGATTTTGGTGTATGAGGTATCGTTAGATTCGTCTTGATTACGGGAGTGTCCATAGGGTATAAAAAATTAATCAAAATTGGATACTTTCTATGCAGTGTTTTTTTTGCTTGTTGTGATAGTGGTAGGCTATTTTGTCGTGCATTTTGTTTCTAAAGGTAGTGCCATCCTTTATGTAACGATATAGTTGGAAAGGGAGAGAATGTTTTAGTACTTGTCAGATTTAGTTGAATTAAAATTGATTTGGGCTTTTTCTCTGTTCTACTAGCGTTACCGGAGGCCGAAGACCAGCCCGCTGGACTGATGTGGTTGGCAGAATCCTCGGCGTGCCCTTTGAAGAGGCTGTGAGAAGAGCACAAAACCGTGTCTCCTGGCGCCAGTTCATGCATGCCAAGACGGCACCTGCTGTTGAGGGTCACGATCCTCAGCACTGAGGCAACGATTAGGGAGGACTAGGGTTAACGAATACAGTCATTTGCCAGGTCCTCTGTATTATAAATAGAGCTGCTCGTTCACTCGCTACGTCCACAATCATCACCCGACCTCTTAAACCCAATAAGCGTGTCAAAATGTAAGCACACGTAAACCTAAGTGCCCATTGTGTGGTCGTCCTTAACCTAACAGCTTTATTTCACCTGAATTATGTATTTGTTGTAGCTAGATGGTGTGATATTGCACTTCACGTAGTGTCCGGACATTTCACGACTTGCTGAAGTTGAGAGATGTTACGCCGGCGTGGTAAAGTTCGCATCTTCACTGTGGCACGGCTTATGTTTTTGCGGTTAGTTTGATATATTACTTATTTAAATGATATATAGTTATATATATGATTGTATATATAGTTTTTAGTTTAGTTTATATTTTCTAGGTTAATATTATAATAGTTATTTCTATTTTTTATTGTTATTAAAAATATATTGTAATAGAGTAAATATTTAATATCAGTATTAAATATAATATAAATTTAAATGATATATTACAGACTATTTTTATACCCCTGAATTAGGAGTAGCCAGCTGTTTCTTGTGTTGTAAATTTTCCCAATTTGGTGTAATAGCTCATATCACGAAATGCGAACCTAATGGAGTCTAAACACCAAAGCCGCCGACAGCTGACCACACAGTCCATTTTAATAGAAACAGGCTTTGTCTCATGAGACATAGTACAATTCAACCTAAGGTAACAACACATGACATGAACTGGTGAGTTAACACTTGCTGTGACTTCTTGGATAGACGGTTCGTCCCAATTGCAACGTGACTCTCACTTTATGATGTGTCCGGACATTTCAAGATGTCTCCGGACACTTCATGATGTGTCCGGACACTTCGTGAAGATTGTTGTATTGACTGCTACATATCGACTGCCATTTTGCTTCTTTAAATGTCCATTACTTCACCATCGTCACCCCATTATGTTCATTGGTATGTATGGGTCATTCAAGGCTTATGATGCACAGCCTTTTCGAGCAGTTTAGGGTTTATTTAAATAGCATAACATAATTTTATTTACAGCTAAAAGTTCGGTGACATAATGGTTGGGTCACTAGACTTATGATACGGAGGTCCAAGGTTCGATCTCTGGTCAAGTCAGCCATATACCAATGAGTTTTCCTCGGTTTTTGCGAAGAAAAAGCTTATGCTTATGTACCGAACGGTGAAGGAAAACACTCAAAGAAACCTGTATGTCGATTTTTTCTAAGGCTTGTGTAATCCATCAATTCGCACTGGGCCCGCGTGGTGGATCTTGGCCCGAGATCCCTTAATTTGAGGGAAGGTATGTGCTCGAGCAGTGGGGACATAAATATGGGCTGATGATGATATAAGCTTATTCTAGCCGGCCATCACTGTAGTCCAGAAGTGAAGATCTAACCTACTAATCGGGCTGTTACTTCATTAATAACTAATATGAATAGCTATATCCATTCTTTTCTTTTCTCGTGTGGTTTTGTGACCAAACCTATTGCCAGAGCTATTCTAGCCGCCCGTAGACCTCTGACGTGGCCTAACGACTGCTGCCGAGCGACAGCAAACCGGACCAACTGCTTAACGTGCTTTCCGAGGCACGGAGGGGCTCAGATGAAAATGCCACTAGCGGTCACCCGTCCAGGTACTGACCTTGTCCAACGTTGCTTAACTTGTACGATCGTTTTCAACTTGCAACTAGACTACGAGCCTCTCTACCTACCAACTATAAACCACTATGTTAGTGCATATTTACTCTGTTATGACTTTACGATCATCCCAAGGCGACGGAAGACACTACCGGAAGACTGGCCATAAGCTGGACTATTAATAATATTACCGCGGACTATTTAGGTTATGTACACAACATGTTAGCACTATTAGTTTAAGCGTACCCTTGACTGACACATACCTTGGCATTAGAAGAGTTTAGATGATTAATTATGGTTAAAAGTCTCCATTACAATGAATGAATGCGCTATTTTTACGCGACTGCTAAAAGGAGGAGCGAGTTTTTGGAGTTTATGACCGATAGTCACAGAGTGTGTTCTTACAAAACTGTCAGTTTAAAAACGCTCAATTCGCGAAAAGTACAATTCGCGGATGGTCCAATTCGCCAAAGCTAAGTAGCGTTGTCGAGAATGCAGATTGCCATAATGATCGCTAAGAGGGCAATATAAGAAGAAGAAGAAGTTAAGGTACTTTACCTACATTAACTTACAATCCACAGTGTGCACTAGCTTATAGCAGGATATATCGCGACTTATGACATGGTCGACGTTAGCACTCACTTGTCATCATTGGACGTTGCGTGTGTGTAATTACATTTAATTTAACATATTTAGACGTCGTGCTTGTAAATAGATAAATAATCTTTACAATCAATAAATTATATACCTTTAATCGTGTAGGGAAGGGACTGTTAAAGACTATCGCTACCAGGAAAGCATATGAGCTGAGATGTGTTAAAATACAAAATAATACAATTATACAAATACGTCTGTTTTCCGTAGGGGTAGGCAGATCTTATCAGATCAGACCGGCCTTCCATCTGCTGCGATCCTTGTATACTTCTGACTTCCTCCACAATTATCAATCTCTTCATGCTTGCTCGTCGGTTTATAGTATACCGTACATGACCCTATCGCCAATTTTGTCGACTTACGATGGACCTTTTTGAGAATATCGCCAATTTTGTCGACGTACCGTGGCCTTTATTAAAACATCGCCAATTTGGTCGACGCACGGTCTACCTCTGTCGACTCTTCCACCAACATTCGCTCTATGTAAAGAGAGCTTAATTACTCTAAAGCTAAGTGAGACATATCACTCATTCTTACTCGATGTAGCATGCGAGTGAGAGGGACGGTTGTGTTTAGGTTTAGGATTAGATTTATCGACCACGATAGAATCACACAAATTAATAAATTATAACTTCCTATAATCCTTCACTAGGATAGGATATACAGATGAGTGAATAAACGAGAATACTGACAACTTTTCGTACCATCAGCGCCGTATCTATTTCCTACGATTGTCTTCAAGAAACAATCTTTCAGTAGGTTCTACGCTTACTTCTTCCTAATTTACGTAGACCTTGTGTACGTTTACTATTTTTAAATGTTCCGGAGTTAAATTTAAGTGAAAATTCATTTATTGCAATCTAATTATAAATATTTATTTTCGACTTGAGTATCAAAGGTGTAACGTGTTAGTATACAACGAAAACATAAAACTGTGTTAGTTATTATATTAATTCGTTATAATTAAAATAGGCTCTTAGTAACAAAACCATCTGGAGACTGGATTTTAGCCCAATTCCTACAGATTCCATAGAATGTTTAGCATTTTAGTTTAAATTATTATATATAAACGGATATCACTCACTTATATTGTTTAAGTCGGCAATTAGGCATTTTAGTTTAGGATACTATTGGGGACAGTTTCTTACTCTGTGCATTCTCCTATCCGGAACCAGAATACTACAGGTTCCTTCCCATGAGCTGTATAGCGGACCTATTGAGTTGTATCTTTAGGGAGGAGGGAGCATCAAGGAAAGGAGAGAGCATAACATATCCCAATTGGGTCGAATCACATTGGCACCCAATCAGGATAAGATAAGATACTCTGTGCATCAATGATGCCACTCTCTTTAGTACTATGGCCAAGGTTCATATCCCAAATGGTCGAGTTGCTGAAAAAATGGCAACCTTATGACGATAAAATAAGTAAATGGTACACTCGAATTCTATGTGTTTCCGACTGTACTATAATTGCTAGGTTTATCATCAGCTAGTGTATCATCTACTTTTAATAATGTGGTAGTCTATTATTTGCCTTACTTTATGTAAATTATCTTTGTTATAAAACCTACTACGCTGTTGACTGCCCAATAAAACCATAAAATAAAAAAAAATAAAATACTTATCTAGACACAAGGTTATGTACCTTTTTCTGAGCATTATGTATCCACCCTTGACATACTAGCACTAACAATAACCTAACTTGGTTATTATTTCCGATCTAAACATCAATTAAACTCAGTAACTGCTTAAGGTAATTATAAATGCAATATTTCATAAGATCTCTGAAGTGCTAGATGCTCCACAGTAATAAATATACAGGGATTATGGTGGATTTGCGAGGTTTTAACTACTTTTAATCCATGTGACCATTTGTCCTAAGTGTCACGGGCACCGACATTTGTACTGGTATTTTTTAAAGTTATTTTGATAAATTACTCAAAATGTCACTTTTAAACCCTAGTTAAGCTTGACACACACAGCCGCGACCTAGCCGCGGCTTGCGTCCTGCGATCAGTAGAAACGCATGTGTGGATGGCATTACTCTTTTATTTATGATCGGAATAGCACTAAATAATTTTAAATCGAAATATAAGGAGAAGTTGTTATCACAACTTGTTAATCAAAAGTTTCTGTGATATCGATGGGGTTTCTAGTTGTGTTGCAATGACAATTTGTATGGTGCGGCATCTCTCCGTCTCCCCTTTAAGTTTAATCATATTGAATAAGATTGTACGTAACTTACCAGCATAGTAAAATTGGATTAGAAAAATAAATTGACTAAAAATAAGAATGTGAGCCCGTTGATGTCTTTTGTATGGCTGAGAATTATTTTATTTTAATTTCTTTTTTTTTCATTTTTTGTTGATCTGTAAGGATAAAATAAATGAGAACTCGTAGATACGCGTGTATGTAATAAATAACATCGTAGATCTAAATTCATCGTTCAAACTTCATATAGATCATTGGAACCTTTTCAAAGTTTTTTAAGGTTTTCAAATTGACTCCCTAGATTTAATTAAGCGATACTACTATTACATGAAATCCTTATTTACCTATGTATTTCATTTAGGTACTATATACAAACTTTCAATCTTACTAGAACCTATATAATTTATCGACTATATCATATGGTTAAATAAGTCTGAATAATGTAAGAAAAGTAAGTTCCAACAAAGTCAATAGCCCGGAAATCCTGAAAGGACCAGCAGACGTTCTAAAAATAGGTTGCATTTTCAAAAAATCCAGCTCTGCGCCCCACTCTTGAAAAGCGAAGGTTTTATGGCGTGGGGAGGCGCGCGCGCAGGCCAGTCGCTCGCCAGCCGTCGCCTGCGCAGCCCGCGTCGCGCGGCACTAGTTTCCCCCTCCTAACGGAAAAATCGTGTCGCGATAGTGACGTTCGACTCACACTTTACCTAAAATTTTACCTCCTTCATAGTCGGGTAAAAAAAACTTTGTAGTAGTGAAAGACTCACCCCGTTTCCCCTAAATAATTTAGACTTTTTTAAATATTTTGTTTTCGCTTTATGGATTATGTGCATGGCTGAGAAGTGCAACAGTGTTTTGTTTTTCACCTGTAGCAGTCCCGGGCCTCCTTTGCGTAGCTGAATTACCACGTAAGTGGTAGTATTAATAATATAAGCCTTTATGCCCAAATACATTAACAATATAATAAAAATAATAACTTTAACACTATAAAAAGTGTAACTTGTTCTAGTTAAGTTTTATTAACTAATAATTCTTCAAATAACTTAATATAAATATTTACAAATTCCGCATAAGGCCAAGGAAGAGCCTTTTGGTGTGTATGGTGTATGGTGTGTATAAAAGCCTAAGTTTACTGAAAAATGTAACTGAATACTTCACACTTTTCCAACTTTGACGATATTTAGTGTGAAAAGTGAAACGATAATAGTCTTATAGCTGGAAGGGATCTCTTCCAGACAATCTTTAGATATAAAATTTATTTATAAGGAAGGCTGTCATTCACTTCTAAATGCCATAATCTAAATTTGATAATGTTTGTACTTTAAAGATTTTTAAACAAAACTTATAATAAAATTAATCCAAAGCTTAAAAGGCAGGAATAAAAGTGTCAAAATCTGATGCTATAGAATCAGATTTTGACTATTCAACTAACGAGTATGTTACCTATATTGTGAAATTCCATCTAGATCAAAATTACTTAGGGCCGAATGCAATATTTAGGTAACTCTGGATTAATTACACACTCCATACATTTTGCTCGGATTAAGTTGATAACTCAAGTTGGTAACTCGAGTTTCAGTACTGTATCAATTTAATTTATTAAGCCCTTAAGTTGTTTAAGTTGATACATTACTGTCTTTTGTTAAATATTTTGTCATTTATAAATAAATTACCCACTTGAGATTATCTTATATTACAACTACCAAGTGGGGGTTAGTATTAGGACAGCTAGCTAGCTGTCCTAATACTAACGTCTAGCGTTGTCCTGAAGCTTCAGGACAACGCTAGACCGCACACTGCACAACATACGGCTACCAAATTAGAGGAGCTTCAATTGGAATGTCTAAGACATCCACCGTACTCCCCGGACCTTGCTCCAACAGATTACAGTTTTTTTCGAAATTTGAATAACTTCTTGAAAAGGAAAAAATTCAACAACGGGCAGTTCAAAGCGCCTTCAAAGATTTTATTGATTCCCGTCCGAATTGTATTTTTAGTAAAGGGATCAATGAACTACCTATTAGGTGGCAAAAGTGCATAGATAGCAATATACTTTGATTAAATAAATATATTATATTTTAAAAAAGTCGACTTTATGTTCCTCCCTTACAAAACGCCAATTTCATATGTAAGGACCTAATATTATTAATCATATGGATCACAGAATAAGTATCAAACAATTCGGGACATGGAAATTCCCCTGATATGAAGACACAGGCAATAGTAAGTCAATTTAAGTATAATCATACATATAAGTGGGTATTTTTTTTGGTAGATTTTCGACGCCAATTGTGTAATTTATTATGCAACGGTTTTTGCGGCGTGTTAAGTTTTGAAACTGAAAGTGTTGCGAAAGGATTTGCTTCAAGTTGCCTGTAGCGAGCGACCGAGGCGCTAATGGCTCGCCTTATTAGAATAACCGGCGAGGTATGAAGTGGTTGACTTATTTGAGTTCCGGACAATGAGGTTTTATACAGCATGCATCTAAATATATCTTTCTTTACATTCATAAACGAAACGATGCAGTAAGGCGTTCTTATGTGGAGACAGGTAGAAGCGTGGGCATCACCAGCCAGATGATCCGACGACATTAAGAGGGTTGCTGGCTCGGTGTAGCCCAGACAACCTTGGGATCGGGCCACATAGAGGATTATGCAGGAGTGCGCTGCAATGTGCTGAGGAAGAAGAGAAGACAGGAAATATGGACTCAAGACACAGATTCTATTAGAATTTATAAAACTCTAATAGGATTTATTCTTTGCCAAGTTTAACCCCCACTGGGTCGGTGGCACTATCTTTGCTCTTTGGGGGTTAGGTTTTTGTCATGCAACTTTAAAGATAATCGAATCTAATAAATAAAATAAAAATAATTTTTTATTGACACAAAATAATGAACAATGCTTTTTGAAAGTAGGTAAGTATACATTTTTATCAATATACCTAAGTATCACGTAAAGTCTACTGATTTTTAACGTAACATTATGATTTAAGTCCCGCTATTAGGTACTAAAAGGAATCTCTACCACTAAGATAAATGACAACACTAAACTTTTAGGAAACTAGATGTTGTGTGCTTAATTTACAGAAACTTTTAATTACAACCAGTTAATGTCACCGGTAATGTCAGATGGTGTCACCGATATCAACTTGTACGGGGCGACAGCTCTCGGTTTCGTGTTTGACCCCTAGGGATTTTTTGTTAGAACTTCCTTCTATTTTCAATCAATGACAGAATAAACATCTTATTAATCACGTTAATCGCAGACTGTCCAATTATTACTTCAAATGTTTTGTTTATGAATTAATATAATGTAGGAAACGATAAATATAATCAATTTTGTGCATTAACAAAGGAATAAATTATCTTTTGAATCTTTGAATTTTTCTACGAAACAAAAGTCTGAATATGAAATGGCGATAAATTTTCGGTATTATAAGTATTAAACCCAGAAACTTCGCTGTTATTAACGTAGCTCTATTTGAATAGAACATCGAATGGCGGGTTCGAATCCCGGTCCTGACAATTTTTACTCTATTTAATATTATGATTTTTTAAAGCATAAAACTTATTATTATCACACTCTTTGTAAATGTGTAGAGACTTTTTTAATCACAAAAACTTCCTTTTGCCACAAAATGTATCCTAATATCTGTCCTGAGATTAATATAAGTCTAATTATACCTCATACATCAAAACCCATTAAGCCGTTTAGACTATTATGTCTACACCCGAACAACATTATCAATCTTCTTTCGGCAGACGGTTAATAACATTAGACAAGCCCTCATTCTATTCGTTACTATTGGAATCCTATAAATAGAGAATTGATCAGCGCAAAAAAATTGTCGTTTTGATTTGATGTGTTTTTAAACATTATCGATTCGGTGAGCCGATCTAAACCTGACTTGCGACCTTTGAACTATACAGCCGGTGGAAAGGCAGGATTTTCTCTCGAAGGCCAGACATACAGGGTGTCCACTTCCTTTGTATTAAACTGGCTATTTGAGGTACATATTAAGTTTTTAAATTAACTCATTAAAATGGGGATATTGACTAAAACATTTTTTGCTACGGATACCGTGATCAGTGGAAAAAACATTGATTCATGATGGTTCACGAGATGAACCGAGATCCGTTGAGACCTAAAATATTCCAATTGACGCCAGAGATAGGCAGCATAGGTACGGTCGAAGACAAAGAAAGGTGTACAGGAGAGTTTTTAAGGTTGAGATTATCTCAAAAACTACTTGACCTATTGCAAGAATTATTTCACTGTTAGATAGATAAATATAATAACTAAGTAACTGTAAGAGAATGATTAAATTCGGTCCAGTGGTTGTTGAGAAAATCTCAACCTTATTGAGACCCCAGTATACTTATGTATGTCTTCGTGTAATGGTCAAATTCATTCATCATATTTGGCTGAGCGGATTTAGTATGGAGTTTGTGTGGAATTAATGAAACGTGACGTCACGTCTTACCATTAGATTCCCGATTTTGAAATGCCTGTAATTATTTTATTTTGCAGCTGATTTTAATTATGTTTCCACAGTGGTCATAATTTTCTGTATTACTTCATGTGAGTTGATTTTGGCAATTAAAAAAATAATTGGCAATTTATACAACTAGGTATATTAGACTAATGGAGGATGGGACAATTGTGTCACATTTACACCAATATAAACTGTTCCAAACAAAGAGAAAAGTTTAGTGAAAACTGTGAATTTAATGGGAGTTTAATGTCAACATTAATCATTACGCCTTTGGTTTTTAAGGTCAACAGGGCAATTTTTGAAACTCTCTTAAAATTTAAAAGTGCAAACAACTAAGCTCGGCAGCACATCAATGGCAACACTTCAAGTGCATTTCCAACTCTTATGACGCACGCAATAAGAGTGGTACTTACACAGTTTAAGGTGTTACACTTCGTACGTGTTATTTTGAAATTTGTTGTGTTTGAAGTGTAATATTAATTATCGATTGCCTTTTCCGTTTTCTGTATTTATATTTGATTCCGGACTGCCTAAGGACTCTGATTTATTGCCTATGTGACTTGTGCTTGCATATGGACCTTGGTTTTGCCGATAATGAAGTAGCCCTTATGAGACAGTACGCTATAAAACTTTATAACTAAATATATATAAAGCAATTACTTCATTCATAATAACAAACAATTACACAAAGTGTTTTATTATATAAAAACAAATACAATTATAAATACTTACCTATATCTAGCCAACACTACACCTCGTCTAGGTCCGTCCTGCGCGGCAGGGTGCCCAGCGCACTGGCCGCATTGCCCCGCTGTATAGCGAGGCTCAGGCGCCGGGCAAAATTAAATTAATTAATTAAATCAAAATTGATGTAACAACAATAAAAATTAAAAATAACTATTATAATATTAACCTAAAAAAATAGAAACTTTGGTTTCTATTTTTGAATGACTGAATGGCTTAGCATTACAGATAGTTCAACCGATCCCCGTTGTCCGGCAACGTGCCCAAAATGCTGGCGGCATTTCCCCTCTGGATCGCTAGGCTGATCGTTTGGGCGAATTGCAGGCCAGCATTTTGGTCACGCGTGGACTCCACGAGCCGCCCCGACAGGTCTTTATATATCTCAATCGCTCCCGGTCCCCACGGACCCAACGTAATTAATATTTATTAATCTAGAGCATGTGGGACCTTGTCTTTGTTCGTGTCTGTTGGTCGAAGTTGCACTCCACGGGTTCCGATTTTGAACCATCTTAATGTATTACCTAAGAACTTAAGTTAAAATTCGATAATCATCCTGTATAATTAATAGACTTGTTTAAATATTGTCACGGCGGGTGCCAAGCGGATTTTAGTGTTTGACGATGCGTGTTACATCATACTTTGTAGGGCAGAAAACTGGTATTTTAAGTATTACGAGTAACTACGTATTTGTATATTTTCGCTATTATAAAGACATTTTATTGTTACGCCGACCAAACGGTTTACCAAATCGATGTTTGGAGGTCAAAGCGTGATATCTAATATTGATTATTATTATGGCTTATTATGGGAAAAAATACGCCAGGTATTTTAAAATTGGTATGAAAAAAACCCTTTATGTTTAGATTTTGTGAACACGAATTATGTATTATAAATTAAGTTATAAACATGTTGTATAAGAAATGAAAGTGGAGTATGCTCCTTAAGTGCATTAACTTGGGTTAAGGGTGTGTGTTGGATTCGTTGAAGTTGGTACTAAATAAATTAAGCAGAGCCTAATCTCCGTTGTTAAATTGTTAATAGCCATACAACCAACAGTACATTGTTGTACTAGGTACTTTTTGTTCTGTAACAAAAAAAATAATCGGCCAAGTGCGAGTCATACTCGCGCACCGAAAGGGTTCCGTGCAACTTAACAACCTAACTTTAATCTAACAAAAAGTAAACCAACGAAAAGACGAGGGACAAACATAACTTTGCCGTTCGAAAACTGCTCACGTCACAGAAAACGCCATACAATTATATGAGCCCACGGTTGGTGCAATTAATCCTAAAACAACCATACTGTTTGGGGTCTATTTCACAAGTAGCAAACTAATCCGCGGCTAGTTAGCTCGAGATTGGATTTAGATTGGGCAAGTCGAAATTGAAAGGTCGAAATACGTTTCGGTTTACGAATATTTATCGTATAGTTGAACTTTGTATTTCATGTTATGGAGGAGCTGCGGGGTTTTATAGCCAAATAATATTAGTTCGTGAGTTCGCGTCTTACTTTTGTCTATTCCGTAACTATAAGAAATCAAAGAGAAACAAGCAAGTATAATATATGGGGCCTTAATGCATATTAAGGTTGAGATTTTCTCAAAAACTAATTGGCAATTATTTTAATTCCACTCATTATAATTACAATTATCGTAGTGTATGTGTCGTAGTCACCTGGTTAAAATTGAAGTTTGATGGAACACCTCGATGTTTAATTGAACGACGCCGTTTAACCGAACAGTCAGCTGAGGTGTTGAACGTTTTAAACAGTGTTTCAACGGTTCAAGTCAATGGTTCAATTACAAAACTAGGTGATTGAATGGCGATGTTCAAATAAACAGCTAGCTGTTCTTTTAATCGTCTGTTTAAACCAGTTGACTGCGACATTTGCACTCTAAACACTACTTATCGGGTTCTGTGAGTTAAATATATTAATTATTCGATTTATCCCAATAAATTTTCAACGAAATATTTACGAACTTTATCTTTATTAATTAATTATTTTAAAGATATTACGATTTATGTAACTCGAGGCTTATATAATATTTTACGAACATCTGAATTATATAATTTGATGCAATCGCGTCGAGTAAATACTATGTCCAACTGTCTATTCCCTTGATCAAATTCGTAGGGATTTTATCAAATCACACGCTCATAGAGTAATTAATATACTACGCTACGGTATATGAGACGTGTTTACTCCCAACTGGTCTATTAAACAAGTCCACAAGTGCACAACAAATCAAGTTTGTTTTCTTTTCGTCCGACGACTTATTTCCGCTGTCAGCCTGCAATGTAGCCTTTGTAACCGGCCTTGTGACGTCACTCGTTGCTAAACCTCATAGAATATTAGCGTGTTGTAAGAGCAAACTTGTAGCTATACTTAGAGCAAAGGTTAATGAATTAATGGTTTTTTTTCTTAGTATTATGTACATTTTAATGGTTGGGATAGAAATGATAGTCAACTTGCCTACATGCAATAAAATTCATAGTGTTATATAAATTATAAAGGATCATATATTTATTTAAATATATCCAGAGTCAGTGTTTATTTCATATAATTCATAATCCTAATCCTAATCATATGTATATAATACCTATCGTGTCATATATTCATTTTAATTCTTTATTTATTTTAATTCTTTAATTTCTCGCAAAAAATGATTACGTTACAAAAATAGAATAAAATGTACTTATAGGTAAGATCTAAATATAAATTTTTATTAGCCGTAATCGGAACGCACAAAATTATCTAGCAATATTTCTGAACCACACTGCAAGCCATCAGTACCTGTTATAATGCAAGCCTATGTTACTAAAATGTAAAAGTGCATTTTGGTTGAAATTATGCAAGATTTGAAAGTGGCAATAAACATGAAAAATGTCTGATTTCGGCTGCATAATGCAACTGTGACGAACATACAATATATTTCACACCACGAAATTCAACTCGTGGGTTTTAACAGAATAATATACGTTATGTACAAACGACAACATGTCAAGCTGAATAAATTTATTGCAAACTAAGCCGTATTTCCACCGCGCATAGTGCTTGATACTTGCCGTACTGTCAACTGAACAAAATATTATTTATGGTATTTTGATAAGTATCTGTTCAATTGATAATCAAATGTGAAATTAATGGAAAAATTAAATACCTAGTTTCAGCCATAGTGACCTAATGGACAGTGCTTTATTTAAATTTCTACTAACTAAACGAACTAAACTAAAATCTATATGTACAAAGGGTCGGTTGAACCACCGAATGACTTGCATTACAGATAGTTCAACCGATCCATGTTGTCCGGCAACGTGCCCAAAATAGTGACCTAGTTTGAGTCAGGAGAGGACAACAATATACCGTGCCGTTATAATTTACAATACGCCATACAAACGGGACGGAGAGAGCCTAAAGTAAGGACTGACTCCGCTCCTGTTGTCATTTTCGCTCAGAAATAACGTCAGTTTTATTCGACTTCTATTTAAAATTGAAACAATTCAGTGGCAGCACCCTAAAAGTCATGCAAGAGTGTGCAATATAAATATGGCTTATTCCTTAGGACTTTCCTTGCTTCATGGCTATAACTATCCTAAGTCAATTGTGCTGCTTCAAGGTTTATTTTGTCGTATTTTTATCTTGAAACAACCGTTTTCGTGTCACCCGGTAGTAATTATATAAAAAACTTAATTAAACGTGTCCTATCGTAATTTAATATGTAGGTATGAGTCACATGTGATAAAGATATTGTAGATAATGCAAATACGATTGGATTACGGAACCAAGTTCATAGAAATACTTAAAGATTTCTCTTGTTGCTAAAGTGGTGTAAAAGGACACTGGTCAAATGGCCAAAGAGCGCAGGCTTTTTCAGTAGTTGATCAGGAAATGACGCATTCAAAATGGAATAAAGGTCGATATATAACTAATTTATTTGTAAATATATGGGAATTTTTATTGTTAAGATCGATATACGGTACAGGATTTAATAAAAAAAATACTTAGAAATAAAAAATGGACGCCAATTCGCTACCCTATGGGAGAGTGCCCAAAAGGCTGGCGACGTTACCTCGTTGTATAGCCAGCGATATACGCTGGCCGAGGTAAGTACGAATTGAATAATTTCCCAGTACAATTTCTATGTAACCGAGGTAGAAAATTATGTGATGAATATTGAATATTGTCTCAAACAGTACAACTCTATCAAGGGTGAGCTGCGATGGTCTTTCTCCTTTGATCTCTAAGGTTAGGCTCTATGTAGTATTTGTAAAAATGTAGAGTCATCAATATTGTTCTTTAGGACAGACAGCTTATCAAACTACAGAAACCATTGCAATTTACGCCGTATGTTAGGTATTGATTGCGGTGACATAGAGTTCCCATTTACGCCTAATGTGCTGTGGATTGTAAGGTTCGAGTATTAACGATTATTTATCAAGTCCGGTAGGAAAGAGATATTTTTGATCTATATTTCGGCAAAAATCTGACTTTGACGATACTTGAGCGCTAATAAAATCGTTGACACTTCCTTCCTGAGTCAATTTTAAGGATGAAGTTTCTCAGCGGTTAAAATGGTAACAATTTTGACAGTTGTAATAGCAAGCTCACGCTAAGCTCAAAACCAGACAGCGACAAAAAAAGAACTTTATTTATAACAAATCAATAACATATTTACATAAACAAACAGAAAATGATATTAAAAATGGAAAAATAAAATACTCAAAAAAATAAAATTCTAAAAAAGTACCTACTTGGACGCGGTATTCCAGCTGTGACTGGCCTCTACCAGTCACAGGTAGAACACCGCGTCCAAGTCGCTCCCAAACGACAAAATGGTCACCGAGTGCAAAATTGTATCAAAAAGGCGTGGAAATTATGCATAGGACAGCGACAAAAATGTCGCTGTCCTATGAACCTTGCGTGGTCTGAATAGAGCAGCGTTTATCACAAACTGACAGCTAATCCGTCTCTCCATTACCACCAAATTACAAACATTCATTCAAGGTGCAAAAATGTTAATCAAATATTTCTAAACGAAACTGGTTATGGTTATGTCTCGAGACCAACCAAGCGACTGTCTGGTGGACGCAATTATATGTTGTAGCCAGATGGTGTAATTAAACACTTTATAAAGTGTCTAGACACATTGTGAAGTGGTGTTATCATTATCAACATGTTCAGCCCCCATGAGCCCAATATTAGACGCAAGCCGCAAATTTCGCCTATTTGTCATTCGATTACACTCGACTCTCTGTATATCTGTATTTCTTTGGTCGTCCGAGTGCCAGCTGGTGTTGCTGTAGTTGACACGAACTACAGCATCAGAGTAAAAAAATCTAAAAAAACGAAATACAGCATCTATCTAACATCAGCAGAGTTCACTTCTCAATGTGTCTAGACACCTCGTGAAGTACTTAATTAAACCATCTGCCTACGACATATACAGGCGTTGGGAAAATTGCGTAGTTCACATGAACGATGACTTTTAACTAATACCAAATAATACATGGTATTATTTTAGTCAGTTCGAACCCTAATAGTACAGTCGACAACAAAGAAAAGTATACAGGGGTCTCATTTAGGTTTATATTTTCTCAAAAACTACTTGACGGATAGTAAAAATTCTTTTACTAATAGATAGCTTGAGTGGCGGCCGACTTATCGCTATTGATATTTTTTTTAAATCGATTTTTTATTTTTTTTATTTTTTTCAACATTATTAGATCACCTGTACTTTTCTTTAGATTAGACCGTACTCTACTTAATCTCTATATAATATCAAAATAAGCACAAGTTAAATATTTACCAACCAAACCATCAAAGTAAAACACAAATATATTTAAATAATGTTCGCTAGCAACTGAAGTCCATCTTTTCCCACTTTTTGTGCCAACCACAACAAACTTATGTCAGACAATTAACGCCCCTAATACGTTGCAATACGTTTTTGTATACGCTAAAAAGAGTAATTGTACAGTATAATGTAAAATGACACTTTTTTGTTACGATTACGTGAGTGTTACGTTACGTGGCCAGTAATGTTTGTACGGTAGAAAATCGTGTGTTGACATTCATAGATACTACGCAGGTTATAGTCAGAAGATTTTCTAGACTATTATTAATAATGAGTGAAACAATAAAAATAACTAGACACTTAGTCTTATTTTGTAAACAAATATGATCGTCAAATTACCTGTTGTGATGTAACACTGAAGGCTGATTGATCGAACCTGTTCATCGTGAAAATAAAGTGATCCGATCTAATAATGTGAAAATAACTATGCAATAATCACAGAACAGCTTAAAATGTTAGTAGAGGAGGGTAGTTTTTATTAACAAAATAAGGTACTTGATTTGGGCTTCGGTTTACATATAAATGGATATGTATTTCGAAAACAATAAAAAATATAAATAATTATTATAATATTAACCTAGAAAATATAAACTAAACTAAAAACTATATATACAATAGATCGGTTGAACTATCTGAATGGCTTAGCATTACAGATAGTTCAACCGATCCCCGTTTACATATTATATTAAAATGATATTATACTATAATAACTGCGTTATAAAGTACAACGCACACAGTTCCACATCGGCACCGTCCCCGGTGTAGCTTCATTTGCATGTAAATTATTTGAATTAATTATTACAATTATTTTTAGTCAACCTTAGAGTCCAATCTACTTTGTGCATGTGACTTTGTGTTCACGCACTATCACTACGAATCATTTTCACTGCACTCTATGCAACGTGTGGATGTTATAAGCACGCTACTTGATTTATTTCCTAATGCAATTACATTACATGTCTGTAAAAAAACAATCATATCCGTTAGGCGTGGTAGGCACTCAGTTAAATTGTAATGTTCTCGTGATTTATAGTATATCTTTAATTTATTTTTCGCACATCAATAGGCTAGTTGACTCATATTTCATAAAACAATATAGTATATAGTATTTCACATCAGGATCCCAAATATATCACTTTCATTAAATAAAAGTAGAAGATGACTGTAAAATATTAAATTGAAATTAAAATATTTCCACGTATTTTCCCACACGTCAAAAACGCTAGTCGGCCATGTTCGCGAGATTCATGACGTCACTCGAAGTTTCGTGCTCTTATGAAGGATTCTTCGCATCATAAAAGAAAAATCATCCTTCGTTCAGGCTTGTAGCTGTTTCAGGTTTTCAGGTCACTCCTCTGAAGAAAGATATAAATACTACTATTACCTTTTAAATTGAGATTGGCAAAGTGCATTAAATTGGCGAGTCCTTTTATAAACTTGACTAAAGGACAACGACCATAAGGGTTACTTTTCCTCTTGAGGTACGGAACTCTAAAAACAACAATATCACATAATTCAATCAATGTCGACATGGTCGACATACAATAAATCCTGCCTTATGTAAATACGCTACAATATTTTACTAAATCGTACTATTTACTTCTCACTTAGCATATCACGAGACGTTTTACATAAAAACAATTAAATAATAAATAACCAACGATCTTTGTATGACATATCTTGTGCAATATCTCGTAAATAATAATTTTATAATGTCAGATGTTGATCTTTATTTATCTAGGTAATACTTTTACACGTGATTGTAAAATATGATGCGTTTCTGTAGGATGTGAATGCCAATTTACATAAATTGCATGAGTAAGCTTTACCTTGCATAGAGTGCTTGGTAGAGCAGTCGTTAGAATACTGTACTATCATTACTGAGGTTCCAGGTTCCATTATCGGTTAGCCAATATGCCATTGAGTTGCATTCGTTTTTTGGAATGGAATGAATGCCTGCAACAGTGGAACAGTCAGGCGGCAACCCTGCTGCGCCACTTCAGTGAGCTAGGGTTGACAGCATGAGAGAAATGCACAAAAGGTGGGAGACCTTGGTAGAGTCGGTACCGAGTCCCTCTCTAAGAAATTCAAAAAATCAAATTTTTATACGGTAACAAAGTATTTGTGTTCGAAATTTAATTTTAACTAAGAATAAAAACTATCGAGCTATCGCAGCCTATAAAATAAGCAGTATTTCCCTTCATTTCCACCAGGGTTGCCATTTCCCAAGGCAGTTGGCCAACCCGGCGAGCGCTGCGTTGCGCCAGCCGCTACCTAAACGCTCTAGTGCGCACGCGCGAGACAACACGCCTTTTTGTAAACATAGGGTTAACCTAGTTATTTTGTTTGCTTATGATCTGAAACTTCAATGGATCACAAGCAATCATCATCACTCTTACCGATATCAATGCACTCCTAGAATCAGCTCATGACTGTGACTTGTTTGCTGATTGGTAGAGTGTAGTGAGAGAGTGTGCTAGGTATTGTGAGGAGAACTATAAATTGCATTCGTCTATTGTTATAATTAATATTCTAAGCACTTATGTACTTGCGGTATTTAATATATTATGTAAGTATGACTGTCCTACGCCTTGGGGCAACCCGTTATGTTGGACAAAATTTGAAATAAATAAACCATTTTCACGAGTCACTAATGAAAAAAGGGTTGTGGTCTACTACGAACCAACGAACATGTTAGAAGATAGATATTGTTTTGTCAGGTTTGCAGCAGACGGAAGTCGTCATCGTCTCTGCCTACCGCTACAGGTCGCAGGAGTGTGAGTTTATGTATGTAGCGATTTCAGATTTGGATCTGTTAAATACTGACCAATCCGCACTGTATATAGATGAATGGAATCTTGGACCGAGCTTCCTCGTTGTGATACGACCTTCTCCGACTGCCACGTAATTTAAAAAAAAAGATTGTACTTAGGTTAAATAAACCTATGAAGAGATACAAATAAATAAATTAACGATCTCATCCTGTTAGCACACCACATTGTAACGCACCGACACGGCGGCACTACATTAGAACACTTTGAATGTCTCTGGTTTACTTATTAACTCACAGATGCCATATACCAAATAAGCGCAGACAGGGCACCACGGTGTCATGTCAGGAGGTCACTCCGGACGAAAGCAATTACAAAATACTCAAAGAGCACTTTGGCTTGTTGCAAAATTTACCAAAAGGTCATATTGTTATACAATTCTCTTTGCATGTGCAGCGGTCATTTTATGTAATAGTATTTGAATTGCACTGTGTCTGTAGATGATAGATGTGATTTCTGAGATAAGATATTGACCTCATTTTGTAAGGGTAATGCTAACAGATTATTTGAAGGGAGACGGTTTTCTATGAGCTCGGTAGCTACGTAGTTAGGACCCTATAGTTCCGCTACGTAGGTTTCGGTTCGAATTCCGGGTCGGGCTTGTCCTAATGAGTTTTCCTAGTATATGTATTAAGAAAAAATGCTTAAATTTAATGAAAACTTGCTTAAATTTAATTGCTGAACGACACGGGCGCGAATTCATAAACGCGTAAAGTTACGCCACCGTTTAGGCCTCCTGTCCCTTTCTATCTTAACCTTTTCAACGAAGTATGAAGGGGTTAGCAACACGACTTAATGGAAGTGAGGTTTAACTAGGTTTATGAATAACAGCAACGGTGTTTCCAAGTGGTATGATCGCTGCATTAGTATATTTTACGCTATGCATCATGTGTGATATATCTATGACAATGAATTAATGTATTTTATAGATTGCATTGCGATTAGTATGATTCCTAAGAGTCAATGCTGTCGACTGTACATTAATGTAAACGTACAATAACTGTATGGCGACGGGCAGATCGTCGACCTTACTGTTTTGGACAAATAAGCTGTGATTCCATGTAAACACAGGAGCAATGCACTTTCTAGCATCTCTCTAGTAGGTAGTCTTGTACTAATTTTGTGTAATCTACAGCACATGAAACCAAACCAATTTCGATCATATTACTGCCCACGTAAAGTGCCCGACTTACACCTGATATGCTAGTTATAAGGTACGATTCTGAATCCTATGGAATACACAAAGTATGTGTACGACCGTACCTTTGAACAGTCAGAATATTCCTTTAATATAAATAGTGTATTGTTTATTAATTAAACAAAATCTAAAGGGTACTAATGTCTAAAGTTGTAACTGAACACTTTTTGTTGAATGCAAGACGTTGGATTTAGTAATGACTTGAGTAATTTAATATAAACAATTCTAAGGAAGATATGTCCATAAAACTGTTATTTTAATGGGTGGTCCTTGTGTGGTCATTCTCCTTTAAAGATTTTAAGTAGATAGTCAAACAAATTCGTTTCAACAAACGTACAGTAATTTTAATCACAAAACAAAGAACTAGTGGTAACTTACCAGTGCATTGACACTTTGACACATTATTTTGATTATGATAATTAATTTAAGTTTGGGTGCTTGTGGTTTTTTCCTCGAGTGTACTTAACGGAACTAGATGTACCGATATGTCGAATCGTGTTGTTTTCGAGTGGTTTATTGGTTTTAGCACCTTGTCTACATGTTTGTGTAGGTTTTAGATGTGTCAGATAGCATGATGTATAAAAGAGCTTGGTTACTCACGAGGCTGAGGCCGAGATTCATAGTTTTGAGTCCAAGCTTGAGCTCGTTCTTACAACTGTCAAACGTCTATGCAATTTACATTTGTAACAGAGAGCTCACTCGAAAAGTTGTTTCTGAATCTCGGCGTTAGATTTCAGGTTCGATCTTAGGTTAGCGCTCTACAATCTAATACGGAAAAATGCATCAAATTGCACTAAAAACGCATGTGATACATACGGAAGACAGGTGGGCAAGATTTCCAAATGACATTGCCACATTTCAATGGAGCTTTACCCCACCTTCAAAACTACGTAACCATTGAAGATGTACCTATCATTTTGTAGGGGACTTATTACAGGATTTACAGGTTTCATATTGCATAATCATAATCAGTAGGAGTTGCGAGAGTAGTAGATGACAATGAATAATTCGCTTCGATTACTTACTATTTTCTGAATTCTTAATTAAGCTGTTTTTTCGACTCGTTTGATGTACAAAACTTTATTTTAAACCAATAATTTTAATAAAAAAACGGATATATTTTTTACATTTCTTCGTTATCTTGTTCATCATACGGTTGATGGTGGGGCAGAATCTTGCATTGTCATTTTCTTTTGCCGTTGAATATGTTGACACCCGTATATACCTTTATCTGTAACTCACAGAAAAGTATATACTGTACCAATGAGTTTAGATACTCGTTTTTTGTTTGAAAGAAATACATTTTCTGAATACTCTCAAAACATTAAAGGAAAACGCCATGAAAAGGAGAGTGTCAAGGACTGATTTGTTAAAGAATGTTTGTAGTAATTAATTCGATTCTTTTTAAATTCCGAACATAATGTGAACAACCTGACCAAAATAGAAATATTGATGTTGTTCACACAAAAATACTGCGTAGATTTCTACCTTTATTGCAGTTGAGGTCAACATTGACAAATGAATTTACAAAAAAAAACATTGGAAGACATTTTAATTCTATGTTATTTATTCATCGACTCATAAAATTTAAAATGTATTTGTTAGAGTTAAGTAAACTTAAGTTAAAATGTTGATTTTTCTTTTATTTATCGCATTTCATTCAGATTTATACAGTTTTTTGCTAAGTTTATTATAAGTATTTTTCTATTATTCTTGAGGTCATGGAAGGGTTTTTCTTTATCGGAATTATTTCAAACTCTCAGGCGATCCAATTGTTTTTGGTTTATTCCACTTTTTATTCCAATACTCTCCTATAAATCCTCTAATGTTTCCCAACTACGTACTACAATGATCCCCAAACACACACATTTATCGTAGTAGACGTAATCCCAAAGTACGAACGACAGCAGATCAATATTGTAACACTTGCAGTACGATTTCAACTCTTTCGTCGCAGACAATTTGGACCGTTCTGTCCAAAGTCCTTTGGCCTGTATAATGTTTAAAGTGCAGTTTTCCCCTAACCCAGTAAAATCCGCCTGATCAATCGTCACGATACTATATTTCAATTAATGCGCAAAAGGTGCAAAAAGGTTAAAGGAAAAGTCACCGTCTTCTTGTGACCTAAGGTTGACTCTATGAGTCATTTCAAACTGTGGTAGTTCATACTGAAATTTTATGGTTCATTATATGTATTACAACTAATCTTATGATTGAAAAGAAAACACGTATTTTTTACTCTTTAATGTAGGTACAGTCGAAGACAGAGATAAGTATACAGGGGGTCCCAATATGGTTGATATTTTCTCAAGAACTACTTGACCGATTTTAATGTTTTTTTACGTTACATAGATTTAACTTTTATCTATCGAACAGTAAAAGAATTTTTACAATCGGTCAAGTAGTTTTTGAGAAAATTTCAACCCTAATAACTCTCCTGTACTTACACCTATCTCTGTGTTCCACCGTACATACACACCAAGTAATTTTATTTTTAACTAAACGTATTAAAATATCATTATTAAAGGACATTGCCCAATCTCGTCTCAACTCCATCTTATAACTAATAATATGGCTATTGTGACTTTAAAATTACTTCGTATTTTTAAACGATCATATACTGTCGACTACACACACATGCATACCTTATACGACAAGATGTGAATATAAACATGAAATTTTAAATATAACAGCTAAGCAATGGCCTTAAAATCAACGTTAATGTAATCAACAATATAAATAATGAAAATATCAAAAACTTAATAGTTACCTACATATTTGGTTTTATTTTATTTTATTTACTGATTATTTTATTATTTTTAAAATATATCTTTAGTATCTCTATTATTTTTTATAAGATGGAAAATTATATTAGTCGGTTGATCATTATGATAATGAAATCGAATAATGAGTATGTATTAAAATTATTCTACAAACACGCAATCTAATCAAACGTATTTAATAGCCTAGTTATTAAAGTTCAATTTTCTATCGTGCCGTATGTTCGTGACTCAACAAAACTGGGTCTCACAATGCACTCATTCGAAAATATTGCACAACTATTTACTTGCCCTTTCGTTAGATAACTGCTGGTTCTTTCAACGTAGAGTATGATAATACAGTTATTAAAGCAAAAACGCAAATAGTATGATAAGTATATGAAATACTTATAAATCTAAAAAAAAAACAATCAACCAGAAACAACTATAAGATAATTTTGATGCAGAAATTAGAATTGAAAATTAAATTTTGTAAGCACTGGCAATAATTCCCCATTTTGATTATGTGATTAGCATATTAAATGTCTCCTTTAACTATAATGGTAGGACATATTTTCTGCTAGAATTTAGATCGATAACGATCCTGTTTAAATAAATAACCGTTACAAAACAATCAGTTTTTACTATAAGTAACATATTTTCGGGCGAATCCAATAATATCACACGAAGAAATACGGAGTTCCTTCTGTATCAGCGGAATATTCTATAAATACCTAGACAAATGTTTATTTTGAATCAATGCTTGATTTTTCCATAATTAGTAAAATATTTATACTAACTAATAATAGTGTCTATATTTAGTAAATAAACAACAGCGATTTTTATCATAGGCTTTTAGAGTGTTAATAATATATTATTGTAGGTGCTAATTCCTATGAGATCCGTTAGTTAATAATGGATATTTAATGACTTTGCTAAATACTAAAGTATTATTACAATGTATTAGAAGTGTAGATTGACATATTTGTTAAACAACACCTTTGCGATGCTACTTTATATACGTTATTATCGCAACAAGATGTAACTTGACATTGGTAATTAAAATATTAAAAACACAAATTCTACGTTATGTGAAAAAAACAACATTGTTTCATTAAAAGTTTACATAGTTTGGAATTTATGAAAAAATTGGCCTTCGTTTCTCCATTGGCTGGCCTGAAGCACTATTGTCACCTAATAGAGATCGTGCTAGATTCGAAGTTAGGCCCAAATGCCCACTCTCCTATCTAAATTTCACATTGATTATAGTATTTAAGGAATTTAGTTTCGCACCTTTGCTTCCACCGCACCTAATGCAGGCTTATCATTTATCAATAGCAATTAAGGTCGGAAGTAGAGCCGCATTACGTCACGTCCACAGCCACTAGTGACTAGAGTGGCCAACTTTCGTCGCGGGCGCCTTCGCAACGCGCTTGCGCGGTCGACGACCAATCATGACCGCTCTCACGCCTTTAGCCATTAGTGTTGTTTGCAGATACTAGTGCTAGACCTGGCTAGACCTAAATGTTGTCATTATGGTTAGATACTGCTGTTAATATCAAAATTAAAAAAAAAACCGACACATTTCAGCTTTAAGGAGAATGTTAGTTATGGGCCATCCATTAATTACGTCACACTAATTTCATGATGTGTCGACCTCCGTCCCCGGTCTTTGTCACAGATGGTCACATTTGTTTAACTCCTCCCTGGTGTGACGTCACCTATTTTGCTATTTTAAATTTAGACATTATTAAAATAAGAACAGCAGTCCCAAAATTATTTTTAATTACATAACAATAAAATTTTAAATTAAAGTCTGTAATAATTTGAAACAATGGCTTACCATCGTTCTAATTCTAAGATGTAAACCATCTTTCTATGGCGAAATCCATCTAAATCTCGTTTATTCATACGAAAATAATTAAACCGTGTCTTAAACCATCGTAACTCCTAAATAAGAATTGCCGTGCTAAAGATCATAGTTTTTTAACTTACCTACTTGTATCACTATTAAACTTTCATAGCACCTTATATGAATCTACCTACGACCATTTAGAAATAAAATATCGAACAATAATCTAATGAAACTTGACGTGAAATTAATGGACCCAGTTTATTTTGTATGTTATCTTTGCGCCGCGCAAGCGCACTGACCGAGGCGTGGGCTTGACAGATATTCACAAAGAAATGTTGCAATTTCGATGCAAATCATATAAGAATGGTGGCGAAACTTGGGCGGGACTGTTGAATATGTCCTTAAGGTACCATTCCGCAGCCGACCGCAGACATCGACTGCAGACGACGTTGCAGTTGGTTCCGATTGTTGTCGCTTAACTGCTAGCAGTCGTTAGGTCTTGAAAAACTATGACAATATTTGGTCACTAAGCTACGGAAAGAAAAATACCTGTACAGAGAACAGTATCATAATCATCTAAAAAATTAACAATTGTATTCAATCTCCCCAAAAATAGTTTTTTGCACACTTTGCAATATCTTTAATGTAAAAAGTTCACGGCCATTTATTTATTTAAACTCATTACCTAGTTAGTTTCGACACTGCGATAATAACATTTGCGAAATTCCCTGCAGGCTTGTTTAATTGCGGAAATTGTGATGGTAATTAGGCTGACATTAAAGTGTCAGTAATTGAATTAAAATTAATTAATTAAGATAAGGCAAACCTTTTTTTACTTGGTGGAAATGCTTTGCGCATCCCACCGCGCCAATAAAGAGGGGCGCCCGGTGAGTATGTGGGACTCCCGCCAGAATACGGTCCCATTAACCCCCCAAGGTGTTCAACTCACCGCGTTTGGACGAAGTTAGACAGACGGAACCGAGGGTTTCGTGCAACTTATAAGATTACGAAAACCTAGGAGCTGCCAAAAGGACAGGGAGTTAAATGCCCTTTTTAGTGAATTTAAATACTACTAGCTATTAACGATGATATGTCTAGAAACAATCGGAGAGTGAGGCTACAATAAAACAAAAACACGATTTTTCCCAGTCGAACTCTGTTTTTCTGTGGGGTTGTTGTATATTCGTCACAAAGTAAATTCGTCATATTTTTGTACACTCCATACATTGAAAGTAAATTCGTCACATACAATAAAAATATGTGTTAATTTGTCACAGGTAGGTAAGGGTTACTGTATATTCGTCACAGTTAATCATTTTACATGTTTTTTGTATAAAGTAGGGATAGCAAGCAAACTTATTAGTTTTAAGCGCTCGAAATGAAAGAAAAAAATCTTAGGACGAATGGGACGGCAACGATAAGGCGCGAGCGACAATAAAAAGTACATTACAATCATTAAAATTCGAATTAAAACGCATATTTGGTGCACAACTCGGTTTAGCGTAATAAATAACAAAACGTGATCACAGATAAAATTTAGAAAACTTTTGCGTATTTTCATTAAACATTTCGTTGCCAAAAAATACTGAGAAAAAAAATATCTCACGCCTCGCAGCGGCCACGTGCCATCGGTAATGTAATTAACAATGACGCAAGATGAACGGACCGTATCGGTTATTCGGTTAGAATCACTTTCGTCGGCGTCCTCCCGTAACGGTTACTTAATACGTGTTACCTATTACGTTACGTTACCGCTTTTTACGGGACAAGTCGAGCTCGTTTGGTCGCTGAAAAAATGTTGCACGACGGCATTTTGTTTTCCATAATTAGGTAAAATTAGTGTAATGTTAACGATTGGACTGAAATTGTGTCAGATCAAATTGCAGATAGAGGTTTCATTTCGCGTTATAAATAGTACTAATTAAATCAACTACTTATTAATTTTATTGATAGAAATATAGTGTGACGTATTAATGATTGATCTTATATCATCGCTTTTATGTGTGAATATTTTATTTGTTATGATGATTACGAGATTTATTAATGTTAATGATGTGTTATACATTACAAAATATTATGCACACTGGTCTGCCTCGGAGTATGCTTGTTGGGACAGTAGTAACAACTGTTGTGGAGTTGACAGCATACAGAGTGGCCTTGCATTCATTCGACAAAAATAAATGGATGGTTAGGCTTGTGACATACATTAATTCTGCACAGCGTTTAAGTTAATTAAACAATTTGAAGTAAAATAAAAACATTTAAGTTTACATAAAAACTTACAATAAATTCAACTGTCAATAAAATATTAATTTGATGTGCATTGTTACTGTGATTGGAAGTTTTTACATTTTAAGGTATTTTTAAATTTTTTCAAAGATTTCTTTCACTGGATATTGACCTAGTGGTGATATCTAAGGTCATTGTGTGACTTGTGACGTACTTAGTTCATATGTTTTTTGCAGTTTTAATTTACTAAAAAATCTTACCAATTTAATTATCATTGAGTACAACCCCCAGTTTCAATTTGTCTAATGAATTCAAGGACACCCTGTATAAACCCAAGCACCGAATTCACCATGCTACACTTCCACAACAATTGTTACGATTACGGGACGAAAATGTGTTTCAGACGCTCCAGGCAGTTGCTTTCTTATTATGATTGATACGATTATTTTCTATACAGCATATCTAGTCTTTGCAATGTTACGTAATATGTATAACAATACACTATTATTATAAGAGAGGTTATCTCACTAATATGCAATTATTAGTGGATGCTGGCCAATCAAGGCTCTATGAAATAAGAACAATTTCTAATAAGAACAAGGAAAGATAGAGAAATACGAAAATACGAAACGTGGACATACACTTTTTACGAATATTTTCTAGTTTAGTATAGATTGGTATAAACTGAAGCCCAAATCAAGTGTCTTATTTTGTAAACAAAAACTACCCTACCCAACTAACATTTTAAGCTTCTCTGTGATTATTGCATAGTTATTTTCACATTATCAGATCGGATCAATTTATTATCACAATGATGAACAGGTTCGATCAATCAGTTCCTTCAGTGTTACATCACAACAGATAATTAGACGATCATATTTGTTTACAAAATAAGACACTTGATTTGAGCTGCGGCATATTATGTATACTGTTATCTTTTTTGAGCGTATTAACTACTTCCCTTCTAGTTTACCCCTTTAGCCAAGTGGCATTGAATTTCATTAGTAGTAGTAAGAAATATGTAAGTTTAAATACCATATAGGTATTTTTCTATTCTACTAGAATTAACGAAAGTCACAGAGATTGTTGGCTTATTTATAAATAACTACTGAGAAGGAGTTTTAAAAATCCCCCACGTACACACGAAGAGAGAGAAAAGTATACAGTGTCAATAAGGTTGAGATTTTCTCAAAAACTACTGGACTGAATTTAACAGTTACGTAATTTAAACTTTTATCTAACTGTGAAAGAATTCTTGCAATAGGTCAAGTAGTTTCTGAGATAATCTCAACCTTAAAAACTCTCCTGTAAGTACTTTTCTCTGTCTAAGGCCCGTATTAATAGTCTGAGCTCAAACCCGCCCTCAAGAGCGAATTCAGCTGATACACTCTCAAGACGTGATCACCATCTCAAGGATGTCATTTATTAATAAACCAATCTTGAGGGCGTATCACGATGATGTCTTTCTCAAGTGGAAGAAATCAAGTAAACGTCGTGGTTCGTCTGCAATCAACAAATACGTTCTCAAGTGTGAGTTTGACAGTTCTCTTGAGAACTGAGTTTTGTTTATTAATACGGCGATACTCACGTGATACCCGATTCCTAAACGCGCACCTAAGTTACGTTTATTATACGGGCCTAAGAGCGTACCTAACTCCGGTCACGAATTCGGAAGTCGGAAACGAAAAAAGGTAGAGTCATACACTTTTCTGCACAATAACCAACACAAAATATTTCAATCTATACCTTATTACTGTATATTAGAGTTCCAAAGTGTACACTTTAATACTTGGTGTGCAGTCGACACTGCCTACTAAAACACCGTACCTACTAAACTCTGGTAGCGCAAAAAGGAAGCGAGCGAATCACGCGAGCTATCAATGTGTGTACATTTTAATGTCATATGCACATGAAAGTTGTATTTGTGTGCGTTTGAGAGCGACAACTGATAATTAATTTTACGTCTCATAATAGTTAACTGAATTGTTATTGTATAAAAAGAAATGTAGGAAAAAATTTCTATAAGTAGGTACTCGTAGTTACAGTAAGGTTCGGACTGCAAAAAGTTCGCTTTTTTGTTCGAATCCATAAAAAGGGAACTGATAACTTCGTACCATGACATCCTTAATAAGCTTACTTTAAGGTCGTTATGGTACGAAATAACAAAGTAGTATTGAAGTAATCCTGTTATAAGAGTCCATGGGAAGGGGGCAGTTCCCTTTTTATGGATTCGAACATAAAACCGAACTTTTTGCAGTCCGAACCTTACTGTAACTTGTTGACACAGAACCATAATACATTTAAAATGATGCAAAATTTCTAGCCGCGAGCACTTGATCCTGCGACCTTGTCATTCCGTGACACACTCTTACCAACTGAGACACCACAGGCCTACGTTCGACCACCGAAATTCAAGCAAGCAATGCTGAGCAAGGCATAATGCCTAAAACAAATTCTGGACCATAATAGACCTTAATTTTTAATTACATAACTCTTCACCAAGCAAGGACGTGAATATTTCATTTATTCTATTATCTATCCATCAAATTATCATCCAGATTCATCAACAACCAACCCTGGCTACGAGAAGAGCCAACATGTGTACTTATACTGGGACCCCGAAGCAAGATATACTTCGGCCATGGTGGAAGAACTGTCCATTAAATACAAAAAAATATGTATATTATTATTACTTATCCATAATCAAATAAATAATCCAAACACCGCCAATCAATCATCACCTCAGTTAATTTTTAAACCAACAATCACGTTGGGCAATTTGTCTGCGCCGTGTGTGACTTTCAAAGGTTGAAAGGTTACGCTAGGACGGCGGTAATCCTCACATAACTATTTCCACATAAATAGTATTGAGGTCCGTGGTGTAATAATAAAGCGTTATATCATGTACAGTCGGATAATCTACGGGATGGTAATACGGGCGAAATTGCATTGGGTTTGTTTAGATAATGTGCTGTCGAATGTACCAATGTACTTATACAGTACCAATATACTTATACAGCACCAATGTACTTATACAGCACCAATGTACTTATACAGCACCAATGTACTTATACAGCACCAATGTACTTATACAGCACCAATGTACTTATACAGCACCAATGTACTTATACAGCACCAATGTACTTATACAGCACCAATGTACTTATACAGCACCAATGTACTTATACAGCACCAATGTACTTATACAGCACCAATGTACTTATACAGCACCAATGTACTTATACAGCACCAATGTACGATTGTTGGCAGAGAAAAACTTTGGACATTTCATTAGAAAAGATTTAAAAAAAGTTTATTTCTAATTCCCGTGTGGTTTTGTGACGAAACGGAATCTATTGACAGGTTAATCAGAACAACAGCATCCGGTACCGACAGCCTGACGTGCTTTCCGAGGCACGGAGGGGCTCTGATGAAAATGACACTTGGGTCGCCCATCCAGGTACTGACCTCGCCCAACGTTGCTTAGCTTTTACATTGCTTTAACGGTACTCACAACTGGACTAGAGCCTAATTTCCAAAAATGACTGACGGAGATTTCTAGAAATCTACTTCCCGAAGCCAACAACCTAACCGTCGTCTGTGCGGTTTCCCGGCAATCCTCTGCCAATGTAAACGATAATAAATCGATAATTCACATTTCGATCGAACGCCGGAGGTTTTCTCCATAAACCGTATACAGTATCGCGGTGTCCCGACTTCGTTTACAGATGTATAATTGAAACTAGAAGAAATAAATAAAACCTAGGTCAGTTTTCAAATGAGGGGTTTTTAAAGTGATAGTTGTATGAAAAAAGCAACGGAAAAAAGAGAATCTATATAGTAGATGGCGTTGCACCGAAGTGCGATATACGATACAGCACCATGATTTTTTTTTACCTAAGTGAATGGTACATGCTACGGCAGATAACTTCACCCAGAAAATGTTATCTATACATATGTATAATAAGACTGTAAAAAAGTTGTGTCTGCACATTGGATATTTTTTGAAAAGAATAATTGTAATGTGTTTTAGGGTCGATACTGATGCCAAAACACTAATTTTTAGAATTTTTGTCGTTTGTCTGTGACTTTGTGCAAGTATCACGCCATAACTACTGAAGGGATTTTGATGGGAGTTTCACTAGGAGATAGCTGAAATATCTGGACAGCTCATAGCCATGTCGGTATGTGATGTGGAAACAAGGATCCAGAGAGGAAGATCTGCCTCCTGATCTCCTCCATCCTCCTCCTCTATGCAAACGAAGTTGCGGGGTACAGCTAGTTACAAGTAAGTATAAATACTACGGCTATTTTCACCATTCCGATTTTGTTATATTTTTCGCAAAAATCTGACTTTAACAGGACTTGAGAACTAATAAAATTCGTTGATCCCTCCAAGTCGTATATAAAATTAATATCTTTAAGTTCATGGGTGGCGAAATGTAGGTATCTCCTAATTGCATACTAACCGTATCAAGATCACAGATTACCATATTAATTGGATCATTAATTAATCTTAATAGTTGCTAAGCGATCTCTACATTATTTCGGAGTTCGAACTTTGTTGATTTGCATTAAAGCTTCATTAATATTGTAATTAAGGGCCTTCCATGAGCCAACTAGCGCTGCCAATCTTGAAAAAATAATATCTTCCAATTTAATCAATTTTATTAAAAAAGCTATGTACAAAATGTTTATTACGATAAGTGAAATATACAACTTAGTTTATTTTGTAAATATTTATTTTATTATTAATAATAAATAGTAACATTACTACCCGTCTACCGAAAGGAACCCTCCTCCTTTTGGTAGTCGGGTAATAAAGTTTATCAAATGTATGTCGGTTCCTTCATGATGAGAGCCAAAACTCATTGATCTCTCTCGTTATCTACTCGTTTATCGTGTTCTAATAAAGTTATTGATAGTATAAATTCTTATCGCATCCAGTTTCTTTATCTCAGCGATGCTACATTGTGGCTACGTCACTTCCTAGCTACGCGATCGCAAGCGCAGCACGCACACATGTGCACAGCACGTGCGATTGCGTGTGCGCATACTATTTGTGTGTGTGAGTTCGACGTTCACTTTCGATCGTTGACTTGGTGTGAGGTTAATGTGTAACAAGTTTAAGTATAATATAAGTAACTACTTATTTTAACAGACTAAGGGTATTTTACATTTCAGTGGTTTGGTCGACATTGGATACGGTATTCGTCCCATTCGCAAATCGACATAATTTGACTGCGCACTGCAGGACTGCCTATTTTGCAATCTAGCCTCAAGAGCGAATTCAGCTGATACACTCTCAAGACATGATCACCATCTCAAGTATGCCATTTATTAATAATCTGGAGGGCGTATCACGTGATGTCTTTCTCAAGTCGCAGTTCGCCTCCAATCAGCAAATACGTTCTCAAGTGTTTGATAGTTCTCTTGAGAACTGAGTTTTATTTATTAATACAGCGTTACTCACGTGATACCCGATTCCTAACCGTGCACCTAAGTTACGTTTATATTGTTAATAGGAACGCCATCTTGAGGTCGTTCTCAAGATTGACTTTTGAGCTGAGAGTGATTTACTAATACGGGCCTTAGAGTCAGTCAGTTGGCTCATCATTATCAGCGCGTATCAGTTCACTGCTGGGCATAGGCCTCTTCGCAAGGCACATCACTCAACACCGATTCTCATTTGCATCTAGTCTATGTCAGCCAACTTTTATTTTTATTCTAGATCGAGAGATCTAGAATAAAAATAAAAGTTCAGAATTTTTTTTTTTTATTTTTTTTTTTTTATTTTGGAAAACTAGAAACTTAGTACAGCGCAGTAACAACTTATTTGGACTAAGTATTTATTACACAAAGAAAGGCTGAAAACTGTGCAGATGGAATTCTAGTATCCGCGATAGGTTTCCCTGTGCTGCGGCTACCAGTGACTCCCGGTTACACCAGTGCGTATGTACATGCCAGTGCTTTTGGACATATTACTTGTTTAAGTTAGTATCAGTTAGTGAATAGGTGGCTGATTACTTATTTGTAGAGAGTGGAATTGAGGTAAAGAAAAAAAGTAGCATGCTCATTGTTAATGTCTACTATTAGTGATTCGTGTAGTAATGCATAGTGTATTGTAATAATAGTGTTTAGTAAATTAAAATATATATATGTTTATATATGTATAGTTGAGTAAGTTTGTGTTTAACAGTATATTGTCTATGTTTTTGTCTAGTGTGTAGCATGTGTGAGCTGGTCGTGAGATAGTTGAGTGAGTAGTGTGTAGTACCCAGTTAAGTGTCATCCCTAATATGTATTTTAAACCATTACAGACATCAGGTTTTCGGTTTCGTTATAGTTTAGGGTCCTTAGCCATTTGTAAATAAGGTTTTTGCACTTGAATTTAGATAGGCAGGAAATTTTGTGCTTAAATTCAAGAGTGTTGTATATGCGAGGGGACTGGAAATCAGAAAACCTTCTACCAAAGGCTGTGACTTTTTGGGGAGTCTCAAATACTTTGTATCTGCGAGTTCTGGAGATTGACATTTTTAAGTCAGGTATGCTGGCATGGAATTTCTGTAGAATTGCACTAATGTACAATTGCCGAACACTTAAGACTTCGGTGTCATTATACAACTGTACGGTAGGAATTTGAATTACGCATTATCCATGCTCGGTGAATAAATTAGAACATGATGAAAAAATTCTTTTCGTGGGTAGTGAATTGCGTAACATACCCTTTAAGTATGTATAAAGCGATGAAGATTTTCGGTGGGCGTGGCGTGGCCTGTGGTGGCTCAGTTGGTAAGAGCGTGTCACTGAATGACAAGGTCGCAGGTTCAAGTCCTGCCCAAGGCTAGAAATTTTCATCATGTTCTAAAATAAAAATTGTTTACATAAGTACATATGTTTTACAAAATAGGCTTTTGTTATCTTTATCTACCTGGGCACTGTTATTCACTTGTTATATTACAACAAAACAATCGCGAGTTAAGACAAGAGTGGTTCAGAAAGTTATCTATTGTTCAACCGAATTATTGAGTTTTGAAATGTCTTGCCATAATGTCGGTCCGACGTTGTTTATTTTATACGTAGGTAGTGTGTCGTAAATGCATGTCGGCAACTTTGCCGATGTAGCTTTGTCCTAGGGCTAGTAGAAAGGAGAACTGCCTTCACTTTGTCTCCGATAAATACCCTGGCTTGTATTAGGTAATTCCAATAGCACATCAATTGGAACACAAATCCGCGGACAATGATTATTCAGAGGCCCGTATTAATAGTCTGAGTTTAAATTCAGAAGAGCGAATTCAGCTGATACACTCTCAAGATGTGATCACCATCTCAAGTATGCCATTTATTAATAATCTTGAGGGCGTATCACGTGATGTCTTTCTCAAGTTGCGGTTCGCCTGCAATCAGCAAATACGTTCTCAAGTGTGAGTTTGACAGTTCTCCTGAGAACTGAGTTTTGCTTATTAATACGGCGTTACTCACGTGCGTGATAAGTTACGTTTATTAATAAGAACTCCATCTTGAGGTCATTCTCAATATTTTTCAACTGAGAGTGATTTATTAATACGGGCCTAAGCGCAGTTTTCTTCGTTTAAGTTAATTTATGAGACTACGTAGCTAATTCTGCTACGTAGTCTGTAATTAAACATCAATTTTGTTAATCAGACTTTTCATTCCTATACATAGTTTTGCTATCTAATAAACTCGCTCTGGTAAGGTTATATAGAGACGATGGATCATTGCATGGATGTACCATTTGTTGCAAAGCCCACATTTTCCTCTACATTCATCAATCATCGAACCTGCCTGCGTTATTTGATTCTTATTTAAATACGTTTTCTTTCACTGCTTTTACTGAACATCATAGTAAACCAGCGGATGCTTGATTCTTGCGCAAGCGCAGATTTCCTACAAGGCGACGCAAAGACAAGCTTCCTATTGTCGCAACGAGTACACGAGCATGTGGGTTAGGGACGAATATAATCGAATAGCAATCACGGGGTTTCGCACTGGCGTAGGATGCAAGCTAAACGGTTGTAAAGTAGTTATGGCTGTTGCAGACGCTTTGCAGCCAGCATGAGTGACTGTTGGTCGCTGCAACTGTATAAATTAGACGAAATGACAAAAGGAGAAGGGTAGTGATTTTTCGCGTAAACGTGTATTTTTGTTTTCAAAATTCTTTATTTATGTCAATTATGCTAATTACAGTATATTTCAGTTTTCACTAAATATCTTATAATCTAATAATATAACAAAAACCAATTACAAATATTTATGAGTATAGTTTGGGGCAGTAAATTATGTTTGTCTGGAGCTTAAATGATTTAAATTTTTGTATGAGAGTCGGTTAGTCTTGATCACGTGACATAGGATCATGCAGCACTGGAGGACTTTATTGCTTCATGCATAGGATACATTTAACGGAAACAAAAATCAAATTTTTTGGTCATAAACAGTTTTTATTTTAATGTAAATAAATCGGCCCGTGGGGTCCCGGCGCTTGGTCGTTATATAAAGAGGTTAGCAAACGACTAACGAGTAGTAGATGCCACTGGTGACCCAAGAGCTGGCAACGGATTAGCGTCGCGATCCAGCGAGGTAACGCTGCCAGTGTCTTGGGTACTCTTCCTGCACCTAAATTTTTTAAAAATAGTTTATATTAGGTTTTTTAAATATTGAATGGTTCTTTTTATTTTATATTGTACCTTTTTGAAATAAACAAATAACAAGTCACTTCGCATGTGATTCATGTGTTCCGGTGTAAAGGGTAGTTGAGGGACAAAACGAACCTACTAGGAATTATCATAATACTAAGAACAATACACACTGAAGGAAATGATGGAATTTGTTGATATAATTCATAATGGAAATTAAATTATTCGATCTAATAGCACTGGGCTCCAATTTTAAATATAATAAAATATTCTGCTCCTGCACAATTTCGACAGCTTCAACGGGCGTACTTTAAGCGCGCGTGTGAAACCAGTCTTATAAGTAAGTAGTATCGAGAGCGGAACCATACGCCCAGTCCCCGTACTGAGGCAATAGTATGTAACGGAATTATAGCTACGATATACGGTAATATTCGACATGTCATTTGATTTGTTGCGAATTTATTGGAAATATCGAAAAACTAATTTCAGGTCCTTCCCTTAGCGGGTTTTCGTAATAAAAACATGTATTAATTGGTTTGTTCTCATAAGGCCAGATTCTCAAAAGGACAGATTCTCAAGAAGACAGATTCTCAAAAGGACAGGAGTACACGTGAGCAGAAAAAGAAACGATAAAATTATTTATGATAAGTTTTTGTATGAAAAGTTTGCCCGAATTGTCATATTATGCACGTCTCAATATCGCAAGCCGTTGCAAGCACTCTAAGACCGATGACCCTAAAGGTACCATTTCGGAGCCGACCGCAGACAGCAAAAGCAGACGATCGCCGCGACACTACTGGTTCCTATGTACGAAATTATATTTCTATGTAATACCTCAACACGTCGTCTGCTACAGGCCTGGCAAAAGACTACATGCCCGGTCGCATGTCTCGGCAGCACGTCATCTGTTGTTGCTGTCTGGTAGGCTACCGAATGGCACCTTTAGGGTCAATAAAATTAATACATACTTATTATTACGAAAACCTGCTAAGTTAAAAGTTAATATTAGTCAGTAGTTTTAAATGTGATTATGAAGTTAGAAGTTACTGTTTGCTTTTCGAAGTGCTTTTCAACTTGGCATTGATTTGTGTTTCAACTTTTTTAATAGGTACAGTAATAAAGATAGCTTGGCCTCATTTTCAACATTTATGTTTTGGTGGGATAGGACTTCTACTTTACATGTAAATACAATGCATCACCGAATAAAAAAACCCTTTATTCCGTGCAATGCTTGCAGTCTTATATCCACATCCGTAATTATTTATGTACATTGTCCTACCTCCACATAAAAACTGTAAAATAAAGTTTAATTAATTGTCAGCCATAGATGAAAGTTACAACAATCATTCATAGGTTACTCATCATCATCAGTCTATTTATATTGCCACACTGCTCGGGCACAGACCTTCCCTTACATTGAGGGAGCTGGGGCCAGGATCCACCACGCGGGCCCAGTGCGGATTGGCGGATTTCACATGACTTAAATTTTTTTTCTTCTACGGCATGCAGGTTTCATCACGATGTTTTTCCTTCACCGTTTTGAGAGCACTCGGTAAATGGACGTAAGTTTTTCCGTCGAAAAAACCGAGGATAACTCATTGGTACATGACTGCCGTGGCTGGGAATCGAACTTAGGACCTCCGTATCGCAACTCCATTGACCCAACCACTGAGCCACCGAGCTCCTCATTTATTATGAGGTTACTCATGTATTAAGTAAAACCTTCAAATCTAGAAAATACACTTTCTTTATACATATAAATAGATCGAAAAACTCTTATCCTGTACATATTACAAATGGTCGTTAGGACAAACAAGAACGTGACGATATAACATGTTTCAAAAATCCTTTGAATACACCAGTCAGTTCAATCGTATTCAATCCAACATCTGTCTTAATAACTATGTAGGTACTTGCCCACGCCGCGCCGCCACATACATAACTAATCCGTCTAATAAGCGTTGCAGTGGTTTGCTCCACTTGTCACCTCATGCATATCGCATAGAGAAAGATGCGCCGAAATTAACTTGGCTTGGAGAATTGTATTTATTCACATGGTGTACTGATAAGTAAGCCGAAACGGGAGTGTTAAGTTTCGAACAAATTTTGTTTTAGGACTTTTGTATATTCGCGATTTTTTGGGACTCTTCATACAATTTGTAACGATCAGCTGATGTATTTGTATGAGACTTTATGACATAGTTTTTCAGGCCACCCGTAGGCATAGGCCATAGGGCCTCTGAGTGATATCAACAAGGACCAAATACCTACCTACTTAACATATACATTCCAACACAACCACAATTCATATCAAAGTATATGAAACATTCCTCAAAAGAACCGCATCACGCCTGTGTATATAATAACTATTCCCAAGTGCTTGGCTGGCTCAGAGTCAAGACTCAAATATCAATAATTAGGACTGTTTCAACTAGAATAAGGGGTACAAGACGAAGAGTGCGAGGTATAGAATGTGAAGATGGAGCCGGTATGTCTGTGTGATTTTAATTAGGGTTTTATTATTATTATTACAGTTTATCAATATAAACTGCAATAATAATAATAAAACCCTAATTAAAATCACACAGACATGACGTACCATAGTTATGATTTTTTTTTCAGAAACTTATAAAATAATAGACAAAAAACTAACTAAATAATTGTATTTAGTTAGTTTTTTGTCTATTATTTTATAAGTTTCTGTTATTGTATATATTTTAAATATTTTCATAAATAAATATAATAAAGGGGAGTAATATTGAAAAAAAAATCATAACTATGGTACGTCATGTGTTAGGTCTAAAATGTAGCTAATTCAGTAGTGACCACTAAGTCTAATCCTAATAGCAACTGTCACTGTTGTTCATATGCTATGTCGTGTAAGAGCGAGCGGGACACCTTCCTTAGAGGCGACTAATATTAGCGTGCTCATTCTAGAATTAACACTATCGCATCGAAACAAATACAACAAGCATCAAATCGATGGTGCTGAGTGGAACATCGCACACGTGCCTACGATGAGATCCCTGCCACTTTCTAGTTAGAGTACAATAGAATCGAGCACCTACTTGCTACGAAAAAACATCAATTGTGTGCCTATGTGCGAGGTTGAACGATAAATTAGTAACCATAGAAATTTTCAGGACGTAAATATACAGGGTGGCCTTGAATTCATTCGACAAAATTAAATGGATGGTTAGGCTTGTGACATACATTAATTCTGCACAGCGTTTAAGTAAATTAAACAATTTGTGGTTAAAAAAAATTCTTAATTCTTTTTTTACATTTTAAGGTATTTTTAATTATGCAACGATTTCTTTCACTGGAATTTGACCTAATGGTCATTTCTAAGGTCATTGTGTGTCTTGTGACTTTTTGTGATTTTTTTAGTTTCGATTTAAGTACTTAAAAACTTTACCAATTTAATATTCATGAGTACAGTTTCAATTTGTCGAATGAATTCAAGAACACCCTGTATATAGGGATGTCATTTAACCTCCTATCACGAGTATCCACATACTCAAAAGGAGTGTCCCAACAAGCTGTAATGTTAACAGTAAGTCTAGGTTAACGAAAATAAACATTTTTCATTTTCATTTTTCATTCTTCTGGGCAGCAATAAAAAAGGGTGACAGAATAGTTATACAAACGGAAACCCAACGGAAACAAAAGAAGTGGTAGAAATCACTCCAGGTCTCAGCTAAGACCTAGACAGCCAGTCAAACTGATTGGCACTTGACTGTTTCCAGGTAAACAAGGAAATAAACCAATTTCCTTATCCTAGACGACAGTTATTTGTGATAACAAATTGTATACCGCAGCCCAAATCAAGTTGTCTTATTTTGTAAACAAATATGATCGTCTAATTACCTGTTGTGAAGTAACACTGAAGGAACCGATTTATCGAACCTGTTCATCATTGTGAAAATAAAGTGATTCGACCTATTAATGTGAAAATAACTATGCAATAATCACAGAACAGCTTAAAATGTTGTTTTTATTTACAAAATAAAACACTTGATTTGGGCTTCGGTATAGATAACTTTATAGGTATTTGTTACATTGTATTGTACGGTCAACAATTTTAATTTGAAATTCACTTTGAAATAACAACCTTGTAAAGTAATTTAATCGCCAGATTTAATTTCAATCCTTTACCCGTGGTATAAACCAATGCCTAACTTTATAAGTCGCGATGATCGCTTGAGTCATATGATTCAACACAACAAAGTACTCAATCTTTGACTCGTATGTATGAGTTTAAATGTAAAAGCAATAATACTTTTTCAAAGAAATATTTTGGACATGTTTAGAAAAGTTGCATACCTATACAAACTTATCTTTGATAGCAACTGACAGTGACATCTTTACACTGTGCGAAGTTGCGAACCTTGTGTGAACATTTCAAAAACCTTTTATTCATTTAATTTTATTAATTTTCTTCTCAAGAGTGCTAGTAAATGACTAAATGATATCCTAAATATTATAGTTACTTTACAGTGCTTTCAGTAAATAGTGGGACTTTAGTAACAACATTTATTATCAATATTAGGTATCATTCAAACCACAGGATCAAAATATCTGTAAGTTAATAATTTAATAGGTACACTTATGCAATATAGTAGAAAGGTTCACTTCTCACTGGGTTTCGCCACTAACTGATAATCAAATCTACGATTATTTACACTTATATCTACGGTTACATAATCATCAACCAATTTTTATATCCGAACGATTGGGGTGACCTCATCCCATGGGGTACAAGCCGATTTTTCATGCCCGAGTTGCCCTTTTGCGCAGTCGGGTAACAAAAGTCAATCATTTTTTAAATCTTACATTTTCCCGTCTCATTACTTAGTATTTTTTGCCGCAAAACCAACAATTTTTCCGCTTTGACGTGTGACTAAAAGCCTTAAAAGCACCTAATTAATAGTGATCTCTCTTCAAGACGACCGTTTCATGGTTTGTTAAGGCAAACCTTTGATTTAATGGTTCCTAAAAGTGTGCTTAGTTATTTTTCAAATTCTGTTGATGTGTCGGATAAAAATGTCATTGATTTTTTAAAATTTACTATGGCATGGCCCAATGGCATCGGCCAAAATGTCTTTGAATTCACATTAAAAATACGTTTTAAAACTTATTGTTCACTACTCCGGTGAAATAATTGCAAAACTGAGGTCTACAATATTTCACTTTGATTTTTTAGGTATATACCTACTTGTGCTGCCATCTATACCGCAGTCCAAAACAAGTGTCTTATTTTGTAAACAAATATGATCGTCTAATTACCTGTTGTGATGTAACACTGAAGGAACTGATTGATCGAACATGATCGATCTAATAATGTGAAAATAACTATGCGATAATCACAGAACAGCTTAAAATGTTTGTAAGATAGGGTAGTTTTTGTTTACAAAATAAGACACTTGATTTGCGCTGCGGTATAGTTTTTAAGATGAATTCGGCTCATAAAACGGCTCATTTTGGGGGCAGCTCACTAAAGATGCGCCATTTTAGTCGTCGTAGTCTCAAGATCGTGCGACTGCAGCCAGCTCGTTTCAAAACGCATTGTTTGTACTGTAATTACTACGGTTGGGAAAGACTCAAGACACAGTGCGACTTGCACACCGTTTCTACGGCAGCAACGAAGGTCAATGCAGTTTTGACAATTGTTATTATTTATGTTTGGGCATTTTTACAATACTGAAAATTCTATATCTTGGAGACTTTTTAAACGTGATTCTGGCATGCATTTTTAATAACTAAACTAAATCTCACAGGTCCATAAATCTTGCCTCCCTTTCCGACAGATATGAAAAGGATGACATTCTTTTAGACGCGTGTAATTTAGCATAAATTTAGAAAATACGGGGCATAATGGTTTGTTGCTATTCCAGGTTGCGTACGCTAATATTAGTCGCCGCTAAGCGAGGCGTCCCTCTCGCTCTTACGCAATGTAGCATTAGAACGACAGTGTTAGTTGCTTTTAGGTTTAGGAAACGACTTAGTGGCCGCTAGAGAATTAGCTACATATTCCATCGACCATTTTAAGTGTTAAAACACAATTGAATTTTCAATAAACAGCATTACTCTAAATCAAACAAATTAGGGGATTCCCTGCATATTCAATTCAAATGATTTATTGCAATCACAAAGACCATATAAGTGTTAGTAAGTACTTAAAACTATGTTAGTGTTTACACGAGGTGTATTACGCGCTATGACATGCGACTTAGGTCCGACTCCGAGACCCCGGGACATGCATGTGTACCCAGTGTCTCAGAATCGGACTGTCCATGGTATCCGCAATGCCCTTCAGGATGCTGTTAGGGCTGCCGCGAACCCGTCGCATCAGGGACGCAAATCTTTTGCATATGACGGCAAATACCTTTACCCAACTGCGGAAATGAGGAGGGAATATTTTTCCAGTACGTAGCATAACGCAATGAAGAAAGACTTGTTAGGTCGAAATAATAAATGTTGTAAGTAAAGTACTATGATGTTTTTTAATATATTTTTTGCATTGCCCAACCGCAATAATATGCGGCGAAATCGCATGATAATTAGTTTTTGCGCGCTTTCTAAACGGCTGTAATCTGTTACCCTACTAACAGTTGCACTAAGACTGTTTTAGAGCACATTTACATTTTAGAATATTCTCTTCTCTATACAAAACAAGAGAGAGCTGGGTGGCTTAGTGGTTGGGTCACTGTAATTACGAATCGGAGGTTCCAGGTTCGATACCCGTCAGCCATGTACAGTCGAAGACAGAGATAAGTATACAGGGGGCCTAAATAAGGTTGAGATTTTCTCAAAAACTACTGGACCGAATTTAATAATTATTTTACAGTTACATAGTTTTAACTTTTATCTATCAAACAGTGAAATAATTTTTCCAATAGGTCAAGTAGTTTTTGAGAAAATCTCAACCTTAAAAACTCTTCTGTACACCTTCCTCTGTGTTCCACCGAATTCTAATGAGTTTTTTTCAAACTAGATAAACTTACGTACATTTACTGAATGCTCTCAAAACGGTGAAATAAAACATTGTGATGAAACCTGCATGCTTTAGAAAAATCAAAGGCATGTGTAATCCGCTAATACGCAATGGTCCCGCGTGGTGGAGCCTGAGCAGTGAGGACATAAAAATAGACTGATGATTTTTATACATAACTCGAATACTGTTAGCCATACACCTAGTTTAAGCTCACTTTCCTTAAACCATGTTAAAATAAATAAAATAAAAAGAACTTTTTTCACCATAAAAACATAATTATACAAAAATACAATTTTATAGCTACTAAAATAAATATAAGTAATTGTTTATTGTTGTCACTTCCACACTTCGTTAAAACATTAAGCTAGAAAGGGACCTTCTTCTCGTGTGGTTTAGTGACCAAATCTATGTGTCAGAGTTGTTCAGGCCGCCCGTAGGCCTCTGATGTGTCCTAACGACTGATGCCGAATGACAACAACCGAGCTAAGGAGGGGCTCAGATGAAAATATCACTATCGGTCACGATCCAGGTACTCATGAAAGCACATTAAGTGTAACACTTTGGACCGTTCTTATTATCTGCGCCGTAAGAGTTGAAATCGTACTGCTAAGTGTTACCATTGATCTGCTGTTGTCGTACAGACTTCCAATGTTGCTTAACGAGTACTCGTAACTGGACTACGAGCCTCCTTTTTTTTGTTGCCCAGGAGAAATACATAATGTGTACCACCTGTCCGGGGGAACGGGTGATTATGTTGGACTCGCACCAACTAAAACTCCTGGGGTGTTCCGCCTCCGCCACCATGGACAGGACCACGGGTACATCTTTCGAAAACTACCGCGGTCCTGTCGGCGGGTGCCCTTTCGGGCCCGACTCCGGGGGGCCTCATGCCTCCCCCTTCTTCGCTGAAGGCGCTACGGAACACGTGGAGCGCCTTCCAGCTCGGTACCACTTTATTCGGACGGCGGATAGACTAAGAGCCCCTTTTTTTTTTTTTTGTTGCCCAGGAGAAATACATTATGTATACCGCCCGTCCGGGGGAACGGGCGATTATGTTGGACTTGCACCAACTAAAACTCCTGGGGTGTTCCGCCTCCGCCACCATGGACAGGACCACGGGTACTCTTTCGAAAACTACCGCGGGTTAACTTAAAATAGCGTTTATGGCTAATAGATGAGTTTAAGCAATAGGCAGACGCCTCTTTCAAAGCCGTATTGTTAATATTGATTAATGTCAACAACGGCTGTCCATTGCAACAAAATTAACAAGCCAGTTTAGTCATAGGCTTGACAAAATAATAGCAAGTGACAAAATTCAATTGCTCAGGTTTTATTCTTTTAGTATTTTATGTAACACAAATTGAATTAGTAGTGTTCAAGTGACCTACTTTGGGTGACTTAAAAGTAATACAACATTGCAAGCGGCAAGTGACGGGTTGCAGCGGTAATAATTATTTCGGATTCGGTAATTTAACTAGGTAATTAAATATCTTTAAAAACTGCCTAAACCGAAGACCTTTAGAAATAAAAGACAGGTCACAACTGTATATTGAGAAAACTACGACCAACTTTAAAATTATTCCAAAAAAAATCTTTACTGCATTTTAGTACAAAATGTATGTTATATCAGTGTCGGGCTCAATACGAATATAACTATACCTTATACAACTAAATGACATTGCCAGATTTCAACGGAGCTTTGCCCCACCTACAAAACTACGTGACCATTTAAGCTGTACCTATCACTTTGTTGGGGACTTATTACAGGTTTCATATTGCATAATCATAACCAATAATTTTAGTAAAAAACTATATTCTTACATTTATTCGTTATCTTGTACAACTTGCGGTTGATGGTGGGGCAGAATCTGGCATTGTCATTTTGTTAGCGAAAACCAAATGTCAAAAAGAAAAATGTATGGGCATTTCTCTTTTCTTAGTAGGATTATTGGCGTTAACGAAATTAAAAACCACTTGGTAGGAGACCGCAAATGCTTTAGAACCGGCATACACATACTCGAAAAACATAACCCCTCTTAATATATTTGGGTAAAATCGCTACTCGCTCATGACTTATGGAATGTTATTACTATAACAGGTTTGTATTAACTAGTTAAAAGTCGTTCGGTTTGCATTATTGTTAGTTATGTAACATCGATTCGTGATCGATAAGCTTGCGATAGATCGATACACTACGGTTTTGTGCGAATTGTTGCGTTCTAACTGCGATTAGGAGGTCACAAATTTAATATAACCTCTCTAATTTTCCAAATTAAGTATTTTATTATTAGACGAGGTAGCTATCTGTGATGTGTCCATATATAAGCTTTAATAGCACGTTGGTCAGTATTTCTTGCATTTATTTATTACACTGCAAAAGATTTTTCGTAATTCTGGGTAAGATTACCTACGTCTGTTTTTAAACTTAACATAATTGTTGAATTTTGAGTAAAAAATAAAAATGAAGACTTAAAAAATGAAATATAAAATATATAAGTAATGTAAATGTAAATATAAATGACATTGTACTATAAATTTTAATAAAATAATTTGTTGGAATTAATTAGAATAACAATATTAGAAAATAATATTAAACTTCAATACATGTAATTAGTGGGCTTGGGATATAAGTATGTAGGTACGGACAACAGCAGATCACTTGTAGTACGAATTCAATTCTTATGACGCTGATGATAAGAACGGTCCACAGTCCAAAGTGTTACACTTGATCTGCTGTTAGCTGTACAATTTAAAAAGAAAAAAACTCTACCACATTTTTTTTTCTTTTTTTGCTGCAATCTATCACAGGGACATTCGGCTGTACTTCATCAATTTAACTATTGGTTTTAACTATGTGCTTGTTGTTGTGTAAGAGTCCAGTGATTAGTCCGCTGTTGAGTTTCGCAGAAAATCTTGTGAATCTTTCCATATTTAAAAAATAACCTTTTACATTCTGCAATTTAAAGCGCCAGAAAGTGGTGTTACAGTATCTACTTTAAAAACTATCTTCCTACATTACATAACCATTAGTACATTACAACACCCGAACTAAAGTTCACTAAACAGAACGTTAAAGTGATAAATTACCATACGTTTGAACGTTAAAAAATGTAGGTCCGCGGCCCTCGGCGTTTGTTGGTCACGGTCTTTGCCCACAATGACTTGGAGGTAATAGAAAAACGTCAATGCGACACGCGACAGACAGACAATTTACAAATGACTTAATTATCTATAGAAATACTCGTAAAATAGTTATTGTTTAATCTAAAACGGAGACATGTTTTATCTATGTCATAGGTATATCTACAAAAAAAGTCTATAATATGTAATTTATACTATAAGAATTCACCTGGCCCGAGCTCCCTCGATGTAAGGGAAGGTCTGCGCCCGTGCAGTGGGGCAATATAAATAGACTGATGATGATGATAAGAATTAACACTAGAAAAATGATTGTGTGCTGAAAAAAAAGAAAAAAAATGACGTGGTATTTTATGTAAATTTTAAGTAAAACTTTTTTATTTGCGTTAAATATTGAATCACGAAAACTGGTTTTATGATATTAAAAAATATTTAAAAGCAGCTCTTACTGTACGCATATTATTGTTTTATTTCATTTAACATTATTGATTTATATAAATATAAAAATAGAGTTTTGGACAGTATTATGAAAATTAATATAATTATTTAAAAAAGTTAGCTCGTTGATGTCTTTTCTTCGACCGTTTTGTTTTGTATGAAACAATATTATCTCCCGGGTTACTCTCACCACTTATAGCGATCCAGTTTAGGTTCCTAACTGAACCGAATCGCTATTTGCTACAATGACGTTTGACGTTGACCTAAACTGGATCGCTATAAGAGGTGAGAGTAACCCCGCAGGTTTTGTGTACTTACTGATAAATGTTAAACAGAAATTCAATATACAAATCTACGATTGTTTCAAAAAACAAAAAGAATTAACTTAGAATGCAATATTATCAAAACTGCAATGACCATATTTCCTGCCTAAGTGTCATAAATGTAAAGTATAAAAATAACGTACACGACTATAGAGTAGGTATAGTAAGAATATGAATCTCAAAAATATATAAGTCTACGAGAGATCAAACGAGGCTAGATTTGAAATCACCATCTTCATAGAAGTTTACACAAGTTTTACAAATATCTACTTCTGACTAATTTAATTAATTACTCTTAAAAAGTTAACAAAGTGTGACTTTACGTTTGCCTAACCGCTTGCAAAAAATTCAAGCTAAGCTACTTCCATGTAGTGGAAACAAAAATATTACGTCAATGAAATTACTAAGACGTGGCATGTCACAATGTTACTTAGAATCTCATCTAAGCACACACGTTTTAAGTACATTTCTAACTTAAGACATTATACCATTAAGCAAGGAACGGTATATGGAGTTAGTCATATTATTTAAATCGAAGACTCAGTTCTTGCATGACAAATTTTAGAGTCTCTGACACTATTTTGTTCTTCCATTGTTTGAATTTTCAATAAAAGACGAACACATATCAAGAAATTATTATAAAAAAACGATTGCATCAATACTTTGATTAAATTTTTATAGCCTATGTCACTCCTACAATCAAGACGTATCTAACGACACCTCATGTGTTAAAATCCATTCTGCCGTTCAGGCTGCAGGGCGTGCCAAAGAAGTAGACATACATACTTACATACATACACTCGAAAAACATAATCCTCCTTGCGCAGTCGGGTAAAAACAGATATATATTTCTGTCGTATGAGAGTTACAGTAACAATAAGGGCGAAGACCTGTCCCCATACAGAATATACTTTAGGCTCTCTCAATAGAGCGTGGCGAATTTTTTTCCTTCAAGCATTTAAAGTCAACGTTCGTTCGTTCTTCCTTTATGGTGGCATGGCACTACACTTGGCTATTCGTATTCGTTATTGGATGTTTGTCCTATTTATTATATATAAACGGATATCACTCACTTATATTGTTGAAGTCGGCAATTAGACCGACAGTTTCGACCGATTTCGACGGTCTTTTTCAAGGTGAGCGCGCCACGCCCGCGTCGCCGCCGGTGACGTTTCTTCGCGCACTGCGAAGTATTTTGTCAAATACTTGACGTACATACAAATAAGACGAATATTTTGCCAAGAATACCAACCACACATGGCAATTATGACAAATACGCAAATACGAATAGCCAAGTGAAGTGGGAGCATAAAGAATCTTCAAATGCCAACAAATCGTTGTTGCCCGGTAAAAAAAATGCTATCAAAATGTTTGTAAGAACAATTTGTAAATCTGTAAGGCTGTTGCTCTATATAAATTGTCATTGCAACTCACGTCGATATTGTGACAATCATTCGCACGCGCCATCAGCCTTAATTAAATAACAATAACAAGATTTCTCAAGTTATTAAAATATATGTACGCTAACAGCAGATCAAGTGGAACACTTTGGACCGTTCTTATTATCTGCGTCATAAGAGTTTAATTCGTACTGCAAGTGTTACCATTGATTTGCTGTTGTCCGTACATAGGTATTCTTTGTTATAGTGATCGTCACAGATCTAACACTGAAGTTGGAATCAGGTTTCTTTGTTTATTGGGGTATTTTCCTTCTACAAGACGTCAGTAGACCATTGACCTTTGTCCTTTACATGCTTATTATATCCATCTATGAACTGGATACTCCGGTCATTATTTTGTATTGTAATATTACTATACAAGGTGTAACGTAAAGGGTATAAGAAGCCGAAGTCAGGGTGTTTAATATCGGTAACTGAACAACTTAAGTTCTACGACTTTTCGAATAAAAAATAAAAATAAATTAATGTCTCATACAAATCGATCAGCTGACCGGTACGAAATGTATGAAAGGTCAAAAATTAAATTTGCAAAATCTTAAGTCGTAGAACAAAAGTTGTTCAGTCGCTTTTCGTTATCTCCTCCATACAAAATAATCTCGCGAACTTTTAATACTAACGAAATATTTTTTTTAATACTTATAATTATCGTGTATCAACGTTTTCTTCATCATTAGAAAATACAACAAACAAATGGACTTGAGATACGGAGGTCCCAGGTTCAATTACCAGCCAGGCCATGTACCATTGAGTTATCCTCGTTTTTTTCCATGGTAAACTTACGTACATTTACCGAGTGCTCTCAAAACGGTGAAGGAAAACATCGTGATAAAACCGTAGAAGAAAAAAAAAATCTAAGGCATGTGAAATCCGCCAATCCGCAGTGGGCCCGCGTGGTGGATCATGGCCCGAGCTCCCTAGATGTAAGGGAAGGTCTGCCCGAGCAGTGGGGGACATATAAATAGACCGATGATGATGAGAAAATACAACAATTTCGTGTACCCAGGAAAGTATGAAATAATAAAAATTAAATGTCCATATTTCGAGATCCTTAGATTAAAAAACCTTTAGATCCGAATATACTCTATATTTTGATTTGGTAGTCAAAATGTGGGCGTATGGTTTTGTATGAAAGAGCATATCGAAGACAATTGTAAACCGTGCAAAATAAGTCATAAATAATTTAATTATTAAGTCCACTTTAGAATACTTCTTGTGTCAACATCTACCTATGTTTGTGCAAGATATTAGGTGGTTTTAACTAATTGCGTACTGCTAATTACTTAACTTTGAACATATTATAAGTACTCACTAATTTATGTATGTAAACTGTGTTTAGAGGTCAATGACATTGATAAGGTGTTTTTTCTACATATCTATTTAGTTTTTGTACCTGTATGTCTACAGGTTTTAGAAATATTAAAAGTAGTTGGGTTGTTACCAAACTAATCTAAATAATTCTAGGAATGTTTGGGATTTCTATATCTATTTGTGTAAATACTGTGACTTATGGCGATTGCTTGATCCCTCTCTTTTTTTCTCATGTGGTTTAGTGACCAAACCTATTGTCAGAGTTATTGAGACCGCCCGTGGGCCTCTGACGTGGCCTAACGACTGCTACCGAGCGACATCAACCGGGACCAACTGCTTAACGTACTTTCCTAGGGGGGCTCAGATGAAAATGTCACTATCGGTCACCCATCCAAGTACTGACCTCGTCCAACGTTGCTTAACTTGTACAATCGTTTTCAACGTGTACTCGCAACTGGACTACGATCCCTCTCTTGACAGAGATCCTCCAATCTCCTGACAGGGATTGGATGCACAGAGAAACGAGTTGAGTGGCATGCTTTGGGTTTTAGACTTTTAATTATTTACGTAATGAGTCACCTTAACTTATTGTGTGCAATTAATTTACTTTACTACCTCTATTTACTTAGTTCTTTTTATAATACTTTTGCTATAAAGAATATTTATCTTATATAAAAACTATTTAACTTTATTTTTTTTTACAGGTAAGTCCAAGACAGTTTTATTAAACTTGAACCGGAAAACGAGTAATAAATCGAGATAAGTATCATTTCCACATTAAATCAAATGCCTAACCAATTTATCTTTGACATTTAATTACGGATGTAATAGGATAAAATGCAAAAAATGCTCATTGTTTTGTTTTAAAATAAATTGCAAGTCCACTTGGTATTTAGGATGTGATTTAAATGTTTACAAATTTTTTAAATATTTTAATAAATAAAATATGCCAAGGGTTCCGTGGTAACTCATTTATTTCTTTGTGAGTAATTTTGGAATAAATAACGATAAATAAAGGTTTTTGTTTACTGTAAAAAAATCAGGAAAGAAAATAGAGTAATCCTAAACATAAATAGTTTTTCCATATTTTAATTAAGGGCGAAGATATTAATTAATGGTCAAAGACGTGCTTCATCTTCATCAAATTGCACATTCTTCTCATTAATATTATTAATACTGTATTTATGGTGCAATAAAGTGAATTTATCTTATCATGGTAAAACGAATTTAGTTTAGTTTGTATGAAATTAGTACAATGTGACGTCACTGACAGAAAGCTGTCTCATTATCAGATGTCTGTAAATAGATTTTTTTCAACTGAGATCGATTATGCTTTGATTCAGTTTAGTTATTTTTTATTGGGTTTAGAACCCCTAGTCTTATCCGAATCTTTATCTGTAATATTAATAACCACGCATCATCCGTAAAAATGGAAGACGAAATGATGTAACCTGAGACGGTTTGTTGTTTTGATTTTGTTGTATGTATTCATTTGTGATTTATGAGTTATATTTTTATCATATTTATGTCATGATTTCACCGTATAATATAGCCTATACACCTAATATCTAATAGATAAGTAACTGTATAAAATAAATAAAAACAACAAAAATTACGAGATCTCTTATTGCGGTTTCTTTATCGTTAACAAATAGAGATCGAAATAAATAAAAAATCTGCCAACTTTCGCTTTGAAGTAGGTAAACCCCCATAGGTGAGATTTTTGAAGGGTGAGTTGCCACCTAACCCACAAAAATTCGTTATACTTATACCTTTTCAAAAATCCCAATAAAATAGAGCTAGGTACCTCAAACATGTGCTGACAACCAACTCCTCCAACTCATAATGATGGGCAAGATTGAGGGGAAGAGGCGGGTTATCAGAAGGAGAAAATTGTGATAGCCAGCGGCGAAGAGCTGTTCCGTCTGACTCAAGATAAAGGAAGATATGCTGAGCTGACGGCCAGCCTTCAGTAGTTCTGAGGAACGGGAGAAGGTAAAAAAACAGAATTAGAATCATTCAGAATCATTCAGAATCATTCAGAATCAATCAGAATCATTCAGAATCATTCAGAATCATTCAGAATCATTCAGAATCATTCAGAATCATTCAGAATCATATCACGAAATTTTTTGCACGTCAACATTTTTTAAATTTACATTTACACCACTTTGCAAGGAAAAGGTGCCAACGCTTAGCTGATAAAAGGTGCCGTGATCCTAAAAACTTTCACGCTAATTTCGTCACTATTAAAGAGCAAAAGTTGAACGAAAGTGTTCGATATATTATTCACACTAATACACCATTAGGGATTCGTCACACGGACAGTTTTCACATGAACGTGAATATAATACATTCTGCATCCTTCCAAACTTTGTGTCTAGAATCTAAAGTCGCTTTCTTAACTTACTCATCTTAAGAAAGTGGAGCAAACGTTAAATAATCTTAAGACTTAAGTTCTACCTTAAAAGTCATATCTTCTATTTAAAAAAGAAAAAGAAAGGCACAAGTGCTGTCTACTAGAAACCGACGAGAGTGCATTAAGAGATTGATGAATATGGAGGAAGCGAGGGTGTGTGTCAGGATCGCAGCAGATGGAAATTCATCGTCTCTGTATACCCCTACTATCATCAGGCGTGAGTTTTGTGTTGCCAACACAGAAACATGTATAAATGTTCATTCTTTGCATACATTCAATAACTCGCATTATTATACATTCCATTGGCTTTTGCTTTTAATTTCACATTTTGGTCACAATTTCTGTTATAGACCCAGTTACCATTGCTTACGACGAAACAATTACCTATATAATTATGTAAGTATTTGTAATTATTATATTTTAATACCAGTTTTTGTTGCTTATTAAACAAAATTATATTCTATACTGTAACAATAAGATATTACAAAAATGGCCCAGAGACATCAATAAAAGGGTTAATAGTTTAGGCACAACCGTCTCGATTGAGAATTGGACCCAGGAATTTTCACAGAACGAAGACAGCTAGATACCTACCTATTGGGTCGCGGATGTATCGCAGTTCCCGTGGCTCGGAAAGAATGGCACGAGGTGGAACACCCCACCCAGGAGTTTTAGTCGGTATTCCGCCTCTTCAGGGCGGTGACATAATCAACACGCTTCCCCGAGCGTGGGGGTACGGTGGAATACAGAGAAAGGTGTTCAGGAGAGTTTTTAAGGTTGATATTTTCTCAAAAACTACTTGACCTATTGCAAAAATTCTTTCACTGTTTGATAGATAAAGTTAAAACCATGTAACTGTAAAATAACTATTAAATTCGGTCCAGCAGTTTTTGAGAAATTCTCAACCTTATTGAGGCCCCCTGTATACTTATCTCTGTCTTCGAATGTACATGGTTGCATGTTTTACCTGGGTAAAAAAGGTACCTACCTATTACATGTATTACGATTTTTTTTAAGAAAAATCTCCACTGTCTCTGCATTAACACGTACAAACTTAAAATTATTGCCAGAAACGCACTTAACTTTAAAAAAAAACTAATAAAAATTCACACCATTCAGAAAAACCGTTCCATTACCCAAAGAGACCGGCAACACGTTTATTTTAATGAGAATTCAAGAGATCACACTACTACAACTCGAGTGAGAGAATCGTAAATTTTGATTCTGGATAACGCAGTATCGAATTTAAATTAAGCTGTACCATATTCTCTTTTGGCGGCGTTTCTCCGTTCGGCGAAAAAACGCGCGTTTTTCGAAAGTACAGTCGAAGACAGAGATAAGTATACAGGGGGCCTCAACAAGGTTGAGATTTTCTCAAAAACTACTGGACCGAATTTAATAATTCTTTTACAGTTACATAGTTTTTATTTTTATCTATCAAACAGTGAAAGAATTTTTGCAATAGGTCAAGTAGTTTTTGAGAAAATCTGAACCTTAAAAACTCTCCTGTACACCTTTCTCTGTGCTCCACCGTACATGTAGGTACAGTCGCGATCAGAATATTATCATTGTCCTTCTCTGTGTTTTATTTCTTAATAATAGGAGTTTCTGAATTTCTGATCAACCCTACTGTGGTTGGAAGCTTTCAACCAAATGACATCAATGCCGATAGTCACTTTGGCTGTTATTCGTACAATTTAAAATGGTGGCGTAACCGTTTAGGCCCACTGTCCCTTTCTCTCATAACCTTTTTTAACGAAGTGTGAAAGGGATAGCAACACGATTTAAGGGAGGTTCAACTAGGTTTATGAATAACAGCATAAGAGTATGAGTGGAGTTTGAGTTCGGTCTTACTACTGTCAGTTTGCATACAATTTTGACAGTCGTATTCGTCGTTCATGATTCTAGGTCAACGGGTAGTATCCGAGGTTTTGAGTTTCTCGCGTTTTCATATATATATGCAAGAAAAGGCGATATAAGCGGACATATCTTTTGATTGGGTTGACGTAGAAGTTTGTTTTTTTGACGGCTGCATGAGGTTGCAGACCTGAGTATTGGGTATTAATGTCAACTTGATTCGTCCACGCGTTTCTGAGATATAGGTCTTGACAGACAGACGGACAACAAAGTGATCCTATAAGGGTTCCTTTTTTCCTCTTGAGGTACGGAACTCTAAAGAATACGACTTGATAACTTATAAGCGGACATATCTTTTGATTGGGTTGACGTAGAAGTTTGTTTTTTTGACGGCTGCATGAGGTTGCAGACCTTTTTTTTTTTTTTTTTTTTTTTTTTTTTTTCGTGGGGAAATGCTTGTGCATACCCGCCGCCTCAGGGGTAGCGACGGGTTATGTCGGACTCGCACCGACTAAAACCCCACGGTGGCCTCCTCCGCGCATTGTGGGGAACTCTGGGCTCTCTGTTGAACTACACCAGAGTTTCCCACGCGCTTGCTATTACGCACTCCCCGGGCCGCTCGAGGCGGGCCCAGCACGCCCGCAGCGCTTGGCTGCAGCGGGACAGGACCACTCTGTACCCGCTGCCTTCCGTGGGTCGCCGGATTTATCCGACTGGACGGCCAGATCCCCTCATCTGACCGGCCGCGACCCCGGGTGCCCCTAACCAGGGGCTAGTTGTGACGCATGGGGAGAGCATTGTCGCCTCCCCGGCGGCGTCGTCGCCGTCTTCGGGCGGGATCGGCTCGCTCACGGTCGCGTTCTGCTTCCTCCTTTCTGACCATTACGGTCTCGCAGAATAGGACCGCGGCATCCCACGCCGCCCGGCTCCCCAGCATCGCCCTTACAAGGGCCGATGGGGAGAGGTCATGTCCGGTGGTTTGGACCAGGATCCGACGCTCGGTCTCGAACGCAGGGCATTCCTCGAGCGTGTGTTGTGCGGAATCCTGGTCAGCTCCGCAATGGTGGCACTGCGTAGTTACCTCCCTCCCGATTCTATTCAGGTACACACCGAAGCATCCGTGTCCGGTGAGTACCTGAGTCAGCCGGTAGGTGACGCTAGACTCCTTCTCCAGCCAAGCCTGGAAGTTTGGCAAGATAGCACAGACTATGCGTTGTCGCGCGCTCCGTGGCTCACAGAGCCGCTCACGCCACGTGTTCAGCGCGCGCCGGTGTGCTCTCCGCCTCAGCCTTTCGACCGCCTCTTCCGGTGCGAAGCCCTCTTTTTTCCTCTTGAGGTACGGAACTCTAAAGAATACGACTTGATAACTTACGTATCTGAATTTTGATCACCACTGTACCATTAATGAATTTCGTGTCACCTTCACCTTATTGCATAACGGGAGAACGGTTAGCGTTTTATCAGGGGGTCAACGAACTTGTAATGCGTTGGTTCCTAACAGTGGGGGGTATAAAGAAGATTCGATGCGGTTTTTTTGACGGTAAAAAATGTTCCGGGTCACAGTAGCGGCGGCTGTACGGACCCCAATGGGATTTTTATTCAAATTTGGCTGTGCAAACATGTGGGTTAGCTTAGCGTAATACTAAGACCGTTGCGGGGCCACCTGTTTAATAAATTGGCATCGTAGTGCACGCTTGAGTGTGATCGATCTCTAAGGTCTATTTTAATTTTTAATTTTTCAATCAATAGACAGCATAATATTGGTGTGACTAATCACAGTGTTGATAAGTTCACAGTTCATGTGTTCATATGATTCACTATACCGTAGCCCAAATCAAGTGTCTAATTTTGTAAATAAATATGGTCGTCTAATTACCTGTTGTGATGTAACACTGATCGAACCTGTTCTTCATTGTGAAAATAAAGTGATCTGATCGAATAATGTGAAAATAACTATGCACAGAACAGATAAAATGTTGGTAAGGTATGGTAGATTTTTTTTTCTTCAAAATAAGACAGTTGATTTGAGCTTCGGTTTACATATACTGTTCATTTATATAATGTTTGTTTTTAACCACATGGCGATTTTAAAAAGAGTTCATTGATGGTGTAGACACATCATCAGACAGTATGTTCCATGCGTGGACAACTCTGTTACTCTGGAAGTGATGAGCGATTTTGATATTGGCGATAGTGCGGTGTAGATTTGAGTTCGGTCTTGCAACTGTCAGATTTCATAAAATTTTGACGGTCGTAAGTGCAAGCTCTCGTTGATTTCATGCTCAGAACTGTCTATAAGTATCGGTTTAAGAAGCCATAGCCTGAGCATAGCACATCGGATGAAACAGATTTGAAACTGATGGTTCATCAACATGAACATTGATTTGTAGCGTTTGCCTATGAGGTATCGTTAGATTTGGCTTGATCACGAGAGTGACATAATATTTTTGTAAACAAAAACAGTTATTTTGGCAACCGAACAAATAATAAAATAATACTCACTTGTCAACTAAATTGATCAACTGAACTAGTGTGAATAATAGACGATATCGATCAAACGTGTATTTCAATAACAATTTATTTACCAGAAGGAGCCCGCGGCAACGGCCTAAAACCGATTTGTGTATGGGCATGGACTGTAATCTTTTTGTGTTGAAATCGACAAAGGTCACGTAAAAGTAACATATATCGTCGGCATTGTGATTTTATCGCCTTTGCCTTATTTACTACGAGTATGTGAGAATACCGTTTGTGAAGCTGTGTTCAAAACATCAAACGATAAAGTCGCGGAAAGGCAACGGCAGTGGAAATGCAGCAGCCACAGACCACGTACCCCATAGAACTGTAACAGGAGGGCGCCTGTGTCTGCCCGCCACAGCTAGACCACTTACCCCATAGACTTGTCACAGCTTACAAATTTGTACCGATTTCATGGCTATTTGGTAAGTGGTCTGTGTCAGCCGCAGTGGTTGTATTTATGAACCTCTACGAAAGATGTCAGAGTAATCTACTTTACAATTGACATATAATAATAATTAATAGAAACACGTTTCTCGTAAGGACAACATCAGATCAATAGTAACACTCGCAGTACGATTTTAACTCTTACGATGCAGATAATAAGAATGGTCTAAAGTCCAAAGTGTTACACTTGATCTGCGGTTAGCCAAATTGGATAACTGAAAAGGTATTATACAATGGGGCCTCAATAAGGTTGAGATTTTCTGAAAAACTTCTGAACCGATTTTAATAATTCTTTCAAAGTTACATAGTTTTAACATTTATCTATGTAACAGGGAAATAATATTTGCAGTACGTCAAGTAGTTTTTGAGAAAATTCAACCTTAAAAACTCTCCTGTACTCTTTTCTATGAGTGCGTACGTGAGACATAATTATATTCTCTGAGAAACATGAAGGAAAAAACTTCGCCGCTCTATCATATGGAGAGAGCCTAAAACATATTTTGTACGGGGCAATGGGGAGTGCTCGGGGGTCGCGGATGTATCGCAGTTCCCGTGGCTCGGCAACAATGGCACGAGGTGGAACACCCCAGGAAGTTTAGTGGGTATTCCGTCCCTTCAGGGCGGCGAGCCCGACATAAGCAACACCCTCCCCCGGGCGTGGTGGTACACGTAAACGTATTTTACCTGGGACAAAAAATAAAAATAATAAGTTCCAATTCCAATTTGGGTATTTTGGCTCCACCGAGGCTTCGGTGATTCCGCCTATGTCCTGGTTGAGAGAGACTCCACCCTTGTTGCATTAATTCTCATACGTCAGAAAGAGACATCTGTTATATATATATATATTAGACTTCTATTGAAAATCTGAACAATGGAAAAACTAGTGAGTCATGTAAGAGCGTCTGCGATGCAAATTTGGCTAACTCCATCGAGGGTTCCTTGCTTCATGATAGGAAGTAACACCTATATTGGATAAACAACCTGATATATAAATGTATTGACTGTTTTTATCAAACGTTTTTTTCTAATAACGCAATTTATTTAGCGTATAAAAAACTTTATTCAATTTATGGTCTTATTATTGTAGTCGGTCCCAATATAATTTGATTGTATTGACAATACGTACTCTTTTCTCGACGGCACGTTCGATGGTAACAGCGTTGGTATGTTGGAATTGGCGTGCTCTCGACTGTAGGTACGGCTACCAGCAGATCAAGTGTACCACTTTGGACAGTTCTTATTATCTGTGTCGTAAGATTTAAAATCGTATTACAAGTGTTACCATTGGTATGCTGTTGTCCGTACATGTTGGATATTTCATATTGTTCATTTCTGGACTACCGCGACACAGGTTCGCCTAGTCCAATAGTAATACAAAGTTTTATTTCTTATTTAAAAAAAAACAATAATTGGCAAAAAATGTACAGGCAAAAAGTATAAAAATAATAATAAAATTTGAGCTTTTTCTAACCCCCAATATACACAACAGACTAATGTCACTACCATCAGTTATATTACTCGTACGGACACCAGCAGATCAATGGTAACACTGGCAGTACCTACTATTTCAAGTCTTACGACGCAGATAGTAAGAACGGTCCAAAGTCCGAAGTGTTACACTGATCTCTGTTTTGATGCTAATATAACTTCGCTCATTAGCGAGTAACGAATGACTTATACCGCACCCCAAATCAAGTGTCTTATTTTGTAAACAAATATGATCGTCTAATTACCTGTTGTGATGTAACACTGAAGGAACTGATTGCTCGAAACTGTTCATCATTGTGAAAATAAAGTGATCCGATCTAATGATGTGAAAATAACTATATCTAATAATAATCACAGAAAAGCTTAAAATTTTAGTCGGGTAGGCTAGTTTTTGTTTACAAAATAAGACACTTGATTTTGGCTTCGGTTTAGGTACATACAGGATTACATATAGTTATATACAGGATATAATGTCTATTATTATTTATTTATTCAAAATTAGGAAATAATATTTACAAATAAATACAAATTAAATCTAAACTACCTAAACCTACCTAACGTGTAAAAATTATAAATAAAAAACCTGCGCTAAATATAATGTCTTGGTTTGAAGGTAGATTCATAATCTCAATAAAAAACCGCTGAAACGCCGCCATTTTTACCCGACTCCGCAAGAATGAGGGCTATGTTTTTCGAGTGTATGTACGTATGTATAATTCTTTGGCACGCCGTACAGCCTAAAATTCATCTTGATTGTAGGAGTGACATAGGCTATAAAAATTGGCAATCGGGTTTTTTGTTTTTTTAATTATTTTAGTGTAAGTATTCTGTTGTGTAAACGCAGATTTTGGCTGTTTTTGTGAATCCCCACTAAAATATATATATTTATCGATGTACATTTATACTTACCTACATGTCACACAAAGATCGAGTAGCAGTATCCCAAATAACTTCAGGTCAATGACCTGGTTAAGGCATCGAGCCTCTTTATCTACATAACGTAAATACTCATCAGCGAGTGAAAAATGCCCTCTGCTTCGGCGTTGACACCTTGTTTCGACGCCGACAAAGACTTTTATCGTGTCTTTCAATTAGTGGGCATTTTGGATACAAATTCAAAATACCTATATGTAACTGGGTTTAAATCTGGGTAACGGTGTTTATGGATGGAGGTATTCCCATATGATCACTGTAAATTGAGAACAAACAATTATTATGTCCGTAAGTTATTGTACAGCTAACAGCAGATCAAGTAACACTTTGGTTGGACTTTGGACCGTTCTTATTATCTACGTCATAAGAGTTGAATTCGTACTGCAAGTGTTACCATTGATCTGCTGTTGTCCGTACAAATAATAAATTGCTTGAATATGTAATAAATTGACAGTGATTTTTGTCCTTTTTTGATTATGACACTTATCTTATGACACTTTCTCATAAACCTTTTTTTCGAAATGACCAGTTTATTATTTTTAAAATTACTATCGATAGCACACTCAGAACAATTAACATGGGTAGAGGTACCTAACTGCATGCCATGAATTCAAGTATATCAAACGGCGATACTGTGCCGATAAACATTTCTATTCTCTATCACTTATTCTGTGTTGGAACATCCAAAGCCATTATTCACGAAAAACTACGCAAAACGACGATGATTTGCAATGACAAATTGTGTTTGCAAAACTTATATTATAAGTATACGCGAGATTCTCTCCAACAAAAATTGTATGCATTACGCAAAATCGGATACGTGTCGTAACATTATTCTTCTGTTCACACGGTGTGCGCAAGCGCAACGCTTTTGTAACAACGAGATTTTGTGTGCAATGTGAAGAAGATATCGGTAAATCAATTGACACATAAGTAATTTGGCATTTTGTAACGTAAGAAAACATGAAATAAGTGGCACTTTAGCGTAATGTAACTTCCCAAATAAATTGCGTTAATCATCCTATTTCTTTGCAACATAACTTTTACTCTGTTAGTCATAAATTACTTAAAAATATTCCACGGTTTAAGGCCCGTATTAATAAATCACTCTCAGCTCAAAAGTCAATCTTGAGAACGACCTCAAGATGGCGTTCCTATTAATAAACGTAACTTAGGTGCGCGTTTAGGAATCGGGTATCACGTGAGTAACTAAACAAAACTCAGTTCTCAAGAGAACTGTCAAACTCACACTTGAGAACGCGAACCGCGACTTGAAAAAGACATCACGTGATACGCCCTCAAGATTGGTTTATTAATAAATGTCATACTTGAGATGGTGATGACGTCTTGAGAGTGAATCAGCTGAATTCGCTCTTGAGGGCGGGTATGAGCTCGGACTATATTTTTTTAGAAATAACATTTACACCATTTAATTTTTTATTATTTATTATAATTCCAAAGGTCGTAGAACAAAAGTTATTTCCATTTTCCACTTCTATCTATACCTTAATTATTATACGTTAGTTATATATTTTAGCGGAAGTAAGACGATAAAGTGTGAATGCCAAATGTTGTATTTGTAAAGATAAACATTTGTATTATGCACATAATTATTATGGTGTCACTTCACTTGGCTATTTGCGTATTTGTCACAATTGCCATATGTGGTTGGCATTCTTGACAAAATGTTCCTCTTATATGCATGTACGTCAAGTATTTGACAAATACGACAAATATCAATCAAACCCAATTCACTTTGTTATTCGTATTCGAATAATCAAGTGAAGTGCTACCATTAACTTTAAAAACAAATATATAACAATGTAAATACGTGACGTCATCTGTCAGTCTCATACAGTAAGTTCTGTCTATGAATGTCGGCCTATGCTTGGGTTTGATTGAGCACGAGCTGAGTCTGATCTCGATCTTACGACTGTCATCACACAATTTTGGCAACAAATTTATGCGCCTATCAATATAACTGTGATGCTCTATCTACATATATCTATATGTATAATATTTGTAATTTGTTCTTTGCTTTTGTAAATTCGTGGAAAACTGTAATTGGCTCTTCTTAGTTGTAATCATATTTTTAAGACCTATTACTTGTAAATAGCTGTAGTTTTCCCTAATAAAGAAAATAAATAATAAATAAAATAACTGTATGACAGAGATTCATATACTTTGAGAGCAAGCTTAGCGTGAGCTCGCTCTTACAAACGTTAAGTTCTAGTCGTTTGACAGTCGTAAGAGCGTCTCTGAATCTTCGGCCTTAATGAGCTTTCAACTGTCTTACGTTCGTTTATGTTAATGTAACAGTTATACAATATACTCGTATTTAAGGCCAAACTGGGACAGTAATTGGACGCTACCTCTTGCTTATTGATTTAAACCTGTCCATTGTCCGTTGATTTGGAGTATATTTGACACCCTTAATAAGGTGGGCTTGCAGTAATGAACTTTATAGGGTCATCACAAATCAGTTCATTTTGAGATGACTATGTAGAGCAAGTTTGAATCAAAAATAGATTTATAAAGCACCGTTTTTTAACCCTTCCAAAGTTGAAAGTTAATAGTTTTAAATATTTGTTTTTAAAATTGTATTAAGAGCCTTCATAGAGCCAACTAGCGCCGCCAATCTTAAAAAAATAATATCTTCCAATATAATAAATTTTATTAAAAAAGCTATTTACATAAGGTTTATTACGATAAATAGGTACTATTTTTCAATATACAATACATGGCATAATTGCGACAAGCTAAGTTGTAGTTCACAAATGTGCCAAAACCGGGCGTTTTTCGCAATTTTGCGAACTACAACTTACCGACATTGAATCACGTTATAAATAAGCATTTAAAAAATAGTATTTATCGTAATAAACATTTCGTAAATAGCTTTTTAATAAAATTGATTATATTGTAAAATATTATTTTTTTAAGATTGGCGGCGCTAGTTGGCTCTATGAAGGCCCTTAAGTGAACGATTGATTGGCAATAGGCTCAGAGAAATTTTCTCTGAGGGCAATAGGAATGTTTGACAAACATCTTAAAAAGTTATGTTACGTCTTTATATTTTATTTTTATCCGACTGTGCAAGCAAGGAAGGGTTATTCACAACTTTATCTGTATTCAAATGACAAAAACCCTGTCAATGGCCAAGCAAAACGACCAAACCGGAAAAGTGTGCATTGTTTGCCAACTTTTATTTGCCCCTGGCAACCCTACTGAACGGTCAATGCTCATGAACGCGGAAACACCGGCTGGGACTCCAGTCGAAGGCTTTTTAATATTTCGTCCCGTGCGCATGCGCTTCTGAGAAAAGACATTGTCCTTCGGCAATGAGTCGTCGACCCCGCTCGCTTTTTGTTTGTTTATGGACATTATGGTCGGTCAGACTTGCCGCTGTAATCTATGGTTCTTATTTTTAATCTACAGCTTTTTAATTAGGTGTTGCCAGATGCAATAAATCATGTGATTTGTGTGAATTATTTGTAGGAAATGGGAATCGTAAATGTTTATTATACTAGTATGAAGCCAGGATCGTAGGTGATTTATGTATAGTTTAAATAAATAAAATAAGTAAAAGAAATGATACGATCGACAAAAGTTTATGTTGATCAGAAAGTTTTTTTTTACACCATTTACACTTATTTTAAATAAAACCAAGAAATAAAAAGTCATGATTGATGAGTCATAATAGCTACTATTATCAGTATTGCTAGTCTCTTTTCAATTCCTAATTTCTATATGCTTGTAAAAATATTTTAAATGTTGAAATCATTTTCTTTTTCCATAGTACAGTTGTCAAAAAATCTAGTGTTTGTCAATTTGTGCATTTTCAGATTCACAACCATAATGAGTATGACTTCAACTTTTTTGAATCTAAGTACATTTATGTACAAGTGGTATTAACTGCCTTATAAGTATATTTTTTTAAACTTTACATAACAAACTTTGTAAATATTGACGAAACAGCCGAGACAATTCATCAAATCTACATATAACTGTATATATTATACATAACACTATCAGATCGGGTGAAGGCCTCGTCTGTCCGTATGTCCGTTGTCCGCTCACTTCCGATCGCGCCACACGTGAGCTACGTGCCAATTGGTTGTATGTATGTCTTGTCTTGCTCAGTCTTATCTGGTAATCTATGAACAAGATAGAGACAGTGTGATTGACGATTAGATTTGTTGGATGTCGTTTGTGCAATCATTTAATTAGCAGCCTATTTTAGGGACACTACTGTTGGCTCAGGCCTTCCCTTGCATCGAGGGAGGATGGCCCATCATTTGTACATCACGCAGGCCCTGTGCGGATTGATGGATTGTACACCTCACCTGGGTTCGATTTCCATACGTTAGGTACAAACATAAGTTATTACCTTAGGTACAAACCTAAGCTATTACCTTAGGTACAAACATAAGCTATTACCTTAGGTACAAACCTAAGCTATTACCTTAGGTACAAACATAAGCTATTACCTTAGGTACAAACCTAAGCTATTACCTTAGGTACAAACATAAGCTATTACCTTAGGTACAAACCTAAGCTATTACCTTAGGTACAAACCTAAGGTATTATCGAATTAGGGTGTAATTTCTAATCTAATATTATACTTGTAATATTATATCTGGACCCATAGCTCAGGGAATTCTATTTTGTATTCCTCCTTCTTGCACAGTCGGGCAAAAAGGAACGAGACACGACCATTGATATTTCTAAGGTTAAATTGGAATATTAAAGAACTAATTTCCGATTTATCTTCAGCATAATCATTTGAGTCGATTTAGGTAATACATAAATTAGTCAACTACCCTAAATGTGGTCTTAATTAATTAGGGGAGAGTCTGTTATTATGGACCATTTTAAAAAAAATGCGGTTTTGAAATGCTTCTTTGAAAATAGCATAGACAACAGCTGTATTAAATGAAACTATATTTATAACCTAACCAATTCCTGTGTTTGTTGTTTCAGTCGCACCATGGAGTCGGCACCGAGTGTGTCGCCCCATTGGCTCTCAGCATTCGTCCTTCTCTGCTCATTCTTCTCTACGCACACCCTCAACACTAAGGTAAGTGTATACCTATAAAAAGAAAGAAAGAAAACAGATTTATTTATCACTACATACTTACACTACTACTAATAATATATACTAATAATATTGTGCAAATTAATAATAGGTACATAAACATCAAATCAATAATAGATACATAATTTAAAACAACAACATTTATTTTTAAACAGATAGGTACACTAATAATTAGGTTAAAATGGAAAGAAATTACTACACTGGTGCTCTGTGCGTCAGGTACAACCCATAGATAAGAAGAACAATGCTCCCAGACTACCCAATTATTAGTTATAATCTTATAATAATAAGATTATAACCAACAACTAAGCAATCCAAGAGCACTACTCCTCCCATCCATAAACCATACCTAACGCACAGAACACCATCAAGCAGCAGTGTGCAGCATGCAGTGGTAAAAGGGGCCGACATAATATAAGATTATAACGAAAATAACCGAGAAAGACTGCTTTCCGAGGCACGGAGGGGGAGATGAAAATGTCAGGGTATCAGAAGAATTGTCACACCAGTTCGACCAAAATGACAAACCAAATTTTTTATGTAAGTACGGTGGAACACAGAGAAAGGTGTACAGGAGAGATTTTAATGTTGAGATTTTCTCAAAAACTACTTGACCTATTGCAAAAATTATTTCACTGTTTGTTAGAAAAAAGTTAAAACTATGTAACTGTAAAAGAGTTATTAAATTCGGTCCAGTAATTTTTGAGAAAATCTCAACCTTATTGAGGCCCCCTGTATACTTATCTCTGTCTTCGACTGTACCTATTCGGTGTTGTAGGCCCACATCCGTGGAATATATGTTTATCTAGGACTAGGTCATTTGTATTGATCGATGTTTCCGTAATAGGTTGTTCTTTACTTGTTCGAATAAAAATATCAAAAAACAAGTACTTCTAATTTTCCGATATCTAACATTAGAGTACCTACCTACCTATCATACTTTATGTTTCGTCAATTGTGTACGTAACAGTAGTATATTAGAATTCCAGTGTAATTTTATGAAAATTGAGGAAATAAATGACAATGCCAGATTCTGCCCCACCATCAACCGCAAGATGTACAAGATAACGAATAAATGTAAAAAACACTCCGTTTTTTTTATTAAAATTATTGGTTTTAAATAAAGTTTTGTACATCTAGCGAGTCGAAAAAAACAGCTTAATTAAGAATTCAGAAAATAGTAAGAAATCGAAGCGAACTATTCATTGTGTTTGTTATTCTTCTATAGGAGTTGCGAGAGTAGTAAAAAATGATACTGATTATGATTATGCGATGTGAAACCTGTAATAAGTCCCCAACAAAATGATAGGTACAGCTTAAATGGTCACGTAGTTTTGTAGGTACATTGAAATGTGGCAATGTCATCTTCATTGCTTTAATTTGCCTATTAACGTAATTGGATAAGGATTAAATGGAGAATTACCTCGTTGTAACATCGGTAGCATCGATTTATAATAATTAAAAGTATATAATCCTTACTCAATATCCTATACATTACCTATTTTATAAAGTTGTCTGTGATTGGCGTATGAGACATTAAATCCGATAGTTCACCTCAATCATGTGTTTTTCCATCAGATGTTTCGCAAACCGGATTCCTTTTACTATCAGCAAGAATAATCTTTTTAATTATATTCAAATTATATGTAAAGTCTTTTAACAGACGAATAAATGATGACAAATAATTGCTCCGAGACACAGTAGAGAAATACAGTAGCATCACGTTACCATAATACTAGACATTAATTAAAGAAAACTTAACTTTTAGGGGCGGCTCGTAGAGTCCACACGTGACTAAAATGCTGACTTTCGCCCAAAGGATAAGCCTTGCCACCCAGAGGGAAAATGCCGCCAGCATTTTGGGCACGTTGCCGGCCAACGGGGATCGGTTGAACTATCTGTAATCTTGCATTACATATAGTTCAACCGACCTATTTTGTATAAGTATATAGTTTAGTATTTTTTTTGTAAAAAATAGTTTTGTAAGAAAACTTTAGTAGGAAATCTGTACACGGAAATATATAAAAAAGAACTGACAACATAGGCAGTTGTCCCAGCGCCGGCGAGTAACTATGGGCTATTTTTTCGCGCATGAAACATTCAAACGATGGTACAGTCGACAGCAGATCAATGGTAACACTTGCAGTACGATTTCAAGTCTTACGACGCAAATAATAACTGTCAAAATTAAAAAGTGTTACCGTTGATCTGCTGTCGACTGTACGAGTACATTCCGTGTAAACAAAAGAAACGCAGCGATACCCGCTCAGCGATATCACTGAAGTCTTTTTTGTTTGCACGGAATGTACTCGTAACAGCAGATCAATGGTAACACTTACAGGACAAATTCAACTCTTATGACGCAGATAATAAGAACTGTCCAAGGTTACTTGATCTGCTGTTAGCGGTACTATATATTATACGTTTCTTGCGTGAAAAAATAGCCAATAGTTACTCGCTTTACTCGCCGGCGGTGGTACAACTGCCTAAATTGTATTTTTACGTGAAATAATATAGACACAATGTAAGATTTACTAAACTATGTGAATCTGAATTTGAAATAACCATAAGACGATTTAGATTTGAGGCCATTAGCATATTGCTATGCTTCTATGGAATTTGGCGACCTAAGTTCGGCCTCAAAACTGTCTATGAATCTAGGTCTCAATCTCATTAGTCTGTTCTATCTACATTCGAGTTTCCACCCCGTAATCGTGCCTATGTAATGCTGGGAAAATATCTGCTCAATGTTCTAAACCGCAAAACTCAACCTACTGTCTCGTAACTATACTATGTAAGGACTTTTTTATACTCCCATTAAATGATTTCCGATATTAATAATATTTTTCCTACAAACGAGTTTTATATTATATTTTATTACACTAACATTTCAAAGTAACGTATCCATAATAAAAATGCGAAGTTTTTAAGATTATTTGTCACACTTAATGTGTGGTAATTAAACATTTTCCTATCTAAATAGAAAATCTATCACAATAAGTATGTGATTATTTTATTTATACATATTTAATTTATCATTAAAACACCTGTTCTTAATTAATATTCACACGAGTCGTTGAAAAGATAATTAAGGTTTTTTGTTAAAATTTAATAAGTTTTTTCCAAGTTTCCTTTCGTGTTAACGAACTACATAGTTATTTAATTAATGTATTAACTTGTTCAGAGAGGATGTGTACAGTCGAAGACAGAGATAAGTATACAGGGGGCCTCAATAAGGTTGGGATTTTCTCAAAAACTGCTGGACCGAATTTAATAATTATTTTACAGTTACATAGTTTTAACTTTTATTTATCAAACAGTGAAAGAATTTTTGCAATAGGTCAAGTAGTTTTTGAGAAAATCTCAACCTTAAAAACTCTCCTGTACACCTTTCTCTGTGTTCCACCGTACCTAACGGAAAGGGGAAAATATGCCGAAATCAGTATCGATAGATGAATAGGAGAAGATAATATCTTTAGGGAGAAGGAATGAGCATAAAGGAAAGGGGAGAGCACAAAAGATCCCAATGGGTCGAAGTGCCGCCACATTGGCACCCAATCAAGATAAGATAAGATCGATAGCTGAAAATTTATCGATTTACCCACGCAATGTTTTGACTTTTCATACATTTTACCTCGATTGAGTGACCGATTTGTATGAGACATAAGAATAATAGAAAGTCTATATTTATGTTTTGTATGTTTAGATATTTTCTTGCGTATGCGCTATGCGAAATGAAAATCTAAATGATAAATGGAGACAAAATTCGACGATCTGGGTACGATATCACGGTGGCTCTGTTGGAATAGAGCGTGCCACGGATGGCGAGGTTCCTGGGTACATTTTTCTTTCTATTCTACTAGCGTTAACGAAAGTCACTATACATCTAGGTCCTATCCTTTAAAGTTACTCGAAGCGAAGAGGCGTGTGACGTTTGACAAACGCAGGGTTGGCCATTGTTCAAAGTGGCGGCACTTCACTTGGCTATTCGTATTTGCGTATTTGTCATAATTTCCATGTGCGGTTGGTATTCTTGGCAAAACATTCGTCTTATTTATTAATTAGATAAAACGGGAACTACCGTGTTAAACATTTAATATTGATGTCTCGATATAGATAGAGTCTACTCGTGACCATGATGGCTGCAATGATGTCGAAATATCGAGACATCAATAATAATTGTTTAACACGGTAATTCCCGTTTTATCTAATTAATATGTATACAAACCGTGAAAGTTTAAAAAGTGATATTCGTCTTATTTGTATGTACGTTAAGTATTTGACAAATACGACAAACATCCAATAGCGGATCCGAATAGCCATGTGAAGTGAGAGCATAAACCAAATGGCCAACCCTACGTTTGTCATACACCTATTCGCTTCTGTAATACACATTTTTTTTCGGAAGTAGTGCATTCCGCAAGCGTAATACATAATTCATGCTGTTACCTCATTGCTTTCACCGTATCTGATGTCGGCGGCGCCGCTGAGATGGTTTTGCGAACGTGCGAACTCGGCGAGTAGTTTTTAGGTTAAAAATGTGGTTTTGTATAAGAATGGAGGCCCTATTTGGAAAACAATACATCGTAATCTGTTTCTATTTGATTAATGGAGACGTACTAAATTTTAGCATATATTCAGATGGGTTATGCGACCAAAAAATTATATTAGAATTCTGTGACTCAGTGGTTAGGTTATTAGAGGTTCGTTACGGATGCCCCGGGTTCCAATCCCAGGCAATGTGCACGACACCGGCAGAGATGTCGAGAATTCATCATCAGTCTATTTATATTGCTCCACTGCTCGGGCACAGACCTTCCCTTACTTGGGGGAGCTGGGGCCATGATCCACCACGCGGGCCCAGTGCGGATTGGCGGATTTCAAACGCCTTAGAACTTTTCTTCTACGGCATGCAGGTTTCATGACGATGTTTTCCTTCCCTGTTTTGAAAGCACTCGGTAAATGTACGCAAGTTTTTCCGTCGAAAAAAACCGAAAATTATTAATTGGTACATGGCTGCCCTGGCTGCGAATCGAACCTGGGACCTCCGGATCGCAATTCCATTGACCAAACCACTGAGCCACCGAGCTTTCGAGCATTGCGATTGATTAATTGTGCACCGCTCCGCTCCGTCTCAGTGAAAAAGCCCCCTAATAATAAAACCAGGCTACACAGCAAACTAAACCGTTTAGTTAGATTGGCGCCGGTCTAACAGCTGAATTTTAGGTGAGTTTAGCGACATATTAAGCGTGAGTTGGTTTTACGCCTTCAACACGCAAAAAGCGCGGAAGCATCGCGGTTGCAGCGTTATTGTCCTTGGGCCAACAACTAAACAGTTTGGTTGTAATAATCGTCTATGTAGTCAAGCCCTTACTGCAGTTTATAAACTTCAATTTCCCCATTGGTCATCGAAAACCACAACTTTATTAATGTCTTGATCTCAACACCCTCATTAAAGTCTGACCTTGTAATCCACGGTCCTGGTAAGCAGGTGTCCAACCGCGGTAATATTACGTCACTGGCAGTCAGGTTTCTGCGAATAATGTCAGTTGTAAATGCTCTCTCATCAGGTCTGTCAAAACTTTTTAAGTATATAAAATTAATTGAAAATATTAAGTGGATTCCAAATACATTTATATTGGAATTTATTTAGGTATTTGAAATATATCCGCCATCATTTTTGTACTCTTTTAATATTCTATTTACATGAATACTCTAAATAACTTGGCATTGGCGAAATTATCTCTTAAGTAAGAGTAGAAGCCATTCAAATAAAAATATAATAGAATTTAGTTATTTAATCCGAAGGGTACAAAAGGAAAAAGAAAAAGAAAAAAAAGGGGGGTTCGAGTATTACTGGACGGATCAATAGATACACCCCCTCCCAATAAGACCTTTAGTATACCATGGCCATCTAATAAGGCTAGGATCGTCCCCTCCCAATAAGACCTTTAATATATCATGGCCATCTAATTTGTATAGGATCGTCCCCTCCCAATAAGACCTTTAATATACCATGGCCATCTAATTTGGCTAGGATCGTCCCCTCCCAATAAGACCTTTAATATACCATGGCCATCTAATTTGGCTAGGATCGTCCCCTCCCAATAAGACCTTTAATATACCATGGCCATCTAATTTGGCTAGGATCGTCCCCTCCCAATAAGACCTTTAATATACCATGGTCATCTAATTTGGCTAGGATCGTAATATCACCGATAGTATTACAACAAACTGCAAAGTGCTTGCTTATCCATTTTACCTTCGATCGTATTAATTTTTGGACCATTACGCTTAAAAGCTTTTTAAAGGCCCTTTAGGTTTCCAACAACAGCTTTGAATTAGCCTAGTAGCTAAAGGCCTTTTTAATCTTTTAGCCTACGAATATATTATTTAACAGTCTTAATCATAAACGTGACTTAAAGTTACACGGTGGTTTACGGATTTTCGCAGGCTTTCGCCGTACAAAATCGTTAGTTTAGCAACTGTCAAAATAAGCCACCATTTAGCCATTTTTATGTCTCTCAGCCAATGTCTTCAAAAAATTACTACTTAAAGCCTCGTAGGTAAGCCTATCCATAAGCTTAATATGTTCATTTTTCATCTATATTTTAATTTGTAGGGAACTTGATGAGAACCTCTCTTGCGGGGTATAGGCCTCCTCCAGACAGCTCCACTTCTCTCTCACTTGGGCTATATCCATCCATTTTTTTCCAGCAGTCTTTTTTATATGGTCGTCCCAGTGTGCTTGTGGTCTTCCTATGCTACGTTTTCCTTCCGATCCATTCCATTCCATGCCTAGTGGATACGAGCCATAAAAGTCTAAAGTCTAGCACTCCTTACCTTTCCTCCAATGCCTAACTTAAGCCCTACCTTTTGCAGGAATCGATAAAGATTTCGTCAGGCCGACACCGCGCCTGCCAGTTTCATAACAAACCGGTCATTAGTGACAAACTGGGGCCATAACCGAACTGAGTCAGTTTTAACTCCATAACTCACGTGACGTCATTGCCATTAATTTTATCGGAGTTTCCGATTACAGATTTGCATTTTATGTCGTTTGTTCTGAGAATTTTGATGTACTTTAAATACTAGAGGAAAGTTTATTAGATTCATTTAGGTTGTCATCCATTGAGGTAAACATGTAGACGAGACCTCGTAGAGCTCGTAGGGTGTTCCCTTCATGTTTTTTTTTAATTAAATAGAAACTGTATTGTTTGTCTGTGACTCTCTGTCAACCAAGAGTTAGATTGGAACTGACAGTTGTCAGGAAGTATCAGTTTGGCTCTAATGTTGCCAATATGTTGTGTTGGTTTCCAACACCCCATACCATGAACTCTTATAGCAGGATTACTTCAATAAGCAACGAACGGCCGCCAATGGCCCCTATACGGCGAACTTTTTTCCCCTTCATGACTTTTCCCCTTACGACCCTACCTTGACAGTTAACCTTCCATTTTTCTGTCATCTTGACATTTAATCGCGATCGACAAGCGTCGTTGTGACCCAATAAATCAACCGTCTGTCAGCGGTCAACATAACGTAAGAAACGGCATGTGGAATAAGCCATATTTACATCGCAGTGGAACCGACAGTGACAGTAAGACCGTTCTTTCTATAGTCCATTGATGGTTTCCGTTAGTAACATAAAAATTATTGTTACATCAACCGAGTAATGGATTATAGAAATGGGAATGGGTTTGCTGTCACTGTCAGATCCACAATAGGCCGCTCTTGCATGATAATTTTTACGACCGGGATTCGAACCAGTGACCTCTGCTGGAATAGAGCGTGCCACGGAATGGCGAGGTCCCGAATCCTCGTTAATAGTGCCTAATTTGTTGCAAACCATCTCTAGTATCACCCCTTGAATGTATCGAATTTCCAATTATTCTGTATAGTTTAGAAATATTCGAGTGCGATCACTTATCGTTTCCACCTTAGGCTCTCTCCATAGAGCACTGCGAAATTATTTTTTCTTCATGGTGGTCGACATGTCCGACCCAATTGTTGACCAGTTTTTTTGATCGCCAGTTTGCGTAAGGCACTCATCGCATATTGCGGTCACCGGGCACACTGCGGTTCAATGGAAATGTCAACCCGTATATCACGATATTCACTTACCGTGAAATTACCTCGAACAAACTCTAACTACGCATTTAAAACCATTCTTATGAAAACAATAAGGTTTTCCTTATTACTGGTATTTATTAGATGTGATTCTATCACAGCTAAAACTAATCTTAAACCTAAGGGTTGCTACACATATAAGCTGGTCGACACTGTCAGTTCGGCAGATTTGTTGATCAACAAAGCCTACCCGAAGCAATTACTGCACTTGGTTCATTTACATAATTGTTTGATTTTACTGCCGATTAATACCGGTCATCTTATGTGTGTTAGCAACCCTAAACGCAACTGTGACTGTCACTCATATGCATCATCGCGTAAGCGACGCCTTGCTTAGCGACGATTAAAAGCGTGCACATTCTAGAATCTGCACTATTGTCTTGCTTGATTGCTTTATTATTGGGGGGCTGACATGAGCCAACTAGCGCCACCAATCTTAAAAAACATATCTTTCAATATAATCAATTTTATTAAAATAAGGGTACCTACATAGTAAATCTTTATTAGGATAAATACTATTTTAAATGCTTATTATCAACGTGATTCAATTTCGCCAAATTGTAGTTCACATAATTGCGAAAAATTGCCGTTTTTGGCATATTTGTGAACTACAACTCAGCTTGTCTCAATAATGATATGTATGTATATTGAAAAATAGTATTTATCCTAATAAAGATTTGCTATGTTCCTTTTTTTATAAAATTGATTAAATTGGAAGATATAATTTTTTTAAGATTGGCGGCGCTAGTTGTCTCATGTCAGCCGTTGATTCCTGGGTATCGCGCGTTAAAAATCGTCACTAGATACCTAACTGAAACATCTGACCTAATCTTTGAAAATCTAGTACTTATACGAGTGATCTTGACAGCTTCATTTAGCTTAGATTTAGCTGCTACGTTGCAAAACGCAATTATTATTAGAAATTCTGGTATGTTATGGGTAAACGTAGCGTAGGACGCCCCCCGACCAGATGGGGGGATGATATTCGCAAGGTGGCTGGCAGAGACTGGATGCAAAAGGCCGAGAATCGGGTTGAGTGTGTTACGATGCGGTCTCTTTTGGTAGCATCTTGTAGTTGGCCGCCTAAATTTAAAATTAATAGGAATGTTTTAAAAAAGAAAAGCTGTGACTTTTGTACTTTTTTACGGTATTAGATTTGAAATGATTAGGTTGATTTTCCTATTTTTACAATTTTAAAGTTTTCAAAGTTATCTTCAAATATACCCATTACTATTCATATGCTTCTATTATTTTATTTTAATGCTCGCTCCGCAACAAGTGGCGTCCTTTGGGAGAGGCCTATGCCCAGCAGTAGACTGATGCCGGCTGATGATGATGGTTTATGTGTGCTATTAATTTAAATTTGAGCATCCTTTCTTAGTATAGAAACTTGCATGAAATATTAATTTCGTATAAATTAATCAAGCCTTCAAGATAAAAGCAAAATAAAAGCAAAGCAAAACGAGCTGCTTACAATTATAAGGCGTTGCCCTTTCTGCATACGAAATGTTAACAACCGCACATGATTTCTGTCCCCTACTCAAAAATGATTTACGAGAGTAGTTTTCGAAAACTTGTCGAGTTATTTATCTATACGAGTAGCTAGGTCCTAACTAGTTGACACAATACCATCTTTTCGGCAAATGGTCTATTCAGAATAATCAGAAGCTACATCCATATCTCTATTGGGGTTCGAAAAGATTAGTTATGGTTGTTAAGTATTTGCAACTGCATCTATGTGCGGACAACAGCAGATCAATGGTAACACTACGATTTCAACTCTTACGACACAGAAAATAAGAACAGTCCAAAGTGTTACACTTGATCTGCTGTTAGCTGTACAACGTTGTACTCACCATTACAAACTTTAAGGGACCCCATTGAGAGATCAGCTAGATACACAGCATACACAGTCTGCCTTCTAAAAATGTCCGAGCGCAAAGAAGGTCCAAACGGATCATTTGCTTTATTGGACATTATTTGGACGTTAACAATGGACGTTTTTAAAATTGTTTTAGTAAGACCTTTGTGTATCTAGTTGTTTATAGGAGATCAATGAGTGATCCCATATTTTTTGCTGTTTATGTTAATTTGTCTTCCTACCTAGTTTAGTTATTTTTACAATTAGTTGCTCTGATTGACAAGGCCGTAGTTATTATAACTAAAAATCAACGACTTAGTAAAAGTTGCTACTGGCAATCCTGGTTTTTTTTTCAATATACCTGAACTCATAATGTGGGGTTCTCTTGAAAATGGCGGGAAACGACGGTTGCGAAATTATTTGATAATTTTCCTTTTAACGTCTACAGGGACTATTTTGTGTTTAATATCACGTTAAATTAATCAGAAAATGTTCGCGAATGACAGTACGGTGAAGTTATTGGATTATTTATGCAAGATCTGAAGTTTCAAGCTTTTATCAAGAGTTCCCGCTACAAGCTCGGGAGTGAACGTGACTGTCGAGCTGCGTCGTCCAGAGTGACGACGCTACGGCGTCTCCTCTGGATGAAGACATGAAGACGCGGCTACCCAGGGTGAAGACGCTACTGCGACCCCCTGGAGGAAGATAGAGGACTATTGTATTGAATTTTCTGTAACATGACATTGGCAAATGACGAACAGTCGAGTCCATTAATAAAATAAATAAAATAATAATAACTCATAATGTGGCATATTCTGTCATTCGGTCACCTAGGTCCTCGAATGAACGACATACACCTATAGTAGGGTTCCAGGTTTACCGTGTAGGTACTCATTGAAATGGTAATTCTAAGCAGGCTCGCTTGAGTATACAAAATTAGATGCTTAAAGGGAGCCGCGCTCCGCGAGATGAATGAATGAATAATAAATTACGCTTTTAATATTTCGACCCGTGAAATGGTTCAGTGAACTCGGTTTTGTAATCGGTGATCATATTACAGATTAGCTAATGAACGAGAGAGTTTGGTGGCTGAAAATGATACTTATGCAAATTTTCATAAAGGCAAGTGAAGCTTCAAGTGCGATGCTTAAATCAAAAAGACACACAAATAAAATCAATCAGGATCTAGGCATAGTTTTTAAGAGGAAAACATTTGACGTAACTAAGGCCGAAATTCATACACGATTCATATACTTAGAACTTGAAACGTCTATGAAATTTGATATTTGTAAAAGCGAGCTCATGCTAAGCTTATGCTCAAAGCTGTCCCACATAGGATGAATGAGTACGTAAATAAATAAAAAATAAGTACTAAGTACCTACCTATTTAAAAAAAAATATTCTTGTGCGACTAATTCATGGGGTTAGTCAGAATTTGAATCCATCTTGGAGTCTGCCAAAATATATAATTATTACTCCGTGGCTGTTCAATTTCATCATCATCATTTTCAGCTCTTAAGGGTTTGTTGGTCATTCAACGGCTTCAACTCTGCTTTCCAGCAACTCTTTGTATACCACCAGACCAAGAAGCTTTTTGGTCTTCAATGCTTCTTGAGTCCAGTTCGATTTCGCCACTCCGTTAGTCTTCTCCAACCATTTCATCGTTTCAAAGATCAATTTCAGGGTTTACTTTAATTTTAATCATGTGTGACAGGGTTCTAAATCAGCCCATATTAATGGATGATCCTCAGCGATATACCTCACAACTTGCGGTCGGTAAAACCCGATGGTGACTTCGTTTTGTTTTCATTAACGCTTTTATACATACAAACCCGTTATAAGATTGGTGTAGGTATGTTTGTTTGATTACTGTATTGGTTTCTATGTATTCTATCACATACGCAAGATACTTATCATAATCGTACTGTGTCATGTCATTGCTTGTTTATTTTATGCCACCATTATATATTATCGCATACAGAATTTAAGTGTGTCTATTAAAATAGAATAAAAATAAATAATTGACAGCTTAGTTAATTGATTAGTCTAGGCTAGACAATGACTAAAACTGAAATAACTCTGAAATCAAATCAAATACATTTATTTGTTAGAATACACAAAATATGAGATGTTATGAAATTAAATTAAAATGTCATGGTATTCAGCCTATTACGAGGCATACAAATGTTAGCATAATTCAGAAACTGGACATCGACTGGGCTCTACATACGTATTTGAAATTCTATGGTTTCGAATTGGAAGTGAAGTCATCGACAAGACATCAGTATATCGTCTGTCTGTGAAACATCCTGTATTTCCGTTATAAATTTTGCCGTTTAGGTATACACTGAAAGAAAATTTTGTTTAGTACTTTAACTAAGTAGATTTCTGAAAAACCATAGGTAAAACAACATGGTTGCTTTGTTAATAATTAAAATTATGCTCAATATAAATATCAATTTTGTAAATTATATTGTCCGATTCTCTTCCGTTAAAATCGCACTTTGAAGTGTTGTAAACATGCTGTAAATACAAAATGTTGATTAGCAAAAAATCACCATCGCCCGTGCGTGGGTTGGCTTTATTTTATGGGACACCTGACGGTTTATATTTATAATTCTATTAACTAAATGTTTCCGGTACAAAATACCTACTACACGTTACATAATTTATTAGATAGTGAAATTGGTTTTTACGAAAATGGGAGGTAATAAATTATAATCTATAAGAAATTATCAAGATTCCTTACAAATGTAATTTATGTCATTTTATAGAATTCTAACCAATCGTTTTTTTTGGCTAAGGTAATAAGGTATCGGTTTTTGGAAGAAACTAGTGAAGTTACCTAATATCGACTAAAATATACAACTAGTGATGTGACTCACGCCGCCATTTGCATGGTCTATTTATCTTACAAAATGTCAGACCAAACGGCCAAGAGTATTGACCTTACAACCTTTCCTGACACCGTTAAACTACTTTAAGGAATAATCAATCAAATGTAAAACATAGTGATGTGCAGAAATAGTTTGGTTTTGAAGTATTGGTCTGCTTTGGCACTTTGTACCTACAGTTGAGAGTAACACGACTTAAATTACAATTGTTTTGTTTAGTTTGTTGTACTCTCAGGTTGTACCTGTCATCTGTACATACAGATGCGTAATTATGATTTAATGCTGTATGAGCAATAAAACAATGCAATTATATAATGGCAGATGCTACACGGTATTTTAGTAATCCTCTAATTCTACTCTGTAGTCTCTAAAACTTTAAACATACTAAATTCTTAACGAACATTGTAGATCATAGAGCAGTGACTACAGCTGAGACCAAAACCAATTACTTTTGGTCCAGAATTTATCATCACTAAAAATGGCTATTTGCAGTATTTGACTAATGAAATTTAAATGACATGTAAGTAGGCTGGTCATTATGACATTGGTAAAATGCAAAGGTTACTGACCTTTGAGGTTAACATTTACATGGATTTTATGATACATTACGTTCTTAATTTCAGTTTTACGGTGTCATGTTTGAATAGTTAAGCCGTGCATAACTATAAACCACGTTTATGGCTAATCGCGTAAGCGTTAGGTGTTGTACTTTTTAACCAGCTGTAACTGGTAAATTACGTTTACTTCTATTTCGATAACTTCGTATGCAAAAGCAGTTTTGACAGTACGTCTACTAAAATGAGAGGTTTTCAAAGTGACATTTAAAACAAAAATAGTACCGATAGCTCCAGTAGATGGCACTGACTCCTCGGTAAGACGTCAAAATTTAAGAGCTAACGTTATTTATGAATTAAATGTGTATTTTTGTGGTACCTATTGAAAGTATTAAATTGTATTGTTTATAATTACACAAACCAAAAAAGAAATTATTCAGCTGATATTAATATTTGTTTCATGGTCCCAGTGTATTTTTTACGATCTGACCTGACTTCCTATACCACGCCATCTATTATCAACTTATAAAGGTAGTTTTTACTGCTTTTAAATGTCACTTTGAAAACCCCTCATTGTTTGCTATTCCGAGGGCCTACTTGACTACCACTGGAATGTCTCCTACATTGGCGAGGTCGTTCGTAGGTTCGAATCCTGCCCGTGATACATTGTTTTCTTCGTATAATATGTAAGTACAAATATTAAAAACACAAGTATTTGCCTAAGAACTTAGCGGATAAAGTTTCCTTGTTCACAAGAAACAAACATTGTCATAAATATGTTTATGGACGTCATAAAACAAGGGTGCTAAAGGCGTTTTTCATCATAAATGAGTCAGTCAACTTCTACACTTAAGGTGATTCATCAATTCCTGACTTTCATACTTTTATTTACAGTGAGTACCTTTCTGAATTGCTACGCACACAATTTAATATCTATTTGTTTTGAATATTTCAATGCAGACTTCCATATTTATTTTGCAAACTGTATCTTAAGTGGGCCCACCCAAGACAAAGAAAAAGGGATTTATCGTGGATTGGCATTTCCTGAGGTGGTAGGTAAATGTAGAATCGGAAAAAATACACCAACCTGGAGATGTACGTTAAAATACAAGGTGTGTAAATTAAGTTTAAAAATTGAAAAGATTGAAAAATCACCTCAAGGAATGAATATTCTCTAATGTCTATTCAAACAGTCGTAACCGACCACCTGAAGGCTATTCCAATATCCAAGTTACATACAGCATTGCTATGAGGAATGGAAGAATCGTCTTCAGCGCTGTGCGGCATCCCAAGGTTATTTTGAAGAAAACCATGTGATATTGTAATTTTGTTTGGAAAAAAAGTTGAAAAAATCAGTCTCATTACTTAATTTACACACCTCGTAATTACATAACATTATTCTGATTATCTAGTAATCAAAACTTACTCATGCGGAACTGGCGAATCGGAGGTACCGTGGAACACAGAGAAAGGTCTACAGGAGAGTTTTTAATGTTGAGATTTTCTCAAGTACTACTTGAACTATTGCAATAATTATTTCACTGTTAAATAGATAAAAGTTAAAACTATGTACTGTAAAAGAATTATTAAATTCGGTCCAGTAGTTTTTGGGAAAATCTTAACCTTATTGAGGCCCCTGTATACTTATCTCTGTCTTCACAGACCACTTACCCAATAGACATGATATCGGTACAAAGCAAGCGAAAAATTCTATCAACGATGAGCGCATAGAGACGAAGCGGAGGACAGGGGTGCCGTATTAAAAAGATGCGTCCATGGCGATAATATCTGTAGGTTACACGTGTCGCGAAGCAATTTTGCGCTGATGTGCGAGACACGGGTGCCCTCCTGTTACAGGTCTATGGGGTAAGTGGTCTGTGTCTGCCTTCGACTGTACACACATGCATTTCCATAGTTAAACAATCATCTAATCTGTAATACGATTTTTAATAAGCGTTTCTTTACCAGGACCTAACTTGACCCTCAGCGTCCGATTTTGCGTAAATAACATGTCATAAGGTGACGAATGACAATGAACCTCAATGCAACGCCCACGACAACAATTTGTACGCAATTAACTCCAAACGAATTTTCTTGGAAACCTTTGCACTTCCTTATTTTATTAAATGACAAAAACTTGCTATGATGAATGTCAAACGTTTGTTCTATCACAACACAAGGATATAGTAACTTATAGGTGGGATTTAGGTATAGATAGATTATTCATAATAATTGATTATAGGTACTAAAATACCTTTTTTTCCGTGTATTCCCATCCGCCCCCAAGCGATAGCAAGACAAGGCCCCAGACGATGGGAAATACACAAACTTTTCAATGTGGAGCAAACATGCGTATCATATAATTATAATTAAAAAAGTCCTCGCTACAGGGGATCTCAGGGCTGGCGCTTACTTCGCTCAACGGCTGAGTTTAGCCGTTCAGCGAGGTAATGCCGCCAGCATCCTGGGAACCCTGCCGCATGGGGGCGTCGTAGGCGATATGTTTATAATGTAAATATTTTGTAAATAGGTACTTTTACTATTATTATTTGTGAAGTTAAGTTGTGTAATTATAATGAATAAAAAGTTTACAGGATTAAAAAAGAATATGTAAATAAATAAAATATTCATAAATTTTCGCTAATTAAAATGGAAGCTAATATTCATCCTAAATTATTAATTGAGGAGAATGCTATTAATTTACATGTCGTACTCTATCCTGGTTTAAGTCGACCCGGAACCGACATTTATACATCCGTTTCGGGAAATGTAGCTATGATAATGTTTGTTCAGAGTATTTTCTAATCTGCGATGTTGTATGATACAATTATATAATTTTAATCATAATCTTGAATTTTTGTTGTAAACCGATATAGGTATAATTACATATCGCAGATAACTGACATTTTCAAAGGGGTTAGATATGCAAGCATAGTACCTATTTGATAAATAAATAAATATCGACATAGACAATGATTTTGTTGTAGAATTGGAAATCTTTTTTAAATTTACAAATATATGTACTACTTTTAAAGAATTTGCAAGTGTTTCATAACACTACATTCTATTTAAACAATCTTCGTTTTTGGTCTAAATGTTCACTAAATTAGAATACCTGTCTAGCTTAGCCACATCTGAGCTGCAACTATGCAACTGTTTTAATTATGCAACCACAAATTGCAGCCACTGTAACCACACCCACGCAATATTGTCTAATGTACAAACTGATTACTTTTTATTTTGCAGAAAAAATGTAACTCTTTTGAAATAAACGCAAATTTTAAGTAAGAGGTTGGTTGTTAGGAAATTTGCGTGTTTGAAAACAGATTTAGTGGCGTGAGTTGAGCAAGCAAGTTGAACTAGATCAACTTGGTAGACTATGGTCTAATAATTTAATGGACTAGTTGACAAGTAATAATTTTTAATTTTACAAAATAGATATAAATAGCAGAGAAATTTATTTAATAACCATAATAAAATTTAAAAATACCAATAATACCTAAAAAATAAACTAAAACTGAAGTAAACTAAAAAAAGAAATGTGACCCTGGCTCAAAGGTTCCCATTATGCTAGCCGCATTACCGCGTTGTATGGCCAATGACAGCCTTTGAGCCAGGAACGAACCAGAGCGAGGATCGAATCCTCGCTCCTTGAGCCTCCTTGATATAAATTCAAATAAAACAATTCAAGAAAAATAAAATAATTACAGGCATTTGAAAATGGAGAATCTGATAGTAAGACTTGACAAAACTCTAAAATTCCATACTAAACTCGTTGTGCTAAAATGGGATGACGACTTTATAAAGTACAGCTGTATTTTTTGTTTAAATCTGAACATCGAATAACTAATTTCAGATTCTGATTGTTTAGCTAACAGCAGATAAAGTACTTTGGACCGTTCTTATTATCTGCGTCATAAGAGTTGAATTCCTACTGCAAGTGTTACCATTGATCTGCTGTTGTCCGTATCTATCGTCTACTGGGAGGGCTGAAATGATCTTCTAAAATGATTATAAGTCAATTACATATCACACGAGGTTGCGGGTATTCCTTTCTTAACGAAAGGTTATCAAAGTGTTTAACGAAAAGTAAAACGTAGGTAACCCCATCACAGTTTTAGAGATAAAACAAAATAACCTTAATAATAACATTTGATTGTAAGTACTTTAATTTTGCCGTAGAGTTAGTAAAACACAGTTTCTTTTAGTAATAATGATTGCACCGTAAATTGATCAGTCTTATGGTGATAATATCGGTCAGTCCAGTGTGCTGAGTCCGTCCTCGAACCCTGACCCGTAAGCCCTGTTTCCATTTCCTCGTCTCGGTCCGCCGGCGCGGGCGCCGCCCTTGCGCCGAGGTCGCGAGAAAGGTGTCAGATCACCTATTGTACCTTTAACTAATTTATATAGTGGTTTAAAAAGTGATAGACTAGGAAGACTTTTTTAGTTTTATTGCCGGACTCGACATTAGTTGTCATTCGCCAAGTTAAAGAGTACCACATCAGATCAGTAAATAGTACGAACGACAGCACTGCAGATCAATATGGTAACACTTGCAGTACGATTTAAATTTTTACGAATTTTAAATTTTTAAGAAGAATAAGGACGGTCACGTGTCCTAAGTGTTATTGTATCGTGTATTCTATCTTTTATCCTGGAAATCTTGCATTAATTCTCCCGAGGATTTTCCTGAAACGACTGCAATCCTGGACGAAGGAGCTTACTTATCCACGTTCACTATTATTGAGTATTTGAGCTATGTTGGTACTAATGTAGGGATGCAGGGCGTTGGAGGTAATAATAACAACTGATCACATCTAAGACTGTTTTTATTAGTAGTACGGTGGAACACAGAGAAAGGTGTACAGGATAGTTTTTAAGGTTGGGATATTCTCAAAAACTACTGGACCTATTGAAAAAATTATTTCACTGTTTGATAGATAAAAGTTAAATCTATGTAACTGTAAAAGAGTTATTAAATTCGGTCCAGTAGTTTTTGAGAAAATCTCAACCTTATTGACGCCCCCTGTACACTTATCTCTGTCGTCGACTGTACACATGCTTATATACTATCTAATTGTATCGTAAACTAGGTTACCTATTCCTTAGTTAGTTTATTCGTTACTAGAACTAGGTATTTATTATAATATGTTACTGTCTTACTGTTACTTATGGAATGCAATAAATATATTGAGTATTGAGTACTCACCTACTACACTAACCCCCTTGTGGACTTAGGACTATCTTTACATTACAATCAAATAAGAGTATTAATTTTGTTTTGGGACCTGGTTCTCCACTACTTATGCTTTAAAATGATATGTAGTGCTATAATAAATTACATAATGGTATACTAAATTACTATTTTCCGAGTAGCACCTAATTTAGCAGTCAATGAACTTGCTATTAAAATAATTGACAGGTTATTTTTATGAAAAATGATCGCTAAATTGTTATGAATCGCCGCATTGGAAAAATTATTAAAAAACTTTCATTGCGAGTGCTATTCTTGAATTAAAAGTCTATTATTATTATTCTATGATTCTAATTTTATTTAGTTTTGTAGGAACGGTCTAATACAGAGAAAAGTTTATTATATATGAAAGGATATCAGTCACCTTGAATCAAGAGACAGATAGACGCTCAGATTATTCTATGATTCTTAGTTTTGTAGGAACGGTCGAAAAGTTATTATATATAAACGGATATCACTTACATATAATTGCCGGCCTCAACAGTATAAGTAAGTATCCTTTTATAAATAGGTAGGTAATAAATTGTAAAAATGTCTCATTATAGTTTTAATTCTAAAACAGAGAAAAGTGTACAAGAGAGTTTAAAGGTTAAGATTTTCGCAAAAACTACTTGACCTTTTGCAAAAATTCTTTCACCTTTAGAAAGATAAAAGTTACAGCTATATAATTGTAAAAGAATTATTAAGATCGGTCCAGTTTAGAGAAAATCTCAACCTTATTGAGGCCCCCTGTATACTTATCTCTGTCCTTCGTGTGTATACTATACGATTTGATATTATGACATACAAGTGACCTGTATAAATCATTTACCTAAAAGAAATTGAATCTGTTTTCATCATAATGATCATCATCAATTCGTATCAGTTTACTGCTGGATGTATATCGCCTAATAGGCCTCTCCCAAAGCCAGGGTTGCCAGATTAAGGGATTTTCTCGTAATTTTCGGGACTTGGTGAAATTTTTGGCGAAGTGGTATCGGTGGGGAAAGATTTAGGGAAAAAGTTTTCAAGTTGTGCCCACATAATAAAGGTGTATTATGGCTTAAAAGCCCGTGGTGGATACTCAGAGTTTCAGCCGAGTGCTAAAATTAAATATGAAAAATCCAATCTGGCAATCCTGCAAAGCACACCATTCAACCCTACTCTCGGCCTTTTGCATCCAATCTCTGCCAGCCATCTTGCGAATCTGTTTTATAGGTATTGCAAAGAGATGGAGAACTTCAATGACTTTGTATGAACGTATTATTAAACTGTTACGTTCAGTGTTCACGTCATAGTTAAACTGATTTGACAGCCCCTGTTAACTGTCTAATTAGTCTAATTATTATGTTTCGCAAGGTGACCTACATATTGGAATGTGGCATGTAACATTACAACCATGAGGTAGAATTTGATACGGGGCGTTACAAATTGGTGCACAGTGAAGGACAAAATGGGAGATAGTTTAGGTTTAGCGAAGTTTAAAGGTCAAGTGTGCACTTATCAAGCATCCTCCAATGGAGTCTCATTTAGAGAAAAGTCAACGTGAAATGTTATTGGTTGCGTTCCTATGTCAGAATGATTTGCCCTCAGAAGTTTTGAAATATTGAGTTACACGTGAAAAATAAAAAGTTTAGTGTTTAATTATTTTTTCAACTCGAAAACATGAGACTACTATGGTAACTCAATAGACGTACATACCTATCTAAAAGCACGCACCTCGCAGTGCGCCTCGTCCGTCGATCGCTCCGGGCTGTTGTCACGCTGCGATATCGAGGTGTTACTATTGATTCGCGATCGCTAGCGATTTCAGTTTCAACTGTTTACAAGTTTACGACTATCAAAATTGTATGAAATCTGACAGTTGTAAGACAGAGTTTAAACTCATCTCACGCACAAAACTGTCTATGAACGTCACAAATCGTTAATTATTATATATAAACGGATATCACTCACTTATATTGTTGAATTCGGCAATTAGATCGACAGTTCCGACCGTCTTTTATTACTTTTACAGTTAACTAAATGTATGTCTTTATTTTATATAAAATAACTTTGAGATTGCATAAACAATAATAGCATATTTTATTAGGAGAGTGCGGTTTTGGGTTATTTACGTTTTCAGGTCAATATCAAATCGATATAATATAATCGATTATGTATTGCGAATTGTATCAATATTAATAACGATAATAAAGATAAACAGTAATAAAACTGATTTAAATTCAAATTTTAGATTATATTAAAAATATTTGTCTATGCATAACAGACAGAAGATTTTTACGTTCTTATTTTAGATGGTATGTAAATTGTAAATTCACAGCTCAAAAGTAATACTTAGATGGAGACAAATTGTGAAATTGAATGTATTGACAATGAATTTAAGTCCATCTAATTTTAAAAACAACCCAAGCGAACTTTGAATTTATGATCGTTGTAAATGATGCCAAATTATTTATAAGGGTTATTTGCTAAAAGGTACCTAACCCTTGTCTCGATGACAAGTCAATGAGTTATTGGTAGGCGGGCAAGTGCAATTTAAGGCTAATTTGGCCCGACTATGTTTTGACATGAGCTGAATGACCAGTTCCGTTGTATTTTTGTTGAAATTGTTTATAGAGAGTATTTTTGTTTTAGTAAACTTGACAGTACATCAGTGGTACGGATACCAGCAGATCAATGGTAACACTTGCAGTGCGATTTTAAATCTTACGACGCAAATAATAAGAACGGTCCAAAGTGTTGATGTGCTTGGGGCTGTTACGACTTCAACTCTTATGAGTTAGACTTTAGAGAATTAGTAAAATAGATTAGTTTGGTTACTACACATATCTCTGGGTACTTATTGTTGGACTCTCATATAAAGAATTTATAAACTTTAGGTAGTTGGTAGAGCTACCTTTTTATAGATAAGATATCATTCAAGATGTGAATATGTTAAATATCGAATCGTCAGGCGATACCTATACCGAAGCTTTAGTCAAGTGTCTTATTTTGTAAACAAAAAATATCCTACTCTACTAACATTTTAAGCTGTTCTGTGATTATTACATAGTTATTTCCGCATTATTAGATCGGATCACTTTATTTTCACAATGATGAACAGGTTCAATCAAACAGTTCCTTCAGTGTTACATCACAACAGATAATTAGACGATCATATTTGTTTACAAAATAAGACACTTGATTTGGGCTGCGGTTTATTTCACGTACCGAGGCACATTTAGGTGAATAGGTACAACGAATATAAATACATTTAAAAAAACTTAACAAATTGAGTTGAGAACCTCCTCCGTTTTGGATTTAGGTCAAAAATATAAAATAAACTCCAACGAAACGTTCAAAAGAATTAAGTAAAAACCGTCGCCTGCGCATTCTCTGCACGCATTGACAATTAAAACTGCACTTTACCTCCATTCACCGACGTCAAACAATACTCGACCTTATCACTTCCCAGCAAGTGTCACTGTACAAATGGTTTTGTCATGACGTGTCGTGTAGAATGACAAAAGGCCTAATCCAGTCCAAGATCAGATTCGAAGGCTTTGCGGCAAAATAAAACGGTTTTTGCGTAATTAAAGTAACGCCAATCTATACGTGTTTGGAATTTGTTAGTTGTGCTGTTAGAAATAAGTACCATTTTATTTATCACATTGTTCTTATACACCCTTATTATTATCATCAACAGCTAGTATCAGTCTCTAAGTAGACTCTTGATATTTTAAATTTTAATAGGTGTGACGTACGTGGAAGCATTCCAAGGTGTGACCTAAGTCTACTATGACCAAGGTGGAATAAGCCGTTCCAAAGCACGTCTCGCTAGCAACTATGCGCAGGTCATCCCTCCATCTGGTCGGGGGATGTCCCACGCTACGTTTACCCGTTCATGGCCACCATTTGAGAAGCCGTCTACTCCATCGGTTATACACTTTTCTATGTGATTTAAAAAATAATATAAATTATTTTTGGCATAACGACAAAATCATACCTACATTTAAATCTATCAAGCCGTCTTGGCTATTCGTATTCGCTATTGGATGTTTGTCGTATTTGTCAAATACTTGACGTACATACAAATAAGACGAGTATTTTGTCAAGAATACCAACCACACGTGGCAATTATGACAAATACGCAAATACTAATAGCCAAGTGAAGTGCCACCATTATAAGAGAATCGAGATATTCGACAAACATATTTCTCCTACAGTCGGGTAAAAAACAAACATAGGTATGTGATGATATCGAATTAACATATCATTAGGACCGACATACCTTTAGTAGTAACCGTCTCCATGGAATATCCCTGTCAATCTGAGAAAGAAGATTCCCATCGGCGCAGGCGCAATTACATACCTATAGGCAATGATTAGCGTTCTCTCTCAGTGCATAATGCCTAGATCTGGGCGACGACATCCTGTGAAACCTAACTGACGACTTTCGATCTACGTTCTGATTTGTATATAGCTTAGGAGACACTATAACTCATGGCAAATTAAATAGATAGCTATAATTGTGAGGATTCTAAAATGCGCCTGTTAAATGACATGTCAGATTCTGCCCCACCATCAACCGCAAGATGTACAAGATAACGAATAAATGTAAAAATATCTCCGTTTTTTTTTAAAATAAAGTTTTGTACATCTAGCGAGTCGAAAAAAACAGCTTAATTAAGAATTAAGAAAATAGTAAGAAATCGAAGCGAATTATTCATTGTTTTTGTTATTCTTCTATAGGAGTTGCGAGAGTAGTAGAAAATGATACTGATTATGATTATGCAATATGAAACCTGTAATAAGTCCCCAACAAAATGATAGGTACAGCTTAAATGGACACGTAGTTTTGTGGGTCCCTCCATTGAAGCTCCATTGAAATGTGGCAATGTCTTTTATACGTCGCTAAGCGAGGTGTCCCGCTCGTTCTTACACGATGGGGCACATGAACGACAGTGACAGTTGCGCTTATGTTTCAGATTAGTGTTCGCTACAGAATTAGGTACACTGTATAGCTATTAATAACGTCTGTGTCCTTCTGTAATATTTAGTGCATGTCCTGACAAATAATAAAAGTAATTAATATTGTCTATGTTCTCTCACCTTGTCTAGACATCCGATGGTATCAATTTCGGAAATCGATTAAGCATATCGATTAGTAAAGTCGTGATTCCGAGAGTTCGGTCAAGCGGTCATTTTGGCCACTTCCGATTTGGCAACTTTTGTTATCTAAATGCCGGATTAATTTTATTGGTGAGACCTATAGCGTACGCAATTTGGATTCGCTACAAATGTATCACTATTACTTGAATTCCAAAAAGGAGGGTAATGTTTTTCTAATGTTATGCATATAATGTAGGTTCCTTTGTGACCCTCTGAGTCTGAAGCCTAGACGGATAGGTATGTATAGTATGAAGTGTAGTTAGGTTAGATTTGTTTTGATCACGGAATTCATGTAAGCTGCACGCTCTTTTCCAAAAGAGCTACGGATTCGGATCGGCAAACTCTGTCTATTCATTCCATTGATCTCCTATAAACAACTAGATACAAATATTCTTCTGAAAATGTCCGAGCGCAAAGAAGGTCCAAATGGATGAATGCTCATTTGCTTTATAGGACATTATTTGGACGTTAACAATGGACCCTTTTTGGGACGTTTTTTAAATTGTTTTAGTAAGACCTTGTGTATCTAGTTGTTTATAGGAGATCAATGATTCATTCGCATATCGGATAGGATAAGCAATAAACAAATTCATACTTATCGATTTTTTTGGTAACAATTCACTTGTTATGGATTTACTCATGGATTTAGTGATTGAGTATGTATGTTTAGTGACAAAAACGGTACTAACGAACGGTATAGTTCACAAATCTTTGCTACATTGACTTTTTAAATTAAGAAAGAACGGTGCAAGAATTATCGTCAATCGAAGAGGCATTGCCCCTTGGGCTGGGGTATTATTATCACCCGTGAGTTTACCTGCGGGTACTATGACCCTAAGGTCGATGGTCACTGCTTTTTATCAACACTTTTTGCACAACCCAATCAATATATTGTTAGGAAGGACGGAGATGCTGCTCCATATGTTTTGTTATCACAACGCAAAATCTAGTTGACGTTCAAATCAAATCAAAACTCTTGGAACCATTTATGGCACTCATTTAGCATGTGATGTGGATGTAAACGTTCAGAATCGCTGCTATTGTTATAATTAGTAATATGGATACGTTCCATTATTACAAGTGACGTTAATAAGTTTTATTTTTATTTTATTTCTCTTGAAAATGGCGGAAAACGACGGTTGCTAAATTATTTGATAATTTTTATTTTAATGTCTACAGTGATTATTTTGTGTTTAATATGACGTTAAATTAATCAGAAAATGTTCGCGAATGACAGTATGGTGAATTTATTGGATAATTTGAGCAAGATCTGAAGTTTCAAGCTTTTATCAAGAGTCCCGCTACAAGCTCGGTAGTGAACGTGACTGTCGAGCTGCTTCGTCCAGAGTGATGACGCTACGGCGTCTTCTCTGGATGAAGACAAGAGGACGCGGCTACCCAGGGTGAAGACGCTACTGCGACTCCTCTGGAGTACCTATTATAGAAGACTATGATATATTGAACTTTCTGTAACATGACATTGGCAAATGACGAACTGTCGAGTCCATTATTAAAATAATAAAAGAAATATTTTTATTTTGACTTGAGGTAAATAAACTATGGTACTGTTGACCGGCAAAAGAGATTGCCATATTCTCTGTCTGCCACTATAAACTCACATCAGTATCCCATGGGTTGAGATGACAATTTATTTGGATAGGAGGCCCTCTGCAACAACAAAATGCCTTTATCACATTACAAGTGACGTTAAAAAGTTTTTCTTGTGACGTGTAAGGTAAACCACAGTATTGTTGACCCGTAAGAAAGATTCACATTGTAGTTTTAGACAACGGGACACGGGGCGTGAGTTTATGTAGTATGTAGGTATGTAATTTGTTCTGAAAATAGCTTAAGTGGGTAATAATCATGGCGTATACCTCATAAGCTCGGTGGCTCATTGGTTGGGTCAATGGACTTGCGATACGGAGGTCCCAAGTTCGATTCCCAGTAGCCATGTACCAATGAGTTATCCTCGGTTAACTTACGTACATTTACCGAATGCTCTCAAAACGGTGAAGCTAAACATCGTGATGTGACCTGCATGCCATAGAAAAAAATCTAAGGCATGTGAAATCCGCCAATCCACACTGGGCCCGCGTGGTGGATCATGACCACAGCTCACTCTATGTAAGGGAAGGTCTGTGCCCGAGCAATGGGGCAATATAAATAGACTGATGAAGATGATACCTTATAAGAGGTCATGAACCGCTTCGAAAGACCGAAAGTTAGATAACATATTGAGAAAAGGTCTCGCAGAGGTCATACCGTTGTAGTGTGAACGGGACTTTTGACGTTTCATACAATGTTTTTTTTTGCTCGTAAGTTAGTTTCTACTGAATACTATTTACTCGTGTATAACGTGCCTATGAATCAATCCATAACATGGAGACGTGCAAAGCTCAATCACTGTTTATTAGTTTTACAATTTATTTTCAAACCGCTACGTTAGTTTGTAAAATGAAGGTTTAAAACATCTCCCTTAGAGATTTTAAAAACTGAAACTATACTGAGCCATTCTAAATGAGACGGTCTGAATTCCGGCTTCATTGATTACTTAGTAAGTTTACTTGACTATTCGTGTAAATAACTATTGTTAAACTTGCGTAAGTTTTAAAACTCTTCAATAATTAAGTTTCCAGAATCACAGTACTTTTCAATCCCTAATTTAATATAATTATTATTGTTTCAGGTATGAACACCCGAGTACTTAACAAAATAAAGTAAGAACGTCAATATCCTAAAACGATTAATTTAGTCCGCCATTTTGTACCAGCTGTTACCAGCTTTATTTCTTTTCGGCCAGCATCTAGCTAATTCTTACTATTGACTTAACCAAGGAGATTTTACGCGCAATGGAAGCCAAACGCTAACTCATTTCGATCAGCTTTCCCAACCTTTTTCAAGGGCGGACCTCAAGTGTCACCTTACCATATTATGCGGACCAGCCTGGCTAACGAAAAAGCAAATGTCAATATCCTATACATTATTCTTTCTATTCTACTAGCGATAACGAGACTCAATGCCAATTAGCTAGGGCTGTCTTTAATTCGATAAAACCTCACAATATTATGATATGACGAATCATAGTTTAGAACGCAGTACCGGTTAACTATAATTACATACGAGGGTCAGATAATTTTTATTTTTCCCCTGGAGCCCTCTGGGATAGATCCTTTGTACCCAGGGGGACCGTGAACCCCAAGGTTGGGAAGCCTTGACAAGTAGGTAAGTAGATTTATTTGGCAGCAGCATCGCTCATTGAATATCTATGTCAATGATAGAGATAGATCTTTGTCTTGCTTCACCACTAAATCTTACGTGCTTCACTGAGCAACAATAACATGTTACATTTTAGATGGCCTTGACCTCCATGACACCGGATATTAGATAATAACCATTGACAATAGAGTTTCCTATATCCGCTTGTCGTGAACTTGTCAACCCTGTCAATACCTTTCTTTTGTTTAATTTGTCTGTAACAACAGTGCTTTTGAATGTGGAACGCGGAAAAAAAGCTTAGAATTCTTGTTCAGCCTTGGGACCATAGACATTTTAATTAACCAAAACTAAGGAATTTTATGTCCTAATAGGAATCTATTGAATGGTTTTAATAATATTACGTGTTTAAAATTCAATTCACGCATTGTCTTAACGTCGAATGTCACGTTTCTAAGCCGAGTTTGGCATAAGCCGTGTCCACGCAACGAAATTTGGATTTTAAAAAGGCAACTGACAGTTGTTTATGGTTCGGCGCTTTTTTATAACGTTGATAGAAGGTTAGGTTAAGTTCTTTTGCACATGCGCCGGTGTAATTTGTGTTACTAGGTAAAGGGCAGACGTGCTACTGGAACTATCAATGATTTTACCGCGAAAAACTAAGAATGAACAGCGTTTTTCTTAGATTGACTGCATCTCTTCGCGGTCGTTAACCAGACACAATTTTATTTTTTAATTAAGCATCTGTCAATGGCGCAATTAATTCTAACGATTCACTTTACCCGACTTTAAAATACAGCTAATGAATTTATCATTAAGAGTGACGAAATTTCAAGATTTTTAAATTAGTATAATTCGATACTCTTGCTTCAAATCGATTTTAATGCTCAACGATGACACAAATTCTTTGGAAATCGTCAAATTGAATATATTTTCAACTTTGTTGTTAATTTAATTACATATCAGATCGAATTTCATCGCAATTTTTTTGTAAATTTTAATAATCTGTTTTGTGTAGCATATCATTTTTTATTGGAAAGTAGCGTTGCCACGCGGTTTCACCCGTGTATAAAATAAAACCTTTTTAAAATGGCCGCGCAGGAAAAGAAAAATATCAACAAACTCATCATCATCATTCATCAGAAAACACTGCTACGTAATATACCTACTGCTAATAATATTCTTAACAAATAATTTTAAAATTCCCGTCTTAGGTTTGTTTGTTATAGGTTAATGGATTAATTATACACAAAAACATCCTAAATGAAACAGAATCACTTCGTCACTTCTATTCTAGGGATCTCAAGTTAGAAGTAATACAAGTCACAAGGCAGACAGACAGAACGATGAGTTTAAATATAGGGACATATGATCCGAATGATTATTAAAAATTCGATTTCGTGTATATTCAGTGACATAATATATTTTTAAGAAACTTTAATGGGAAATGATATTCAATACTTAACAATATCAGTCAATTTTGAAATTCGACGGAGCATGAACATTTTGTCCAAAAGGTTCTGCAAAAAAGACATTTCGACCAGTCTAAATTTGCGCGGTATTTATGGGAGGGTCACGAATTTTTCTTGTACATTCGAGATGTTGTAATGTTGATATTTTTACTTTTTTGGGACAAGTCGAGAGTCAAATGTGATTGCACTTTACTCGTGACAATCTGTTTGCTTTTTGTGAGGATCATGAGTCGATCAAATAAACGACGTTTTCAAAAAACCGTCTAAGTGCGAGTCGGCTGTCGGACTCGCGCTCCGAGGGTTCCGTGCAACTTAACTATAACATTTGCTCTAACGAAAAGATAAACTAGATTTAGGGACAAACTTATCTTTGCGTTTTCGAAACTGATGACGTCATACATCGACATACCAGGCGTCAACTGCAAATATATAAGTTTATAATTACAAAAAAGGTACAATTTACTTTTAATAATTCTTTAAACTTTTATCTATCTAAAAGTAAACGATTTTTGCAATCGGTCTAGTAGTTTTTGAGTAAATCTCAACATTAAAAACTCTCCTGTAAACTTTTCTCTGTGTTTTTGACATTCGAAAGCCATTACCCTCGTCCTTTTGGCAGTCGGCTAATAAGTTCTGCGCGGTCTATTGTATAGCTGATACACCAGTGATGCAACAAGTATCACAGTGATGTGAGCCCGCGCAGGCGCAGTCGGAAGCGGGAAGCGTTATGTCACGGCATTGCGTGACTGTCTCTCTGTCACAGCTCGAGATTTACTTTGTATGGCGGAGATAAGGACACTTCTTGATACGGACAAATCAATCAAACTATGGAGAAAATAGTTGACTGAAAAAACAGGGTAATCAGGAGACAGCCAAGTGGCATTCACTTTCTTTAATGAAGTAAGTACCTACGTAGAATAGAACGAAAAATGTATGGGACTGACATTTTGTTAACAAAAAGCAAATGTCATTCCCGTACTTTTTTTTGTAAAATTCTTCCCGAAAAGATCCGCCATCATTTTGGAATGGCGGATTGATTTTTTTACTAATTGTTTAATTTTTAATTTACATGAATTCTCTAAATAACTTGACATTGGCGAAATTATCTCTTTAATAAGAGTAGAAGCCATTCAAATAAAAATAGAATAGAAAGTTCTTCCTAGAGGGAATGGCAAAGCCAACTAGGGCATACAGGATGTATGTACAGGTCTGATGTTAATAGAATGTCTGAATTCTTATAAATGCATACATATATACGAAGATAACCTAACCTAATCCTACGCACAATCCTCCCAATCCCCTAAACGAAATAACACGGAATCATCGAGTTATGCAAGGAAGTTAAGAGCACAAAACTTTAAAAACACGACTTCTTTCGATAACTCCAATTAATAGAAACGTTCGCGGACATCTTCTGATTAGCTTAACGTGATCATTAATCACAAAACACCACGGTAACTATTTAATTAGAATTTTCACACAACAGCAGGGTTACTCTCACTCACCTCTTATAGCGACCCAGTTTAGGTTCCTAAACTGACAATTTGCTACAATGACGTCAAACGTCATTGTAGCAAATAGCGATTCGGTTCAGTTTAGGAACCTAAACTGGATCGCTATAAGAGGTGAGAGTAACCCCGCAGTAGCTAATGTCGTTTCGCGTACTTTTCATGGAATCAGGAATCTGTTATTCCTATACATTTTTCTTTCTTTTCTACTAGCGTTAAAGAAGGCGTATGGTAGTTGGTAACACTGGCTGCCCTGGTGCACCAGAAAAGCATTGTTATTTGACGGTTTTTTGACAAAAATATAAAAATATTGGTAATACTCAGAGAGACTTACTAGCAAATTCTTAAATAAATAATCATGTGTCATCAGATTGCTATTATTATAACATTGTGTCAAGTTTATATTTATAAAGAAATACTAATAGATAATGTATTTTTAAAACGACACATTAACACTTCATCATTTTATGGCTTTACATTATTATTCGCCAATTTTTTCATCATGAATAAACCTTCCTGTAATTTCCATACGTAGTATGACTTACGTAAGTATACAAACAGCGTTACAACTGATATTAATTAATAAATAATGTCTTTTCCCCCTACTATACCTACCCATAGTACCTACTAGAGTGCACATTAGGAATCAATCAATCAAATCAATCAAATATACTTTATTTGCACACAAATGAAAATACATCAGTTACATATAAAACCAAAGTTAGCTAGTGTACAGACAGGCGGCCTTATCGCTTTAAGCGATTTCTTCCAGGCAACCTTCGGGTGATGGAGATATTGTATCAAAAACAGCGTAGCGGGTGCAAAAATGTCATAATACAATACTATAAAAGTAATAAAATACCTATTGTATTCAAATATGTTAAATAAACCTACAATATAATATATAGGAATATGAACTTTACAAAAATTGTGTACAGTCGAAGACAGAGATAAGTATCCAGGGGGCCTCCACAAGGTTGAGATTTTCTCAAAAACTACTGGACCGAATTTAATAATTCTTTTACAGTTCATAGTTTTAACTTTTATCTATCAATTCTATCAAACAGTGAAATAATTTTTGCCATAGGTCAAGTAGTTTTTGAGAAAATCTCAACCTTAAAAACTCTCCTGTACACCTTTCTCTGTGTTCCACCGTACCTAACCTAAGGTACCTTACCTACTTATCTAAATCTCGGCTTCTAAATCCAATCAGCGATTATTATACAAAAATTGAAATTTTTGTGAGAATATTGCTGACTCGGGAATTAAAAACCTAGGTATAGAATCTGGAAGTACGGAATCTATTCAAAATCTAACACAATTTTAAAAACTAACAAATTATATCTCCGTTCGTAACAATTATTATGTAGAGCAACTTTCCTGACGAACTCGTGAAGTTGCGCTAATTATTTTAATAATAAACTAAATTATCGCTCATTATTATCGCTGTGACGTCACTCGTTACGTTTACATTGCGCGCGCAGCGAAAACGAAAGTGGGCTCTATAGAGAACGAAAGTGGCAGGGAAGTGGGCCGCGGCATGGCTGCACAGATTTGAACTACATTGTATTATCTTTACAGAGATCCTTAATATAGTAGAAGTAGGTATTAGTGCTAGTTTTAGATTGCGCACGCTAATATTATTTTTACGCCTTTATGCGTCACGCTCGCTCTTACGCGACGTATCATATGGACAACAGTGACAGTAAATATGTATTCTTATTGAAAATACAAAAAAAAAATCACGTACCTAGGTATCTTCTTCTTCTTAACGTTACGTTCCTCTTCTCATCGAACGTTTGACAACATCATGGCAATTTTCACCCTCTGTCCGGCTGCCCGGAACAAGGAGCCGGTGCTGCAGCCGAACCAATCACGTAAATTCTTTAGCCAAGAGTGTCTTCTCCTGCCAACGCTCTTCTTCCCACAAATCTTGCCCTGGATTATTACATGCAGCAGGTTAAAAGTTGGTATCAAAGGTTGGAAGTAGGTATTAAACTATCCTAAAATACTCGTAGATACATTTTCTGTAAGCTCAAAGGTTTTTTAACTTTCATTTCTGTGTCTAATTTTAGTATAAAGTAGGTACTATTTCTCAAATGAGTACAATTCTAATTAAACTTCATGCTTAAACGTCATCCTGTATCGTTTAAAAGTCATGTTACTCAGAATTTACGACTATTTAATTATTTCCCAATCAGCTGACAATTACAACGTCGGTTTTACCAACCCACTTCATGCCTAAGAACAATAATAATATGAGTTTATTGTCGCTATTTCTGTATTGTTATCACTTCCGCCAGAAATAAAACGGAACCAAAGCCGCATTCATGTGCTAATTATGTTTCTGAGACTCGAATGTCACGGACCTTGCGATAAAAAACTTATTGAATAAGATTATTGATAAGGTTTATTGATTATTTTCAATAAAGTTTACTAGATACGTTGTTGTTAGTCACTCGGCTTGATAAGCGGAGCTCATTGCAGGATTTAGTTCTTATTTTATATCCTAGTAGGTAATTAGAACAGGTAGTAATTATTTAGATCCGTGATTGTAGAAATACGCCTATTTAAGTTTTAAGTGTTGTACTTGTAAAGAGGTCAATGACGATGTGGTTAGGTTAGAACAGACTTCCGCTATCGTCGGAGTTCCCAGATTCAATCCTCAGGTCAACCATTGCGTTTTCTCGATTTTCCGATATACTTTCTATACTTATATTCAGATTCATATTGTGTAACTATATTCCGAATTTGTGTATTGCACATCTGTGCTGGTACTCATACACTTAGTTAAATCTCACTTGCTCGCTGCCTAGTCCGCTGCGTCTACCTAATATGCATGTAAACAATGTTCTTGTATGAATCCTGATCTACCTACAAGGTGCAAAAATACTAGTGTATTTTATTTTTGTATATTTTTTAGTATTTTAGTTATATCTATTTATCTCAAGCTATTAATGTAAATCTGAATCTAAAGATACATAAGCAATATCAATCCTGGCGTTTATCCCTGATCCAAATTATTGATATGTAAAAATATTATTTTATAAGCCAATAGTTTATATTAGACGCTTACAGTCTGTTAAACCAAATTACCTACTTTAAGATAGTTTACACTTAGGCTTAGTCATTGAGTTGTAAACATATTGTAGTATTACTTATTAGTTCAAATAAAGATATTTTTAATAAATAAAAGTGAAATCTCACATCCCTTAACCTCTCATAGTTGAGACAACCTACCTGTAAGTAGTATGTAACCTACATAAACGTATTATGTACTCTCTCTGTAATTGTCAGTCTTGACAGCGCATTTCAGAGGTTAATTAAACCGTGTTATTGTCCCTTTCACACTTCGTTAAAAATGCTAAAGTAGAAAGGGACAGGAGGCCTAAACGGTGGTATAACTATAATTCACGTTTATGGATAGATACGCACTATATTTCCGCTACGATCGGATTTCGCAGATACGATCCTCAGGTCAACCATTGCGTTTTCTCGTTTTTCCGATATTACTTTATGTACGCACTTGTTATGTACTTGTTATGATATTCTTAAATAATATGTTTTTTTAATAATTGTTTGTCAACTTCGCGTCACTTTCTTTCAACTATCATATTACCCGCGGCCGCGTTTAAAATCCATATTATCAGTGTAACTCGTAAATTAAGGTCAAACTCAAGTGTTAACTTTACAAAAATCTCTACCTACACGTAATTCATTTGTTTAGTTAAATAATTGCTAAGCACACATTATATCAGTTTATTTTATTACCCGACATACTGACAACATGATAATTTGACAAGTGACATTTCAACACCGGAAACATATGGGCCATCCCGCAAGAGGCGAGATTGATATTTACATAACAGCTTTCCATTGTTTATTGTTAAATAGATATAGATACAATGCATGTAAAAGTTTAAGTCACATTGACTCTTTAAGACGTGTATGTATATTATTTAAGATTAAATCTTTGCTTGTCATCAATGTCATCTGATGGTAAATGTAAGGTCAATATGCCGATGTGTTTTGTAAAGAATACAATGTTACTCGTATACTTACCTACAAAATAATGTAACGGAATAGCAAATATGTAATATTTTACTATCTTCCATCCAATTTATTAAATCTTTAGTATGCCAAACTTTTGGAAAACATATTTTACACAGGTACTTAATTTAAACTATTCCAAATGGTCATATTCTATAATTTCTATATTGTGGTTCTGGTCATGCAAATGAAACACATTTCATATACAAATAAATCACTTATTTATTATTTAATGCATATCCAGGGGGCCTCAATTAGGTTGAGATTATCTCAAAGACTATTGGCCGAATTTAATAATTATTTTACATCTACATTTATCTCTCTAACAGTGAAATAATTATTGCAATTGGTCAAGTAGTTTTTGAGAAAAACTCAACCTTAAAAACTCTCCTGTACACTTTTCTCTGTGCTACTTACGAATAACTTACAACAAGTGGGAATTAGTCTTAATACTTACTAAATACTTACATATAGGTGCATATATAACTTTCTTTGTAAGATAGAACTGTCAAATTGGCGTGTCATTCAATGAACTTATGAATAAAACTGGTCTCTTGAAAATGGCGGGAAACGACGGTTGCGAAATTATTTGATAATTTTCCTTTTAACGTCTACAGGGACTATTTTGTGTTTAATATCACGTTAAATTAATCAGAAAATGTTCGCGAATGACAGTACGGTGAAGTTATTGGATTATTTATGCAAGATCTGAAGTTTCAAGCTTTTATCAAGAGTTCCCGCTACAAGCTCGGGAGTGAACGTGACTGTCGAGCTGCTTCGTCCGCAGTGATTGACGCTACGCGTCTCCTGTGGATGAAGACAAGAAGACGCGGCTACCCAGGGTGACGACGACGCTACGGCGACTCCCCTGGAGGAAGATAGAAGACTATTATACATTGAATTTTCTGTAACATGACATTGGCAAATGACGAACTGTCGAGTCCATTAATAAAATAAATAAATAAAACTGATCGGAACTTGATAAATGTCGCCGAGATGGAAACAGGGTTATAACATCTGATATCAATAGTTTGTGCCTACTCACGATTTAATAATTTTCATTAAGGGCCTTCCATGAGCCAACTAGCGCCGCCAATCTTGAAAAAATAATATCTTCCAATTTAATCAATTTTATTAAAAAATCTATTTACAAAATGTTTATTAGGATGAATACTATTTTTCAATATACAATATATGGCATAATTGCAACAAGCTAAGTTGTAGTTCACAAATGTGCCAAAAACGGCCGTTTTTCGTAACTATGCGAACTACAACTTAACGAAATTGAATCACGTTATAAATAATCATTTAAAAAATAGTATTTATCGTAATAAAATTTTTGTAATCAGTTTTAATTTTTTTTTAAAGATTGGCGGCGCTAGTTGGCTCATGGAAGGCCCTTAAAACTTGAATTCATTGATAGGGCCGTTATAGACAGTCTATGTTCTTTTAGGACTAACTACATATTTAATCCGTCATCATAGTTTTGAGAGCAATAGGTAAGTCAGGGATGCTTCAATATATCTGGAAAAACTTGTAGTAAGTAAGTATTACATTATGTTTGCTTGTTAAATTCAAATATTGCCTAATATGTATAGGTAGGTATATATAATACATAAGTTAGGTATACATATTTTAGAAGATACCTAGGTACAGTTCTAAATATTCAACTGGCAAAATACGTCTATTCAGTGGTTGATGACGTTCTACAACCGCGCTATTTGAGCTGATTACTTAATTTAGATTTTGAAATCAAAATTGAAAGTAAGATCAATAGACGAAAAACATGACCTATTGACCTCCTAATAATGTACGATCAATCAATATTGCAATTTACTTTTTTCCTTTCTTTTTGTAACTTAATAGGTAACCTAATGCATCGAAGTTCCGACAGCGAATTACAAATAGGTGCTCATCAGTTTTTTTTCACACAAGCACTGTAATTTGAACGTCCGTTCGAGCTAGCGATCGGCCGACCTTGCAACATTACAAAATCTGTGAGAAACCTACGAAAAACAAAACAACTCTTACTTTTATTTCGGACTGGCCGATTATAGATAATCGCCGTAACTTTGATTGAAAAAAAAAACGAAAAAGAAACAAAAGAGCGCGCGAAAACCGATGACAGCGGATTTGGCGCGAAAGCGTCTGACATTCGACGCCATGTTGCCGACGGCCATCTTGAAGCGACCTTGCTCCACAAACGCACCGGTTTGTTTCGCAATTTACCGGTGGGAAAATTGGTTGTTCTATTGATTTCTGTTATTTTTAACTTTGAGATAATTAAAATACTTATTTAACGGTGCGTTAATGCTTAAATTGCGAGTTTCGATAATAGGTTAAAAAGTTTTTAACAGTAAGAGCTGAACGCTAAGCTTTTTTGTTCGGTTCACGTGTCAAGGTTCCTTAAAGTTGAATAACTTTGCATTGTATTCAAATGGTTCATTCCTTCCCTTCTAAATGTAGTTGGTTTAAGTGTATGATCAATGAATGTATATTATGATTATGACAATAAGTACCTACGTTTACTTTTCATACAATCTCATTTACAGCTGAGAAAATATACAAAACATACAAAAAGTACAAAAAACTTTTCAGTTTTGTTTAAAACTTCCTCTATAGTCTATAGCCTAAATATGAGAGAAACTTATTTATTAAACGGATTCTGTAAACCTTATCCTTTTCTATTAGTCACTGAATTAAACATAGGTTCGTAAATAGTTACGTACAGTAAGTAATACGAGTCTTACGTACTCTGTAAGTTTTATTTGGGTGGTAAAATGAATGTAAACAAGTAGGTAGGTAATATTCAGATTAATATATTCGTGACTATTTAGTAACTGCATACCTACTTGTAAGTACGTCTCTAAGTACTGAATCTAGTTTAGGGTATATTCATATTCATTTATTTTGTAATATTCATACATCGTCATTTATGTCTTATTACATTTTATAAAATAGTTAATTACATATATAAAATTAAATAATTAAATTAAATAGTATATAAAATTATATTGAAAAAGTGTAAGAAAGTATCAAAAATTCACACCACATGAAATATCATTCTAATACTGAACAGTGTTACTTATCAATCTGTTTCTTACAAATATCTAAATACCATTTCAAAGATTATTCATTATTACCATCTTGCAATTCATTTTTGCATAAAATAATTCAGACTTTCCCGCAACCTTGACTCACCACAAAAATCCTTCAAGTCCATTCGATAACGACATTGGCTCAGTCATCTGCAAACCTAATTCAGTCCATACCTCATAGAGCCTTGATTGGCACATTGTTCCTTTCATTGTGCCTAATAAACGCGGTCCAGGCATTGTTCTTTCGGTCATTGTCTGCGAAACACGTTTTTGCATCGAATTCCACTATTTACATACAAACGAGTGTTCCCAGGCGGCTTGTTTAAATTATGTAAACTATTACTGGCCAGTGACACGGCTGATGGGTGTCCTAGAATTTGTATCAGATTTAATGCTAGGAATTTGAGCGGGAGTTGAATTTAAGTGTCTAGATTAGATGTTTGTTAGGTACTCAATCGCGTTCGAAGGGATTGACAGATCTCTCTAAATCAAAATGTTTTATCTCATTCTCCTGATAATACAGCTCATTGGAATATAATATATATATATATATATATATTTCAGTGGAAAATATAAACGAAAATCGCGCGCCCTTCCACCTTACCTTACGCATAGAATAGTCAAAAGTCAAAGTCAAATTTCTTTATTGCAAGTAAGCGTTGCGTACATTTTTGCACGTCAACATATTTTTGAATTTACATTTGCACCACTTTGCAACGAAAATATATATATAGAATACTAAATATACCTTAGGTGTGCTTGGTACAAAGTAGATAATAGAAATAGAAAATAAACCAACTAGCATTATAGATCTGACATTATGCTAACGTCGACTAAGTACATAAAATACTTACCCCCCACTTGCAATATAAGATAACTTTAGAGTTAGCGACCTAACCCGATCAAAATGTATGGAGTTTTCACGGGTTAAGTACTTAACCCACAGTTCTCTCTATATTGCAAGCGGTCCTAAACTATATAAATTCGAATAAATAGACCTTTCTCAGGAGGTTTATTTAAATAACATCCTGTGTTAAAGATCACTATTTAAAAAGCTTATAATTTTAAACTACCTTCAATGCCACGCCCAGGCGGACTTTCGTTCAACAACGCCGCCATATCACGACCGAATCGTAAGCTCTTTGTTTCTGAACTGAACTTAATATTACACAATACATTCTAAAGTTTCATACAGTGTAGTTCAGCTTGTGGATATTGGCACTATCTAAATACATATGGCAACAAAACATTTGACTTGTCTAATAAAATATCACTGCCTTCGAAAAAAAACCGTCCATTTAAATAGAATATTTGGACTAAACTTACATGTCAAAGTAATAATGTTTCAGTGTAGTTGAAACAAACTTAGATTCGGACTCTTTTCAATCGTTATGTTTTCTGTGAGCTTGAAGTTCCTACGTATTTTCTGTGAGCCTCAAGACTGTATAAGGTAGGTAAATAAGGAACTTTTACAACATTTGTCCAGAAATGGGATCTATGATGTTGTTTAGCTCTCTATTCTTTGAAATAGATATTTCATATAAAATCACTTCATAGTTTCATATAAAAGACATCAACGCGGTCGATTTCATATTATTTGATAATTAACATAAATATTTTCAAAATTTTGAATTCACGGGGTGAATTATGATTACTCCATGTGAGTTTTCTAATTACATACACATAAGTATTTAGTAATTTATAATGTTTTAATTCATAGACCAGCAGTGTCAATTCTTGGTAACAGTACTATAAGACTTTATTCGAATTACACAAGAAACGTAATCTTGATTATGTTTCTTATTCCAATACTATACATTTCAATTTGTCGTATCTTTGGAATCATTGCAAGTTAGGAAAAACTTAATTCAAAAAAAGTCTTAGAATTCATAAAAGTCTAAAGTAATAAAATAAAATTACTATTTATTGAAATTGCAACATTGATCTCTTGCAGATGGCAAGAAGTCATATTAGAATGTTTTGCGATTTTATTTCTTTATTATTTGACGAATAGCTTATTTTAAATCAATTTAATTGGTTCTATCAAATTAAACTGTTTCACATCAAGAAAAAAACAATTATTAATTTATCGTCATTTTGGACCTGAAGGGAAAATTCATGGGAAATTTTTATTTTCATTTTTCTAATAATTATGTATGAGTTCGTTATAAAAAATGGATGCAGACCTCGCATTGAACCTGGACATCCATAACAGAAGTCCAGTGTACACACCACACAACCATCGAGCTCTCAAATAAAAATTTATGTAATAAACTAGTGACTAAATGAAATTTTGAAATGAGATCACGAACGAATGAGATATGCCATCCTTTAATTTTGCCTTCAAAATGTGATCGTTAGAGTTGGGAAATAGTGATGGTACTTAGATGCCTTAGATTAATATACTTAAACTAATAGACTTTAATATTGGTTTTTATTGGGATAACTAATATCAGTTTGAGGTTTTAATAGTAGCTCGAGTGTTGCAAGATAGATTAAAATGATGTACTTACTTAATCATAAGTAGGTACTTATATCTTCGAATACAAGGCCGATAGTCATAGATAGTTTTAAGAATGAACTCAGCGTGAGCTCGCACTTACGGCTGTCAAAATTGTATGAAAACTGACAGTTGTAAGGCCGAACTCAAACTTCACTCAAAACTATCGATCTAAGGAACAAAGATAATTTTGAGCGCGATTGTAGTATGTGTGATTGTGGCGAGAAAATTGTTTCTGAATTAGCTGGGCCTAAGGCTGTGTTTCCACGTGCAAGTAAACTCGCGCAAGTCTTGCATTACTTGCAATGTCGTTTACTCATCGTACTAATTCCTGCAATTTGCTGTCGCGACAGCACTTGCTGCCGAGTTTATACTTGCAAGCTGCTGTCGGACAGACTGTCAACAAAATTGACAAATTTGCCGCCCCTATCGACATCTACAATTCGATACATTAGTTCACAATCAAATTAATATTTTTTTTTTGTAAATAAGATTGTAACTTTGAGATTTGTGCACTATCTATCGTCCTAATTTTTCCCGTAATTAGTATGATTGTGAACTAGGGGATTGATGTGTCAGTTACTTCCTAGATTATTTTTCACTTGACCGATTACCCCGCCCCGCCGGAACCAAACGCGACTACGCAAATTGTAGAAAAAAATTGGTCCTGTAGTTTCCGTAGTCATAACGTACATTCTGTAATAAGACATAAAACAAATTGGCCCCAAATGTGCCGCCCTGGCCTACTTAGCCTGCTGGTAAATCCGCCACTGAGTCGGATATTACTCGCAGATTTCTTGTAGGTTCTACCTATAAGAAAACGCGTTCTAACACTATAATAGGCCCCTGTATAGTTTTATCTTCGTTTGACTGTATTTAGAGTATGTGTAGTAACTGTATGACTCAATGCAAAGGCTTAAACTAGTGGTATTGTTTCGATGTTACTTTCTAATTGCCAGCTTAATCAGCTGATTGAATCTATTCATGTGTCTAAAGCAGCAATGTATTGTCAAATAGGGTTATTCATCAGTTCATCTCTTGAATACAAACTTTGCGTAGTAAATGCTATGGAATGGATATATTTTAAGTATCATGATATCTTCTTCACACAATTATTTAGTATATAAGTATAACTTTTATTGATAAACTTGTATGATGAATACATTTTCTTATTTTTAATAAACGTAGTGTGGGACGCCCTCCGACCAGATGGAGGGATGACCTTCGCAAAATGGCTGGCAGGGACTGGATGCAGAGGGCCGAGAGTAGGGTTGACTGGCGCGCTTTGGGAGAGGCCTACGTCCAGCAGTGGACTGATACGGGCTGATGATGATGATGATTCTTAATAAAAATAATTAAATTAATTCCGGAAATATTTATTTATAAATATTTTTAAAAATATTTATTTCATATTCTGATTTGTTAGTTATCTACGAAGTAATGACACGAAATAATTATTTATACGTAAATATGAATTTAAAATTCAGCTAAATTATGAAGTTTTTTTCCGAATTATCACAGTGATCTTTTGTAAGTTATAAAATATATATTCTTTAGTTATATACCAAAGGAAGTGTCGACTGTGCACTCTACATTCTACAACCAAACCTAAATATAACCTAGAAAATCTAGGCCTTATTACCGCCACGTAGTATGTCCATGTGTTACTTGATGTGCTTGTCGACTGTACATGGATATGCCCTTGTCGAAAACAGCCTTCAAATAAAATGTGTCTACGATTGACCAACATCTCTGATGTTACTTCAAAAGTCTTTTGGTTCAAAATTATCGGTAAGCGATAAAAAATATTTAAGTAGGCCATTTGCATAAAGTTACAATGAATAAACGAGCTGTAACCTCTTTACATGGTGGTATGGAACCAGTCATTATGTATTAAGGTACCTACTCAGTTAATCTTTAATTTAGTGTTGCCGAAAAAGCGGTTATCGATCAATCGATAGTTCTTACCCAGAATTACTCGTCAATCGTTATCGATAGGGCAATATTATAGAATCGATTAAATAATCGATAATATTGTATTGCTTCAACTCACATTGATAAGTATATCGATACAATCGATACTATCCCACCCTTGTCGCGATACTATCAATAGTATTTGCGCATATCTAAGTATCGATAGCAAGGCATGCCAATACTATGGATACCTAGTATCACGACACGGATACCCTAATTAATCCTAATATGTAATTTATCATAATTTGACTGTATGTACCGGTCTGCGCTTTGCCAATATATTGTCCAACATACCTACTATCTCATAATTTAATTTTTTTATAATTAGATTGTCGTGAAGTGTACATTTCTCCTAAGATCTAGATAAAACGAGTTATGACTTATCGACTCTCTAGCAACACTACTGCCATTACCTACTCTAGTGGTAACAAGAAAAGGCTATAACAATATTGTATTTCCATTATTAAAAGAACAAACCATTACAATGTCCTTCGCTGAGTAAACACAGGGAACTACGACAAATATGCAACAGCCTTGCGAGAGGCGTTGTACCATAGAGGCAAATAACTCATTCTACAGGGCTGCCACATATTCGGGTAAGATTTTGCACGACAGCGTCCAAGCCAAGTGGCTTTGACTTTCGGTAACGCTAGCAGAATATAAAGAAAAATGCATGGGACTAACATTTTGATGTTAGACATCTCTTCTCAGTCGTTACACTCTTGGCAGAGTGGTCGTGGTCGTCATTTCAGTCGCAGTGACCCGCCTCACAACACGTCGCCACTCGTCTCTGACGGCTGCCCTCCTGGTGCAGACGTGTAAGGGATCGGCCACAGCTGCCCTGATGTGATCCGTCCATCGCGTCGGCGACCTGCCGCGCGCTGGGTACCGTCAACCTTGCCCTGAACCACCAGTCGCTCAATTGATCCAACTCCACGCCGAGACACGTGCCCAAAGAACGTCAGAATGCGAGCCTGAACTGCAGAGGATAGACGCTTCTTGATGCCCAATTCTTGTAGGATGGATGCATTTGTACGAAATTCAGTCCATGATATTCCAAGCATTCTTCAGCACCACATTTCGAGGGCGTCTATCCTCTTTCTCTCGCTTTCTCGCAGGGTCCACGTCTCCGCGGCGTAAATGAATATGATGATATACCTATTTACCCTTAAACTGTATAGTAGACGTTTTCACATCTTTCTCAATTATAAAAAGGGGTATCTTTGACTTATAAATTACTTGTTATAATATACTTAGAATAATTTACGAAATGAACATTAACAGATTTTTTAAATTGTTATAAGTAGGTTTTACTAATTTTAATTGTATTCGATATACAGGGTGTCCTTGAATTCATTCGACAAATTGAAACTGGAGGTTGTACTCATGATAAATATTAAATTGGTAAGGCTTTTAGTACATCAAAACTGCAAAAAAAAATTAACTAAGTACGTCACAAGTCAAACAATGTCCTTAGAAATGACGATTAGGTCAAATTCCAGTGAAAAAAATCGTTGCAAAAAATTACAAATACCTTAAAATGTTAAAAACGACAGTTGAATTTATTGTAAATATTTTTATTATTATTCCCAAATTATTTAATTTACTTAAACACTGTGCAGAATTAATGTATGTCACAAGCCTAACCATCCATTTAATTTTGTCGAATGAATTCTAGGCCACTCTGTAGAGCTGTGAAAAATCTAATTCGAATTCTTAAACGGCGGACTAACTTTAAATCACGTTTATGGCTAACATTAACCCTTGTGTATAAATAGCTAAACTATGCTAACGACTTGCTATTACTCCTGCGGCCTGCCCGAGAGAGTAATTTTTAGTTGACAACCCTATGTAGAGACTAACTATGTTTGAATGTGTTAAAGCGTTAATTCGATAAATACTTGATTCAACAGACCTATTTTTAAACGACTACCGTAAAAGGAGATTCTCAATTCGTCGTATAGTTGACTTTTCTATTTATCTACATGAATTTAGGTACTAGAATAATATATTTTGATCATTTGATAGGGTTGGCAAAAGTTGCTAGATTAAACTATTTTACTTTTGTTTGTAGCACCTTGTATAGGCTAAGTAATGTGTAGGAATGTGAATCGAACAGTTTATCTTGTAGGGATACTTTAGTGCCTAGATTCTAGATACTAGTTACCTAACTTTAGGCTTCCTGTTTAGACCTGAATTATGTTTTGTTCTCGTTCTTGATACAGATTTTATAGGTTCACTAAGTGTGTAGGGTAAACGATACTATTATTGTCTTCCGATAGCGATTAGTTGATAATGGCGGCTAAAATAAAAATAACTATCAAAAACTATTCTAAAATAATTTACATTTGACAGCGATTTTATTTATGCTTTTTAGTTTTAATTAAATTCGATGTGTTAAAAAGAGCTGCTATCACTGTCGTAATTATAGGTAAGTACTATTCGTAAGTAAAATAAAATAATTACAGTATTCTAGTTAGGCTTTTTCATGTTGACAAATAAATAGATTTATTGATTGATTACAGATCAAGTGTAACACTTTGGACTTTGGACCGTTCTTATTATCTGCGTCGTAAGACTTGAAATCGTACTGCAAGTGTTACCATTGATCTGCTGTTGTCCGTACTAATGGATGGAATTCAAATATTTACAAAAATGTAAATCAAATTTTATATAGGTACCAAATAATTTAATTTATTTACCGTACTTTAAGTACCGAATACTTGACGAAATATGGATTTCTGCATATCTTTAAATAAAATAGCGAACATACGGTATTATTTTAATGTTAGCCAGTTTAAGTGGACAATAATAGTACGTGTTACCGTTACCCTAAGTTACCAGAGTACCTGCAATGTCTAGGAATGGAAATGAGAAAGTAAGAGTTGTATAACCAAATTTTATTCTAGATACCACTTGTAAACTTGCATTTTAATATCTGTATAACAATTGTTACACTTTTTAATTTGTATTACGGTAATTTCTGTAATTTTATTAGTTTTACATATTATAATTTTGTTTGTTGGAAGTTATGCGAAATTTACCAATACAACAACTACCAATTACACATACCGATTTGTTTTTAAACTTTTTTGTAGGAAAGGACAATCCCGTTTTTAGGACTGCACTACGGAATGTCGATGTTCAAAATACCGATGAACGGTATACCGAAAGTACGTGAGTTGGAATTACTTGAGTTCGAAAGTATGTAATACCGAATGTCTGAATATCGAATGTTCGCTATTACGATGTACGGAATATCGAAAGTATGCTATATCGAATTACTCAATAGGATATTCAATCGTTCTATTTTACTACAAAAACAATTAAAGGGGTAACATCACATACCTTTTTGTGTGGAGTGGGCTCCCAGTTAGTGCTAGAACAGTACTTTATAATTAACAATTTAACATTAATAACCAAAGGCATTGTCACTTCTACCGCTTCTGCCGCTTCATGAGACGGCGGTATAGACGCATTGATACTTACAGAAATATTTTTTTATTTTATACATTTAGGTACATACATAATTATTATATTCTATATTAGTTGTTTTTTTTTCGTTTTTTTTAATAGTACTTTATCACGCACACCAATACCATCACAAAAGACTGTTACTTATATTGTGTAAGGACAGGCTGAAAATCAGCGCTGCGTGGGGCACTGCGTGTCCTACTAGCACTATGCTGAGCCTGCTGCCTATTGCATGGAATAGTTTAATTTTTTATTCATTATTATGTAATACTTTTTATATGCAATAAAAAATATTTGATTTGATATTCCGTACATCGCGATAGCGAACATTCGATATTCAGACATTCGGTACTTTCGAACTCACGTAATTCGAACTCATGTACGAGTACTTTCGGTATACCGTTCATCGGTATTTTGAACATCGACATTCCGTAGTGTAGTAAATTTTTAGACTTGACAGATTTAGGTTAGTATTTAAAATACTCACGCCGGAATTACTACCATTATATCCTTTGTTTTGTATATCTTTGCCTTTTTTCTCATGCCAACTTAACATCTCAATCTTTGGACAATAAGATTGCAATTCGTACAGCTTACAAGTTACTCAATACTTTATTTGGGAGCTCAATTTTGCGAACATGTAAAGATAGCATTGTTGTTTACTGCAACAAAGAGGAGGAAGTATAACTGCGGTATTTTAATTAAATGTCAATACTTAATTAGGTATTTAAATAATACAAGATTATACATGAATGACAAGGCTATATTTTAGCTATCGCCGATTAAGAGAATTCGTCAATTTGTCTCTTTCATACAAACGTTTTATAATGTTTATAAATTTCATCATCATCATCAGCCCGAATCAGTCCACTGCTGGACGTAGGCCTCTCCCAAAGCTTTCAACCCTATTTTCGACCTTCTGCAACCAGTATCTGCCAGTCAACTTGCGAAAGTTATCCCTCCATCTTGTCAGGGGCGTCCCACACTACGTTTACCCAAACTACGTTTTCCCGTTTTTTTTATCTATCTGAAATAATGATTTTTCGAATCATGATTCAATGATTTTTAAACATTTAGAAATTATTAAAAAAACTGCTTGATGCATTTCATTGATTAAATTTTTATTGCTTATGTCATTTCACTCCTATAATTAAGACGAATCTAACGACACCTCATATGTTAACATACGAGTAGGTACATAAAGCCATTTAGGCTGCAGCGCGTGCCAAAGAATTAGATATGTACGGACATCAGCCTAGATCAATGGTAACACTTACAGTACGATTTGAAATCTTATGACGCAGAAAATATGAACTGTCCAAAGTCGAAAGTGTTACACTTGATCTGCTGTTAGCTGTACATACTCACATATATACATACACTCGAAAAACATAACCCTCCTTCTTGCGCAGCCGGGTAAAAAATAAAACACTCATCACGTACTTGTTACATAATAAGAAAGATAACTAGACCACTCGAGCGAGGCCGCTACTAATCTACACACAGCGTACTACTTCCAAACAATACGGCATCCCACGTAAAGTTGTAGAGTTGTTTGTTTGTACTTCCGGAGTGGTGGAATGTTGATGATAATGAGAGGACAGTGCTGACCTTTCATTTGGATTTATAATTGCCGCTTTATAGTGTATAAATAGGCATATTTGTTATACAATTTATAATGGAAGGGTCTAGGTAACCTATTCGGTTCTTGGTAGGTGATAATTTGGGTGCCTTATTTTCTTGTTTTCACATAAACACAAAGTCCTGTCTGTTTCTTGTAATGGTAGGCCAGAGACGATGGACTTCCATCTACAGCGATCCTTGCGCACAACTCTAACATCCTCCACATTCGTCAATATCTTCATGCACGCTCGTCGGTTTGTAGTAGACCGCACTTGTTCCTTTTTTTAATTTAATAATAAGAATATTTTTTTGCAGTCAGGTTTTTTGTTTTATATAATTTCTGTATTTCAATCCCACCACACCGTTCTCCGATCACTTCATTCTTTAACCAGGGGGGTGCGCTGCGGCGATTTTTACTAACTGTCAATGTCACATTTTGTCGAAAATTAGTACAAAAAATTGGTATTGCCTGTGACAGCACACTGGCTGCGACTACACAGCCCGTATAGATTTTACGCAACTTACGTGTCGCAGGTGTGGACCAACATTGTTCATATTTTTGCTTGTCATAGTGGAACTACCTGGGGGGAGCGCTGCGTCGATTTTTACTAACCGTCAATGTCACATTTTTGTCGAAAATTAGTACAAAAATTCCGTTCGCGCTGTTTTTGACAGGACAAAAAAGGCCAGCCGGCGAGCCCCTGTCAGTTTAACTTCACACATACTACGCAGTGAGCGCATCTGAACAGCATTGATTAATTAATTATCAACATACAAACCTGGAAACAAACCGAGAAAGGTCTGTACTGAGTAGTACTGACCGCCACCAAGGTTTCCGTGTTTAAAAGCCGCTGACATTCAGACCAATAACAACCAATACGGATGTACAGTAAACTGGATCGAGTACCGTTGTCTTAAAAATAACTTCAAAATTAAGTTAAGATGGTGAAAGGTAATTTTGTGTTATAATATGTCAGTCTGGACTTTGGGCCCGTTGTGGATAATTTTGAAAGAGATTTTATCTTCAATAAATTCACATTCTAAAAAATGTATTCATTCATATAAGTACGGTGGAACACAGAGAAAGGTATACAGTCGACAGCAGATTAATGGTAACACGACGCAAATAATAAGAACTGTCAAAAGTAAAAAGTGTTACCATTGATCTGCTGTCGACTGTACAGGAGAGTTTTTAAGGTTGAGATTTTCTCAAAAACTACTTGACCTATTGCAAAAAATCTTTCACTGTTTGGTAGATAAAAGTGAAAACTATATAAATGTAAAAGAATTATTAAATTCGGTCCAGTAGTTTTTGAGAAAATCTCAACCTTATTGAGGCTCCCTGTATACTTATCTCTGTCTTCGACTGTACTTGTTTTTCAATATTTAAAGTATTTTTGAGAAGCGGGTATCGATTTAAGGTTAATTCTCACTTATCGAACGAATCGAAGTTAAGGTGGCTTCGCACACGTAACGGACGATTCGACAAGGGAAGATGTACAAGGTTGTATTTTTATATAATAGAATTCCAATATTGTTTTTTTTCTACTCGTCGGCTCGTATTTGTATGTCTTAAAGAACCTGTACTAAATTACACTTCTCTTCTTTACAGATCCACGACCACATGACAGCAGACGAACTCCGGAGTCTATTCCACGTCGAGCACCACTCCCACGTCCCAGAATACCACTTAGTCCATCTCACCCACCACTTATCACGGCGGCACATACCAACCTCCCATAACACGAACTCCCATTCTCCCAACCCGGGGAAAATACCCCACGAGAAGAACTACAAGCCTTGGAAAACACAAACAAGTCCACCTTCGCTTCTAAACGATGAAATGTTCATAAAAGCGAAGGAGAATATAAAGGATGTAGACATAATAGGAGATCTAAACAATACAGTAAGCGTGCACTTTGGTGCACCGTCAAGTGAAAGTGCTAGTGATAGTGTTAGTGATGAATCTGGTGATATAGAGCACCCTGTGTTAGGTGATGTGCATAATATTGAGTTGGAGGCGTTTGGGAAGCCGTTGAAGTTGACGCTGAAGAAACAGGAGGGTTTATTGAAGAAAGATGGGCTGAAGATGTGGCGGGCGCTGAAGAATGAGTCGCAGCCGCATGGCGTGGATTATGAAGAGTTGGAATCGGTAAGTTTTAACATCTTCTTATACAATAATAAACTAAGCAGACTCAAATCTTCGGTTTGTAACATGTGGTTAGAATATTGGACTTCCGTTATGGATGCTGTTTCGAGATGAGCTTGTCTCGGTTATTCGATGATGATTTATCGAAGACTCTCAAAACGTCAAAGAAAAATATTATACAGAATCCTGAGACATGTGTGTGATAGGATAGGTAGAATTAAAATCTTCTTAAATAAAAATTAGTTATCAACGAGTAGCAACGACTATCTGTCGATGGTCTGATGATCTTAACGGATCCTAATTCGTATTAGAATCGAAAAGTAAATGATTAAATTACGGAGAGGATAACTAAAGGCTGAAACACATTAAGAAAGATGCCACTTCCGCTGCCGTTCTGCTACTTTTTCTAAATGTGCTTTAGCCTTAAGATCGCGAAAGCTTGCCTATACGAGTACGTTCTCCTAAAATAATTTCTTCTGTCACATGTAGGTATTTCGTATTAATCTGCAATTACCTGATGCCCTTGCAAAAATAGACCTAATTTCCATTATTGAAAGCAGAAAAGTACAAAACAATCCTACCACCTTTGTGTCACATAAACTGTCGCACGCCAACCAGATAGCATCTTACGTAAATATTGTACTTGTAACCTGGATTCCCATATGATAAACATCAGCTCTTACCATATATCAAATTAGCAGGTGAAAAGCGAAAACCGATCAGTTGTGACAACGTTCGGAAACCCTAACAATAAGTAGAAGCGATCGAACGTTATACAACTAAGTAACAAACAGGAGTAGACTAAGGTGAACCGAAAGGGCGATTGATAGCGATAAACTACAAAGCTGTAATGTAATCGAAATGGGTGTGAGGGGGCGCTAATTGAAGAAATGAAATTTATTCACCGATTTTTCGATATAATTTTAAAAAACAAATCAAAGTATACTTAGTTAGAAAATGGAAAAGCTTTCCAATTACCGATACTGAATCTCTCTTAATATAAGTATCCTTTTACGTTATAGTCGTATCCTGATGTCTACCGATGAGGGACGCTTAAAGATTGACATTATCATCTCTATTGAATAATTTTAAATTATCACTAAACTATTTTCATTAAAAATAAACATGTCTTTTTGTGGGTAGTGAACTGGGCCATCTGCCTATTAGTTTGCTTGTAGGTAAATGGAATAAGTGTAACAGAAAACATATAAGTAAGGACTTTTAATCTGTTCTATCTATTCAGCTCATGAGTGTGACTTGTTTGCTGACAGTTGGTTGAGTGTAGTGAGAGAGTGTGCTAGGTATTGTGAGATGAACTATAAATTGCATTCGTCTATTGTAAAATTAATATTCTAAGCACTTATGTACTTACGTTATTTTATATATAATGTAAGTAAGTATGACTGTCCTACGCCTTGGGGCAACCCGATATATTTTGACAAAATTTAAAAAAAAAAATCTTATAAAAAAGAGGCGCTAATTAACTAATTTATGCAGGGCGACAATTCGCAAATCTGTCTCTGTTCCCTCAACGATCGTCAATTGTTCTCTCGACTGGTCGCAAAAAATCTTTGCACCTGTTTTAATGTGGGTGAAAGCGCTGTTTCCCACGACGACTTATCTAACCATGAAGTCAGATGATGCATTCAGTAGCGTTCTGCGAGATGCGATAGAACGTTCTGCTAAGAGTTTAAGATTTAAGATGTTAATTGCTGGGAATAAGGTCAGATTTTTGTCTGACTAAAGGTTTGGTTCAGGCTGAGGATAGAGCACGACGATATTCTAGACAGTTTTGAGCATGAGTTGAGTTCTGTCTTACAGCTGTCAGATTTCATACAATTTTGACAACCGTAAGACCGTACTCACGCTAAGTTCTTTCTCAAAACTGTCTATGAATATCCGCCTAAGAGTGAATATGTCTATGCAATTTTACAGTTGTAAAACCTAAATCAAATTAAGCTCGCGCTTAAAATTGTCCTTGAATATCGGCCTTAGCATTTGAACACCATTTTTTTTAAACAATTGTAAAGTGAATACCTATACTTCGACATTAATCATACTTATATTCCACGACATAATTATCATCATGCATTTTACTAATAAAACAAATCCACCCAAACGGCCTTGAGAACTCAGATAATATGTCCTAAGTACTAAATAGGATGTTAGGTATTTGTTACCTAGACTGAGGTATTTGAAGTAAAACTATTTGACTATTCGTAGGTCTAGGTACCGAAACAGGTATTTATGTAAATATTATTAAATTTAGTGTAAACTAGCTTTTATACGCGACTTTGTCTGGATGGATAGGAAATAGTATCAAGGTCGAATGAGGGGTTTTCAAAGTGACAGTTGTTAGAAAAAAACAAGCTTTTTAAGTTGATATAATAGATGGTGTTGCACCGAAGTGCGATATCATCGTAAAAAACACAGCACCATAAAAAATAATTTTAATGTTTATAGGTTTGTTTGTGTAATTTAAACAATACAGTACACATTAATACTAGATATGAAATACGAAAAACCCAAGTTACAAGCAATAACAACGCATTTAATGTTGACATCAGACCAGTCAGTGCCATCTACCGGGGCTATCGGTACGTTCTTTCTTTTTTAAATGTAACCTTGAAAACCCCTCGTTAGCAAAGCATCCTAAAGTCATTTATCAATATATAAAAAATGTCTCTTAGTTCGGTGTGCCTTTTGGCATAGGCCTCCTCCAACTGTTTCCATTAGACTCTATCTGCTGCCACCCTTGCCCAGTATGGCCCTGATTATGAGGATAATGTGTTCCTATGACTCCCAGGTGGAGCTAAGGGTCGCAGATGTACTCTTCCACTTTTCCCTGTCATGCGCCGCCTCCGTCACCTCCCAAGTAAGTCCAAATCTCATCAGCTCGGCTGTGTGGCCCTAGATCTGTCAAATTTTGTCTCCCCTCTTATCGAAGCAATCCTAAGTTTATATTAAATCTCACGGCAGTCATCCCTTGTACAAACTGTATTATATTTGGATTTAAGGCTTCGTATGCGCCGATTTAGAGTTTTTCTATGAAGGCTACGGCACTACCTACTAAATTAAACGTCCGAAAAAAATATATAGCAATCTTGGGGTGTCTCTTTAGGGACTGTTGAATACCGATACACGATTGGATAAAGTTCGCTCGATAGAAAAAAATCGAAAACATAGCCCTTCTATGTCTTTGAAAATGAAAATTATGTCTAAACCGAAATAGTTATTCATACAAAATTATATCAAAATGTAGGGTATTGTAAATACGAGAGCTTGTTTTAAAATATTCTGATTTTTATTAGCGTATTTTTAATTCCCAGCCAAAAATCATCCAAAATTCATAAAAATACAAATATGGAGTCACTGTGCCGTGCTTTTCACTCCGCCGCTTGAGGTTGACAGCTAGCAGCGCTTTAAATAATCCTCGACTTAACTGTATGTTAACTGTACTATGCGCTAAATTGTATGCATTTTCAACTACTGGTATCTCTAATTGATAACCGAAGTACTAGTTCACTTCACACTTTACATAATGTACTTGCGTATGTTAATCTATGCATAGCTCAACCAAAAACGGCAACAATGATTTATTGTATACTTAAGGAGGTATAAATATTCACTGCATAGATAAGTAAGTAAGCTGCAGTTTAAGGTTAACGCTCAAATATTATTTGCTGAACACTAGCGTTAACTATTTACATATTTCTCTTGGCCTGTGGTTAACTTTGCAATAAAGCCGGATTTGCACAAAATTCATTACTAAGGGCCACTTGTCTATCTATATTAATTATTTCGTCAAGGGGTGTACGGTAGACTCGATCGAAACCTTACCTGAACAATAAATCATAAAAAAATAATTTGACCGACCGTAAAAATTATTTAGATCGATTCGAATAAGGAGAGACTATTTTGTACTTAATTGTAAAGAATTTTAAAAATCAGAGATTTTTTTAAACTCTCCTGTACCTACCTATAGGTACTTTTATGTGTTAGACTCCTGAGGGATGACCCACTGTTGGGCAAACGAATAATTATCGTGTATCGTAGACGTTACGTCATTCAATAAATGTTTGAAATTTGGTTATTAAATATTACCTATGCGAGAATGAATTTGGTATGGAAGTAAACATGAATCACTCTATCGATCAACCAACGAATCCAGCTACAGCCATCGAACGCACCGTCGTCGTCGGCGGCGGGACAAGTTATGCCGGAGCGCGCACAGAGGGCGACGCGGGCGTGGCGCGCTCACATTGAAAAAGACCGTCGAAATCGGTCGAAACTGTCGGTCTAATTGCCGACTTTAACAATATAAGTGAGTGATATCCGTTTATACATAATAATTTGTAGTAATGGCTCACTATAGTTTTAATTCTAAAAAGATGAATCATACCCTATGCGTGTCGTAAGAACTAGAACTAAAAGTCATGCCTTAGAAACCTCATTGGACTGACAGATTCACACGCAATGCAAGCTAACATCATCTCACGCATATTATACATGCATGGCCCAAATATACACGTAAGATATGCACTGTTTGTAGGATGAATCGTATCGATAACTATAAATAATTTGTCGGGGAAAAAAACATTTCATACAAATATTGGTAGCGATTCTGTCGAATTACAATGGTAGTAATTCTGTTTTTAGGGTTAAGAGGAAAAAGGAACCCTTATAGCAGCATTTCTCAACCTATTTCAGCCACGGACCCCTAGGAAATCAAACACAGTTTTCACGGACCCCCTTAATAAAATAAACAGCACTAAAATCGGATTAGGTATTTATTTTAGTTATTACAGATACAAAATAGGTACTTATAACTGTTTATTATGAAAAAAAAATAATGTGAAGGTTGGTGTTGTCTCGCTCACCGCACGTTGGCGCACACGTTCGCCGTGCTAAGTAAGCTTAGCGATTACGAGACTTATTAGCATTTATGTATGGTTCAGAGATGACACCGCGGACCCTCATACATATGGGGTCCGCGAGTATATGTATGGTATATGTATGGACAGGTTGGGAAACACTGCCTTATAGGAACACTTTGTTGTCCGTCTTTTTACTAAAATATACTTCAATAGAATTCAAGGCCTTGACAAAATTAAATGAATGGTTAGGCTTGTGACATTCTGCACAGCGTATAGGTAGTATAAACAAATTAAGGAAAAATAAAAATATATTTACACTAAATACAACTATCAAAAAAAATATTAATTTGATGTGCATTGAAGTTTTTTTACATCTTAAGATATTTTTGCAAAAATTTCTTTCACTGGAATTTGACCTAATTGTAATTTCTAAGGTCATTGTGTGTGTATGACTTATGTGTGACTTGTGACGTATTTGGTAATTTTTTTTTTGGCAGTTTTGATTTACTAGAAAACCTTACCAATTTAATATTTTATCATGAGTGCAACCTCCAGTTTAAATTTGTCGAATGAATTCAAGGACACCCTGTATTACTAATGTATGAAATGTATATATTTATTAATGTCTTGACTCATAAATTTTGAAATGTCAACATTAGTATCTATTCTCGTGTGCAAGAAAATCAAATAAGGATTCTTATCTAGTTTACAGACTAATTTATAGACAGATGAATCTAATTTATCAGCAGTAAATACTTAATTATCTTAAAAGTTTCATAATTTGACCTTGACCTACTAAAAGTGAAACTCAAATTACGCAATCTCTTTAGACTGGGGACTTTTCTTTAAAGCCGAAGTCACTCAATCAGTCGATCAATTAATGATTCACCGTTTGACCAATTTGACTCACAAGGTAGGAGCTAGGTATTCGGCTCGCTGTATTTTATACATTACATTTGGTGTCATACCTGTAACAGGAGGGCGCCCGTGTCTGCCCGCACATGAGCGCAAAATTGCTTCTCGACACGTGTAACCTAGAGATATCGACATGGATTTAATATGCAACCCCGGCCCCTGCTTCGTCTATTGCGCTCATCGTTTGACAGAATTTTTCGCCTACTTTGTACCGATTTCATGTCTATGGGGTAAGTGGTCTGTGGTGTCATTATTTGTGTATGTCCTTGAATTTATTCGACATAATGAAATTGGGAGTTGTACTCCTGATAAATATTAAATTGGTAAGGTTTTATTAAATCAAAACTAAGTATGCCACAAGTCACGCCGTGACCTTAGAAATGATAATAATTACCATGAGCTCAAATTCCAGTGAAAGAAATCATTGCCAAAAATTAAAACTACCTTAAAGTATAATATACAAAATATACCTTAAAGTATAATAGTAAAGTAAACGATGCACATCAAATTAATATTTTTTACAGTTGAATTTATCGTAAATATTTATTTATTTCCCCAACTGTTTAATTTTATAATTCATAATTCATTTATTCATTGTTTTATGTGGTAACATGGTTGTTAGATAGTACAGGAAGTGCTCACATAAACCCTGTAAGGGCACCGCAACGATTTGCACGACTAATGTCCAAAATACCAAAATGTCATGTTATAAAAATGACCATTTAGAATAATGTCCAATTATAAAAATGACCAATTATATATTAGATACTTAAACAATTAAACGATTAAAATTAAATTTTGTCAGTCAGTCATATTCAATAATACAAATAAATATAGGTAATAATAAGGAAGTAATTTACTTGAACGCTGTGCATAAGACTAAGTAATGTATGTTACAGCCTACCTAACCATCCACTTAATTTTGTCGAATGAATTCAATGTATATTCTGCGTAGACATATCTTACAATTCTCTCAATATTTAAAATATTTGCACACCACCTTGTGGTAGAGTATAGTGGAACTGTAAACTATTTAAGAACCATATAACCTATATTCTTGCGAATAAATGAATTTTACTTTACTTACTTTACTTTACTTAAATCTTTTTTAAATTGAAATTGTATGAACAAGACCATTAAATTTTTAGCGCTATTTTCGTCGTAATATTTAGGCAAAATTAATGTTATGTATGCAGCCTAAACAAGTTTGGTCTTTTTAAGAATAAAAGTTAATTTATAACCAATAAAGAACCTTTTATGTTCGTAATACAAATACTTGTTTGTTATTCAAATATTTTACAAATTACTGTAATAAAAATACTTTGTTATGATGTCTTTGTCGGCATATTGTATTTTGGTAAAATCAAGAAGGAAAGAACGGCCGTCATATTTTTTATATTTTTTAATAGCGTAGAATGACACTTAACTTGGTTATTCGTATTTGCCATGTGTGGTTGGTATGTGTGATAAAATATTCGTCTTATTTGCCTATTCGACACACAATATGTTGACAAACATATCATATTTGATGCTCCCAAGTCCCACTTCACTTGGCTATTCGTATTTGCATATTTGTCATAATTGCCATGTGTGCTTGGTATGTTTGACAAAATATTCGTCTTATTTGTATGTACGTCAAGTATTTGACAAATACGACGAACATCCAATAGCGAATACGAATAGCCAAGTGAAGTGGATGCATAAGATTTTTAAAAATCGTTTACCAAATTGATATGCAAAAGTTACTCCAGTATAACTCATAACTCATTTATTCAGATCTTAGGAACACTTGGTACACTTGATCACGTCAATCAACAATATATCAGAGAAATTTTCAACAATACAAAAAACTAAACCTATGTTGGACAATCTGTTGGCAAAGAGCAGACCGGTTACATTACAATAGATATTGTATTCACACTACCCGTTTCACTACAGAATTGCAGCTATTTATTATAATTATTAATTGTATTAAATCTATATTAAAGTTATAATTGTGTGTATATGTAAGCATTATGTATTATGTCAATAAAATATAAATGAAATTAGAAGCTGCTGTAAAGGGGCATTGTCATACAATTATTGTAAAATTAAAATTATCATAACTATTATTTTATAGCTGCTGTAAAGTGGCATTGTCATACATTATAATAAATTGACTCTGAATATATCTACAATGTCAGGATAAAAACTGCATTACCGTCAGAAGGTATAGGTAAATAAATAAATCAAGCAACAAAAAAACTAATGCATTATCCAATGATAAACTACCTCACAACCTCATGCAATCAAGCTGATTTTAAATTGAGCTAAAAATCCCGTACAATTTGAATTCCAAACTGAATAACTTCTGAATGTGTTTATTAGCTGACTTTAAAGTTAATAAACAACATACAAGTTGCATTTAATAATATGCTAAAGGAGAAAAATAATAACAGGCAATCTAATAAATGCGGTGTGTCATTAGATCCTATTGATCATCATTATGACGTCACTCACGTGCGCCGGCGACAGTTTTACGCATGACTGGACAACTAATTGCTGTAGCGTATTTATTGCTATTGGTTGTGTACTAAGATGCATATCCATAACCGTAATTTAAAGCTTTTACACCGTTTAATTATGCCTTCTGTCCCTTTCTACCGTAGATAACGTTTTTAACGATGTTTGAAAGGCTCAATAACTAGGTTTACGACATTATTATTTTTCATAGGATTGCAATTTGTACCTCAACTATACAAGCTCAATAGTTATCACATCAGATATCACATTTGGTTATTAAAGTTATTATTTTCAAAAGAGATTTTTTTTGTCTTAGCTTATCTCATCCCATCCCACTAACTAATACACGCGGCAGTTTGGATGGATCGATGGATGTTTGTTGCTCTTTCATGCAAAACTAATGAATGGATTTTAATGAAACTTTACAATAATATAGCTCATAAATCAGAATAACACATAGGCTATAATTTATAAAGATCCTGCGCAGACGAAGTCGCGGGCAGAAGTTAGTTTTAAAAATAAAATAACTTATTTCGATGGTAAGTACAGACTTGAATATTGAGATAAGTTACCACTTGCAACTTACCCACACACATCCTGTATGATACTAGGTATAACTAATCACAACAGCTCTTGCAAATAAGCAAATTGTACAGTCGAAGACCATAAGTATACAGGGGGCCTCGATAAGGTTGAGATTTTCTCAAAAACTACTGGACTGAATTTAATAATTCTTTTACAGTTACATATTTTAACTTTTATCTATCAAACAGTGAAAAAAACTTTACAATAAGTCTAGTAGTTTTTGAGAAAATCTCAACTTAAAAAACTCTCCTGCGGGGCTAGCACGAGTCGCATTAGCGATCCACTCAACGCCGCGGAGCTGTCAAACTAATGTCAAACGCCTTGTAATAATGTCACTTTGACAGCACCGCGGCGTTGCGTCGATCGCAAACGCTGACTCGTGCTACGAGGGCTGTACACCTTTCTCTGTGTTCCACCGTACTTACCTTCTCACCTAAGTAACGCTCGATTCGAAGCCCTAATCTACCAATTTGATTACTTTATTAATAAGTAGGTAATCAATGACATCCAACATTATTAATTCATAACTTCTTTATGAATATGAATGTGTTTATTAAATTGTTAATGTCAATTGATTTGAGAGCGCCTACAAATGTGTTACTTATTGACAAAGTAACGTGTCACTGGCTGGACGCAACATATAGATGAATAAGTACTAATACATACATAAGTTCTGCATGGTTCTCTTGAAAATGGCGGGAAACGACGGTTGCGAAATTATTTGATAATTTTCCTTTTAATGTCTACAGGGACTATTTTGTGTTTAATATCACGTTAAATTGGTCAGAAAATGTTCGGGAATGACAGTACGGTGAAGTTATTGGATTATTTATGCAAGATCTGAAGTTTCAAGCTTTTATGAAGAGTTCCCGCTACAAGCTCGGGAGTGAACGTGACTGTCGAGCTACTTCGCCCAGAGTGATGACGCTACGGCGACTCCTCTGGATGAAGACATGAAGACGCGGCTACCCAGGGTGAAGACGCTACTGCGACTCCCCTGGAAGAAGATAGAAGACTATTGAATATATTGAATTTTCTGTAGCATGACATTGGCAAATGACGAACAGTCGAGTCCATTAATAAAATAATAACTAAGTTCTGCATGTTAGGCTTTTAGAATTATCTTTATCTGAGTGTTAAGAGTCTTGTTCATGTTTACGCGGAATTTTGTAGGATGACTTAACTATATCAAAGAGATTTTATGGCACTTCACTTGGATATTCGTAATTTCGTATTCGCTATTGGATGTTTCTCGTATTTGTCAAATACTTGCGTACATATAAATAAGACGAATATTTTGTCAAGAATACCAACCACACATCGAAATTATGACAAATACGCAAATGCGAATAGCCAAGTGAAGTAATGCTCCCAGCATTATAGTATCTGCGAATAACAAACATTTATTGAGAGGTTCTCTTGAAAATGGCGGGAAACGACGGTTGGAAAATTATTTGATAATTTTTGTTATAATGTCTACAGTATTTATTTTGTGTTTAATATCACGTTAAGTTAATCAGAAAATGTTTGCGAATGACAATATGGTGAATTTATTGGATAATTTGAGCAAGATGTGAAGTTTCAAGCTTTTATCAAGAGTTATCGCTACAAGCTCGGGAGTGAACGTGACTGGTGATGGCGATACGGCGTCTCCTCTGGATGAAAACACGAAAACGCGGCTACCCAGGGTGAAGACGCTACTGCGACTCCTCTGAAGGAAGATAGAAGACTATTATATATTGAATTTTCTGTAACATTTATTAATTAATTTATTTATTTATTCAATTATAACTGACTGGTTCAATTATAACATGCATGACATTGGCAAATGACGAACTATCGACTCCATTAATGAAATAAATAACATTTATTGAAGAGTGAACGTTAAGCGTAGAAAATATGGTCACATCCAACAAGTTATATGTAATAAAAAACTGGTCCAGAGAAAACACTACACGAACATGATCTGGGAAAACCTGCACCACACTTTTTTCCACAAATCCACCTACGTCATTTGATATACCAACTATAGCGTTTTAGCCTGCGGATCCACTTGCAACGAGAATTTATTATTAGATTATATTATTTGAATGATGGTTTTTCAAGAGCTCGACAAAAATTTCCAAAAAAAATTGGGTACTTTCTGTCACGGGAAAATATCGGCAACTCGAAAACACTTCCTATGATCGTATCCTATATGACATTCCAGCTGGATACATCCTAGGAGACATCCTTTCAATATCCACATTGTGTTCCACCTTTCGTCGAACCTTTCGTTTGCATACTATATACAAAGACACACTTATTTACCATATCGATTTTACACAAACACTTTCACACAAACTCTCACCCACCTTACACACCCACCCTAATATAGGTCAAAGGGAAGATAGCACTAGGTTGTCTTAGTTCAAGCCCGTATTTCATACCGTATATCGTGGTATAGTATTCTGGCAGGGCATCTCTTGTGCATGTCGAAAAACAGCGCTGCAAACCTCGGTGTCAGCTTAGCTGAAACATGCATCTTTTGCCACACCACTTATCATAACTATATTACATTATTAGACTTTATTCCTTAATTGATTTTTTGTAAGCTTGTAATTGATGTATGGCAATAAACTTATTTTATATTCTATTCCACAACGTTTTCGTCTGGAATGTACGAAGTAAAATGAGCGAAGGATTTTCTTGCCCCTAATTGCTACCTAAATACTTTAATTAAAGCAATTCGCGTAATCTACCTATACGAAAATTTTTGACTACATCTTATTCTCATACGTACCCATACCATGTTAACTTTTACGATAAATTATGCTCTTACTCTCAATAAAAGCAATACTTTACGAACAAACATATTCTGATTTGAATATAACACTCGTTACTCGCAACTAGTCAGGATGTTGTCGTTTACACAATCATTTCTCACATGAGTAGCGGCCGGTAAACAATCGTTTAATTATTTGAATTATCATAATGCTTGCACAAAACCACGGCCAGTGAGGCGTATAACCGCAAGATTACATCTTGCAACGCATTTATGTATGTGTAGTTTTTCTTCTATTTGTTTCTGGGTGACATCAACGTAGATGCTGATTAATATTACTTACAGGTAGTTATAATACGGGTATAAATTTTCCTCTTCTATATCTTTTATGTATGGAATTTCAGTTGATATGTCTGGTTGAAAATAATTGGACCTATTACACATCCCTGTGGAACTCCCCTTTACAAACTATTCGTATAACTTCCGTTATGAAATATGTGTAATATGACGTGTTTAAAATACTTCCTTTTAATCTTATAATAGCATGTAAAGTCACTTATATTCTCAAGACTAACGTAAAACACTATCAGTAGCTATGCCATCTTTATGAAACGCTTTAACGTGGTCGTGAGATGATACGCATCGACGCAACGACAGACCGCGGAAGTTATGTGCGTAATATATGCAGAATTATGTGATAAATACTGTCACTACGCTATTAAAACATTACTTTAAGTAACATTAATGTGGTTGTATGATTTGTTTATAGTTATTCTAAGATTATTAAATGACGACATAGGTGCATACGTCTATTAAGTATAGGTACAATCTAATTAGGAATCTTCTTTAATACCCGTCCTTTATATTATAAGTTTCCTTATTCCGTATTATTATTAGATTTATTATTCATTTTCATCCTTTAGATGAGGCCCTGTGTCGGAAATGTAAAAAAATATCATGTTATGTGTTCTGAATCCTTGTATTGAAATACCTGAAAATAAACAGGATTTGATTAATAATGATACACCGTTACACTTAAACCATTGTCAAAATATCTTAGAAACTAATTATCGCAATGAATTTTTCGTTAGTTTGGGCATTTAGAGCAGATGAACGAAGGAAGAGTGACAAAAGAAATATACAGACTGAATGATGCTGGAAGGATCAGCAGAGGTAGATCGAGGAAGACATACGTCGACGTAGGCGATGTTTTAAAAAAGGCCATGTCGGTCTACTATAAACTGCCATGAAGAGATTTATGAATGTGGAGGTAGCGATAGTTGTATGTGGCCTACCCCTACGGGAAATGGACGTTTTAAGTGTGTATGTAATTTTATATGGTGACACACAATAAACTTCAGGCATAGTCACGAGGCAAAAGACAACTTTATGAAGTTCTACATGACACAATGTAGAATGGGTGTATTCAACTCACGATTGTGGCTCTTCCCACGATCTAACGCACGTTGGGACAAAAATCTAAGTTTGTTAACAAAAAGATATGTTTCACGCTAATATTCATACGTTAGTTTCGGCAAGTGTCACTTGGACTTTGTGTTTAGTTATTAACCTAAATTAAAATGTAAGATAAAATTCACATCATCATCAGGCTATTTAAATGTCCCCACTGTTGGGATACAGGCCTTTAGAACATCGAGAGAGGTCTATGATCCGCCATAGGAGCCCAATGCGGATTGGTGGTAATCCATGTATTAGATATTTTAAATTCTTCAGACTTGTGGGTTGCGTCAAGATATCCTTCACCGTTTTTGAGAGAAATCGGTAAATGTAGGTATGTAAATTTTCCTTCAATGAAACCTCATTGATACATTTTGTATACGGACCTTCACTTTCAGTGGCACAACCACAGTTTCACTGAATTATCAGGATTTTCCACTTTTCATGATTAACTGGCCTTTCATGATTCAATCGACTACCTACCACGTCATGATTCAAGTCTAGTAACTTATTGTGTTATTGTAGAACGTAAAGATACAAAATTATTACATGTCCTAGCGTATTATATAAAGTAGGCACTTACTTAGGTATAGCTAGTATAAATAATCAGGATGTCGATTTTCATCCTTCGACTTCGTTTTCTACGTTATTTCGTATATAGCCTTGAAGTACTTCCTTCCGTCGATTGTGTTTGTAATTAAAGAAGTTGTCTCGTCATTCGGGACAATGTTTACGGAAAAAATTGGCAATTAACATTCCGAAGTCACCCATGTATGGTAATAAATACTTATCGATGTAACTGTATCGAAATATTTAATGCCTAAAGGAAGGTGATTTTTATACGTAACCTAATGTAAATGTACAAGCAAATGTTTTCTCTTTTGGGTATTGCCTACTTAATTTATTGGATTTGTAGGTGATTTAATGACATATCAGTTAAAGTGGCCTTTCCTTCTATAACTCAAAGATTTAACAACGCTTGTCACAAATTCTGGCCTAGAGGGGCCCATCTAAACGTTTCAAAGATTTGTTAGTAACTTCAATTTTAATACTTAATAATTATATTTAAAAATGTTGTTGATATTTCGGCAAAGTAAACTTAAGAGATAGATATATGGTCAATATATTTTTACCACGAAGTTATTTTAAAATATTAAGATTTTCTTTTCAAAATAATACAACTAAAATGTTTTTTTTTTACAGGGAGATGAAGAGGAGTTAGGCGAGCTGTTCCATGATGAAGAAAATGGCGCCGCTCTTCTCATCAGACGACACCCGACACACGGGAAACTCGTGGTGGTAAGTTTATTGGCTTTTTTCATCATCTATTTTACAATACATCCATTTTTTTCCCCCAAATGTCTATCTACCTACACTTACTAACTAATTAATTTACAATTGCTAATTTATTGAATTTCTGACAATATTGAAAATTTACAAATGTTAAAACCTAAAACAAATAATTGACTTTAAATAGGTATCCGTTTCAAATGTCGTCAAAAGCCGGTCCCGTGTTTACGCGCATAAATACTTATTAAAACTTTTGCATGAACTTTTTTTTTAATTCTGCCCAATATATCATGATTTATATGTTAAGGAAACATGCCCTAAGTTAAAATCTGCGCGACTGTATTACACAAACACACGAATAAAAAATAAATTAAAAAATAAAAATAAATTATTTTCAAAAACACCAGCATATAAATGATACAAAAATAAGGTACCTCCTAGTAGGCAAATTAAAAATTCGCCTGTGTCCGGAGGGCCAACTCTTTCTTAGGTCTAGTTAACTTAAAACTGGTACATCGGTTCCGAAACAGCAAGCATTGGTAATGAAAAAATAAAACATGAGGTAAGTTTAACAAATTAATCTTAACTTAGGCATGCTGAGTGAGAACGAAATAAATAATAATAAAATCTAAACTATATAGAACTATATAGAAGGTACGAATCGATAGTTCCTAAATACCTACCCATTTGGAATTACATAGTAACAAATTTTGATTATCCGATATTCTGGTCTAGTCACGTATCCTACTTCCAATCAAGGCTCGGTTTATGGCTGTTGGCGACCTTGAAACGTGATGAGACTCCAGATTTAATGCAAAAGTTATGTAACATCCTGTCTGGGTTTGTGCTTTTAGTGGGGTTCCGTCAGTAAACTAAGATACAAACATTGCTTGCCATTAATTAATTACAGTTGGTTGAGTGTAGTGAGAGAGTGTGCTAGGTATTGTGAGAATAACTATAAATTGCATTCGTCTATTGTATAATTAATATTCTAAACCCTTATGTACTTACGTTATTTTTATATAAGTAATGTAAGTAAGTATGACTGGCCACGACTTGGGGCAACCCGTTATGTCGGACAAAATTTGAAATAAATGAATAAATAAATTTTAAAAAAACGTACCACCCATTCAATTTGGATACTTTATAATTTGGATAATCTATAATTTTATTTCAGACCACAAATGGTCCATAATGTTAGTACAACTTAAAAACTACGTTAGTATCCTTATTTAATCAAGTCCAGGGATTTTGTAGTCATTTTTGCTTCTCTATATAGCGACGGGTTTTCCCCTCTCTGGCCAGAAGTCCGGGCTGAGACCAACTCGTTGGTTTTTCGACAGAACCCTGAGCAAGGAGATCTTAAAATGTGTCGGCCTTCTTCACTCCAGAGGTTCTATCTTGCCCTCCAAGAGATGCTCCCCGATGTTTGACCATTATATTGACTTCTTCTTCCGGTGCCTCTCCATCTCCACAATTGAAAGCTGGCCGTAATTTCGGCCCCGTAATTTTTGACAAAAGCTCAACCTTATTGAGGTCCCCTGTATACTTATAACTCTGTCTTCGACTATACCTGCCTACTAAATACACTTCAATTTTATCACCAGTAACACCCATAATCCTTGAATAAAAATAATTAGCTAATAAATACATCAATGTTACTGGTAAAACTACTTACAATTGTTGAGGTGTTATCTCGAGTCTGTCGCTGTCTTGCGCAAGCGACTCGACTCGACCTTAGTCTACTTGTAGCCATTGTATTGCTGATGGCGTATCTGCGAGGCTTATGGGGTTTTGCAGATAGAGTTATTATGTGCATGCGTAACATACTTTTATTGTAGATGTTTGATTTGTTCTTACTTGATTTCACGTAAGTAGGTAGTACACACGAACAGGGGGCCTCAATAAGGTTGAGATTTTCTCAAGCACACTGGACCGAATTTAATAATTCTTTTCCAGTTACATAGTTTTAACTTTTATTTAACAGTGAAATAATTCTTGCAATAGGCCAAGCAGTTTTTGAGATAATCCCAAGCCTAAAAACTCTCCTGTACACCTTTCTTTTTCTTCGACCGTACCTAGACCGCATTGGATATTTTTATCCGACTGCGCAGGGAGGGTCGTTTTTCGAGTGTATGTATGTCTAATTCTTTGCTGCGCCAAACGCGCCCTAAACGGCTTGATAAATTTTAACATATGAGGTATCGTTAGATTCGTCATGATTGTAGGAGTGACATATGTTACTTGATTTCACGTAATTAGGTAGTAAGTACCTAGACCGCATTAGGAATTTTTACCCAACTGCGCAAGAAGGAGGGTTGTTTTTCGAGTGTATGTATGTATGTCTAATTCTTTGGCATGCCCTGCGCCAAGCGGCTTCATAAATTTTAACACATGAGGTAACCAAAGTAAGGAGGGATTAAAAAAGTTTTTTTCCATTATAGTTACTGTTAAATATATTTATAGTCGGTTTGGTTACATAATCTCAACTTTTTTTTAAATCGGTAATTTTGTCGACGTAAGTCCTCCTCCTAGATTCTAGTTCCACCAACATTCGCTCTTTATTTATGTCTATAAATTAGTTATTGAGAGAAAACATAAACAGTACAAGCTCTTACATATTCGTGGTACTTATATATTACTTTCCTACTTATCATGCTTTGTAATTGAGTGAACACAAAAACGCAAATCGTTTATATTATACCAACCTATGCGATTAAATTATAATTGCGATTACATATAATCATTAGTAGAGCTAGTGAATTGGTTAGGTTCCGTAAGGCCGTAGTGTTTATCGAACTAAGTACCTTGCTAAATACTTTAATCATCGTCTGTTCTAATTATATTAATTAGTGAGTATTTCACGCTAGGGAAAATATTATAAACACAACTCACTATACTGTGGGGTGGCATCATAACAATTTATAACTGAGATAAGCCGTCGCCTTAGAGAGAGGGGTTGTGACTCTCGCTCCGGGTCCTACCTGGTGCAAAGGTTGGCCATAGCTATACAGCGCGGCAACGCCGCGAGCGTTATGGGCACCTTTGCCCCGGGTATGACAAGGGGCCGGTTATTTGATTGACGAAGGTTCAACGGATAATTTAGTTATAAGTATATTATTGTATTAGTTTTAAGCTTGACATTTGAATAAATTACTCACTATTCATTGTTTTTTATTTCAAATAAAATACATATATGAAAAAATTTCGCCGGGCTAACTCCACCGACGGTTCATTGCTGCATGACTTACATACATTCAATATATGCTTCTGTATCAATCTAGAGCATTTTATGTTACTTTTTCCATGACTGTACCTACCCAAAATGGCCACACAGTAAGTAAGGTACTCCGACGTAAGTAACACTTGTTTATAAGGCTGAGATTCAGAAAAATATATACCTACTTACGTATATTTACCGAGAAAATAATTAAATATTAATTAAATTTTTCGATGAAGGAAAACATCGTGATTCCTGAGAAAAATAAAAAGGTATAAAAGGCATGTGTAATCCATCAATTCGCACTAGGCACACTGGTTACATATGCCTTAGACTTATGCAAGTCAATTACATATATATTTATTTATTTATAAACTCACGCCTGATTCCCGTAGGGGTAGGCAGAGACGATGGACTTCCATCTGCTCAATTACAATTCAATTCGACTTCAATTACATAATAGTCCCCAAATACTATTGGAGTATCCCCGAAAGTATTGCATGTAAAAATTGAAAGTAATCAGGAAAAACAGACGGACTTTGAATGCAGTTGAGTTACATAGTACGACTGCAACCCAACTGCAATAAAACTGCAAACCAACCGTACAGCCTGATTGCAGTCGGTGTCCATTTAGCGTGCAGTTTTATTGTAGTTGTACTAACTGCATTTGCAGTTGGAGTGCAGTTGAAATGTAGTTCGTCTGAGAGCCTAAATCAGGATTCAAACTCTTCGGGAAGACCCACGTCTATCTCTCATTGCCCTGTAATTAGTATGAAGACATCGCCCCTCTGCTCAGCTTTTCGTGTAATAACATGTGCCTATGTTCGGACAGGAAGGCTCAATCGGTCACGACCTGGTGATCCGGCCGATCCCCGACTCGATGACATCGGCCGCTCAAGACGACGAGATGTTTATGGACCCTGCCAGCATGGCTGACATGGTCTCCATAGACACAGGCTTGCCTATTGGTGAGTTCTTTAATAAAACATCACACATCACACGTGGGGCACAGGAGCCCGATCCGTATTTTCGTTGCAGAGGCTCATGCCGGCTCCATACTATCGTCCTACAGTCCAACTGATTGTCCAACCTTCCACATCTAAAGAGCTAGTTCGTGCATATTTTGCGAATTATTATATATAAACGGATATCACTCACTTATATTGTTGAAGTCGGCGGAAGTTATTTTGGAACTCTCTGAGGGCGCTGATCCGTAGTGCGCGAAGAAATGTCATCGGCGACGCGGGCGTGGCGCGCTCACCTTGAGAAAGACCGTCGAAATCGGTCGAAACTGTCGGTATAATTGCCGACTTCAACAATATAAGTGAGTGATATCCGTTTATATATAATAATTTGTAGTAATGGCTCACTATAGTTTTAATTCTAGAACTGGATCATGTTGGCGCGCGATCGCTCCGATGGCGGAAAATCGTATCTACATCAAAGGAAATAAACTTGTAAAAATAACTGTACTTATGCATTCATAAGGCGCAGAAGCACCCACTTCAACGTCTTCCATAATGAATGGGGTTGGAACTTGAAACGTGGCGCCTATTGATGTGCGGAGAGTCTGTTTTGATTGACCTGGGTCCAACACGTCCTAACTTGGACAGACTTAGATTTGTAGGACTGTTGGGCGATATAGTGGATCCGTCACAAGATCTACTTCTACCATTACCATGAGTGGCATGAGTTGCCAACGTAAGGTGGCTCGCAAGCTTCTGCAACGTACGGAAATCGGTCGGATTTATGTTGTAGGCTCTAGCGAGCGTACTTACTTTGGCAACTCATGGTAATGGATTTTCTGACTGGGGACGGTAAGTATAACATTTTTTGTAAACCTATAAATCGTCCCACTGCTGGACAAAGGCCTCCCCCCTCCTCTTCCATCCATCCCTGTCCTGAGCCTCTTCCAGCCACAGTAACACATACGGCAAGAAAAGATTAGATGTGGTTGTTAATCACAACTGCAACTAAAACCTTTACAAACTATAGGATACTGAGATAGCCAAGTCTTTGAAGATATTTGACTGTATCCCTTTCTTTCCAGTGAAGAGAAAAAGAGAGGACCAAAACACCTTAAGGCGAGCACTTAATGGCGCCCACCACGTCATCATCAAGAGGGACCCTGAACATCAGCACGACGACCACTTAAGTGACTACGGTAAGGCTCATTACTGAATTATTGACTTAACTAGAGGAAGTATTTTTCACATCTTCTTCATTCTTTCCATCCACAGTCATCCAATTTGCAGTAATGTATGTTTTATTTCTTCAATGTGTGCACCTATAGTTACTTATAATTAATTATGTCATGATTCATACTGTCTAGTTATTCGTACCGTATGTAAGTAGATGAAGATGAAAATATCAGGAATATTTTCAAAATTACAATGTTTCGGTTTCGGTTAAGCATTAAAATTTCTAGAAAACAACATATTCAAATAGGTACTCATAGTTATCTTTATAGTATTAACATAGAATATCTACTAGACTTTTATTATATAGTTGATAGAGACGAGTCTTTGTTTATTAAAATCAATTAAAATATCATAAACCTGATCAAAGATTACAACTAGATAGACACGGTGACGTCAAAGACAAATTATATGCACATAAACAACGATAAATCCCATTGTTGTAACATAAATCAAGACAAACGGTAGCGAACTAATAGTATCATCCCATCGATCAAAGAATAGCAAATAAATCAGATGTGTCAAAACATAACATTGCTCACGTGTAAGTTAGGCACGTGCATTATTATGTTAAACCATAATAGATTAAACTATAGGTTGCATATTAAAATGTTGATAGAGATTGAGATAACTCGAAGTTGATCTCAAGTCACATCCATATTCGAAGCAATTTAGCGTTGCGTCTAATTTCAAACGTAGTGATTCTAAGTAATTAAGGAAGTAAAGTTGAAATATATAAAGTTGTTGCTGCTCAAACCCAAAAACTAACCGGGAAATAAATAACTAAATTACAAATAGATTGGTAACGTTTTAATCTCCGCTAAACTACTTTAATAAATATAACCCGATACATAATTGTATCTTTGAAATCGAAACCGCATATTTGGGGAACCTATTGATTACTATACTTAATTGAGATAATTGATTAAGGTAATCGTACTGGTTCTTTAAATACACCTACCTACATAATTTATTTAACGCTTATGTTTACCGAATAAACACGAGAAAACCGTCGCAGTTACCTACGTGTACCGCTAAATCTTTGCTTGGTTTTTCTAGCATTAGAGCATTACCAAACACATTTTCGTTTGGTGTATACCTATCAATAATGTTTGTTGAGAATGCTTGTTCCATTTAATTATCTAATCTTTGTCGATGTCGTAAATGGCGCCAATTTTTTGCATGTTGTTACGTTCCATAGTCGGACTTTTTGCATTATCCATTATTTATATGCATCACTAATTTAAATACGAAAACATGGTTTGACTATTTAGGATCTGAAAATATATTGCTATTGCAGCTGAGATTGGAATTATGTACTTATGCCATTTTACCTGCCTGTTGTTTTGTCCGTTATGATTATGCAAAAGGCTTTGATCTGGTAAATCAACATAATTTACTCACAAAATTGGCAGACGACGTTAGTAGCAAATAGTTATTCAAGCGATTGGAATCATTGTTACGAAAGTAGTAACAAATCAGGAAATATTGCAAGCTGGAGTTTTTAATTCGGTTGCATTTCTTTGGGAGTTCCTGAGGGTTCACATTTCGGACTACTGCTCTTTATGGCACAGTAATATAATAATTATGTTAATGAAAATCAAGGGTTAAACGTCATATAACGTGTGGGTAAATAATTATGCAAAGTTTGTCGACTAATTCCACATAACACCATCGGCAAACAAAGTACGAGTAAATCACACAGCATTTGCTCAGAAACTGATATCAAGATGTGCTTTAGAGTAATTTACTATGAATTAGTAGGTTTATTTACTAAACTGGTTGAGTGATCATGATTTAGATTAAGGTCACATCCTGTCAACTAACATATGATTCATAGTTTTAATGCTTATTGAATGGTTTTATAATCATAAAAAATATCCGGATGGAATTGGACACATAGAAAATACGCCAACGTTTGAGCAATTGCTTCGAATTCTTAACTTTTGGATAAATTAAGTATGACATTTCCATTCGTGAAAAAGGCAAGAGTAAATAAGTAATTATCTAATTAATTTGAATTATAATTTGAATGTTGTTAGGTCTAGAAGAGTATGCAATTGACCCATAATTACCACTTAGTGTGTCGTAAAACTGCACCTATTTTTATTAGCAAGTGTGAACAAGAAATACAGATATTTTAGAAACAAGGTGTCATAATCACGGAAATTCTGCACTCTACAGAGGACGCAAAAAATCAGTCTGTTCGAATGTAAAATACAATTACTTACAAATATCTACTTCGGTTCGGTTGTGTCATAGTTCGATTACCATTTAACATTGACCAGAAGAAATAACGTCAGTAATAAATGAAAAACGTGGTGTCGTGGTATTTCAAACCGAATCAGTCGATCTACTCATCTAGAAGCATGAAATGAAATGAAAATGCAGAGTGATCGGTATTAATATAATATATGTACTAAAAGTAGTAGATAGGTACTTATTTAGACTAAAAAATTTCACACATCTTCAATTCTTCATTGATCACAACTTGAGAATAATCGCAACATATTTTTTAAGCCCACCAGTTTGTAAACCGTCTCTTCTCTACACTGTTCAAGAATACTAGAAGATAAATTCGAGAATTTTAGTGAAAAGATCAGTAGAGGTAATAAAACACGACCCAAATTGACGATTTTTAAAAGGTATTAAACCCTACTACGAACCGCTGAGAGCGCATGCATAGACTTATGAATGTGGAAGAATCGAAAGTGGTGTTTGTGCCAGGATCACTAGCATGATGAAAGCCAATCGTGTCACCAGATTATTAATAGAGGTCACTGGATGTCTGTCAAACTACCCCTACGGGAAACAGGCATGAGTCTGAATATGTATTGTAAAAATGTTAGCAGATTATTTATTTTATTAATGGACTCGACGGTTCGTCATTTGCCAATTGTTACAGAATATTCAATATATCATAGTCTTCTTGTCTTCATACAGAGGAGCCGCCGTAGCGTCATCACTCTGGACGAAGCAGCTCGACAGTAACGTTCACTCTCGAGCTTGTAGAGTCCCTCTTGATAATTTCTTGAAACTTCATCTTGCATGAATTATACAATAACTTCACCATACTGTCATTCGCGAACATTTTCTGATTAATTTAAACACAAAATAACGACTGTAGACGTTAAAAGGAAAATTATCAAATAATTTCGCAACCGTCGTTTCCCGCCATTTTCAAGAGAACCCAGCAGATACTTTATTGGTTGTTGAGTCCAACACGTGATTTGCTAGATCACATGTGCGCATAATTATCACGGAAAAAGCACCTGCACATCACATTATGCAAAATGACATGTAAACTCGTTCTGTTTTATTGAAATGTCCCAGACGATTTGCTAATCAATTTATTGTCTATAGATCGAGTTGTGTTTAATGCGTTAATTGATGCTAAATTAATGGCACTTGGTGGTCTGATACGCTTAGTGATAGCTTAAGTCAAGCAAGACTACGAAGAGAACGAGTAACCGCCTCTGGTTTTTTTTTGGACAAAAACGAGATTCTTGTAAAGTTATTATTTAGCCATTTTTTCGCAATTACATATTTTATTAACGCTTCAGTATAATAATATGCAAATACCTATACTTAGATACTAGTTCCCGCAAAATAAATAGAAAATAGTAGGTAGATATTTAGCTTTTTGGAAATCGTCCCACTGCTGGGCAAAGGTCTCCCCCCCCCCCCTCCTCTTCCATCCATCCCTGTCCTGAGCCTCTTCTAGCCACCCATCCCTGTATCTGACTGTATTTAGCTGTTTTATATAAATTACACGATTCGAAAAATATGAAAAATTCAATGTTGGTTTAATAATAATTGTGGGAAAATTGTCCCTCATTTTTTTACTTGCGTTATCAACCTACTTACATTTTTTTCGTGGAATCTATCTAGTATCGTTTGATATTCGACAGGTTTCATTTTAATTTTGTGACTTCTCTACTAGCTAGGTGGTCAACTGGTCACACAATAATCCCCAAGATAATGACATCTTATATCTCAGGCGGCTATAATATAAATGTTAAATGTATAAACTTTATTGACACTATTGACGAGGGTCATTGGGTCGAGCCAACGTTACATCATCAGCAAATAATAGACACCTATATGAAACGAATTTTAAGTTTGTGGCTATGTATATTTAATCCGGAAAGTTTGTGCTTCACTGTCATAGATATGCGATATACAGCGATTAAGTATATTTAGTCCAGTGTTAAATAAGAAAAAATGTATGCAGTTTTCTCGGGTTAAGTCTCTAACTCTCGGGTTGTCTTTTGTGGCCTTTAGAGTTGACTTTAGTTTAGTTCAGTGGATTTTCGCGAGAAGAAAAATGAGGCTTTATTTTTATAAGTTTTTTAAAAGCATACCTATCAAATCAAGTGATATTTTTTTTTTTGTAATTTTTACCCCCAAACCTCGCACATTACCTACTCTTAGGCTTTTATGATCGATTTACATGTATTGTGTAAATCGAATTGAGATCGCTGATTCGTTCCATCCGTGGAATAACGTCCTATACGAAAATACGACATTTTGGAAACCCGTTTTATAGATTTCATCAACTAATATTCTGTGCGAATTGTCATTTTTATTGCTCTGTTTATACTTATTATATATCTAGTATCTTTTAGGAATTATTAATTAAACATAGAACTACGTTTACAGAATTTAATTAAGGTCAAAAGTGCCGCTCAAACAGCTGGCTGTTACGTTTGATTTTTCCCCGACTGTCCAATTAGATAGATTGCCTTGATAAAATAAAAGTTGTCTCTGCAATGGCCTTAGAGAGGTTAATTATGATGGGATATGTGATGCTTCTACCCGGACCTATCTTCCTGGCATCTGAATATGTACCTACATTCAAACCTGTCGGTTACATAAACTAATTTCAGGGATGGTTTTTAATTAATTAATTTTCATTATGTACCTACCTAACTTTAGAGATTTCATTTACGAGTTCACAGTTCCTTTGCAAGGGGACATTGCTCCAAAGCATAAATATATAGGTCTTTTAGAGAGCTTCAATGTGCTTTAATCTATTTTATGGTGGGATATGTGATGCACGTAGCGGGTTCCTTGCAGAAACTATTGCAGTGATTGTAGAAATTAAAAGTTTAATGGGTTTTTGGGTGTGCGATGTTTGTGGACCCAGTTTGTCTATAAGCGAGACTATCGTTGCCTGCAGAGCCTGTGGTGACAAAACGGAGTCCATGAATCAATCAATGTGTGAATGTGATTCACTGGCTATGAAGCGAATGAGTCTCCTGGGGTCGGTCTATCAGGAACCAGAAGACTACAGGCTCCTTTCCATGCGCTGCATAGCGGACCTATTGAGTTATATCTTTAGGGAGAAGGAAGGAACATAAAGGAAAGGGGAGAGCACAAAAGATCCCAATGGGTTGAAGTGCCGCCACATTGGCACCCAATCAGGATAAGAATAAGATCGTTGCCTTCCATTTCATATTGTCACGAAGTTATGTTTTACTCTTATTATATTTTTCTCTTTCCCAGCCTACATGGAGCCCGACCATCTAAGTAAAAGGTTTCGAAGGAAGCGGTCAACGGAATCCCACAGCAGAGCGAAGCGAGACGCGCCCTACGTCATATATCCAGAGATCCTAGTTATTGTAGACTATGACGGGTATAGGTAAGGTCCACAAGGATTTTCATGCCATAAAGATCTTAGGTTAGGTTACAATAAGGGTTATGAAACTTCCGAATGTTATTATTATTTGATATCACGGTGTTGGTACTCGCCCAAGGGTCACTGCGACCTCAAAGGTATATTGTGGCCGCGCACCGAGTTCTTATATCTCGCTCCCAAGGCCAACGTCCTTCAGGAATCGTATGATGCACTTGGGTGAGAGAGTCTTAATATCCTCGGGTGGCATTATGTGTCCACCTAAGGCTCGGCTTCTGCTATGAATGAGTGCTTCACACTCACAGAGGACATGCATGGGGGTTTCCTCGGCTTCGCAGCAGAGTGTACAGGCTGGATCGAAGGTTCGTAACACTTTTAAAATGTCTGCTATCGTTCGTACGGTCGAAGACAACGAAAGGCATAAGTACAGGGGAGTTTTTATGGTAGAGATTTTCTCAAAAAATATTTGACTTTTGAAAATTCTTTACAATTACTCGAAACTATCTACTAGTAAATTATTTTTACAACCTGTCAAGCAGTTCTGGAAAAAATCGCAACCTTATTAAGGCTTAATTCTGTCCTCGTCATATTTATCATATCGAAGTCGTACATAAAGCCGTGATACTTAAGTATCTGACAGGAACATAAGGGGGTAATTTCAAATCAACATTCTCCACTAACTGGTCATCCTATAAAACATTAAATTCCACAGATTGCACGGCGGTGACAACGTACAAATCAAGAGGTACTTCGTGTCGTTTTGGAACGGAGTCGACCTGAGATACAAACTGCTGAAGGGACCCAGAATACGGATATCCATAGCTGGAATCATTATATCTAGAGTAAGTGGCAATGGTTATAAAGGAAGGAAGGCTTACCTACATTTACTGAATGTGCTCAAAATAAGGAAAACTTGATGAAACCTGCATGCCTAAGAATGTTTTTAGACCAGTTTTGTAATCCACCAACCCGCACTAGGTCCGCGTGGTGGATGTTGGCTACTAACCATTGGCTAGAGCTCCATCGATGTGAAGCCTGATTACCCTTATAGCTAATCCTAGTTTGGTTCAAATGGGTTGACTCGACTAAATATATATATATATATATATAATATATTTAGATAAATGGTAACACTTGCAGTACTATTTTAAATCTTACGACGCAGATAATAAGAATAGTAACCAAATAACTACTGTCATACCTACCTGCTTAGTATCCTAATGAATCATAAATTTTATAATTTATATAATCCCATACTTCATATGAAATAACAAGACAAGCAGGCTCAAAAGAATTAATTAATAAATTAGCATTTATTATATAATTAAATCAGTGACTTTAAAATACAATATTATGTATTGGTCGACAGTTTGAAATTAACCATTTCGTCTGTCTCCACACATAGCTCTTCCAGTAAAGTCTTCTTAGATTTGGGGTAGCCTTCTAATACTGCTTCTAGCATATCTGTGCACATCCTTTTGCGTTTTCTAGACAAAAAATATTTCGTTATCTTCCATAATATCGCTCAAAGATGGTTCTAGATACGAATTATCAAGCTGCCAAATTGGAATCAATTTTTAATAAATAATAAACGATGACCATAAATTTAAGCTCGCCACTTTATAATATGTATACAATACGACTTTGAAGTGGAATATTTAGTTATTGTAGGTAGTAAAAAGTGCATTGTAGAATTCCAGGAGCCTATCTCTACATTGCATGCATTGATCTCTTATAACCAACTAGATACACAAAGGTCTTAAAACAATTTTAAAAAAAACGTCCAAGGGTCCATTGTTAACGGCCAAATAATGTCCAATAAAGCAAATGAGGGTTCATTCCTCCGTTTGGACTTTTGCGCTCGGACATTTTTAGAAGGCAGACTGTGTATCTAGTTGTTTATAGGAGATGAATGATTGCATGTCTAATTTGGTGTAGGTCTATCAAACACTTAGAGAGTTATTGAATGACAAATACTTATACAAAGTTTCGCATTTAGAATATTATTGGCTATATCTGTAGATACAGTCGACAACACATCAGGTATTATACCTGGCGGTAATACAATCAATGGTTCTGTGTACCTAATAGATTACCTAACTGTATCTTTAAAAAACTAGATTCAGCCATGCTGATTTTAACATCAAAACAAAGATAAAAAGAGATTATCACCTATATTCTGACAAAAACTTGTCATGTTCTGCCATAATGACCTTCTTTTCATCAGCACTAACTACTGCCACAGATGTCCTTAATGTACCCAACTTATTCTCTTGAACTTTCAATCTCTGGGTAAGAGAATCTATTTCGGTTTTAATAGAATCATTAGGCAGAGTTGATGTTATATTCTTGAGGTTCGTCTGAGATTCCTTTAGTGATTTGTTTTTTTCCAAAAGACTCTCTGCAAGACTCTTAAGTTTTGTGTCATAATCTGTAGAAATAACAAATCAACATTAAAAATCGATTGTATGGTGTACTCCATGTCATCGAAATTCATTCTATCGATGAAGGCTGACTCGAATATTTGTGGGGTCGAATGCTAGCGAATATTCGATGCTATGAATTTCAACTGCGCGAATAGTCGCATCTATGTAGGTACATCGACTGAATAAATATTCGAGCCTAAATATTTATACCAGCGCTCATCGATAAAACTAATTTCGATTCAATATTATGGTACAATTTTACTCTAAAAATAGAAAACTTACACTTATTAGGATGGTCAAGATTAATAACTACTTCCATAGTCTGCATTTGAATACGTCGATGATAACTTATTAGGACGATCGAACACAATAAAAGGTAGATAGTAGTTATATGAAGAAAAAACGTCCGTAAAAATCCTTTAAATCGGTTTAGTCTATTCACAATAAACTTTTAGTGACAATAATATGTTGAATGCAATCTCTTACCTGCCATGTCCCCATCATCTTCATCATTATCTTGCTGTATGGCAGCATAAACCTTCTGTTTCCCATACAATTTGCATTTTATTTTGCCACTTTCGCTCAGGGCATCCAAGGTTTTTTGCACAACAGACTTCGTGTACGCACCGCGCAAGTTTACTGTCACATCCGCACATGAATATGGTCTATTTGTGTCTACTAAATACTTTAAAACCGCTTCTGTGGCCATTTTAACGAAATAATTGCTAAAACTTCTATTTTCTTGTCTAAAAAACTTTCAAAAGCGCGCCGCCAAATTTTTTTGACAGATTGTTGTTGTTTTAGTGATGTGCAAGTGAATTTGTCGGTGATCTCGATTTAACTTAGGCTGGGTTAGTTCCGAAACGAATTTATTTGTTCACCTTATCCTTATTAGGATCCTACAAAAGAAATAAAATTCCATAGTACATTTGCAATAATGAACCTGTCCATCCATTTTCTTGTATAAATTAGAACACGTGCACTGTTAACATAACCAACTCAAATTCTAGAGAAGTAACATACCTAAGTAAATAGATATATTTTGTTCATAATTTCAGGGTCGGGACGCCACACCATATCTCGAAAGGAATCGAGTGGGGCGCGATGCCATTGACTCAGCAGCTGCGCTTACTGACATGGGCAAGTATCTGTTCAGAGAGCGACGACTGCCAGTCTACGACATTGCTGTTGCCATCACTAAGTAAGTTGATTTCAAACTGGAAACTAAGCATACTTACTTAAGTATCTGTTTAGCCTTAGCACGCTACACTATCATCGTCAAAACGAAAGCGAGCTCGCTTCCAGCTATACAATTTGTATGAGAATGTCAGGTCAGCGCCGCCAAGTGGAATTTTTTGAACTAAAAGCGGTTTAGGTGATTTAATTTTCCAAACGCCCATAGGTGGCGAGGACAATTGTCATTCTTGTACTAAACAAATTGTTTAGCTCGAAGCGAGCTCGCATACGAGGCGATGATGACGACAGTGTTTCTTGTTATTAAAATGCTACATGACGTCGGCAGCGCAGATTAAAATAATACTCAATACATATTCATGTTAGTCAGTACATTTACTAATAGGTTTGTAATATTTAAAAAATGATACTTACCTACAATGAAAGTGTCTTAAGTACTTACATCAATTAGAATTTTGTGAAAAGCACTTACTGTGTGTAACTAATATTCACGATCAATAAAACCACGAATGGCTATTTTAACCCAAGAAATAAGACGATATTCTTAGAAATTCTTACGAAATGTTATGTTAATAAAGATGTTACAGGAAGTTGTCGATAGTCGTCGCGCTATTCTCAATTTTATTACTCGTGAGTATACGCAGATACACTGCTATGTATTTGTTTGTCATGGATTTTCTTGGTCCATGTAATGGCCTTATGAAGGTATTAAATGAATTTTCAAATACACTGTATGGTATGCCTAGTATTGCATTGCCCAGGTATTAAAGTATACGAAATATTGTAGAGAAAAAATTAAAATATTCATGACATTTTTGTAAGTAGGTATGATCTAAAAGCCATTTTATACTCTAGCTGGAGCTGTATTTAAATCAACAAAATAATCGTTACAACATAATCTTTAATGTTCATATAGAAATCACAAACATAATGATGATACTAAATATAAAGTTATTGTATGTATTTACATTATTTATTTCTTAAAACAAATTGGAATATTCTGATTACAAGACCGGCCGTGATCTTGATTCATGTTCCCAACCAGTTTATTATTATTCAAGTTGGTACCCTTTTCTGTTTATTTGCAAGATGAGTAGATGACACTGATGATTTGCATAAAATATTTCCTATTTGTTTTATAAACAAGCTTTTCTTTTTCATCTTTATCGTGCATTTGAATGTTTTCAGGTAAGACCGTAAGTATTGTGATGTTTTAGAACTTTTACCCACCCATATAATTTGGCGCCATTATTCCAAGCATTAATAAACTCAAGTTGTTTAGTGTTAAGTTAGTAAGAGACGGTGATGGTCAAAGCTGAAATGAAGACACCAAACAAATAATTTGACCAACAGGTATGACATGTGCCGACGACGCAAGGGTGGTCGCTGTACAAAAGGCACCGCTGGTAAATTAATTTTAAAGCAAAAATCTTAGGATGGATTGCGAGTGGTAATGACAAAGCTCGGCATTAACAAGCTTACGAGTGGATTAATTTCGCTTTATAATTTTAATGTACGAGGTAAAGGATTTGGTAATGGCGCTGAATATTGTTTTACCTGATTTGGATTTACACCACACACTAGTCGATTTAACACAAGACTAGTTGCAAGTATTTTGAACTAATATAGGCACGTATTGATTTCATTTCGTGAATCGAAATGGGATAAATATCAAGTAGGTCTACACACATTTAGGCTTGCAAATGAGGCTTTTCTTTTACAGTTTTATTAAAGTTTATATATTTCCGTGCCCTTTCAGACTAGACATGTGCAGGAGACAATATGCGAACGATGCGTGCAATAGAGGGACAGCAGGTAGGCGTGTGGCAAAGACCTAATAATATCCCATGAGCACGCCTGAATCTTTCATCAAAGTCCCTCACCCGTTACATACACGATATTATCACTTTGGGATGTCCCACCCGTTCTACCCTTATCCAAAATCCGAAATCTCATTCGCACCTTGTGAATAATAATTCTGTCTTTTCTGCAATTGTCTTCTCTTCACAACATTGTAAATTTTTCTGTGGACTATTTTATTGTAGTTTTCTTAAAATACGTTGTAAATAATAATATTTTTTTACTATATTCTTCTTTCATCTGTCTGTAAGTATTTAGTCTGGAGTTAGGCATTCGTAATTCTTCGCAGTGTATTAAGTATTTTCGTTCTGTATAAAATCGTCAATATTTGTTATCATCGTTTATTTAAATTATTACTTTCTATTCTAGATTAGCGGTTTCTTCGTAACACTTCTATTAACTGTGTATGTATGTAGATATACGCACGAATGCGAGAAAATTTACTACTTGAAAGTAAAATTTAAGAATACCTAATGTGGCTGCTTCTTTATTATCTATTATTACTTTACCTAGACTGCATGATATGAAGGTAGCGTAGGTAATCACTATTATTATTTTAATTATTCCTTATGATATATCGTTCCGCCTCTTGTTGAATAATTGAAAAGATCACTTGTATATTGCAATATATGAACAAGAAAGTTGCGTAAGGTCACTTTATGGGACCGGTTGACCCTTTGGCCCTACCTCGCCTAAATGACATATGCTGCCGACATGATAAAGTTAATTAGGTTCTGTGTGCAACTATCGAAGAGGGAAATTAACTTATCGATTTAACGTTAAAGTTTAATCGAGTTTGGAACAACGCTAATTTAAATTAAAAAGTAAAAAAATGGCGCCTCGCGAGGGCCAACGGCGGGAATTTTTAAAATTTTTAAATCGCGGATAAGTATTTTTCCTGGTTTCTGCGTGGTTTATTTTGTATATTTACTTCATTACGTGATTTTTATATTCGGTATAGGGTGGGTATAAGCAAGTAATTTTGATTAAAATATAAATAAAGTTATTAAGATGAAAGCTAAATGAGCCAATGTATATACAGGTGTACAGAACGTCATGTAGGTAATATTTATCTAAATTAGATATAATTTAATGTACATACTAATAATTTATCGCTTTCTGTTGGGTGTATATGTAATAAAATAAATATTAACTTGCTTTTGCACGACTAACACCAAAATATACAATTAAAGTTTTCTTACACCTCTACTTTTTATGTAAGTAAGTACTTACCCAACTTACCTACCGTAAATGAATTGAATAGAGTGGCATGTTGAAATGCAATTGCTTTTATTTGAATCAGAGCAAAACATATGATAGGTACGGTATGACGACTATTTACCTATATCGAGGTGTAAGAAAAGTTGCAGCATGCCTTATATTGAACTAATAGTTACATAAGTGCATCTCTATTTTCATCACCCGCATCTTCTGTTGTAAGTATTAAATTTTTCATTCTATATTTATGTGTAAGTACCTAGTTAGTTACTCTAGTAGTTATACTATTAATAATTATTATAATTCTAAACTTGACGTGTTTAGGGTATATTTTTCTCTTAACTCTATCATAAATTAAAAGAGTTCAGTACATCTACGTTACGAACGTTATTCTGGCTTATTTTACTCTTTCTATTATTCTATCTAGACGAGGTAGTATATTTAATTTTAATAATAGATATTATATGTTACTAGTTATTTTACTATCATCATATCCTTCATCCAAATTGTCCTATTAGAGAATCCTGGCGGAATTATTCGTTTTTTTGTTATTCGGCAAGTTAACGGAGAGTGTTTAGTCAAATGGTAGTAGAAATGATATCTGAAATTAGAGACACATAGTAGGTTCCTAATTTAAAAGGTTATCTATGCGCACAGAATACAATGAAAATGATTCTAATAAACGAAAAGGCATAGTTAAGTAAGTAAGCTAAAGTAAGAAATCGTAACCTTAGTTTGTTTCGTTAAAGTTATCTTAAATCTTTACCTGCCTTAGTAATAAAATAATACTTAATATAGGTAAGTTATGTATCTATAATATCTAGGGTTGGAAAAATCCTTTTTGGAAAGGTATTTAATTTACAACGTCACAGTACAATTAATACAGTTTTAGCTTGTTTTGAACAAAATTTTCAACAATGTCAACGCATCGTTGCAATGCGCACTCTCTGTTAACTTGCAATAATTTTCTTAATACTGCTCGTACACCCGAAGACAGAGATAAGTATCCAGGAGACCTCAATAAGGTCCGGATTACTGTACACCTTTCTGTCTTCGCCCGTACAAAACTTTAAGATGTTAACACTAGTGTAATGTCCAGGGTTCGCTTACGTCGGCGGCGCGTGCGTAGTCAACAAACGGCTGGAGAAAGTTAACTCTGTTGCCATCATCGAAGACACTGGCGGATTCTCTGGTATTATCGTGGCGGCGCACGAAGTCGGACATTTGTAAGTTGGCTCCACTAAACCAGCACCATCTATGGGTATTTTTGGAACTAAAACTTGTTTACAAAGCATAGTGTTTCTAGTTCCTAAAACGTTCATAGGTGCCGCTCACCAAATTGTGCGTACTGCAACGATTGGGCATCGGACCCAAGCTGTCCTTAATCTGGACGAGTTGTGACGGATCTCCCCTGATCTGAAGGTAGCTATAGTTCCCCCGTTTTCGATGGACTTAAGATTTTTCCCAATGCATCAGATTTAGCGACATTTTTAGGGTCAATTTGCCTCTAACGTGAGCTACCTAGAAGGGTCTTTTGGTACGTGGAATAAATCGGAACTAATCTTGTAGAAACATCACCTTTCGTTGCGAACTGCGCCCCCTTTTAATGTCATCCGCGTGCCAGAAGACCCTTGTCCATCTGTCGCTTCCTTATTATTTGGTAACGTATCCCTTGCCTATTACAGACTAGGAGCAGTCCACGACGGCAGCCCCCCGCCGTCGTATTTGGGTGGTCCAGGAGCTGAGAAGTGCCGGTGGGAAGACGGCTTCATCATGTCCGACTTACGACACACGGAGAAGGGATTCCGGTGGTCGCCGTGCAGTGTACAAAGCTTCCATCACTTCTTGAAGTAAGTAGAACACTGCACTGATTATACCACGTCTTATGAGACTTACTTACCTAAATCTTAAATACTCTAAAAACAATGATGAGGTTCGCCCGCCACCTATCACGTGATGGCCCACGCAGTGGCGAAAAGCCGACGCCGGTAAGCCTTTTTTGCTGCCAGATACGATGAGTTTGGAGGTGTGTAAAGAATCGAAGCAGATGGTTTTTTGTGTTTTAAATAAGTAGGTACTATAAAATACCTGCAATTCCAGTACCGTTGATTCAAATATGTCCTCGTAATATTCCAGCGGTGACACAGCGACGTGCCTGTTCAACTCGCCGCATGAAGACGACTCGCTGCCCCGCGTGCTGCCCGGCCGCCTGTTGACACTGGATGCGCAGTGCCGGAAGGATAGAGGCACTAGGTAACTACGACGGATGAATTCCACATTAGCTAAGTGTCCGTTCGCATAGACCTGGAAAGCATCAGGGACGCTTATCTTTTCACACAGACCGGCGCGGATAACGCTGGCCACACAGTAGGTTATGACTGAAGGGTATGCCTGCACAGTTAAATTGTGCAGGCAAAACTGAACGTGTATGGGATATTATAACTGTACAGTTTAGCCTACGGTTTAACTTGGTTTTGACTGTCAGATATGACTGCAAGGTTAAACCTGTCAGTCATAACCTACTACATACTTACGCTCAGGACCGGCCTAAGCCGACCAAGCCGTTTCACATAGACCGGCTGAAAGAGCACTGTTATAGCGGATGCGCTTGGAGCGAGCGGGACAGAGCTCGCAAAAGAAGCCGGTCGGCTGCGCGAGCGCAGAAGACAGTCATCAGAGGCAGCTGGTCGACTCCTCTCATTGTTTCACACTAGGACGGCTGTTAATCATTAGCATGTAACAAAAAGGGAATTGGAAAAATAAACCTTATTTCAATGATCCAAAACTCTCGTAAACGCGATATCTGATCTCTCCGAGATCTGTGTGAACGGACCCTGGGAATCCTCCCATTAGTAGGCACGTGAAAGACATTGACAGGGGGCGCTGTTCGCAACGAACTGTACAACACAAGTACAAAACATTGAACTGTCATGTACGTTTTGCAAGATGGCGGCGTTAGTTCCGATTTTTGCCACGTGCCAAAAGACTCTTGTCGGGGCTTTTTGAAAATGGCGGGAAACGACGGTTGCGAAATTATTTAATAATTTTCAGTTTAATGTCTACAGTGGGTGTTTTTTGTTTAATATCACGTTAAATTAATCAGAAAATGTTCGCGAATGACAGTATGGTGAAGTTATTGAAGAATTCAAGCAGGATCTGAAGTTTGGCGCCATGGTCAAGATTCCCACTACGAGCTCGGGAGTGAACGTGACTGTCGAGCTGCTTCGTCCACAGTGATTGACGCTACGGCGTCTCCTGTGGATGAAGACATGAAGACGCGGCTACCCAGGGTGATGACGCTACGGCGACTCCCCTGGAGGAAGATAGAAGACTATTATACATTGAATTTTCTGTAACATGACATTGGCAAATGACGAACTGTCGAGTCCATTAATAAAATAAATAAATAAATAAGACTCTTGTCGCTCTGTACTCGTTTTTGAATGTCAATGGTGTCTCGCGGTAGGCCCACGTTTTGATGTTGTTTTGTGTATGAGTTTTGACGGTCGTAAGTGCAAGCTCACACCGAGTTCGTGTTCAAATCTGTCTTTGACTTAATATGTGCTTAAAAGTAGTTGCCTACAATCCCTTTAGTAGAATAATAATATTAATCAACAGACATGTTAAACGAGTCTAAAACGCTTCTAAATCCCATTTCAGCGCATGTTTCAAGGACGAGCGCGTGTGCGCACAGCTATTCTGCTTCGACGCGGCGAGTGGCTACTGCGTCGCCTATAGACCCGCAGCGGAGGGCTCGCCTTGTGGGGACGGACAGGTATGCACCGGCCCTTAGCTTAGGGTGGCCCGTCGGGATGGGTCAGGAGGGTGACCGCGACTTCAATCGTTATGGTTATCGTTTTCATTTTGACACTGGAACGATATACATTGCTGCGTTTCGTTGTCGTTTGTCACAACTTGCAGAAACATAGCAGCAATGTATAGCGTCCATGTGTCAAATTGAAAGGAATAATTGGAAGTCGCGGTCATCATTGTACGGGGAAATCCTATAGAACAAAATTAGAATAGGAAACTATAAAAAGAGTTAGAGAATTTTGTTCTACGGAACCGTGACATCGATTTTAAAGATAAGTAAATTGAAATTTTTCAAAAAAAAAAAACTTATACACATTTCAAGGTGTACTAAATTATAATAAATTATCTTCCAGTATTGCATAAACGGGCGATGTATAACGGAACACGAGAACATAATACCCGACTACTCGCAACATACGCCGAGCTACGTGCGGCCCGAGACGAGCCCCTTCTACGGGAACATTACCAGGTCGGTATTGTAGCATTAAGATTACTAACATTTGCATTTAGAAGCACAGAGATAGATGGCGCCACCAATGTTTAAAAAATCGACCTTTTTTCAAGTTAATTAGGGTCGCAGGTTCAAGGCCTGTCCGCGGCTACAAATTTTTCAGCATTTAATTTGATCACCGAGCATGGTTCAATGTTTAAAGATTCTAAATTAAAAAATCTAAATTACCTAATTCCTTTTAAAACAACCATTTTTCTTCTAATATAGGTATTAACTAGGTGATAAAATAAGTTCACACTCTTAGGGTAACTTGCAATATCGAGATAACCCTGGGTTAAGTACTTAACCCGTGAAAACACCATACATTTTGCTCGGGTTAAGTCGCTAACTCTAGAGTTATCTCATATTGCAAGTGGGGGTTATAGTCAAATTGCTACAAATGGTTTGCTTTAATAATATTCTAATAGACCAGGGTTCGAACCCGGGACCCGATTATTCCGCGGCACGATATTGCTTGGTTAGAATACTGATCCATCCTAGATATTTATAAGATAAGATAAGATAAATATTCTTTATTGCAAAAAGAAAAGAATTACACAAAAGAAATAGGCTAATATCGTTAATATTACAATTGGCGGTCTTATCGCTCAAAGCGATCTCTTCCAGACAACCTTTGGGTAGAGAATTCAGCGTATGAATAGGTAGCTTGTTGATTTATAATTTAGTTTCGCCTCGCATATCGTACCTTTAAGTATATGTGATAAAATAAACTTGTAATACTTATGTGAAGAGAAGTTGCGATTTTTTATTGATAATGTAGTAGGTACCTATTTAAAGAATACCTACATAGCTGTTTGACTATCTAATTACTAAAATAGTCCATAAGTTTTCACAAGAAAACAAACTTCTCACAATACTGACTCGCAAAAACGAGACCAACCGCACATTCTCGTTTACCGTCAGTATGTGTACATCAGTACAGCCATCCACACAATGCGTACTAATAGAAAATTATCTCTTACAAACATACACAGTTACGAAGCAACCACCCAGCCATACATATCTAGCACGACGCCTGTACCGTACCAAAACGTATATTCAGGCTACAAAAGTCAAGAATATTCAACATCTTCAACTACAGAGAATTACTACAAATACTTCTACTATACAACAAGAAAACCAATTGAATACAGCACAGAGAAATCAACTACAGTTACTCAACCCCGTGTAACCTACCCACCATCGATAAATAAATACTCGATAAGTACAACCAAAAGTCCTTACAATTTCAATGATTTCCTAACGAGGACGACGAAAGTTACTGAAAGAACGGACCCTCCTAAACATGGGTTCTACAGCAAAGATGAGTTGGACAGTTATTTCGGAAGGTCGACGACAAAAAGTCCGTATCCAGACAAACAAATTAAGTCTCTATTCAAAATTGGGACGTATTACTCACAAGCAAAGTCCAGTGATAACTCGATAAGGCCCGACGCATCGCAGCAAGTTCATATTGAGCCAGCGAGGTTGGTGTTCTCTTACCAAAGGAATCTGACGACTGAGGAGATTGTACAAAATTAGATGTGCCAAAACTATTGGTAAGAATCAAAGAATCGTCTTGGGAGTCATTTTCTTCCACACCATCATGGATTTCCGTCATCATTCTTCAATCTTCTACGACGTCACATCACGTTTCTGAGCCGTCATGTCATCTCTGGCGTCATTTTCTTCTAGATATAAATTAACGGGATTGCTATGCACGGATTGTGCCGCGTTCGTAATGGAGAATAGCAATCCAGTTATTTTAGCATGGAGATCTATGCATTTTCTTAATCAACTCGTCATTTATTGAATGATTTTCATAATTTCAGAGTCTCTTTTCAATCTCATACACACTTTGTCATCTGTCTCGTGAGATTTGGTCTAGAGACCAGCCCCCTTACCATGAACTCTTATAGCAGGATTACTTTCATAATACTGTTACTTCGTACAATGACGACCTTAAAGTAAGCTCATTAAGGTCGTCATTGTACGAAGTAACAAAGTATTATGAAAGTAATCCTGCTATAAGAGTTCATGGTAAGGGGGCAGCCCTTGTAGCACGAGTCAGCGTTAGCGATTGACGCAACGCCGCGGAGCTGTCAAAGTGACATTATTACAAGGCGTTTGACAGCTCCGCGGCGTTTCGTTGACCGCTAACGCGACTCGTGCTAGCCCCGCAGTCGCCTTACAACTTTACTGTCATATAAAACTGTATATTTTGTATACTTACTTAATAAATACACATATTATCTGGTTATCTATCATTCTGTACATAAACTATATCACAGCATAGACAATTCAAGCCATATTACATTACCTACTCTAAGTATAATCTACTTTAATTAAAACCCTACATTATGTTAAGTTTCATAAAGCGAAACATGTAAACATGTGGCAACATTAGTATGTAAATAATTTCCTTGTGCATGTTAACCATTGGATTTCCTTTATTGTATTTAATTCACAGGATTCTGTATTTATTTTAAAGTTATCCAATGTTATTTATTATAAAATATGTAATGATTATAATATTTTAAGTACTTACTTACGTACACCTACATTTAATTTCATTAGAATAAGAATTTCTTCAATGACAAAATAAGCATCTATAAAATTATACCTAAAATCCTTTTTTTCTGTTACAATCAGGGGGGTGACCGCGACTTCAATCGTTATGGTTATCGTTTTCATTTTGACACTTGAACGATATACGTTGCTGCGTTTCGTTGTCGTTTGTTAAAACTTGCAAAAACATAGTAGCAATGTATAGCGTCCATGTGTCAAATTGAAAGCGATAACGATTGGAAGTCGCGGTCACCCCACATACCTATTTATTTATCTAGACTCGCGTCAAACTTAAAACTCCTATTACCTATCAAGTCGATTTTATTCAGGGTGTAACGGAGAGAGTATAGGAAGCCGAAACAAACGAGCCGGTGTTCTGTATCGCAGAATAACTTTTGTTCTACGACTTTACCCTTATTAATAATACCCTTTCCATTAGACCCTGTGGCGTAGATAGTTAAAAAAGTTGTTACTTCGAAATGCATGCGAGGTCTTAAAGTACACATTCTTTTTAATTGTATATCTGTGCAAAATTATCCTACATTACTTATATTTTTAAGCAAATTATTGTAGTTCCAAAACTAATCCATTCAATTTTCCCCAACAGCCGCCACTAGCGAATGCGCGGGTCGAGCCCTGAAGACTGTCACACTGGATCGGACTCCGCTCCGGGCTTAGGAATTAGGCAGAACGCCTAGTCACCCAGGGCAGTCCTACCGGTAAACTACACTACAGATTGTGTTAGCGCGCACACCCCGTTTAAAACGAATATTACAATTGTAATATTGTAACCAACAATATTCATCGTGTAATTGTAATCTTGGGTAACTGTAAAGTTTTGTAACACAGCTGCCTAATTCTGGGCCAGTCGTGATCGGTAGAATACCGTAAAAATTGTTTTTCACATCTATTTATTCAACCAATCGCAAGTGGTAGTCATATTTCGTGAATAAATCAAAATTGCTAGCACAATACCATTGGCGTGAAATGTTGGTAATACCATTATCTGATTGGTTGAACGCTAAAAATTTGACGCCTTGTGGCTTTTACCGATATATATCACTGTGAATCAAACTTTATGCTGCGTTGAATGAAACTGCAGCGTTTTATTATTAAAGTAATTCTCATACCGTTAAATCAAACGACGTAGATCTATCATCTGATTGGTTGACGTAAAAATTGTGGCTGTATTTTCATCCAAAATGCTGCTCTGCATGAACTAAAATGACTACCACTTACCATCGGTAAATAGAGCGAGCAATTTTTACGATATTTTACCGATTACGAGTCCCCGAAAATTAGGCTGTAAGGTTCTTGTAGTCATTTAGCTGTTCTATAACAGTATTAAAAAGAATAAAAGCAAGCAGAAATGATACTTTGCTTGCTTTTATTTTAGACGATTTATATTATAGTGTAATATTCAAACGTTCAGCGGGTAATTACGGGAGTGCAATGCGCGAGTGTGAGATAAAAATGTGTCTTGAAAACAAAACTATGTCAGGCACAGTTCCGTGAGTGATATTACAATGTGATTGTGTTACTATTAATGAACTTTAAGTACACTTAGAATAATAAAGGAAGGCTATGCTCACATGACGCTATTAAAATGACACCAACTCAAACAAACTTGGATTTAATCCGGACTAGCAATTTCATTGACCTGACCCCAGCTCCCTCGATGTAAGGGAAGGTCTGTGCCCGAGCAGTGGGGCAATATAAATAGATTGATGATGATGATCCAATTCATGGCAATGTTTTCGTTTTCAATCAAATCAACCGTTACTATTCAATGAAAATCGGTCATCGTTTTTCAGCTGAGTATGTCATTGAACCATAGACAACTTGGCAGTCGGAATCCTTGTACTAAATTTTACGAAAACTATTGGCGTTTCACGGTAGGCCCACAGGAATCGGTATGAGGTCACAGCTAAAGTCATACAAAATAATAAGTACTAATAAAAAATGGATAAAGCCTGACTTTAAGCATTTGTGTCGCGAGAAAAACAAAAGCAAACGTAGCTTTTGAATTATGAACATTATTCATGACTCATGAGCATTTATAAGTGCTACCGCGGTGGGCGAGAACGTGTATAAGGAGCGGCCTGAAAAGCAGCGTACAGCTGAGGTCGGTCCTATTCATCTGTATATGTTACGTTATTTCTATATGTAAGACAACCATGTACCTACCTACAACATTGTGCAGATGAATAAATGTCTCTTTATTTATTTATTTACAAGGGCCTCGGCGATTCAAAAGTTTAGTAACTCTGGTGTTAATTGAAATATCGAAAAACACATTTCAGATTTATTCCATGTAATACTCCAAAATTTCATTGGGTTTGTTGATTAAAAAAATAGGTAGTATTCAGTACCTAATCCATTCATGGTCACACGTGATTCCTGGAGAATCCATCTTGGTATTTGGTTTCATTTGAGTAGCGCATGTGAGAATAGATTGAATCTCATTAGGAAATGGAGTTCCTCGGAGATCCGAATATTTTCTCGGTTTTGGATATAAAATACTCCTTAGCCTACAATTGTATTTTGTAAAATGGTTGTAAAAATATCGTTCTAAGGTTACATAAAAGAAACTGCCACAAAGTGCCTTTTATACAGTAATTTTTAAGATGTAAAAAATAAGTTTTATATTTTTTTTGTTTAAAAATTTGACTATAGAGCGACTGGTTCGCGGCCTTCTGGACAACTTTAGTTGTACCTACTTTTAATTTTTAAGTGATTTTCACTGTTTAAAAAAACTAGACATTTTATATAAAAAATATATAAATTAAAAACAATTGTTGTAATTTAAGTCTGTTACTTCGAAAAACTTATTTATGTGACATACCTAGATCTTTAATTTTAAAGTTACCAATAGATTAATGTTTTTCAATTAAAGTTAGTTTGGCAGACTGTCACTTTAGTGATTTCCTTTAACTCTACATCACTTGCCTCGTCGTTATTATTTATTGTGTCCAAACTATTTATGTATTGAGCCAATTTTTAATTCCTCACAAATTGTCTAAATTTTAAGAGAAAAATAGAAAATAACAAATATGAAGTCTGTTGTTTTATTTCTACTCAAATTTCTGGCTAATGTAGCCGGCAGTGATGTCATATTATTATAAATATTAACACAAGCGCATCAAAAAATATTGCGGAAGGTTACCTAAGAAGTATAATAAGAAGATGCAAAAACATGGAACCCAGCAATGTACGTAAAATTGGAATCCTGATCGATTAGATAGATTAAATCGATATTGGTAATCGAATGTTGTATATTTCGCACAAAAAAATATGGTGGTACGGTCTAACACAGAGAAAGGTATACAGGAGAGTTTTTAAGGTTGAGATTATCTCAAAAAATACTTGGCCTATTCCAAGAATTATTTCAATGTTAGATAAAAGTTTAAACTATGTAACTGTAGAAGAATTATTAAATTCGATCCAGCAGTTTTTGAGAAAATCTCAACCTTACCTTGTTAAGGCTCCCTGTGTACTTATCTCTGTCTTCGTGTGTACCTAGTTTACCTAAGTATAATTAGGAAGTTGCAGAACTTTCAAACCTTGTTAGATCAGGTTTCAATGTGTGTTGCAATCACATTTGATATTGGGTCAAACTTAAGAAAATAATGAATAAAAGTAAAGATTCGACTGTCGTCCCAACACCATTTATTATTGTATTCCTATTTAATCTTTGTATAAAATTATTATTTTATTATTTATCCACTTACATCTTCATTATTATTACCTATAATCAATAAACACAAACATAAATGATACAAAATAAATAGATACCTAATTACTACTTATCAATACAGCTATAGCTTGACAACTTTAGAGAGAGTCCTTAATTAATTCTAACAATACCTTTTTTCTTATTGAATTTTAAATAACAAGAGTTCACTATAAAGTTGTCGATGAATAAATGCAAAATGAAGGGTTTTTCAAATGCAATAGTAAAATTATTCCCAAAAAGCACGTATGTCTACCAAAATATACAAAATATATTGTTCTACTCCAAAACAATACTAACTACAAACTCCCTGACAACAGTTTTCAAAATTAGATCAACTTTTTAATAAGTCACAAAACACGATAGGTACTTGTGAGGTGTTTTTTGTGGTGTTTAGAAAATAAAAGTACTTTTTTTGTTTTGTACTAAAATCACGATTTTAATTCTTCATTATTGTCCCTTAAAAGGGCCCAATTCCATCTTTATAAAATCTACGTTCTCAAGAAGAAATAGAAAGACGATCAAAAGAGGACTGTCGTAAAAGTTTCGACCATCTTTAAAGGTGTGGATTTATATGAGTTTACGTACTTACCTCGAAATAAAACTAATACTATTGCCAGGGATATTTAAACAAGGTAACGTAAATAACTTAACCAGATTTCACACCCATCGGGCTGGTAGCACCGACATTCTTGACAAGTAGTTTAGCTAACATGCCAACCGATAGACAGAACACTAAGCCTGCTGGCATGACCTTCCTGCTGTTGTAGAATCTGTAAATTGTAATAAGACATCACATACACTGTCCTAATTTGAGGTTCCATTAGAACAGCAACAGTTGACTGGTTGATAATGCTGCATGGCATTAAGTCCGCCTGTACATTCAATGTGTATAAAGAATAATTAAATGTACAGCAATAGTACGCGCACGCATCAGCGATCGGCGTAATGTCAGCGAGCTGTCAAATGGCTCTCTCTTCTCGTGTGGTTTGGTGACCAAACCTATTTGTCAAAGTTATTCAGGCAGCCCGTAGGCCTTTGATGTGACCTAACGACAGCTGTCATGCGACAACAACCGGGACCAACTGCTTAACGTGCTTTCCGAGGCACGAAGGGGCTCAGATGAAAGTGTCACTAGGGATCACCCATCCAGGTTCTGACCTCGCCCAACGTTGTTTAACTTGTATGATCGTTTTCAATGTGTACTCGCAACTGGACTATGAACCCGTCAAATGGCTGTACATTACGTAATGTACGATTTGTCATAGATAATAATGCCAATAGTTAATCTATGCATCTAGTTTGTAAACTTACATAATGAAGAAATAAATAAATCTGTAATAAAGGGTAGAATTACCTGTAACCCATAAGACCTCCCAAAGCCGCTGTTGTGCCTAACATAACTTGGTAATTAGAAGGGTCCCGACTGAGCTGGTATGCGCCCACACCTGAAAAATATAAACGAATTTTGATAATTTTTTGCATAAACATGAAAAAATAAGTTGTTCAATGAACTCCGCCTCGATGCTTGCTGTTGTTTGTTGCTTGCTCTGCTTTGCTTATGCTTTCAGCATGCAATCGCCAGTATGGTGCCGGTCCCAAGCCCGGATAAAGGAGGAGGGCTCCTGTGTGACAGATGATTGGCATTTAACCTCTCGTCTGTCACACCCAATGGGCATGTGGAGCGCAACCGTCCCACCCTATTACAGGGAAATCCACCTACGCTTTGTGCCGTGCGTAGTAGATCGCCGTACACCAGGATGAAGGAATCCTGGGGGTTGAGTCAAATGTGTGCCAATTGATGCGCACAGGAGACAACACACCTCTTTGGTCTGGAGTTCAGGTCAAAACGGTGGCTCTGGAGAATAGCCAGATCCAGGGTAATCGGCTGAGATGCCCGGTCAGACGGCCATCGGGCGAGGGGTTGCAGTAGGGGGAAACGGCCATGCTGAAGGGGCCCGTCTGTGTGAACCGTCCGCTACACGGGTCACACACCCGAGCCCCAGATGTCGCGCAGAGGGACCCACCGCTGGATTCCTATACTGTTACGATAGTCCTGGTGTCTAACATGGACATCCCCAGATGTGCGGGCTCCACGGAGGGTGGGACGTCGAAACAGTGAATTTGTATATGTATGAATATGGTTAACAATATTCTCTCTGTTATAGATAGCAGTTTTGTAGCGACAAAAAGTATTACCCTAGCAAGCACGATAATCCATCAAGACAAGATGAGCAACTCCAAGGCCCCGAACAGTGTAAAAAATCAAGAAGCACCACAGCGGAATCCGAGGGCGCCTGCTCCGGATCGTGACGAAGCTGGAGGCACCGGGACGGGTCTACATATGACATCATTGGTGATGGCCTTGCCAGCCTCTGGGGAGGGTACTTCTCAGGGCGGATGGAAGTCTGTGCAACTGAGGGTTGTGGATCCAAAGTCTAAAGGCTATCAGCCTAAAGGCAAGGATGGGAAGCAACCCGAAGCGAGCAAGATGAATAAACTCCGCCCTAACAACAAAGGCAAAAAGGGTAGAAATACCGCTGCGACCCAATCTGAACTGGACATGAGCACCCAACCCAAATCTGGCGCCGCCTCGATTGTTGTTGCGGGGGAAACCCATGTGACACATCGGAAGCTGAGTACCTCAAACAATGGAGAAGGAGCTCCCACAAGAGAGGCAACCGGCGGAGATTCAACCCAGGCCAACAAACGACCGAATCGGAATGCCAGAGCTAGAGCTAGGGCCGCCGCCGCACGAGCTGCGCAAGCAGCACAGTGTGAAAGCGCGCCCGCTCTCCAACCAAGCAAAAGACCCCGGCTTGATGATACGTCGTCACCCCGAGGCATGGAGAAGAAACTCAGGCTCGACAAACCGAAACGGCCACAAACAAGGTTGAGTTATGCAGAGGTCGCCGGCGGCGACTTTTATATCGCCATTACGACCCAGACAATGACCGACCTAACAAAAGAACAATCGATACAGATCAAAAGGTACCTGGAGGGACAGATCCTAGAGCATATTAGGAACAAGTCCCCCGTTATACCCAGTTTCAGAGGCAAACCCATTGCTGGTGATGGTGTTCTGAAGCTGTGGTGCGAGAACCAGGCCACCTTGAACTGGCTTTACACCGTAGTGGAGGCTATGCCTCCAATGGAACCAAACATAAAAATACAAGTGAGACAGCAGGCCGAGCTACCTACCAAGTTGAAGGCAAGCCTGCTCATCCCTGACCAGCCAGGGGATCTCGCAGACATAGAGGATATGTTGAACGGACAAAATGTATGGGCGTCTGTATCTACCTGGACGCTATACAATGCCGTACAACAAGGTCCTAATACATTCCTGACACTAGGAATTCCGACGACATCTGTCGAGAGTTTACTTTCCCGCGGAAGACGCCTAACATTTGGGCTTGGCTCAGTGTACGTAAGGTTCTTTGGGGAAGATGGCAAATTGTCCGACGAGCCTCCAGCTTCGAGCATGCCGTCTGCTGAGCGTGACCTCCCGCGAGACCTCAAGAATGAGGCTCCGGTGGTAGCAGACAAAGCGGCTATGCAGAAGGGCCCTTCTGCACCCAAAACCTCCAAGGCAGCACGACAGCAATATCCTATGGACATTGCTGTGGAAGAAGAGCTGCTTAGGGATGGGAAAGCAGATGCCATGGAGGAGATGGTGGAGGTGGAGATGTCGCTTTCTGATGGCGACCTCAACACCGACGACCACTAAGGTCGTACAAATCAACCTCCAGCACAGCCGGACTGGAACGGCTAACCTGCGAAGGCTGCTGGAGGCCTCAACAGAGACCGTCGCCCTTATCCAGGAGCCGTGGATATGTGGCGGACGGATTTGCGGTCTCAATAACATAGGCGGTAAGCTTATTTATGACACAACGTGCAACAATCCACGCTCTTGCATTTACCTTTCTCGACATATTAAAGCCAATATACTAACAGAGTTCTGTTCCAGGGATCTGACAACCATCGTGATCCCTTTAGACTCGGACAACAGCGTAAACAACACAACACTAGACGACACCCTGAATATGGTGTTAGCGTCAGCCTACATGCACGAGGGCGACGACGCACCGACCAGGGAAGTGACGACCTTGGTAAGTCACTGTGAACATACTAACAAACAACTAATTCTCGCGATGGACTCCAATGCGCATCACCCACTTTGGGGAATGGAATCGGCGAACGCGAGGGGGGAGGAGTTAGTAAACTATCTATTCACAACAAAGTTGACCCTACTAAACATAGGAATCGAGCCAACTTTTGTAACACGTAGGGCTAGAACAATTATTGACCTCACGCTGGCCACAGACGAAGCAACAGAGCTAGTTAATGGTTGGCGCGTATCAGGAGAGTCCTCCGGCTCCGATCACAGGTGGATAAAGTTCAACCTTCAAATACAACCAACAATTCCAGCACCAAAACGCAATCCAAGGAAAACTGATCGCAGGAAATATAAAAATTTAATCTGTGCACGACTAGGAGAAGCGGACATGGTAACAACGGTTGAGAACACTGATACGATTGAACAACAAATCACGAATCTCACCACCAACATGATGGACAGCTACCAGCAGTCATGTCCACTGACCACTCCACCCACCGTACCCCACAAAGGGAAAAGCTGGTGGGGTCGCGAATTGGAAGGGTTGCGACATAAGGTAAGACAAAGTTTTAACAGAGCCAGGAACACAAACAGAGATGCAGACTGGGACGCCTACAAGCAAGCGCGGTCCAAGTACAAAAACAGGCTCAGGTACTGGAGTAAGGCATCCTGGCGCAAGTTCTGTGACAACATAGAAAACAACACAGCTGCTGCACGGGTAAGCAAAGTCCTATCCAATGGACCACAAAGGTCAATAGGCTCGCTGAAAAAACCGGACAGCAGTTATGCCAGAACGGAACAAGAGGTCAGCGAAGTACTTCTTCAAACACACTTCCCAGGATGCACATTCGCAGGTGACAACAGTTGGGAGGTGTCGACTACACCCATAAACGTGAGCGAAGGTGACTGGACCACCGCTCGGAATATCATAACATTAGATAGAGTAAGATGGGCGATAAACAGCTTCGAACCGTATAAGTCGCCGGGATTGGATGGCATCTTTCCTGGACTACTTCAGTGGGGGGGCGAGTGTATTGTGGTCCAGCTTGTAGGAATTCTGCAAGCATGCCTCGCCCACAGATACATACCCACAGTATGGAGAGAAGTCAAGGTAACGTTTATACCGAAACCAGGCAAATCGGACTACACAGACCCCAAGTCATTTAGACCCATAAGTCTATCGTCATTTCTACTAAAGACCCTCGAGAGACTATGTGACAGGGAGATCAGAGACAACAATCTTATAAGAAAACCATTACACCCAGAGCAACATGCCTATAGCTCGGGCAAATCAACAGAATCTGCTCTACACAGGGTCGTAAGCAGGATAGAGACAGCCATTCAAAATAAAGCCATATGTCTAGGGACGTTCATAGACATAGAAGGCGCCTTTGACAGAACAAATTTTGACAGCATCAGAGTAGCTCTGAGAAAGCATGAAGTTGATCCGATGATTGTCGATTGGATTAATAATATGCTTAGACAAAGAGCGATACGCTTTGGAGAGACCGCTGCCAGAGGGGTAGTGACGAGAGGCTGCCCACAAGGGGGTGTCCTATCGCCACTGCTCTGGAACATGGTGGTGGACGATCTAATTACTCTATTAAATGACAAACATCTATTCACCGTTGGCTACGCCGACGACGTAACAATCCTAGTAAACGGAACTTTTGCAAATGTGATGTGTAATGTCATGCAGACTGCTTTTAAATATGTTGAAAAATGGTGCAGAGACACAGGACTCACAGTAAATCCAAGCAAAACAACACTTGTAATGTTTACCAACAAAAGGAAGTTAGACACACACACGCTGCCAACACTGTTTGGCACACAGCTGCCCATTTCAGCGGATGTCAAATACCTAGGCCTTACACTGGACAGCAAGTTGAACTGGAGCAGACACTTGGAACATAAACTAAACAAAGCCTGTATATCATTCTGGCAATGTCGCAGAATGATAGGGAAAAGATGGGGATTAACTCCAAAAATTACCTTATGGCTTTATACGACTGTAATAAGACCATCGCTGACATACGGTGCAGCTGTATGGTGGCCCAGAACCACACTAACGACGGTCATAAACAAATTGCAGAGCTTCCAAAGATTAGCTTGCGTAGCCACAACCAGCTGTATGCGCACAGCGCCCACTACGGCCCTGGAAGCAATGCTGGGGCTGCCACCACTTCATCTGTTTATCCAGCAGGAGGCGGCCGTGGCAGCGTGTAGGCTCGCGATACATAAACTTTGGAAGGACTACACTCGGATCCCACACACAAAAATTCTAGACGAGCACAAGAGAGACAATCCTCTGATGTGCTCGATGTTTGATAGGATCCCGAAAATACTTGTTTTCGACAAGAAATATAAAATACAATTACACGAAGAGCTGTCGGATAGTTCAGGTATAAAGGAACTTAGAATCTACACGGACGGCTCGAAAACAAGGTCAGGGACAGGGTCTGGCACGTTTTCCTTTGACCTAAACATCACAAATTCCACCACCTTAGGCGTCCATAATTCTATATTCCAAGCGGAATGTGTGGGCATCATACAGGCCGCAAACGCCATAATGACTAGGAAAGTAAGGGACTTCAACATTCGCATACTTTCTGATAGTATGGCAGTACTACAAGCTCTAAATAGTAATACCATAAACTCAGGGCTAATTCATCAATGTCACAATCTACTGGAGAGAGTCTGCGAACATAACACAGTGACTCTACAGTGGATCAAGGGACACAGCAAATCGTTAGGCAATGACGCTGCGGACGAGCTAGCGCGGAGGGGTGCCGAGGGTCTGGTCATAGGCCCAGAGCCTATAGTTCCTCTGCCCTACAGTTTCGTCCGCAGCGGTCTGCGTCAGCATACAGTGTTATCTCATCAAAAGCTTTGGACAGAAAGAGCAGATTGCCGGCAGGCCCGTGAGGCCGTGCCACACATTGACCACCGTCTGACTAGACAGTTACTCAAACTAAGCAGGAAAGATGTGCGCTTAGTGACTGGCATCATGACAGGTCACTGCTCTTTAAACAAACATCTCTTTACAATTGGGATCACAGATAGTCCTCTGTGCAGGGGCTGCATGGAGGAGGAGGAAACAGCCGCACATGTGCTTCTAGAGTGCAGTGGTGTGGCCGAGCAGCGGGCTACAATCCTCGGGTCACCGAGGACGCTCCCGGAGGCCTGCAGGGTCATTAAGAACCTGTTGGGCTTCCTGGCTGAGCTCGGCTGGCTAGAGTAGCGCCAGCCGCCTCGCGCACAATGGGCCTTGCGGCCAAAGTGTGAACGAGCCCAGTCTTCAAGATTCAAGATTCAAAGTTGTTCAATGAGACAACCAAGTGTACTTGCCGGCTTCTATGCAATACACATACATCAGCACCAGCCATCTGTATACTGTATGTTATTTTTAGAAGCTAAACACAATATACTGAAGTGGAAAATCTCAAGGTAGCTTTTATCATTAGTTTGACTCACCTAAAATGGATCCAAAGATCAGTCCTGCTCCCAAAGATGGTATGGACCCTGAAATATAATTAATTTTCATATAAACTCATAATTTATGTGTATTAATCTGCTGTAGAGTCTGCCTTCATGAGCTGCCAACATTTTGGGTCAACTTAGCTGCTAGGAACTGTACTTTGGTTGTAGGTACATAAAAATTGTACTTTTATGTACCTACAACCTTGGTTTTGCTGTACATAAAAATTAAATAATAAGTAGGCATATACTTATCTACCTACAAATCAATAACACTGTAGTAGGCAGCTAAATCAGAACTTATTCAGATAATGTATCAGGTTTCTGATTATATGTAGGTATTTTATCAATATACTGTTTATCGTTATATTATTTATCTCTGCAGTTGATGTGGTAAAAAAATGGTTTACATAACTTACATAAAGTAAAATATTAAAAACCCCACCCCACTTACAATAAAAGCAACTTTAGAATTAGCAACTTACCCTAAGCAAAATGTAGGGAAATTTTATGGGTTAAGTACATAACCCAGGGTTATCTCGATATTGCAAGTCACCCTAAATAAAACAGTTTGTCCACGAAATATTATAGTATAACAATAAAAATGTTATTGGTATATAGAAAATTAAATATTTACACCTACAGAGTAGGCATAAAAATAAGCGTTTTAAAGTTTAGAATAGTTCGCTGGAGTTTAGTATCAGAAGTTTTGAGTAAAAGTAATTTTATTTATTTATAAAATAATACCTAAAAAACTAACCTGCTTTGGCATAGCCCATGATACCTCCTGCAGCTACGGTGGCAGCGTATGCAAAACCAAGAATATCTATACCCATTATGTATTTATTTTCGGTATATTTATTGGAAATAAGTAGAAATACTAGAAATCAAAATATTTTCACAAAAACGCACGAACGAAACTCTGATTTTTTTACTTTCATAATTCTTCCCAGAGGAAAAGGCAACGCCAACTAGGGCATACAGCCTGGTCTGATGTTAATAGAAATTGAATTGAATTGTTGTCTGAATTCTTATAAATACAAAATACATACATATATACGAAGATAGCCTAACCTAAACCTACGAACAACCCCTATAGTATATATAGTAATAGCAGGGGGGTGACCGCGACTTTAATCGTTATGGTTATCGTTTTCATTTTGACACTCGAACGATATACATTGCTGCGTTTCGTTGTCGTTTGTTAAAACTTGCAAAATCACAGCAGCTTTGTATAGCGTCCATGTGTCAAATTGAAAGCGATTACGATAACGATTGGAAGTCGCGGTCACCCCACAGTATGGTCTTATGTTTCCCTTGCCGTTTCAAAAAGACCATCAATGTCAAGTAAAGGCACGGGAGTGTTCCAAAACAACATATAAGTGTAAAAATAATACTTTAACACTTTGTCTACATGATGTCAAAGGAAGGACATAAAGTGACATCATCATACAACACTAAAACTTACACGTTGAGTTACTTATCTTATTAAAATAAAGTGGATTAAGAATCTCAAAGCTAAAAACGTAAGTGAAACGTTGACAACTACCGTCTTTGCTAGAAAACTTGTTTTGGAACGTCATGTCATCATGTCAATGTCATTATTTTTGTTTCTTCTTCATTTCGTTCTATTCTATCATCACAGCAAATATGAAGTAATTTACAAAATTATAGTTCTGCAGACTCATTATTGCACAGCAAACCACACCTACCCCATCGTGTTTTATTAATAAACATGACACTAGTGGTGTTATCAGCGATTTCGTCATAATTTGTAACCAGTGCGTCACTCACACAATCCAGCTGATTTGATATAAAATTTACGAGTTTCTATACGCCTAGGCAGTATTCAATATCGTTGGTGGCACACGGTCGCTTGTACAAGTGATTTTAGTTATTTATTTCACTTCACTACAACCGGTGGATAACCTTGACACAAAACGTGAGAGGCTAAGTTTTTCGTGACGAGAAAAAAATTGAAACCAGTCGGCCACGATGTTGAAGAGTGCTTCTAAAGTGACAATAAATACTGGGAATGTGCTCAACTTGATCGATATCAAGAAGAAGGCCGGCCAAAATGTTACCGAAGAGGTTAGTATTTTATTTTAAATATAAATAAGCTTTGTAAATAAAAAGTGGCATTATTAGACATTGTCTTGGGTCAGAGTGTCGCTAAGGAGGTACTGAGAAATTTAGAAATTTTTTGAAAATTTCGTGTCTAAAAAAACCCCAGTTTTATGATACCATCGGAAGGGGTCTTTGGGGATGGTTTTTTGTCAAGATAATTTTTTTGTTCGATCAACCCCTGTCAAATTAGATATTTTCGAACAAAACTTTTCTAAAAAAAATTCCTCATTGCCTCTAGCGACACTCTAACCCTGTCTTGTATAAAAATGAGCCAGAGCTTTATTTAAATTATGTAAGTGTGTATGTATTGTGGTAATAAATATATTTTTTTGAAAATAATAAGGTTTGTGGAGAGCAAAAGTTGTATGCCAGTAGCACAGTAGATAGCACCTCGTCTCTTCCTACGGGAATCAGGCATGAGTTTATATATGTTAGACATAAACTTAGTTTAACCTCACTTCCTCTAAGCCATGTTTTGTCACTTCGTTGAAAGACGTTATGTTATAAAGACTGTGGCTTAAAGCCTTAAATCAATTAAGTCATGTTTCTGGCTAACAACACACAGGAGTAACATAATATCTCAAAAAGAGGTAAGAGTGTCGCTGCTTGCTACTACTCGCTACTAAAAAAACATTTTCCATTTAACAGTTTGCAATAAATTAACATACTGAATTCAATAGTGTATATACACTACAGTGTATGACATGTTGACATAACATCAAACATGCATGACAGGTTGTGAACATAAACACTTTACATTACCACCTTTGTTTGTGAACATAAACAGTTTATGTTACCACCTTTGATACTCCGTAGGTATAATATAGCATGGTTACTGTATTCCTTTGCAAGAAAATTTGTATTTGGGTATAGCTTGAAATAAATAAGTATAGGTACAGCCGACAGCAGATCAATGGTAACACTTGCAGTACGATTTCAAGTCTTACGACACAAATAATAAGAACTGTCAAAAGTAAAAAGTGTTACCATTGATCTGCTGTCAACTGTACCTACCTAGTTTCGTTTATTAATTTAGACAGAAACATAATAGGTACGGTGGAACACAGAGAAAGGTGTACAGGAGAGTTTTTAAGGTTTAGATTTTCTCGAAAACTACTTGACTATTGCAAAAATTATTTCACTGTTTTATAGATAAAAGCGAAAACTATGTAACTGTAAAAGAATTATTAAATTCGGTTCAGTAGTTTTTGAGAAATTCTTAACCTTATTGACACCCCTTGTATATCTTATCTCTGTCTTCGTCTGTACCCAGTTTTTCTCACTTTGTGTTTCTGATTTATCATGATGACTTAGCATCAATAAGCAATCTTATAGAAGGTTAATTGGTTGTCTATTTGATTTGGTACAGACACCTTCCTGACTTTTTTATTATTAATTCTACCTCATTTCTGAGGCTAAGCATTAACTTTAACAAACACTTTTCTAGATTATATTTAACTAAGTAATTAGTTAAAGATAATCTTAAGTTAATGCTTGCATTAAAATAACCTTAAACAGGCTTAAATAAAAATGATTTGCTTTATGGTAAGATAATTCAAAAATGGCAATGACACTTTTTACTCAAACTACACATTGTGTAGTAAAAAGTATCAGTAATTAAGTTGTTTTTATGATTAAAATTTGTCACAGTCATACTTTGTTCAAGATACATGACTCAAAGGAACCAAAATGACAATTTCACATTGTATGGAAGTTGCAGCACACTGTCTAACTCGTTGGTCTTCATCTAAATACACGACACTGGCAAAATTACTGTGCCAGCCACGGTAGGAGCCATATTTTAAAAAGTGAAGTGAAGTGAAAATGGAAGAATAACTATTCAGTGTATGGATATAGATTGTCTAAGATAATGCACCAAAATGCCTGGTGTATAACTAGACTTAGTTTGCATTTCATCATTCCTAATAAATAATTTTGACCTAATTCTACCTTGTACAGTCAACAGCACATCAAGTGTAACACTCTGGACCATTCTTATTATCTGTGTCGTAAGACTTGAAATCTTACTGAACGTGTTACAATTGATCTGCTGTCGACATTCAAAATATGTAAAATAAAATCTCAATTCCAGCTATCGGAGAGCATCAAGCTAACACTAACAGAATGGGGCTCCCAAAATCCACCAGACAAGCCCCCAATTCAAAATGGCGTCGCCTCACACGAGGAGAAGTCCAACCATGCAGAGTCTTCACGTCAGCAGTCAGATTACACGGTGGTCTCCACGTCAGCACCGTCTACACCAAGAGAAGCAGTCATGAACATAACCAGGCCTCACGATGATGTGAAAAACAAAATGGCCGAAGAAGAACGAAAGAATTTGAAGATTGGTGTGAAGATATTCATTAATGAGGACAGTACGATGGCGTTGACCGAGTCTTTGGATAATGGTGAGTTGCATTTTTTAAAATCATATGCTGCGTTTGACCTCAATCACACCTGATGGTAAGTTATGAATGTACCTTCATCATCATCAGTCTATTTATATTGCCCCACTGCTCGGGTACAGACCTTCCCTTACATCGAGGGAGCTGGGGCCATAATCCACCACGCGGGCCCAGTGCGGATTGGCGGATTTCACATGCCTTAGATTTTTTCTTCTTCTACGACATGCAAGTTTCATCACGATGTTTTCCTTCACCGTTTTGAGAGCACTCGGATGTCGCCCCATTGTTTAGTATGAATTATTGTACCTATGTATGTAGAGCTGAACAATGTAAATGAAAGTGTCGCGCGACTGGCGGTCGCTTGTGGTTTTTGGACACTAGCACTTGTACAAATGAGTACCTACTTTGATTGTTTTTATTTATTATTTATTTAAGCCTGTAATGTCCCACTGCTGAGCAAAGGCCTCCCCCCAACTCATCTCTATTCTCCGCAGACTCAGACCACTTTCTCTTTAAAAACGTCAAGTACGTCGCGCCATCGTTTGCTTAATTCATAAACTTGATTATTTAATTCAATAAATAATATGATTTTATTGGGAGCCAAAAAATTGCTAAGTTTTTTTATAACAATGAATGATATCAGAACATATTGGCTGTTTTTCATAAACGTCATTTAAAGTTACACCACGGTTTAGCCACCCTGTCCCTTTCTATTTTAACCTTTTTTAACGAAGTGTGAAAGGGATAGCATCACGATTTAAAGGAAATGAGGTTTAACTAGGTTTATGAATAACAGCAAATGACTATACAGTCGAAGACAGAGTAAAGTATTCAGAGGCCTTATTAAAGTTGAGATTTTCTCAAGAACTAGGGTACTTGATCATTTACTAGTTAGAATGCAGACTTATAGGCACTTGTAAAATATTTTAAAAAATCGGTCAGTATACTTTTCCATGTTAGACCGTACCTTACAGTGGGGCATGATAATGGGTTACTATGAAGCACCTATCACGATACAATCAGCCTTATCAAGATATTTACACAATAGGAAGTCAGTTTTATCAAAACTGTTATTTGCATTCTTATCTCTTATTATCATTTATCATTATTATCAAGCAGGAACAGTGTTTAAGATATCGCTTTATTATAATATTACGAAGCGTAAAAAACCGACCAAGTGCGAGTCGAAGTCGCGTACCGAGGCTTCCGTGCAATGCAACTTAACAGGTTACAAACCTGACCTAAAACCTACCTACTTAACAGGTTACAAACTAGACCTAAACCTAAAAGAAAAAAAAAATATTTGGAGACAAACAGTTTTCTCAAATACTTAATTCTAAATACATTTTTACTTATAAACCTATAGCCTCCCATATTAACAAGTAAGGTTATTTAGTACCTACGTTTTTGGGGAAATGTAATTTCAAATTCACAGTTTTCGGCATTTTTCCTTTACTTGTGCTATAGGACCTAGCTTCTTGCCAAATTTCATGATTCTAGGTCAACGGGAAATACCCTATAGGTTTTTTTTTTTGCACTTTCATACAAATATGTTATAAAATGCGACATAAACGGCCATATCTTTTGATAGCGTTGACGTAGAAGTTTGATTTTTTCACGGCTGCATGAGGTTGCAGACCTGAGTATTTGGTATTAATTTCAACTTGATCCGTTCACGCGTTTCTGAGATATAGGTATTGACAGACTGACAGACGGACAACAAAGTATATAAGGGTTCCTTTTTTTCCTTTGAGGCAAGGATCCCTAAAACCATGGAAAGGTTTTGTACAGTCAGCATCGCGACTATGATGCAACAATTTTAGGTAAATAGGCTCAAAAGTTAGTCAATCAATTTATTTTGCATCAATTGTTTACTAGAATACCATTCTCAGCTAAATGTTGATCGTTCAGGCAAAGTAGAATAGGAAGTACATCCAATAACTTGCAGTTACGTTACAATTTGTTGCACCAGAATAGCTGCAGTACGGTAAATTGTTGCCGTGACTCCAACTATTACTATAACTATGTTATAACTTCAAGATTTATGACATACCAAGTACTTATATTGTTGAAGTCGGCAATTTGGCCGACAGTTGCCGACTTCAACAATATAAGAGAGTGATATCCGTTTATATATAATAATTTGTAGTAATGGCTCACTATAGTTTTAATTCTAAAAAATACCAAGGACATCGATAATTTTACGTAAACCCACAATTTCACTGAGCCCAATTCGGCTAACAGAATCGCCGTTAGCCGAATTGAGCTCCAGATGCGTTAATAACTATACAACAGGAATGTTCTCGAATTGCATCGTCGTCGTTTTCATATTAACACATTACTGCAATATTTTCGCAAGATTAAATAAACAATAAAGAGTCACTATAATGTTCTTATTCGGAGGGGAGATTGCGTACAACTTTAATTCATCATCATCATCGGTCTATTTATAATGCCCCACTGCTCGGGCACAGACCTTCCCTTACATCGCGGGAGCTGGGGGCATTATCCACCACGTGGGCCCAGTTCGGATTGGCGGATTTCACATGCCTTAGATTTTTTTATTCTTCTACGGCATGCAGGTTTCGTCACGATGTTTTCCTTCACCGTTTTGAGAGCATTCGATAAATGTACGTAAGTTTTTCCGTCGAAAAAACCGAGGATAACTCATTGGTACAGTCGAAGACAGAGATAAGTATACAGGGTGCCTCAATAAGGTTTAGATTATCTCAAAAACTACTAGACCGATTTTAATCATTCTTTTACAGTACATAGTTTTAACTTTTATCTATCAAACAGTGAAAGAATTTTTGCAATAGGTCAAGTAGTTTTTGAGAAAATCTCAACCTTAAAAACTCTCCTGTACACCTTTCTCTGTGTTCCACCGTACATGGCTGCCCTAGCTGGAAATCGAACCTAGGACCTCCGTGTCGCAAGTCCATTGACCCAACCACTGAGCCACCGAGCTCTCTATTTAGATATTACGTAATAAGTTGCTTGCAATAAAAACTCCAATCAACTCTAATTAACCATTTCATTGAACAAACTACTGTGGCCACATTATAATGTACTAACTGTTCAAACGTGCAAACAACTAAGTAGGTACGTACTTACATACGTAATTGACTCATTGAATTTGTAATCATTGAGTAATTGATTACTGAATAACAATAAATCAGGCACGATATACCTACGGTTAATAAAGGTAGGTAGTTATATAGCGGCCACTAAGTCAAATCCTAAATCTAAACGCAACTGTCACTCTCTTTCATTCATATGCACAGACCACTTACCCCATAGACATGTAACAGGAGGGCGCCCGTATCTGCCCACACATGAGCGCATTGTGCTCCGCGACACGTGTAACCTAGAGAAATTATCGACATGGACGTCTCTTTTAATACGACACCGCTGTCCCCCGCTTCGTCTTTATGCGCTCATCGTTGACAGAATTTTTCGCTTCCAAATGACAATGCCAGATTGTGGTAATATAAAATTATTGGTTTAAAATAAAGTTTTGTACAAGTTGCGAGTCGAAAAAAACAGCTTAATTAAGAATTCAGAAAATAGTAAGAAATCGAAGCGATTTATTCATTGTTTTTGTTATTCTTGTATAGGAGTTGCGAGAGTAGTCGAAAATGATACTGATTATGATTATGCAATATGAAACCTGTAATAAGTCCCCAACAAAATGATAGTACAGCTTAAATGGTCACGTAGTTTTGTAGGTGGGGCAAAGCTCCATTGAAATGTGGCAATGTCTTTTGTACCGATTTAATGTCTATAGGGTAAGTGGTCTGTGCCTAAATCTAAACGCAACTGTCACTCTCTTTCATATGGTACATCCTGTAAGAGCGAGCTTGACGCCACGATAGCGACGACTAAATATTAGCGAACAGAATCTGGAATTTCTGCTAATGCCTTACAGTCAAAATGGAAAGATTTTTTCACATTTTCTTCTCTCTGGCACCATTTCCTTGCAAATCCAGTCCCCACAAAACAATCTTCACTATCATAGGAAAACTGGTATCTGGCTGGACTATCTGGATCGATGCGTTGTGGTGCAACTAACTGTACGGTCTAAAAGTGTACTGGAGAGTTTTTTAGGTGGAGATTTTCTCAAAAACTACTTGACCTATTGCAAGAATACTTTCACTGTTAGATAGCTAAAAGTTAACTATGTAACTGTAAAAGTATTACTAAATTCGGTCTAGTAGTTTTTGAGAAAATTACCTTTATTGAGGACCCCTGGTATAGACGCTTACCATCAGAGCGCGTATCGATAAAAGTGATTTAAGTTTTTTAGTCCTGTCCCTTTCTACCTAAAAGTTTTTAACGAAGTGTGAAAGGGACAATATCACGGTTTAAGGGAAGTGAGCTTTAACTACGTTTGCATATCAGCACATGTGACATGCCAGTTTTGTGATTACGTTCATACGATAAGGATAAACATGGTAAATGCTATGCAATTCCATTAGATTCTATGTTGTAACGAGTATAGAGTATAGTTATAGATCCTGTCGGCTTTTGCATTCATTATTTTCATTCGTTATTCAGTTGGTTGTGTTTTCCTGTTATTTATTCATTGTTTAGTATTGCTTAGTGACGGAAAATGTAAATATATCTGCACATTGAAATAACCAGTGTGCGATATTGAGAAGGACTGCAGGAAGTACGAATGTTGTAGAATTATCACAATACATCCAAGTCTAGGTACTTAATGTAGGCATCTAAAAGCATTTATTGTAAAAAAAAAATCGTGTTTCTTTTGATATTGAAGTCGTACACCACAGACCGCTTACCCCATAGACATGAAATCAGTACTTTGCACGCGAAAAATTATGTCAACCATGAGCGCATAGAGACGAAGCAGGGGACTTCTGGTTCAGTAATAGGGGACAGGGGTGCCGTATTAAAGAGATGCGTCCATGTCGATAATATCTCTAGGTTACTCGTGTCGCGAAGCAATTGTGCGCTCATGTGCGGGCAGACACAGGCGCCCTCCTGTTACAGGTCTATAGGGTAAGTGGTCTGTGGGTCATCTAGAGGATGATGCTTACACAATGGACTGATATTAGGCTGATATTGATGATTGCCCTTTAGTATAAGTTTAATTTTTCATTATTCTTTTCCAGTATTCACTGCCCTTCAGACAGATTACATCGACAATGTGATACTGGCTTACAACCCGGATTTGCTTCACAGAGACGACACCATTGAGGACGCCAATATAAAGAACTCTTACGCTAAAGCCTCGCCGATTTCACTTAAAAGCAATATTGGTAAGTTTACTGAGAGTTTTTTTGCCACTTTTTCTCCTCAGCGTTGGCACCATTTCCTTGCTTGGTGTAAATGAAAATTCAAAAATATGTTGACGTGCAAAAATGTACACAACGTGCTTACTTGCAATAAAGAAAGAAATTTGACTTTGACTTACCACCGTTAGTTTGTTAGCGAATACGAAATGGCGTTAGTTACAAGGTTCGTGATTGTTGCGCCCCTTCCGGTGTTAGGACTAGCGTACAACAGAACGGCGCCGGCGGACGACGCCGTGTACCGCGCCAGTGGACGGCGCCGTCCGCCAACACGAATGTTGTCCGCCTGTGACCGGCGCCGGTCGACATCGTGCACCGGTAGACGGGGCCGGCAGACGCCGTGACACGCTGCGCCATGCGACGGCACGGCGCCGCGCCGTGACGTTGTACGCCGGCCCTTATACCAAGCACTTGTGCCACCGTACAAGATGAAACGCTGAAATATAAACGACTTATCCGGTGTTGGTGTTACTTTGGGAGAGGCCTACGTCCAGCAGTGGACCGATACGGGCTGAAGATGATGACGCGGTGTTGGCCGACAAATGTACTATGGCAGTTTCACACATTTTTTAAATACCTGCGGCAAATTGGCCGAAATGCTTCAATTAAATCTGATAGGTAGATAGAAGCGCGCTTATCTACAACCAATGCATGGTGTCGAAATCGTCAAATGACAAAGCCAGATTCTGCCCCACCATCAACCGCATGATGAACAAGATAACGAATAAATGTAAAAATATCTCCGTTTTTTATTAAAATTATTGGTTTAAAATAAAGTTTTGTACAAGTTGCGAGACTTGCGAGTCGAAGAAACAGCTTAATTAAGTATTCAGAAAATAGTATGAAATCGAAGCGAATTATTCATTGTTTTTGTTATCATTTTCTACTACTCTCGCAACTCCTACTGATTGTGATTATGCTATATAAAACCTGTAATAAGTCCCCAACAAAATGATAGGTACAGCTTCAATGGTCTCGTAGTTTTGTAGGTGGGGCAAAGCTCCATTGAAATGTGGCAATGTCATTTCGACTTGCGCGGTGTTGTTTAGTAGCAGACGATAATATGTAATATGTTTGTAGATTTTTTTCCTGATTTTCTTTTCCTCAAGTAATACTTCGATGTTACAGCTCGGATTTCGAGCACAGAAGTAGACGCCGACAGCGAGGCGGACGCGCGCAAGTGCGAGGCGATACTGCCCGGGATCAAGATACTGTGGGCGGTGCTGGAGGACTATGTGAAAGAAGGTAGATCATCCTCTATCAATAAATTAACCCATGAAAATTATAAAGTGACGATGACGTCACATTACGGAAGTAGTGTCGTTCCAAAATCGGTGAATATCCATGTTTCGGACGTGTTCGGTATTTGTAAGAGGGCCATTTTTCTTGTAGACTCGCCAAATATGATTCTGACTACCTAGAAAGCATTGAAAACCTAGAAAGAGTTACAAACAAAAACTTGGCTGGAAGGGTTAGATTCCCTTTGCCTACTACGTCAGAGTCACAGTACTTTCGGAATACCTAATTTTACAGAAAACATTATTTTTCTCGGAATTTATCTACCTACGAAAAAATTCTGACAAAATCTCGAAATGGTATTTTTCTTTTAGGATGTTAATAATTTTTAGACCTTGTGAATAGGCTAGTTGACAAGTATCGAACATTAAATGTTTTTCATTATTATTACAAAATAGACACAAATTCATGGTCAACTGTAAAATCAAAATCAGTTTAAAAGTGAAGTAACTACAGGCATTTATAAAAGTTGTGTTAGAAAGACACAAACAGTACATGACGTTATACCGTGGTAAAGCTCGTCTAAGCCGAAATGACGCGCCCCTCTACTTAAATACAACATTCTCTGTATGGAGGATACGATAGTGGGGCGCGTCATTTCGGCTTAGACGAGCTTTAGCGCCATACAAACTTCATACTAAAGACCGTTTTGCTAAAAAGAGTTGGAGCATCCCACCACTTGACTTAATCGCTTAATATCTTCGGTATTAATTGAGATATCGCAAAACTGATTTCACAGTTCTCTTCAGAAGGAGCATGAGCGTTGATTGATAAAAAAATTGTCAACTAGCATATTATGTTTACTCCAATCCAATTTAGTCAGTTCTTTCTTCAAATTCTTCCCATTACTTTCAGGTCGTGTCCACCAACTGGGCGTGGCCGACGTGGGCGGTGGGTGCCTGCGGAAGCTGCATGCGTGGGCGCGGGTGAGGCCGGCCATAGCGCAGATCAACCTCGCCTCGTGTTGCGTAGTGCCGCCGTCACTGCACGCATTCTGTCGGGCCAACGATGTGCAGTTACTCACCCATGCTGATCCACCAGGTAAAATAATCTTTTTCTTATGTGGTTTAAGAGCCTTCATAGAGCCTAGCGCCGCCAGTCTTAAAAAAAAATTATCTTCCAATATAATCAATTTTATAAAAAAACTATTTACAAAATGTTTATTACGATAAATACTATTTTTCAATATACAACATGGCATAATTGCGACAAGCTAAGTTGTAGTTCACAAATGTGCCAAAAACGGCCGTTTTTCGCAATTATGCGAACTACAACTTACCGACATTGAATCACGTTAGAAATAAGCATTTAAAAAATAGTATTTATCGTAATAAACATTTCGTAAATAGCTTTTTTAATAAAATTGATTATATTGGAAGATATTATTTTTTTAAGATTGGCGGCGCTAGTTGGCTCATGTCAGCGCCTTAAACAGTTGAAATAGAAATCAAGTCAATGCCATTTCTTTCCAGATCTTCTGTCAATGGCAGCAGTGAAGACTTTATCTGACGCAGGAGTGGGCTGCAATAACCTGGATTGGTGCGCGAGGTACCAGGTGCACATAAAGTGTAGGGGGGTACTCGCACTCAAAGGTTACGTGTGTAAAGCTACTTTGGAAGGGCCGTAAAAGTACTTAGGGGTTATTTGAAGCATTGAAATTGATTATAATTTTGGTGGTTCATTTGTTAATGTAATACAGGGACTGTGTTTTGAATTTAGCTCATGATAAATCTACTTATAAACGTTGCGATTACAGAGTAGAGCACGCTAAATTTAATCGTCACTTAGCGAGGCCTCTGTTAGTAAAAAATTAGGATTAGATTTAGCTGCCACGACAAAAACATCATCCGGTTAGTCATAAACGTGACTTAATGTTATTCCACGGTTTATTGCCACAGGGGAGGGAGGTTGATCTAGGTATATGGCTAACAGCCTTGACACGACTTTCCTTTTTTTGGCTTTTCGTTAAAAACGTCAAGTTAGAAAGGGACCGAAAGTTTAAACTGTGGACATTTGATTTGCTATAATAAAATTTATATCTTATTTTTAAAATGAGCTAAATTCAGAATATGGCTAAAATACTGCAAAAATTTACGCAAATTTCTAGAGTTATTAGTAATAATCACTTAAACACTGTGTTATTGTAGTAGTATAACTTACGCACTTCCCAGTACCTAATACCCAGTCCGCTAATAAATTTTGTCACAGCTAAAATTGAACCCTGTTTAACTTATGTTATGACTGAATTTAGGATTGGACTACATACATGTATTTAACTTAGAATAGATGAACGTTATCATTTAAGGAGATACTTAATTCGAATTTACTCCAATGGTAACACTTGCAGTACGATTTCAATTCTTACGGCGCAAATAATAAGAACGGTCCAAAGTTTGACAAAATCTCAATTTTATTAACTCTACAATACACCTTTCTCTGCGTTATACCTTACGTACGTATTATTTTATGTTTATATATCTATCTTCTATATTAATAATTTCTTAGTTGGTATGTATGGTTTTTTAAAATTCTGTAAATAAATACGTACCTACGTAATTGACAGTATTACGTAGGAGTACGTACACTCAAAGACTTTGTAACGTTCTTATTGTCTGCGCCATAAGACTTGAACTCGCAATTCAAAAGTTACCCAATCGTAAGAAAATGGCATGCGTAAGACCTACGTATCGTTAAATTCTTACGTAATAGCAAATTAGTACGTACGTACTTTTAGTAACTTATACTTTAAAAACTTGAGTATAATTTTTCTTTTTATTTCGTTTTTGGTTATTTTATTATCTAATATTGAATTATCTCCTTTGATGAGCTATTTGTGATTTAGGATTATTAATAATTTAATAAATTGTTAGATATAATATAACCGATGGTGTAGGGTAGGTGTGATATTTATATCCCATTACAATAATATTTTCTGAATTTCGCTAACGATTTCTACATGGTGTAAAGTAAGCTAAAATGTCGTTAGTAATTAGTATCGGTAAATGAACAACCTTTGCGCATTTTATACGCAATATACAGTGCGCGAGGCGTAAGCTCAGGTTTGAATTTGTGTGAGTGCACACAGATAGTGTAGAGTGATATTCGGCCTGAGGCGCGACGCGTCCTACGCATACAAGATACACAGCGGGACGCCACCCTGCCGCGCACGCACCGCACTTCACCTCTTGTACCGCTAGCAGCTTGGCGATCACTCACACAAATGTAAACATGAGCTTACGCCTCGCGCACTGTACCTATCTATTTGTATGAGACCCCTTTAAGTTACACCATGTACGAAACAAAATTTAGTAAAATCCAAGCATTAATAAGTAGGTATTAAAATGGAGAAAAACTTTCGTCTTGCCTTTGATTCGAACCGGGGTTCCCATTCGATTTTTTCTCCATTTTAATATTTCGAATTTTTCGCAAGAAATATCAAATCCTTTGTACTTAATACTTAGACAAGGTGCTACAAAATATCCATGTACATACATATTTAGTTTACAGGGTAATTATCTGTCTTTGTCATAGCATTTTGGGATATTTGAATCGCCTTGAAAACTGCTAATACTGTTACAATTACCTGTATAATTTATTTATCTTTTATTGTAGGATGGAAAATCTCAAATTCATTCCTGAAGAATTCAATAAACTATCTAATAGTCATAGACAGTTTTGAGCACGAACTCAGCGTGAGCTCGCACTTACGACTGTCAAAATTGTATGACAACTGACATTGTAAGACCGAACTCCCTCATACTCAAAACTGTCTCTATCGGCCTAAAAAACGTTAATTCTTCATATATGGAAAACTAAATAAGATATAAGCTAAAGAAGTATTGTTACTATTTATTATAATATTGCATTTATTTATTTTACAATAAAGTTTTTAATTAATTTTAACGTTGAAACATAAATTATTAATATTAATTCCGTACTTATGTATTCACTTCTACTTAATTGTTTAACATTAGTTATTTTTAGAATTACGTACGATCTAACACAAAGAAAAAACCCTTACAGTGGAGTCACTAAGGTTTAGATTTACTCAAAAAGCAATCGGACGATTTTAAAAATTATTTTACATTACATAGTCTAGTTCCATCCATTCGGGATTTTAAACTTTCGGCCAAATGCACATTTTGGATTCTAACCTTCGGCATTTCAAACATTCAGCCAAACGTCCATTCGAGATTTTAAGTTTCGGCCAAATGAACATTCTGGATTCTAACCTTCGGCATTTCACACTTTCAGCCAAACGTCCATTCGAGATTTTAAGTTTCGGCCAAATGAACATTCTGGATTCTAACCTTCGGCATTTCACACTTTCAGCCAAACGTCCATTCGAGATTTTAAGTTTCGGCCAAATGAACATTCTGGATTCTAACCTTCGGCATTTCACACTTTCAGCCAAACGTCCATTCGAGATTTTAAACTTTCGGCCAAATGTACATTCGGCGTTTTGATATTCGGCCTTTCGTTCATAGGTGTTATGAAATTCGGCCTTATGAAACGTAATCAACCAAGCTGTCTACTAGTGAAATAATTTTTTGAATCAGTCAAGTAGTTCGAGTAAATCTCAACCTTATTGAGACCCTCTGTATACTTGTATCTGTATTAAATTGTACTGTTTCAGCATCAAAAGTGGATACATTTCAGTACAGTCGAAGACAGAGATAAGTATACAGGGGGCCTCAATAAGGTTGAGATTTTCTAAAAAACTACTGGACCGAATTTAAAAATTCTTTTACAGTTACGTAGATTTAACTTCTATCTATCAAACAGTGAAATAATTTTTGAAATAGGTTTTGTAGTTTTTGAGAAAATCTCAACCTTAAAAACTCTGTTGTACACCTTTCTCTGTGTTCCATCGTACCTTGTCACATTAACTGATTTGACAAGTTGGATCAAATAAAAACAACAAAATATATCTACTCTCTTACCTCTCAGTTACAACAGTATTCTTATTTATTATTTATGAACATTCCTTCGTTCCTAACATATTGTATGCATTTGTGATGTCGCAAATTATTACTGACTTGTATTAAAAGGACGTATACCGCAGCCCAAATCAAGTGTCTTATTTTGTAAACAAATATGGTATAATTACATGTTGTGATGTAACACTGAAGGAACTGATTGATCGAACCTGTTCATCATTGTGAAAATAAAGTGATCCAACCTAATAATGTAAAAATAACTATGCAATGATCACAGAATAGCTGAAAATGTTAATAGGGTAGGGTAGTTTTTGTTTACAAAATAAGACATTTGATTAGGGCTTCGGTATACTTACACACAGTAACTTTTTATGACGTATCTGAAGATAGTCACTAGCCCCGCTCGCTACCTCACCCGCTGATACCCAAGAATTTGTACTGCGACGCGACTCGTTACTGTATTCAGATACGTCATAATGATTAGCATTGATGTCTAAGGGTCAATTCATACTACAGCAGAGTCGAAGCACATCGAAGTTGACGCTTCACATATTTCAGAGAGAATAAAAAAGACCAGCGAATTCGCACGCATTTGACTACGAGCGACCAGCGCAAATATATACAGGGTGTAACGGAAAGGGCATATGAAGCAGAAGGGATGTTCAGTATCGGTAATTGAACAACTTTTGTTCTACGACTTTTCGAATAAAAAATAAAATAAAATTAATGTCTCATACACAGACCACTTACCCCATAGACATGAAATCGGTACAAAAGACATTGCCACATTCCAATGGAGCTTTGCCCCACCTACAAAACTACGTGACCATTTAAGCTGTACCTATCATTTTGTTGGGGACTTATTACAGGTTCCATATTGCATAATCATAATCAGTATCATTTTCTACTACTCTCGCAACTCCTATAGAAGAATAACAAAAAAAATTAATAAATCGCTTCGATTTCTTACTATATTCTGAAATCTTAATTAAGCTGTTTTTTTCGAATCGCAACTTGTACAAAACTTTATTTTAAACCAATAATTTTAATATAAAACGGAGATATTTTTACATTTATTCGTTATCTTGTACAACTTGCGGTTGATGGTGGGGCAGAATCTGGCATTGTCATTTGCAAGCGAAAATTCTGTCACACGATGAGTGCAATAGGCGAAGCGGGGGGCGCCATATTAAATCCGTGTCGATATCTCAAGGTTACGCGTGTCGCGAAGCAATTTTGCGCTCATGTGCGGGCAGAAACGTGCGCCCTCCTGTTACAGGTCTATGGGGTAAGTGGTCCGTGGTCTCATACAAATCGATCGGCTGACCGGTACGAAATGTATGAAAAGGCAAAAAATAAATTCGCGAAAGTCGTTTTCAGTTACCGATACTGAACATATACCTTTCTGTTACACCCTGCATTACGTTCAATAAGTGTCTACTTTTAAATTGACGGTTCGAAACGCTTCGACTCTGCTGTAGCATGAGTTGACCCTTACATTACAGAAGAAGCCAGCCCCCACTTCTGTCACGATACTTGAATTGAACGATTACATAACTAGTATAAGTTGGCCCGGCCCCAAGTAACTTCGTCATGCTAGCTTAGATTGGTTACGTAATCGTTCGACTATGTTCGATCCAATCTTAGCAGAATAGGCTGTTCGGATTCTATGATTGTTCTCTGAAAGCCTGTTGACTTTGAAAGCAATATTTCAAGAAAAACCTTGAAGCATTTATTTAATTACTTTTATAATGGTGCTATCTTACCACTATCTCACACACAAACATTTATAAATATCAATAGTTATAGGTACAGTCGATCGCATGTCAAGTGTAACCACAGACCACTTACCAATAGACATGAAATCGGTACAAACTTTTTTTTTGTAAACCTGTCCCATTGCTGGGCAAAGGTCTCCCCCCTCCTCTTCCATCCATCCCTGCCCTGAGCCTCTTCCAGCCACCCATCCCTGTATCTAACGATATCGTCTCTCCACCTATGCCGAGGTCTGCCCCGACGCCGGCGACCGTCCGATGGCACCCATTCTGTGACAAACAAAGCACGCGAAAAATTCTGTCAACGATGAGCGCATAGAGACGAAGTCGGGGACAGGGGTGCCGTATTAAAGATATACGTCCATGTCGATAATATCTCTAGGTTACACGTGTCGCGGAGCAATTTTGCGCTCATGTGATTCAGACACGGGCGCCCTGTTACAGGTCTATGGGGTAAGTGGTCTGTGAGTGTATCACACAGTCACTTTACATGCTGGTATAACGAACCAGTTTACAATGGTTTTGTGTAAGTTGATGTCTTATTGACTGTACGCTTTATACAGTCGCGAACTGTAATTTGGAACCCATCTAAGGGCGAATATTGTAAAGCAAACGGGTTGACATACCGTTACAGCGAATGGCTCGATAAAAAGATTTTATTCTACACAAACACACCTTATGTACATCCTTTTTCGTAGATTTTTATTTCATGTAAAGTGTATTTATTTTGTGTACATTAAAGAATTACAGAGTATTCTATCATCCATGATTCTTAGAAAAGATACTATTAATTTTAATAATAAATAACGGCAAATGCGTGTTTTTAGAAAGTTTATAGGAAAAGGGTCCCAAATTAAAGTTTACGACTTCACGGAATTTTGTTATTTTGATTATATCTATGCTGCTAAATATAAATTCTGATTCCAAACTAATCTGAAGCATATTCATACAGTGTAGAAACTTTACAAGTAACGTATTGTAAAATTCAGTAAAATGTAATAAAGATGAAATCAAATTGTGTTGAAATAAAAGTATTTATTGTACTATTTTGTTTATTTTGTCTATTAAAAATGTCTGACAACAGCTAGTCCCCAAATAGCAGTGACAGACTGTACCAGGTGGATTTTGATATACTATTTTGATTTGGATACTTATTTTGTTTTCGATTGTACACACGAAAACTGTATACAGGGGGCCTCAATAAGGATGAGATTTTATCAAGAACTAACGAGTAAAGCGAGCAACTATCTGCTATTTTCCAGCTAAAGAAACGTAGAATAGATATTACATTCCGTGTAAATAAAAGAGACGCTTAGCTTAGAGAGCTCGCTTACTCGCCGGCGGTGAGACAACTGCCTAAGGGCCGGCGTACAACGTCACGGCGCGGCGCCGTGGCATCGCATGGCTTGGCGTGTCACGGCGTCTACCGGCCCCGTCTACCGGTGCACGATGTCGGCCGGCGCCGGTCACAGGCGGCTAACATTCGTGCCGGCGGACGGCACCGTCCACTGGCGCGGTACACGGCGTCGTCCGCCGGCGCCGCTCTGTTGTACGCTGGCCCTAAGTAGATAGTTTAGAGTACAGTGGACAGCACATCAAGTGTAACACTTTGGACCGTTCTTATTATCTGCGTTGTACGTCTTGAAATCGTGCTGCAAGTGTTACCATTGATCTGCTGTCGACTGTACCTACCTAAACTTATTGCAATCTCAACCTTAAAAACACTCCTTTCTCTGTGTTTGACCGTACCCAAAAGAGGGACCACCCCAAACATTATCAGTCGATTTATATTCCAAGCGCCTCGCTGACGAAATCAAGCGAATAACTCTATAATTGTGAATTAAAATAAAAGGGGTTAGGTGACAGGATGCCGGATATTGCCTTCCGTGGCGACCCTTTGCTTCCGCCACCGTTTAGCTGTGAAGTAATTCTTATAGCAACGATTCGTTTTAGTTGAGAAATGTTTCCAATAGGCTATGAAACTTGTTGAGAATACCTACCTACCTATAACGTACGTATAAAGGTGCTCCCTCACCGGGAGCATTCGCGTGTAATGTAACGTTACAGATTTGAGCATCACATCAGTGAGGGAGAAAAACAGCGTCAGTCAGGGAGGTAGTATTGTAATGTAATGCTCAAAGTCGAATCTGCAACGTTACATTACACGCGAATGCTCCCGGTGAGGGAGCACCTTTACGAGTAGGAGTACCATCAAAGAAAATCAACTGTAAAGCTTTGGACTTTGGACCGTTCTTATTATCTGCATCGTAAGAGTTGAAATCGTATTGCAATGCAAGTGTTACCATTGATCTGCTGTTGTCCGTATCCACATTACATAGACAATACCTATGTCCGTCTTCCAACGGGATTGTAGCCAGTTTCGAGAGGGACTCGTAGGCGGGGGAAAGAGGTGCGTCCATGTCGATATCTCTAGGTTACATGTGTCGCGAAGCAATTTTGGGCTCATGTGCGGGCAGACACGGGCGCCCTCCTGTTACGGTTCTATGGGGTAAGTGGTCTGTGACACATATGCACAACAGTTGCATTTAGGACTATACCTATGATTAGTCTTAGTGGTCGCTAAAGAATTGGCTACAATATCATCTGTTACGATAACAATTTACTTGTTAACTAACCCCTCTTCATCAACCTTAAGTAAGGTAAGTAAACGCTAATGAACACCTCAGGTTAGCCACCCCAATGACAATAATCATAAGTGTAATTAAAGCGAAAGGAAGGACGCACTGTCGCGCGACATCGAGAAAGTAAGAGTGCGACAATTTCACGCTGGCAAGCCGCACGCGCTGAACTTGGGGGCTGCGCAAGAGATGCCGTAGAGATAGCAAAGACAACTAGGTGGAGTCAGATATAACTTGTTTTCGCTTTTGAAATGCTGACGACGTACAACACTATAATATAAGTACTTAAATAATCTAAAGCTGAAATGCTCATTCATCTCAGGCTTTACCAAATTCATTAATTGGACCAACCGCATATTCATACCAACTGCATCTGGTCCAACTGCGATTTGGACATATTGCTACTAAATCTCCTGGAGGCCAATGAACGAAAGAATACTGAAAACTTAGCCGGTTTGCCTGTAGTTGATAATTCATTTAGATCGGGTTTCCACCTGCCAGAAAGCTTCTGCAAGAAATCTCCGAAAGCAGCTTGCAAGTGCTGTCTCGACAGCTTGTTTGGTACTTCCTGCGAGTAACTTCAGGACAGACGATTTGTATGTACGAGTAGGTAACAAGTGAAAACGCAGCCTAACAGTCACAGCAAATAATTCTAAACAATAACAGCTAAGTACTTAATCCCACTAGCTAGGAATACTAATACTTAGAAAGAAACCACAGCTAATATTTTCTGTAAGAACTAGGTACCTGAAAAAATACATAGGCCGATGTTGGTGGAAGTGTCAGCAAAGGTAGACAGAGGAGGATATACGTGGACCAAATTAGCGATGTTTTAAAAAAGAGCCATGTGTAACCGACGAATATACATGAAGAGATTGATGAATGTGGAGGAAACGAAAGTTATGTAGGTACCAGGAACGCAGCAGATGGCAGTAGCAGCCTATGGGTGGAAGTCAAATCGTGTGCTACAGATTTCTGCTATGAGGAGAGGTTTTCGAAATCGGGAGGTAGTGGTGCCAAAGTAAGCTTACTCGGCGCAGCCACCCCTTAAAACTTTTTAACGGTTGGCTGACAAATTCTCTACTAATGATCAACTAAACTTGTGCAGTCAGAATTTGATTACATGGTGGATGTGTGGTTTATTCAACCTTGGTACGTACGCCACACTATATTTTTATTTATTTTATTATGATATGGAAAACCAATATAAACTTATATTGGTTTTCCATTATAAACTACTACATAGAAGCCAATTGTAGGTCTTCACTTATTAAAGATTAAAATTTTACAAGTCGACTATTGTCACACCCATACTTTTAGATTATAGTTTACCAATCACGGAATGTATGTGCAGCGTTTTGAATTTAAAAAGGACCCATAACTTAGATATGCCAGATATTCCTTAACACTATAAAAACATTTTTTCTCTGCATGGTAAGCCGTACAAGCAGTCATGTACTAGGATCGCAGCAAATGTAAGTGGTTTCTTAGGTAGGTATGTGCCTAAGAAATTATTCACGTAGAGACTGCACTATGATACCGTATCCTTGCGCAGCCAGTAACATTATTGCTCTGATCTTCTCTTCCTCTCAATCTAACAAAACACCAGACCTATCTGCGAACCATACATCCCTAGGTGCCGCATGCGCGCGCGCACAGATCTCGCCAAAATTGTCCTCGCACAATTTGCCGCAACTTTCCATATTGTATGCGTTGCGTAACTCCAAGCAGACATCACATCTGTTTGGTAATTCCATTACCTAAGCAAGACGGGTGATTTCCCAAATAGGTAATTGGATTACGTAGGAGTAACCCGAATAATCCATGTTGCAGGTAAACATCAAAGCACACAATCTAAGTAAATAGATAAATAAAGGATATATTGAGATAAAGTACTTATCATCTTTTTTTTTTAATATCTACCAATTTACTATGTAGGTAGACAAAATATTATATTAAAGAAACAGTAAATATACAAATAAAAACTATAAATAAAAAATTTGCCCCAAATCACCGACCGCGGGGAGTGTCCCCAGAAGGCTGGCTGCATTGCCTCGCTGGATTGCGAGGCTAATGCGTTGTGCGAGGTATGCGCCAGCCCTCTGGTCATTAGACACATCCACCAGGCGCACAGAGATCTCTTGTGAATGCTGTGTGCGCCTGGTCCCCACGGTCCCAGGGTCTCCACACCAAACGGCACAAATATGCAGTCTCCACTGAGACCTACAATACAATATAACACATTTATAGTAAGATTTAATACAAAATAATACCTAAAAACCGGCCAAATGCGAGTCGGCTGTTGGACTCGCGCATCGAGGGTTCCGTGCAACTTCATCATAAAATTGGCTCTAATGAAAAGATAAACTAGATTTAGGGACTTGTCTTTCCGTTTTCGAAACTGATAACGTCTCCGTCATATATTGACATACCAGACGTAATCTGCAAATATAAGTTTGTAATTACAAAAAAATAATTATTTCGTGATGGAACCCCAAATTTACAGTTTTCGTATTTTTTCCTTTACTTGCAATATAAGACCTAGCTTCTTGCCTCTCATGATTCCAGGTCAACGGGAAGTACCCTATATTAGGGTAAATATGCGGCAATAGTCGACACAAGGGGCCATATCTTTTGATTGGGTTGACATTGAAGTTTAATTTTTTAACGGCTGCATGAGATTGCAGACCTGAGTATTGGATATTAATTTCAACTTGATCCGTCCGCTCGTTTCTGAGATATTGGTATTGACAGACAGACAGACAGACAACAAAGTGATCCTGTAAGGATTCCTTTTTTTCTCTTGAGGTACGGAACCCTAAAAATTAGGATCGCTGCCCTGCGAGAGAATGGCCCAAAGGCTGGCGACGTTACCTCGTTGTATAGCAAGCGATATACGCTGGCCGAGGTAAGCAATAGAACCTAAGCATTTAATAAGACTTAATACAAATTAATGCCTAAAAAATAAACTAAAACTAAATTACCTAATCTAAAAGAAGATATGGGACGAGGATTCGAATAAAGGACCTATTACTGAGCATTGTTTCCAACGGGGCTACCGTAACCCGGATCACATCGGCGAAATCTTCCTCAATATTTCTCTCAGAGATCAGCGATCATCAATAGGTACCTAAATATTGCAATTAAGGTTTTGTTACGTCTAGAAAATGATTGAATGAATTCGTCGTTGCGAAAATAATTAAGTATGCAATAATCAAAGCTTAAAATGATAGTCGTTTTAACCGACTTCCAAAATAAGGAAGTTTGAAATTCCTGTAAGTATTATCTATTGTTTACAAAATAAAACACTTGCTGGGCTTAGATACATACCTAGGTATACTTCGACATATTATAGTTATGTTATGAATACAATATGGTGTCATTATGCTATTATTACATATGAGATGTAGCTCGTTGTCGTGCCGGGCCGAGACGCAGCGATTACGGGTGATTTTCCACTTTCACGACCGCCCAAACATGCCGCATTTGTGCATAGTGTACACACGAAGACAGAAAAGTACCTACTTAGGTACCTATACATCATCAGCCCGTATCAGTTTGTTCCGAAATATATAAAAGAATGAAAGTGGAGTTCATTTAAAAAAAAAGCCGGGCGGACGAAGTGGCCAGCCCGCATTGCCCTTTTTTAAATGTACCTACAGGACATATTTTGTTTTGAAGTTTGTTTTTTGGATGGTCAAGAACTACCTACAAGAGAAATACCAATGCGTCATGGGGCGAAAATACGATGGCATGAGTAATCCTAAATGTAAATGAAAAGCGCGGCTCAATACATTTTTTTAAAGACTGAGTATAAATGATACCCAAAAACGTTTAATGTCAATAAAAAATATGACTTTATTATTTTTTGGCATTTTATTCGTCAAGCACGACATATTTCGACAAAATATATTATAATTCTTGTAGATATTTGGCGTCGCGACTTTGCCCATGGCCGCTTTAGGCGGCCACTCGGGCAAAGTGGTTTTTTGGCAAGGTTTCGAAATATGAAAATTGTATGCTTATTTTTTTAAATGCGCAAATTTGAGTTGGACATAATAAAACTTAAATAAATACTCTACCCATTAGTATAAATTTCTCTTTAAATATGTATCGTATTGTCAGTTTTTTTGCTCTCAAAATTAAGGTGTCCGCTTTGAGATGACCTCCCCTACTCTATGTTAAAAAGTTGTATTTTAGATCAAACCGTCGGCTAAGAGTGATTTCGACGAATAAATCTATCGTAAAATCAAACGTTTCATCTGTGAAGGGTATTTTGGAGCTCCTATCGGAACGCCTGCATGGTCCAAGTTGTCGTGCGTGTGTACAGCGGTAGTAATGCCACAACGACACAATCAAGATGTTATCTGGGGCGTGCACCCAACAACTCGACAGGTTTCACACTCGGCCCCGCTCACGTAAACAATCGCAGTCACAGAAACCCAAGGCTTCTTCATTTCAATAGATAGGTGAGATTAGGATGTTCTTTTCAAAACTTGACTCCACTGTGTCGACAGAACAAAAATTGGTAACATTGAAATTAATAGGTACCTACCTACGCAGCGAAAACAAAAGTTTGTCACCAGAAGCACCAGAAAAAAATTCAATAAAACGCATAATTTCGTCGTAATAGTTTATTCCACTGCAAAATGACATTGCCCAAAACTATTTTGTCAAATTCGGCAAAAACCATAAAAAGTCGAAAAATCAAGTTTTAAAAAGAACATCTCGGTAACCACCACGTAACGGTTGGAAGGTTTTACTGCCTACCTAAACACACGCAGCAGATTAGGTATACATTAGGTACTGCATATCTAAATATTATCATCATCATCAGTCTATTTATATTGGCCCCACTGCTCGGGCACAGACCTTCCCTTACATCGAGGGAGCTGGGGCCATGATCCACCACGCGGGCCCACTGCGGGTTGGCGGATTTCACATGCCTTAGATTTTTCCTTCTTCTACGGCATGCAGGTTTCATCACGATGTTTTTCCTTCACCGTTTTGAGAGCACTCGGTAAATGTACGTAAGTTTTTCCGTCGAAAAAACCGACGATAACTCATTGGTACATGGCTGCCCTGGCTGGGAATCGAACCTGGGATCTCCGTATTGCAAGTCAATTGACCCAACCACTGAGCCACCGAGCTCACCTTGTTACTAAATATTATACTTACCTATAAATTTGCGATATATTAAACTTGCGTACACAGGTCGGTCGGTACAGTATCAGATTGCTCTTAAACGGTGGAGGAAAACATACTGAGGAAAACTGTAAACATGTACCTACTAACTAGGTACTTATTGGTTGTGTAAAATGTTAATTAGGGACCGTATTAAAATTGCCTCACAAAAGCTAGCCTGCAAACGCATGGGAGTTAAGCTTCATACAACGTCGATCATGGCTAGGTACAGCTAACAGCAGATCAAGTATAACACTTTGGACCGTTCTTATTATCTGCGTCGTAAGATTTAAAATCATACTGCAAGTGATCTATTGATCTGCTGTTGTCCGTACCTAGGTAAATACATTAGAATAGTAAAAAAAAATTAATACAATCTCTGACTAGCAAGGAATAAATTATTAGCAAAAGGGTTTAGAATTAATGTAATGTTACTGTGAATCATCATCACATTACTCAGGCACAGACTCCCATTACATCGAGGGAGCTCGGGTCATGATCCACCACGCGAGCCCAGTTCGGATTGATGGATTACACATGCCATATATTTTTTTTTCGTAAATGGTAACTTTTCCTTAAAAAAACAACGAGGAAAACTCATTTGGCAACATGGCTGACCTGACAGGGGATCGAACCTGGGAGGTATCGTAAGTAGGTATGTCTACCCAACCAATACGCCACCAAGTTCATCAATAACTGTGAATTTCAATCTTTAATTAGACCGTAGTTACCCGTAACCAAAAAAACTGTGACTAAGTATAAAATACTTAACTTAAAACAAACACGAATAAAAAACAAGTAAACCCTTGTAATAAAATAACTATTAAAGACACGCTCATCTTACTTAACGCTCTTTAATAAATAACATAAAAAACACAGCGCTATGTAAAACCGCGGTAACTGACAATTTCCTCCTACCTACGAAAATTAACCGATCTGGGAAGATCCCATTAAAGCCACGTCTCCAATTCGGTCCATAAAGATGTAAACATGAGTTTATCTCACTCTAACACATTGCCGGACACGGTGTCAGACAGAGACGTAGTGAGATCTCCCAGCTAATGAAACGTGTCCACTGTCCAGCTGCGTTTACGCATCCTACGCCGAAATTGTCTCTAAAGTTTTTCATTATATTGCCTTTAATAATGTTAATATTAATAACAAGATTCTCAGGCAATTTATCTATAAATAGAAGCCGTTCTAATGAATAGATTCTAATTGCCAAAATTTAAATACAATTTTCAGCTGTCTGCTTCCTAAATACAATAAATTTTGAGATGATTACATACAAAAATATATCTTAAGTCAATAGCAGCATAAAACATAAAATGATATATCAAAACTATGTTGTACTTGCTTCCTTTTGTTATGTTAAGGCTTTGAGCAAGTATCCACTTGTGCTAATAGTGTTGTCTTCCTCTAATGCTATACACTGGAAAACAATGAAGGTAAGAGACAGTTATGTTTCTATTAGGACCACGAAGGCTTTAGTCGCATACATTCGCTGACTGAACAGGTTTACTCAGATGTTCTTAACATTTGGTTCTGCATTTTATTAGACGACGTATTTTCAATTAAACCAAGAGGAAAACTTTCAAAATAAGTTTGACCGATTACTATTTTTCAACGGAACGGAATATTTTGAAAAAGGTGGTCAGTCAAGCAAGAAGTCAGTAAGTACTTCAATTAGCTTATGAATTGATCTAAAAATTTCAAAATAGTATCTAAAATTTCGCATTTCTGATTTGTTATTTTTTCTAAAATTTTACAGATCTGAAACAAAAGTATACCGCTATCATTATCGCATTCATCGGTCACCCATCTCAAGAGTGAATATAAAGAGATATGGGTAGTAATTCTGGCACGCATCTTTACTTTAATAAACCAAATCTGACAAATGAATTTGAAATTTAATACTTAATAGCAATGTAATAAATGACACTATTTTCAGAAACGTCAAATTTAGCTTTAAAATTTAGTAAAATCACGACAAAAGTTACCTGTCATTAACAAAAAGGGTTGCCAACTCCTGCATTCAGCGAGCCCGCGCAGACCAGCGCGTGCGCCGCCAGTTGATCGTGTTCACCCGACGGCGCGCACCCGCGCAACGATTTAAATTCTTAAACTTCGAACTTTCCTCGAATGCTTTAAAAACTTCGTGACTTTTCAACTCGTGAAATGCCATTGCCTCAGAAATAATAACCAAACGTGTTTGTGTCAGAGTGGTAACCCGTGATTTTAATATTTCTGGGGAAATGTGTTATGCAGTAAAGTTTGTGACAAGTTGCGGTTAAAGTTCATTCTGTGGATATTCGCAAGAATTTGTATATAAATTGTGTTTGTTAAAAAACGTCGCCAGTGATGTGCAAGAATAACTGATATAATAATAACAATCGAATAAAACGCAACTTTAATTGATAAATGTTCAGGTGTGTATTTATTTAAGGTTAAATTATATTTATAGCGATAGATAATGAAATAGATAGTATTATCTAGCTCTGAGTTCATTTACTTCGGTGTATCATTGTTTTAAATGATACTGGTTCATCCCCTGTTTTCTAGTGCTTAAGTTTGAAGATAATCTATTAAATGTCAATATTAGTAGGTACCTAAATCTAGCTTACGTTTTTTAAAACTAATTCTGATAGGTTTAAAAATCCTGCCTCTCCTTCCTTTTGTTTAATAAAAATGTCACTACCTTTAGAAACGGCTATAGCGCCCTATTGTTGCGATTCTGTCGTGCGTTTTCTAATTTTTACAATTCTAACCCCCACTTGCAATAGGTATAAGATAACTCTTGAGTTAGCGACTTAACCCGAACAAAACTTTTATTTCTCGGGTTTAGTAATTAACCCAGGGTTATCTCGATATTACAAGTGACACAAGCGGTGTCATCCTTTATGGTAGTAAGTAGGTAATTCTAGCATGCGTTTTTTAAAAATTAACCGAAATCTGACAGGTCTAAAATGCTCCTTTCTTTTCCCACAACAACGTTTAAAAAAGGTGCTATTGAAGCTGAACCTACTTTTGGAATCTGTAAAATGCAGTCCTTGCAAAATGGCGGCGAGAAAAGTGAGAGAAAATCGTTTTTTATTTAAAATAAACTATGCTAAACTTCTAACAGATCATTTTTAGCATGTTTTAAAAATAACATTATTATTTAAAAAAAACTTTATTCATATAACAACAATAAAAAGCAAAAACAACTATTGTAATATTAACTTAAAAATATATATAAACTAAACTAAAAACTATATGTTACAATAAGCTCGGTTGAACTATTGTTATATTAAGTGCCTATATATGTTAATTAAATATACGCAAATATGTCGATTACTTCATTTTTCATTAGCACGGGTCAAGTTAAACTAAACCTAAACGATACTGTTATGGTCACTCATTTAGAGTGAACGTTGAATGTGGGTATACCCTGGAATCGACACCTTGTCCACTGGTTCTCCTATATTGTGTCTTTAGCATCTACAAAATGAAAAAAAAATACTATCTACACATCTACCTAAGTAAGTATACCTACCTATAGGTAACTTGGTTTGGTTTAAAAGACACCACTTTCCACGTATGTATGGACATTAACAAATTCGACCTATCGACCTTCATTTGAATATGTATTGGATATGCCACATGTATAGTTGAACAAACTTTAAAATTAAACGTTCCACTAAATTAAACAAAAATGTTCTTGACGTTACCTTGTGGTGAAAATTTTGGAATACAGATTTTTTTATATTACTTACCTATGTCAAAGTCAAAGTACTTTATTTGCTGTAAATACAGGATGGTAATAAAGATCAAGTTCGCACATTTAACCCGTTACGGCATGCAAATGTTTCACATTATTAATATTATTATTTTACAGTACATATTTTTTTAATTAATTTAGTCAAGTTATGCAATATTATAAAACATATCAGATGTATGTATATGTATTTTAAAGGTTTCGTGATAGAGCCGGTACACTGAAAAACGGGCTTGTATGTAGCAGCTTTTACTTAGCTTGGCTCTACCATCCATATCCCTTCCTTATTTATCCGACTTTATTAGACAAAAATGTGGGTATAGACTACCCACATTTTTGTCTAATGAAAGTCAGATGAAATGCACGATAGGGGAAGGGGTATGGATAGTAGAGCCAAGCTGAATAAAACCTAATACATCCAACCCTGTTTTCACTTCATAGCCTACTAACTTTATCTACCTTCCGAAGTTCAATTCAATATTATACTTTAAGATAGTACTAATATAATATAACCCTGGCTGTACGATGTACGTCGCAAAAGCAAAACAATATAAGTCCCTAACATATACAGAGAATCCCACGACGCGGATGTTTTTTTATAACTTATAAACGTTACCAAAACATTTCATGTGTTTTAGTTAACTCGTCTTTAACTGTATCAATCAATCGACATATGCACATAGGGTAGGGTATCTATACATAAACGAAGACAGAGAAAAGTATACAGGACGCCTAAGGTTGAGATTTTCTCAACAACTACTGGACCGAATTTAATAATTCTTTTACATTTACATAGTTTAAAATTTTAACTATCTAAAAGTTAAGAAATTCTTGCAACAGGTCAAGTAGTTTTTGAGATAATCTCAACCTTAAAAACTCTACTGTACACTTTTCTCTGACGTGTTAGACCGATAGGTAAACCGAAGCATTTTTTCTCAGGAACGCGTAGGGGTATCAAGTTGAAATTAATACCAAACACTCAAGTCTGTAACCACATGCAGCCATGAAAAAATCAACCTTCTACATTAACGCTATCAAAAGATATGACTGTTTATGTCGAATTTTGGCGCATATTTGTACAAAACGCAAGAAAACCAAAAACTATAGGGTACATCCCGTTGACCTAGAGTCATGAAATTTGGCAAGAAGCTAGGTCTTATAAGATACAAGTGAAGGAAAAAATCCGAAAACTGTAAATTTGAAATTGTATCCCCCAAAAATATTTTCTTGTTATTACCAACTTATATTTGCAGATGATCAACGAATCAGGAGTAAACGGAAAGTCCACGGAACAATGAGTATGTCGATGTATGGACACAATATTTTAATAAAATGACAAAGATAAATTGCTCTATTCTTTCATTTATTGCGCCAGCTGTAGGTCCAAAATTATAAGATGTTAATAATGTGAACTTATCACCACAACCTGCCTTCAAGGCGTACAATATAAAAAATGTTATAATATCGACTTTAAAAAAAATTCTTTACATCATAGTTTATATTTTCGTTAGAGCAAAGTTACGGGGTTAAGTTGCGTTGTACGGAACACTCGGTGGCGCGAGAGGACAGCCGACTCGCACTTGACCGGTTTTTTATATTATAATGTGGGTCTACCTATAGTCTACTGTCCTCTGTCTTTACCGTGAATTTCATCCCATAAGTCTCAGAATAAATATAATAGGAAGACTAGAGCTCTATCATTGCCTTCCAGATATTTGCAGCAACAAAAACACTGTAAAACATAAATAATATCGCTTAATTGGAATTCTATCCGATACACTATGCTGTCTAGATTGTTATCGACATGTCTAGTGCTGTGACAAGCGATTGTCGATAGCCGTCGAGATTCTATCGATAGTCAGGTGACGAAAATCGAAAGTGGGTTGGGCGCGTCAATTTGAAAATGTCAAAATACGTCAGAACTGTCAGAAGCTATAGGATTGAAGTTTTTGTTAGTGTTAAGGCAGGGTATGTTGAAAGGTGGTTTGGGTTTAAGATTTATAGTCTAAAGCACACCATAATGAAAGAAGAAAACGGAATCAGTATGGAGTGAATAAGTATGCAGAAAATGTCGCATGAAACTTGTCGAAAAACAGCGCTGCACACCTCGGTGTCAGCTCAGCTGAAACATGCACCTTTTGCCACACCACTTATCATAACTATATTAGATTATAACTTTATTCCTTTATTTTATGTAAGTATTTAATTGGTGTATGGCAACAAACATATTTTCTATTTTATACTATTCTAAGTCCAGAATTAGTTTCCTAAAAAGTGAATATACAGAGTCACTGACGACTCGCAACTCCCAAGTCGTTGGCGCGAGCGTTTTATAAAAGTATTTAACAGCTACACTATTGTACCCTAAGGCCCGCTAGTCACAGACAGTTTTGAGCACGAACTCTGCGTGAGCTCACACTTACGTTACGACTGTCAAAATAGTATGAAAACTAACAGTCGTAAAACCGAATTCAAACTCCACGACTAACGGTCTAATTGAAATAAAGCTTGTGAGCTTATAAAACATTCAACCTTCAGTTTATAGTGTTACGTGACTCAAGACAAGACTGAAAAAGACTCAAGTTATGAGGCGCGTGACCAAAATAAAGTAAAAGTTTAATTAACAAGATTAAATTACCTAAGTAGGTAAGATAAATAAAATTACTTACATCTTACTTACATGGCGATAAGTATTTAATTATTCATTGTATACTGAGAATCTGGTCCTAAACAGGATATAAAAACCTGTCTCTTAGGAGGCAGATCCCAACCCTCAGATATGAGACCTAAGTATGAGTAGAGTTGTTAAAAAAACAGAAACCTGACGGCGTTCAATCAATGGGGTGCGCTGCGTCGATTTTTACTAGCCGTCAATGTCAGATTATTGGCGAAAATTAGCACAAAAATTTCGTTCGCGCAGGCTTTCACAGGACAGTAAAGGCCAGTCGGCTAGCTCCCCGGCATAAAATATATGAAATACTTAAGTAGGTATGTGAATCTTAAATTAAAAGATTCGAATAGGATCTTTAAAAATCTCATTTCGAATAGAATAACACTGGCCCGCGGGGGAAAAATGCTTTAAATTCGTTATGTATCCCAAATAACCATTGAATTTATGTAACTCCTATCATGCTTCTGTGCCTACAAAATTACCAACAACAGTAGGTAGGTATTTGGCAATTCCTTGCCTACCTAATTAAGTGGTTTAGGTGCCGCATTTTATAACGGGGAAACCTTTGCTATCTAACAGCTTTTTTGTACAAACAAAATGCAATAAACCACAAATTGTATTAAATTATAAAATAAAGCAACTCAACCTTTTCAAAATGAACGCTATTATTTTTCTAAACGAATTAGTGGCCTGTACTTGGCGCAGGCGCGGCGACGCGTCGCAGTGCCGCCAACATTGACAGCTGTCAATCAGATTCAATATGGCCGCGGAGCCGGTTTGTTCGACAGCCAGTATCTTCGTCAAAATCTTGATGCAGAGGATGCCTGGTGCGATAGTATGGGAAGTTACAGTTACAAATTGATAGTGCTCTGTAGGCTTGTATCATGCAGAGAGGTAGAACCATATGCATTCACTTCTCGTATGCATTTTATTTCGCTACTAGGTAGTATACCGGAAAACACTTCAATGGTAACACTTGAAGAAGATGTACTATTTTAAGGCCCACTTGCAATAAAAGACACCCCAAAAAAACTACATACATTGGTCAAGCGCTAAATCCTCTTTGTCGCAAATCGCCATAAAATATTATTCCCTAACTAATATTTGAAAATATTTAATTTGGCAGGGAACATAATATCCATAGATTTTAACAAGCAAGAATACTAACTAATTGAATGAATTCAGTGTTGTAATTGTAGCAGTGTTGGCCATACTGCAAAACGTAATTTGCGTTTAAAACGGGCTTAGGCTAGAAGAAATAATTCTTTTTTCCACCTATCCTACCGTCATCAGTACCTAGTCATAACTGCTGATATGCGAAATTATTAATTATGACTCATCCTTACCAATAAATCAATGAACCTGTCCCAAGTCCTAACATTTCAGCGCATGCATACAGAGTCACGGTCGGTCACTAGCTAGTTGTATGCTCTTCACCGTTTTATTGTGGCTTTATCGCATTGTTAGCTATATGTTTACAAATTGAGCAAATGGTCGCGATCGCAGTCGTGACAAAGAATAAAAATGGACGTTCTTTTTTTTTTTGATGCTATCATAATGTTGGTACCGCTGATTAGTTTGAATTTGATTGCGAATTCCAATGCCTGGTTTTAATTTCAGCGCGAGTTGTTCTTCAGTTAGGTAGGCTACCTATTGTTATTCAAAACTATGTATATCTACAATATTCAGACAAAATTATCTATGACTTAAACTTGCCCGCTTTGAAGATAAAATATAAAAAAAATCAGTTTAATTACTCCACATGACCTCTTAAAGCTATGGGCTTAGGGATATTTTTAAAATTTACATTTTCTTTTCTTTTGTTCCAGAAATGACACAAGTGACGTGACCAACAACAATGAATCGCGTCACACTGACGCATTTTGACAGGACATTAAAAAATAAAAACTGCTAGTGCTGCGCCTTAGGCGATAATTTTGACGATAGATATTTTTGTAAATAAATAGCGAATATACCACGAATGAACACCCTCATGCTGACGACCGGTGGAGTAGAAGACCAGACCTGTGTGGACGGCAATATGTCTTATTCACCTTATAAGTAAGTATCAACATACCTATTAATAAGTTGCTATGAACTTTTTGGCTTCTTTCTATCTTGGAAATTCTGCACCAGTATTTTAGGACCCTATATTCCGGAGGGTAGCAATTTGTAGGTTAGGTGGAGCACATAGGTACAGTATTGAAACGATAATTAGTGTGTCCAGATCATAATTTCGCCAATTTAAGAGATATTTCAAAACTTTAAACTGATATAGAATTTGCGTCGTTTAATCAACAGAATTGCATTAAAAAAAAAAAAGTAACGCCATGTCTTCATAATTTGTACTTTTACAGCTCTTTAGGTATGTCATTTCCTAAGTGTCAAACTCTCATAACGATTTCTTGTTCTCCATACCCTCTACAGTAACAAAATTGGCGATGTTTAAAAAAGGCCCGAATCGACGAGAGTGATCGAAGAGATTAATGAATGTGGATGAAGCGAGAGACGCTAGCGTAGTGTGCCAGGATCGCAGTAGAGGCATATAATATTAGAGGGAAGTCTAGCCTCTTTGGCTATCCGTATATTTAAGTAGTATTATATGCTACCGTTTAGGGGGACATGCGTTGAGTTTTTACGTCATGTAGGTACATAATTTTTGTATTGTCCCTGATGTATAAACGCACGACATCTGATTTGATTGCCATCTAAATAGTCCGATAAGATATTGTACTGATTAATAACAGGGTCATCAAGATTTATATTGAACGTCATATGTTCCGGATTTTTAAGGGGAGAGCCCTTTATCAAGGTTTTTATAGCATCTTCCAAGAAACCTAAATACTACTTACAATGGAGATTTCATAATTGAAGTCCGTAATTATCACTGTTGACTCGCTAGTCATGAGCATGACCATGAAGGTTAGACAATACATTGAAACGTGGTAGGTATCTCTTTCCCATAGGTTACCAGCTGAGGAGACGACAAGATCACTTACAATTTAGCTTTGGCCATTTTGCTTTTGTTTTTGGTCTTTAGACTTATTGTCATTTGCGCTTTAGACATGTGACCAATACATAGTGTAATCCTCTCCCAATGTGCCTTGACAAAGTGACTTGTCCAAATCGCTCTACAATTGCATTAAGTAGCCTTTCGAACAGGTAATTATGATGTGATTCAGATAACCGACGAGAGCTTACCTACTTTTGATTAGCCAAATAACTACAGAATAGTAAATACAACTAAAACTGAAAACGAGATCACATTGAAATATTATTTTATTTTCCGTCGATCTATTGAAGAAACGGATGCCTTCAGATACGTCGTCTTTTGTTATAAGGTTCCCATACTTAAAAGTTGTTACCAGCCCGTCAATGAACGTAAAAAGGCCTCATAAACATAACTGTATGCCATTGACGTGGTATTGTAGGATGAAGCCATTTAGCCAAAACACATCACATATTTTTCTCCATCACAACCAGAATTCAGATGGCAAGATTACTTATACTTGGAAATCGTCACGGGCTTTCGAATCGATCCCTTAATGACATTACAGGAATTAATTTCGTTTTTCTGACAACCGTCAAAAACAAAATACAAACACTAGTGCTTATATCCTCTTTGACAAACACAAATATAAATTCTGTTGCGGCAAGATTTGGAACTTAGGTCAATTAGTTTTAAAATTAATATGGCTAAAATTGATAAGAAACTGCGCATATAGATTTTAGTGTAGGTAGTCTACTAAATATTCTGTGGTATAATTAAATTACAATAATAACCACTACGTTCCAATATACATCACAAGGAAACCACTTGGTAACAAAATTTGAAAATTTTGAATTCAAATCAAAGCAGTTCTGCCACAATAACAAGCAGAAGTAGGAATGAACTCATCCCACACCTACGAAGGCTGCGAAACGTAATCTATGAGCTAGGTTATTTGAAATTTTCAACCAATTTGGGTTGGTCGAAGTTGCCACACTAAAACTAATGACTCCTTATAATTATTTGGCATCGCATGTTTGGTCAGCGCCATCTATAGAATTATGTTCTTATAACATGAGAAATTGATTGATTTGAGTCTACACAACCATAAGCTATATTTCCAACATCCTGCTCCCACAAAAAATAATGTTAATACGGCATTAATCATAAATGTAATAACAGTCATAAAAACGTATTTTGAAGTCGTTCAAGGCGACAGTTTATTTGCGGTTTGACAGTAAATTCACGTTTATAGCAGAGTACAACCTCGTCGCATGGTCAATAAGAATTCATACTAGAATCGAATGATTCAAGGTTTTATTATGATTGTGAAGAACCTGACTCCTCAAAAGATACGTTCAGATCGTCGTCATGATCGTCAAGAACGAACGTCAAGATCAGTGGAATCAACATGGAAACGAATATTTGAAATTTTTTATATTTCGAAGGGTACTTATGCAGTTCTGCTAGTGGCATAACGTGTACTTGTGAATGAATTATTCAATGTTTAATAAGGGGCTCGTAATGTAGGCCAGTTGCGAGTACACGTTGAAAACGATCGTACAAGTTAATCAACGTTGGGCGAGGTCAGGACCTGGATGGGTAAGCGCTAGTGACACTTTCATCTGAGCCCCTTCGTGCCTCGGATAGCACGTTAAGCAGTTGGTCCCGGTTGTTGTTGCTTGACAGCAGTTGTTAAGCCACATCAAGGGCCTTCGGGCGGCCTGAATAACTTTGACTAATAGGTTTGGTCACTAAACCACACGAGAAAAGAAAGAAGATTCTATGTTTTAATGTTGTTGTTATAGGACCCCACATTGGAGAAGCATAATTTGACCAAATTTTGTCTAGGTAAATAGGGTAGTCGAGGGGTCTATGTCATTTGGATTTGTCGAAGTTGCTACACACTGAGTGAACTTTAGAATCCTGACACTTAGGTATATATCTCCATGACGTGGTTATAACATTTACCGTTCTTCTGGGACTCTTGGTAGGTTGATGATTGTCGAGTAACTTCTGAATCTTGTTGTTATTTCTTTGTAGCATATCACAACACCAGGACCTGTGCTGTTCATCCCTGGCGTCTTTTGCTACTAAGTTTCGATGTATTGTTTGGGTTTAGCTAACATTATGTGGAAAAATCAAAAAAAATCTCTCTTAATTGCAGTTTCAAGCAACACTTCTGTAGTCTGATGTCTGCTAGTTCCAGTTACCTATGTAATGGAAGTTGTAATTTCATAATCCAGCAATTACTTGACGCAAAAAGCCGTTGACCAATGAATTCGTCAGGCGGTTACAGTTCTCAATCGGGCACCTTTCATTTAAAAAAAGAACCATACGCCATTTCATGTCAATTTTTGAATTATTCATCGTGCGAATGCTCGGGCGCATCGATTGATGCAAACAAAAAGCGCGCGCTCGCTAATCCTCGCCCTCCGTCGTCTCTCGGCTGTCTTCGGCCGCCTTCGGTCTCAGTGTTGCCAACCGAATTTATTATTCAACTAGTTTTTACAGTCACGCTGCGCAAGGACATACGAGAGAATGCATTTATTTGATAAAATGATATTTTTTCTAACAATCCCAAGGCATGAGGTTTTTTCACGTAATTTTTCGGTGTCAATATTGGGAGAGCTTCTTTTGTTAATAACGTGTGAGCTTCATTCATGTCCATTCAATCAAAGAAAAACCATAATGCTGTGTCATATAATCCGCAGTTCTCATAACAACATGTTCTGAGAATTTAATTTTTATATTTCTCAAGTTGATTTGACATGATTAACTACTTCGTTTTTGTAATATCACATTCTAACTGGGCAGTTTAAGGAATAGATAAGAATCTGGCTCGCGTAGGTATCGCTTAATGATTAATTTTGCGACATAAACTATTTGAAATCTACGTAATTACTAGTTAATAAGTAAACAATTACTTCTAATGAATAATGAATTTGATTCTAAATTTACTGTCATTGGCCGTCAAGCCAATTACAAGCAGACTTGCGATGGTTTGAGCGCAGAAAAAATATAGTATTCGAATTTCCGAGCGTTCATCCCCCGCGCCCGCACGTCCGCCGCGCCTCGACGCCGCGTCTCGACTGTACGTGATTGGTTTATTAATTAGGCGAATCATCGTCGGGTTCCATTTTTAAAAATAGGCGGGATTCTTTCTGTGCGACTTTTCTTTTAATTTTGGCTGGCGTTGAACGCAATTAGAGTTGCCAGTATGACGTTTTTGTCATAATCTCCCTGCGGCGATAATAGTTCCTTTTAAAATTCTGTTTAACATAACACATTTAATAAGGCCATTACATCCTGTGAAGTTCTTTTTGCAAATTCATTTATATTTCATGAATCAACCAACTTGATTCATAACATAAGTAAATACTTAAATAAGTTTTAGTGAAACAGGATTGATTATAGTTACACGTCTTTGTTTTTGGTTGTATAAATGGCATGCGGAAGAAATCAATGTCGATATTTCTCGCATGGTCGGTCATGGCGCCTCTAGGTCTGTGTTTTATAACTTTAAGTTTTAATAGTAGGTATCTATTTAACCTTTCACCTGCCGCGACTTCGACCAGTCCATAGATTATAGGCAAATTACTTTTCGCGGGGTGAGCCAACATTACGACATATTAGGTACCTACATTTATTTTTGCTTGTTATTGTGGCAGAACTACGAAATAGACGACACGAAATAATGTATGAAACAGGCACCTAGTAGGTATACGGACCTATCTACCATTTTGAGGACTTACCTATAGCTAAAAATAAAAGTGATTGGCATCCTTCGAAATTAAAATTTTTCATGTTTTAGTAGAAAACTAGCCTTATCTTTTTTATTGCCCTAAAAACCCTAAAATAGGTCGCTTTGATCCATATTTTCGCCTTTCCCCTAATTAGTTTTTTATTTATAACAAATCAATAACATATTTACATAAACAAACAAAAATGATAAAAAAACGTTGTTTTAGTTACTTACTTAGTTTTTTCCATTTATCTTCAGTCAGCAGAGGTATCCATTCTTAAAACCTATAAAAAGTTACTAATTTCTGAACGATAGATCTAATATTTTTCTAAAATCAAATATAAGTAAACAAATGATTAAAAAGTTAAATTCGAAAATCGAACGCGACCGAGTGAGGTCAACTTAAAAATAATATAAAAAGTTTTGTTCGCGGTTCGTCCCAAGTTATGTCTGCGGTGAATACCGTTAGGATGCCTTCCTAACTAAAAATGACATAAAAAACCTGAAAACTATTCCAATTGCCAGTATTCGGAATCCGTTTTGTGTGCCGTAAAACTTTTGAGACGTTGATTTCGTATTTTAATTTTCAATAACAAATGAAAGAAGACTTAGGGAAGAAATATTAATAGATATAATGCAGCCCAGATAATGTAATAATAATATTAATATTGTAATGTAATGAATGTATAATGTATAATAATTATTGACATAATATATATAATAATAATAATCATTTAAGATAAGTTGACTAAGTATATTAATAATTAAATTAGACTATAGTGATGTATAATATAATATGAATTGCACAGCGCATTGGTTAAGTGACTGTAATGCTGTGACAATATTGTTTAAATAAATAAAATAAATAAATAAATCTGTTGTGATTGTGATATTAACACTGAAGGAACGGATTAATCGTACCTGTTCATCATTGTGAAATGTGAATGTCAAAATAATTATGCAGTAATCACAGAACAGCTTAAAATCGTAGAGTAGTTTTTGTATACAAAATAAGACACTTTATTTGGGCTTCGGTTTAGATACTTGTATTAGAGGAACGATTAGCGATGTGACAAGTATGCATGATAGGAAGAGATGATGAATGTGGAGGAAGCCAGAGTGGTGTTTCAGGATCGCAACATATGGAAGTTCATCAGTTTTGGTACGTCTATTACGCAGGTTTATTATATGTTGGGTAAAATGAAAAATCCTGTAATGTCTATTGTGTGAGATTTAGTAAGTACCTGGACTGAAGCCCAAAAGTGTCTTATTTTGTAAACAAAAACTACCCTACCATACCTACTAAGATTTTAAGCTGTTCTGTGATTACTGCATAGTTATTTTCACATTATTAGATCGGATTACTTTATTTTCACAATGATGAACTGGTTCGGACAATCAGTTCCTTCAGTGTTACATCACAACAGGTAATTAGATGATCATATTTGTTTACAAAATAAGACACTTGATTTGGGATGTGGTATAGGTACTTATAAGTTTAAAAATTTGTATTATGACTGTAAGTAATTTATCATCAATATAGCCAAGGTTGAAGAACTCAAGAACCTTTAATGGAACTTTGATAATTTAATGGTAAACACTTACTTAATATAGTCTAGAATTTACATAATATACCTATGCCCTCATAAAAATATTCATACCCTTATGTAGAGTCCGTATATTAGGCGTCCGTAGTCATATATGTAATTTGTCGACTGACTCACAATGCATATAAATTCGTCCATATGATACGGTAATTCGTAATTCGAAATCAATAAGTGACTGCCAGCCCATTATAAATTACGATAATGATATCATTTTTCGCCACAGGATTAATGAATTAATTATTGTCATATATTATATTACTAGGGTCTAGCGAAAGAAATAATTTTAAGTAAATCGAAGCTCAAATCAAGTGTCTTATTTTGTAAACAAAAACTATCCTACCCCACTAAAATTTTAAGCTGTTCTGTGAGTATTGCATAGTTATTTTCACAATGATGAACAGGTTCAACCAATCGGTTCCTTCAGTGTTACATCACAACAGCTAAGATGATCACGTTTGTTTACAAAATAAGACACTTGATTTGGGCTGCGGTATACTAAGGAGAGCTCGGTGGCTCAGTGGTTTGGCAATGGACTTGCAATATGGAGGTCCCAGGTTCGATTCCCAGCCAGGGCAGCCATGCACCAATGAGTTATCCTCGGTTTTTTCGACGGAAAAACTTACGTACATTTACCGAGTGCTCTCAAAACGGTGAAGGAAAACATCGTGATGAAACCTGCATGTCGTAGTAGAAGAAAAAAAATATATGGCATGTGAAATCTGCCAACCCGCACTGGGCCCGCGTGGTGGTTCATGGCCCCAGCTCCCTCGATGTAAGGGAAGGTCTGTGCCCGAGCAGTGGGGCAATATAAATAGACTGATGATGATGATGATGATACTAAGTAGGTACTACCTATATATTTTGCAGTAAATATATTGTCCCCTGATTAACTCAGACCTACATCTGTCGATTAGGAGCGTAATAACCTACTTAACTACAATGGCTGGCTAACCTATAAATATAAGAAAGAAGATCTAAATTAATCTCAAAATGAGGTGGCAAATGATATAACTTTAAAACAGTCTCATCATCGTCGTGTTTCTGAACGTAAGCGCGCATGTCAGTTACAAGTGTGTAACTGGGTGCTGTAGTGTAGTTAGCAAGATCACAATATTCCTGGCATCAGAAAGCATGGAGAAAACATTTCTGACTCGCAATGCAGACAGGTCGGCTGACCGCCGCTACTAAGTAAGACGGGGACATAAATTCTTCAAAGGGCTAAACAAAAATAAAAAAAATCTCAAAACCCCTTTAAGAGAGCTACCGAACTATAATTTATGGGAGTGGGTTCCGCGCGACGGCCATCGCTCGAAATAAAATTTAAAAAAATAAAAATTTAAGAAAAAAGAACGTTTCCGAACGGAGACGCAAAACGGTGAAATTGGAAATAATTTTGCGATAGCATCGCGCTCGCCGGTACCTTTCAATTTCTTTATACGTTTGCAAATTTGTTTTTTGTTTTGTCGCAGTTGGGAGTTATGGGCGGCAGTCGACAGTGGTCAGAGCACGATCGAGTATTAAACTAAATATAAAAATAATAACATTTAAGTTGGTATTGGTATTGCCTGTGACAGCACACTGGCTGCGAAGACACAGCTCGTATAGATTTTACTCAACTTACGTGTCGCAGGTGTGGACCAACATTACAACATCAAATTTGTTCATATTTTTGCTTGTCATAGTGGAACTACCTGGGGGGTGCGCTGCGTCGATTTTTACTAGCCGTCAATGTCAGATTTTTGGCGAAAACTAGTACAAAAATTTCGTTCGCGCAGGCTTTGACAGGACAAAAAGGCCAGTCGGCTAGCTGGGGTCTAATTGTGTAAGTGACAGTCCAGTGACAGCAAGCCCATTCTATAATCCATTGCTCGGTTGCTGTGACAATAATTTTTAAGTTACTATTGAAAGCCAGCAATGGAGTCTATACTCCATTGCTATGTGTTTGCAAGTTTTAACAAACGACAACGAAACGCAGCAATGTATATCGTTCAAGTGTCAAAATGAAAACGATAACCATAACGATTGAAGTCGCGGTCACCCCCCAGGTGCGAGGCATCTAAATTAGAGAACCGACAAACTTACTACTTACAATACCTACTTGAAAATGATTAGGTACCTAACCCTTTCGGTAATCCGGTAAAAACGGCCAAATAGTCCTAATCCTAATTTACATTAATTAACAAATACAGGAAAATAACTATTATTAGAAAATAATTATTTATTTATAAACTGTCGTCTAACCTGAACAATGGAATTCCATTTACGGTTTCCCTTATACGGCTGTAGTATCTGAAGCATAAACGGTAACACCCGGATAACTTGGTTCATTAAGGTGGATTCTGAATATAAAAAAAACTCTGAAAACGCCACAATGGGTCAGAACCCACTGGTCTCCTGAAATTCGCACCCTGTGCCCACTCGTCCCCTAAAATATTTGAGGTTTCCACTCGTCCCCTGAACTGTTATTTTTTCGTAATAATTTATATTTCCTCGCGCTCTACTATTTTAGAGATTTCTTTTCGGCTCCTGTGGTTGTGGTACAGTCGCGTCATTCATCGAACAGCCATTCGTGTTGGGGCACGCTTTTGTTATTACAATTCCTGGTAAAATTAGAAATGCTGTTTGTTGCCGAACATGAATGAATAGTCATTTTAATTTATCAACGATACAATATAATTTTCATAATACATATTTTTCAATTAATTTCGTTAAAGTTTTGTTCACAAATGTACTGTGTCAGCGCTATTTATGTAAAAATATGATCAGGGAACCAAAAAGTACCTGAGCAGGTGCCGAAGCCTGAGCAGGGGACGAGTACCTTAAAAATAAATTAATATTGCCTCGTCTCCTGCCGGGGGACCAACCTATACCTATAGGGGCCGAATCTACAACTTTTAATCCGGGGGACGAATATTAGGGGACCAATGGGTTCTGACCCGCCACAATATTGGTGTGAAATGTTGGCAATGCCTGATTGGCTGGCAAAAAATTGGCTGAAAATGCGGTTTTCATTCAGAGTGTAGCGGAAAATATTTTTTTTTAAATTTATTTATTTACAAAAGGCTAGCTTAATGCCTTATGGCTGCCATACTTATTGACAACCTCTCTCTCTCTCCCTCACTCAACCAACATCACAGACGTCATACCACACATACCTTGACAACACTGCAATTTCCCTTCGTCTTTTTGCTATTCTTTTGGTACTCATTTGATTTCCTTATTTTATATATATTTATGTAATGTGTCAAATTTTCGTTATTGGCTTTATCCATTTAAAATTAAACGATTTTGTAATTTAATTGTAATAAGCTGTGAAGTTTACTCAATAAAGATAAAATAAAATAAAAATACGTATCAGCTGACCGCATGCGGAGAATGCTTAATGAATGTATTTTTATTTTATTTTATATTTTAAGCCAAAAACAATTATATTATTATATAATATAGGTACAGGGTGTAACGTAAAGGGTATATGAAGCCGAAGGGAGGGTGTTCAGTATCGGTAACTGAACAACTTTTGTTCTACGACTTTTCGATTTTCGGGAATTATTTTTTGACTTTTCATACATTTCGTACCGGTCAGCTGTTTGATTTGTATGACGCATTAATTTACTTTTATTTTTTATTCGAAAAGTCGTAGAACAAAAGTTGTTCAGTTACCGATACTGAACACCCTCCCTTCGGCTTCATATACCCTTTATGTTACACCCTGTATATTATATAAAATACCTAGATTTTATAGCAATCAATCAATGGATCGATTGTTTGAGACATTAATTTATATTTATTTTTTATTCTAAAAGTCGTAAACATACTTATACAAATCACCTGTCAAAACTATGGCTATATCGATTAAAGCGGTTAGCTAGTGCCATTGTGTTCCTATCATGTCCAAAATATATTTACATTGTGGCCAGTTCGGTATCACTACCGAAAATTATACAGAGTAGACGAACAACAGAGACTGTACTGTAAAGCGACCTCCACACTCTCACAAAGTTGGCCGAAGCGAAGTTGAGAAAACTCTTGATAAAAGCTTGAAACTTCAGATCTTGCAAAATAATCCAATAACTTCACCGTACTGTCATTCGCGGACATTTTCTGATTAATTTAACGTGATATTAAACACAAAATAGTCCCTGTATACATTAAAAGGAAAATTATCAAATAATTTCGCAACCGTCGTTTCCCGCCTTTTTCAAGAGAACCCCTCGTCGATTTGTAGCTAGAGTCAATGGACCCGAAGTTCGACCATGATGCGTCTGTCTTACTCTCAATTAAAAATATAAATAAAACTTTTTGCTTCGGGCAACTATTAGGCGATCTATCGAAACGAAGTGACGCTCTACACTCTCAACTTTACTTTGCTTTGGTCAACTTCGCAAGAGTGTAGATGCCGCTTAGAAATTCATTTTTTTTGTGTAAAAAACTAACTTTACCTTATATATATAATTATATAAGTTTATTAAATAGGTATATGATTTTATGTAGATATTCGAGTAATAAAATATTTTTAAAGTTTCCAAAAAAACATTACCTTATTTATTAAAAGACATAGCTAACTACGAATTACCCTATAATCATTGGCCATTGGGGCTTCAGTCTGTGTAGCAGATTCGATTCCCACCTTAGATTCGCCTTTAAAGAAACTATGAAATATAGAATAACTTTTGTTCTATTTTTTATTATTATTAATGCTTAACTCACACATAAAGATGATGCGAAACGACAGTTATATAATCGCCGTTACTAACATCGTTTTTAAAGACAAAAGTTACTTATCAAATGGACTTCAGGTATTTTCGAATAAGTATATTCTATTTTAATTCTAAACAATTTCTGAAAGGGTGATTTAAAAGTTGTACTGCAAAATTACTGCCCATTACTGTTATCTCTAACATCGTTCATTATTCTGTGCATTGAATAGATATTTGCAGTATAATTATGATATGAATTATGCCGTACAAAGTGGTCATTTGCAAACATTGTAATATTCGCCCGGGGGTTAATATAATACTCGTACAATCGACGTAGGTACAGCAAGTGTACACCGGCACTCTACGAGGCTGTAATACAGTTTAGATTGCAATGATATTGTGCAGGTTGAAGTGTCGACTGTACAATCTTTTATGGCTTATACTTGTGCTTATACTAAGTCTGAATGCTTGGACTATGAAGAAAATATTGCCAATTTTCTATTAAGGACTGTATTCACCGGGAGCATTCGTTTCACGAACGAGCATGGAATTGCATGAATTAATTCCTGCGTCCCCATTCCACCTCCGAGCCCCCAGGCGTCGGCTGGGGTTCCATCCGCATGTCGTAGATATCCCGGTTGCCCGTACGAAGCGTTTTTCTTCATCCTTCATCATACGAACGGCTAGGGAATGGAACGCCCTGCCGGCGTCGGTGTTTCTGGACACATATAACCTTGGGATCTTTAAGGCAAGAGTGAATAGGCATTTACTGGGCCCGCGTGCTTCATCATCGGCCTCATCGTCACTTACCATCAGGTGAGATCGGGGCCAAACGCGGGTTTAGTCAATTAATAAATAAATAAAAATTGTTCGTTTGCGAAATTGATTCCCGATGTTCATGAAACAAACATACGTTTCGTAAAAATTAAATATTCTCAAATTCGTGATGCGTTTTCACTGAGCATTTGTTTAATTCGTTTAAGAAAATGCTTCCGATAAGTACTGACCGTCCCTATGAAATAAAATACACTTGCTCCGGTCGGGAATCAAATCTTGAACCAGTGTGTTGCAGGACTGACTATACCCAGCAGAGTAACACTTGCAGTACGATTTCAACTCTTACGACGTAGATAATAAGAGCGGTCCAAAGTGTTACACTTCATGTTCTTTGATGTGTAGGTACCATTGATCATACATAAACAACTAGATACACAGTCTGCCTTCTAAAAATGTCGGAGCGCAAAGAAGGTCCAAACGGATGAATGGGCCCTCATTTCCTTTATTGGACATTATTTGAATGTTAACAATGGACCCTTATTTGAACGTTTTTTAAATTGTTTTAGTAAGACCTTTGTGTATCTAGTTGTTTATAGGAGATCATTGGTAGATACTTAAATCCACAGTACCTACAGTCAGACACAAGTTAGAAAACTATGAATGAACACTTAACAATTCCATATTAACTTCCATTGGTTTGCATACATACAATTCATCAAAGCCATCATCCCAAAAAAACATTCATTCATGTTTCTAAACAAAAATGTGTAAAGTGTGCCCCTGATTATATTATATGGTTCCGTATCCGTTAGAGCCGGTGGAATTATTTTTGAAACTAGGGGAAATTTAAAACCGTGTTCATATTTCATGTTTATTGTATTGTGCATATTTTTATCATGGTCCCAGGGGCTGGTCCCTCTATGTAAGGGCTGTACCCCAATAATAGTGTGAACAAAAAAATATACTGATGATGTCAAAATACATTATGTGTATTTTTCATTAATTTTTTTAAAATAATTTACATTCATACCACTTTGTCAGGAAAAGTATCTTATTGTACCACAAATAAAATATTTTCTTATACCTCAGCCCAAATCAAGTATCTTATTTTGTAAACAAAAACTACCCTACCTTACTGACATTTGAAGCTGTTCTGTGATTATTTTCACAACGATGAACAGGTAATTAGACGATCATATTTGTTTACAAAATAAGACACTTGATTTGGGCTGCGGAATAGTTACATCAAGTAGAAGCACGTACAATTTGAGCCCTCTTATAGCTAAAAGCGATTTGTTCCAGACAACAAATCGCAGAAAAGGTGTAAAAGCTAAGGAGAAAAAGTGTCAATAAAAACTTTCTACGTCAGTCAATATACTAAATATAAGTACATAATAATTATCTATCTAATTCTAAGCACGTCGTCGTCTAGGCCCGTCCCGCGCGGTAGCACCCTACCGCGCACTGGCAGCATTGCCCCGCTGTATCATACTTATTTATAATAACATTATGGTATAAATAATAATATCATCTTTAGTACGGGACCCCAAACCACAGTATAACTGGTAGACAAGTGGGTCAACTGAGCCCGGTCGGGTATTTTGACAAATCGTTATTGATACCCCGTGATACATCGTGACGAGATTGGCAGCTAGTTATTGGTACTGGACAATGCTTGCACTGGGCCAGTAATAATACAATTTAGTGGTGTGGAGTTACGAAGATAACTAGAGGCGGTGGATTTTATTTATTTATTTTATTAATGGACTCGACAGTTCGTCATTTGGCAATGTCATGTACAGAATATTCAAGATATCATTGTCTTCTCATTCTCCAGAGGAGTCGCCGTAGCGTCGTCACTCTGGCTGGACAAAGCAGCTCGCCAGTCATGTTCACTACCGAGCTCGTAGTGGGACTCTTGATAATTGCTTGAAACTTCAGATCTTGCATGAATCATCCAATAACTACAACAAACTGTGATTCGCGAACATTTTCTGATTAATTTAATGTGACATTAAACACAAAATAACCACTGTAGACATTAAAATGAAAACTATCAAATAATTTACTTTAATATAATACTTAGGTAGGTAGTTTACAACCTGTTAAATATTTTTTGAGAAAATTTTCAAAACCTATAATTAGGCCAACTGTATTTTTTTCTGAATTGAACTTCAATTAAAAAGCAATCAATTTAAAAATAAAATAATTACATGTCTCTGGCATTAATTAGATTATCGAGAAAGAATAATGTATTATCAGCATGATAACGTAAGTTAATTGATTTAGGCAAAAATTTAAAAAAACAAAACAATTGTAGTCTACAATTATAACATCCCCATTCTCATAAAGCGTATCCAATTGTTAGTACATTGACGCTGTTTATTACGGAGCTTACCAGTCGCTCAGCTTTCTAATTTGGCTTGTCTACCGGTGATTAGCTCTGAAGGCGCGCACGCGCAGCCCACAGCCACTACCGCGCCGCTTGCGTATACTGACGCGTGAATAATTATTCCATGAGTCGCTATCATTATTAGTTTCTTGCAAATTAACTCGTGGCATTGCGGATTATGGGACGACTCCCAGATGGAGGGATGACCTTCGCAAGGTGGCTGGCAGAGGCTGGATGCAAAAGTCCGAGAATCGGTTTGAGTGGCGGGCTTTGGGAGAGGCCTACGTCCAGCAGCAGTGGACTGATCTCCTTTTCTTTTTCTTTTCTCGTGTGGTTTAGTGACCAAACCTATTTGTCAAAGTTATTCAGGCTGCCCGTAGGCCTTTGGCGTGGCCTAACGACTGCTGTCACAACAACCGGGACCAACTTCTTAACATGCCGAGGCGCGAAGGGGTTCAGATGAAAGTGTCACTAGCGGTCACCCATCCACCTCGCCCAACGTTGCTTAACTTGTACGATCGTTTTCAACGTGTATTCGCAACTGGCCTACGAGCCCCTGTGTGTGGACTGATACGGGCTGATGATGATGATTGAAGATAATTTTGAAAATTTTACTGTATTTGTTGCACTATAGTTTGACATAGTAATCAGATTGCCCAGTGAACAGGTGACGCGATCCGTTCACATATTGACTCAGTGGGTTTGCATTGCACTCTGTTATCAGTTATCAGATTCACCTTATCAGTTAATACCATTGCAATTGCATCGTCGCACTGCTTGGCACTTTGGCGATTTAGACTTGTTAATTGCATGTAATTGTAAAATGACAATGCCAGATTCTGCCCCACCATCAACCGCAAGATGTACAAGATGACGAATAAATGTAAAAATATCTCCGTTTTTTATTAAAATTATTGTTTAAAACAAAGTCTTGTACATCTAGCGAGTCGTAAAAACAGCCTAATTAAGAATTCAGAAAATAATAAGAAATCGAAGCGAATTATTCATTGTTATTCTTCTATAGGAGTTGCGAGAGTAGTAGAAAATGATACTGATTATGATTATGCAATATGAAACCTGTAATAAGTCCCCAACAAAATGATAGGTACAGCTTAAGTGGTCCCGTAGTTTTGTATCCAGTCTCTGCCAGCCATCTTGTGAAAGTCATCCCTTCATCTGGTCGGGGGGCGTCCCACACTACGTTTACCCGTTCGTGGCCTCCATTCGAGAACTCGTATACCCCGGGTATCGGTTTTTTTTTCTCCATTTATAATTTAGATTTTCGTTTCGCATAACGCATATGCAAGAAAATATCAAAATCATTACACATGATTGCAGCCACTGCCTGGCCCGAAACTTCAGATATTGCTTAATAATTATTGGAAAACTCTTAACACAATTGATTCGCCAACATTTTCAGATACATTTTTGGCAATATTCAATTTAATCAATAAAATATTATGATTCTGAAACCGTTTTTCGACAGGCGTAGGTATCTCCGTTGAATTGATCGCCGACAAAACGTATGTGTGTTTCGACGACAGATCTTTCCCATATGAACTATTCGCCGAAACATAATTAATCGGATTAATTTGACGTGACATAGTAGGTAGATGCTATTCTGGTAGGACCTTTAACACGAGGAAGACCAAGTAGTTCTAATGATCTAATCTAAACTATTGTGGCGTGCGTATATCGGAACGCTCGCCTCTATGGCAACTTGGTAACCATGGGGATTATTATTGTTATCGTCAAGAGTATGACACAATGGTTTCTTTGCATTTATTCAATATAATATTTGACCTAATTTGATCTGGTTTCACTTGGAATCTTCATGTGGAGGACCAGGTAGCTGGTCCCAAAACTATCATTTAAATGACATGCAATTTACTGCAGAAGAAAACCAGTCAAGTTTACACTGCCTACTCACTTGAGTAGATACACAATGTCATTGTATTCGACATACCAACAGCGTCTGCGCAATGCCAACATGCGATACTAGGAGTTGAGGCAAACATGTTGTTCTGGGAAACTATGGTGTGAAAGGTCTTAACTTTTTCGTGACATCAGGAAATCCCTGGAAATCTAATTAATTTGCCAGCTGTCAAACTCAAGCTTGAAACAGAAGATGTCCCGCAGCAGCGGAGTGAAGAGCACGGCACAGTGACTCCATATTTGTATTTTTATGAATTTTGGATGAATTTTGGCAGGGAAATAAAAATACGCCAACAAAAGACAGATTTTTTAAAACAAGCTATATATTTCGTATGAATAACTATGTCAGTTTAGACATAATTTTCATTTTAAAAGACATGGAAATGGTATGTTTGACATTTTTTTTCTATCGAGCGAAGTTTATCGAATCGTGTATCGGTATTCATCAGTCTCAAACATTGCTTTACTTATATTTTTTCAGATGTTTAATTTTAGTAGTTAGTGCCGTAGCCTTCATAGAAAAACGGAAAATCCACGCATACCCAACCTGAATAAATGGAGACATTTCGTCACGACCAGGATTTGTACCAGACTCGCCATTCCGTGGCACGCTCCTTTCTAACAAAGCTACCGTCGTCGTACACACGAAGATTGAAAAGTATTCAGGGGCACTTAATAATGTTGAGATTTTCTCAAAAACTACTGGACCGAATTTAATAATTGTTTTACAGTTACTTAGTTTTAATTTTTATCTATCTAACAATGAAAGAATTCTTGCAATAGATCAATTAGTTTTTGAGATAATCTCAACCTTAAAAACTCTCTCGTACACCATTGTCGTATTAGAGCATATATCAAACTTTCTTTATTCGTCGCAAGAGCGGTGTCTGCGATGTAAATATGGTTCACTCCATACGTTCCTTACTTCATGCTTCTAACCATGTTATATAATAATTATGTTCTTAACCACAATTATTATATTAATTATATTCTTAACCACAAAGCAGAATATTTTGTTTTTTGCCCACAAAAATCTCAGAACATGCACATTTTCCATTTCCTCCTATTACTATGTACAAAACAAACAGTATATCAAAACGTGGTGAGTGCAACACTCGCTGATAAGGTATCGCTGATATGATAAGCGATCTAGCTATCTGGTGCAGCGGACCGGTTACAATTAAATAGTTTCTAAGTCTCGTTAGATAACTCTGAAATTGTAATCGTTAACAAATGCACTTTTGTTTTTGGTATTCATCATCAGCCTATTTTATGTCATCATTGGCATCTATTCTGTCACTGTTTTCTAAGTTTAAGCTAACTACACGGAAGGAAAAGATTAGCTGTGGTTGTTAATTATTCGCAACTGCAGCTACAACTGTTACAAACTACAGGGACAGCCAAGTGTTTTTGAAAGAAAGACAGAAAAGAAGAAAGCTGTAGTTGTTTTAGCTGGAAATCAACAGCTAAAAGCTGCCAGGCAATCTTGTTTATTCAGGTTCTAAAAATAGTACAAAAAAGGGTTTTATAACTGTGATATAGGAAAAGGAGGCAGCATTTTTAGACCACTCACATTTAGGCTAGTTTTAATAGACGCTTGCCAAAATTACTACCAGTATCCTGTAGCTATAAGATTTTAAAAGGAAGGAGGTAATGTTTATAACACAAATCAACTCGGTAAGGATTCCATCATCGCCATTATTTCTTCCACTGCAATCGTAAACACGGATCATTACTATTGTTTTTCTCTTAAATAGAGTAAACATAAATATAAACTAACGCAGACAATCGTAGTGGATTTATTAGAAATATCGCATTCCATCTTATCTAAACAAAATGTAGGAATAATGAGAGAAAATATAAATGTTTTCTTTCAGTGCCCGCTGATTCTTACGTGGTGTGCTGTGGAATCTAATATGTCACGAATATCATTGTTGTTAGTTATATGAAAGATAGTTAGTTTATGTTAGTTCGCTTCATCAATTTCTTCTTCTAACTTCACGAATGCTTCACGTTTAAATTGGCCAATAAAAAAACAACCTCATGGCGGCACTTCACTTGGCTATTCGTATTCGCTATTGGATGTTTGTCGTATTTGTCAATTATTTGACGTACATACAAATATGCAAATACAGGCAAATACGAATAGCCAAGTGAAGTGTCACCATTAGATATACTTAATGGTAGGTAATCTTTTAAAATAAAATACGGCTTAGGTGGCAACTGATCCGAAGAAAAAGAAATCCGCGGATGACTTTATCACTTTTTGTAGCTGTAGACTGATCCGAATTAGAATTTGTTGCTTCATCAAAAAGTACCAAAATCGATCAGGGTTCCCACTTGTTTTGTGATGACAATTTTATGCAGGATATAACCCTTTCTCACGCAGGGTTAACAAATCTGAGAATTTAAATTTTAACAAAAATGTGCTTACATGATGTAATTTCCTGATTCGATACTTTCATATTAGAGTTCAAATAACTTTGTAACTCCAACCAAATGATTCATTATTCAGTAACCATTAACTATACACGCTCGGATTTCATGAACCAACAATACTTGAACACGATGGAGTGGCCGGTGACGTCACAAAAGTTGTTATCGTAACACTTGTTGAAACCTGAAATTTATTTTAAGAACTTTTTGGTAAAAAAGAGTACAGTCTACTTATCTACTTAATTTGAGCATATTTTTCACATTTATCGAATTTATGGTGATTTTAAGCTTTTTCCCTAGGTAGCTATGATGAGCCTGTAATGACAGTCATTCAGATCCATTCGGTTTCTGGATTTAACAGGTCTAAAACCATGCTATCCTTTTCCTTTACCAAAGTTAGGAGAGAGAAATGCCTACCGCATTTCTTTAGAATCACTCTTACTCGTTATTATTTTGCAGAAAGTAGTTTTTTTGCCCGTGGTACATATACGTAGTTAACCTAGGTGGACTACGGCCTACGAGATTTTTTTTGCCCGTGCTACACCCAGGTGAACCAAGAGAAATTCTTTTTCATCAACTTTGGTAACCAATATCGATTAAGTTATAATTCCGATAACAACTTGTATCGGACGACTCTCTCAGCCCCGCTTAAACAATGACTCATTCCTGACCCGAACTTCTACATAAAACCGTCAGCTCTTCCTGGATGGAGGAAAAATTCGTTAATCATCATAACTTATTCAATTGAGATCTGACTCGACTCAACCGTGCAATTTTCGATATCTCGAGCGAATACTCCCTGAATGCTGACTACAGTTGTGACAACAATACCTATTGTCTTGCTAATGTTTGAAAATACGCGTGGACATCACCCTTCTGAAGTGGGGGCATTTTCAAGATCGGCACGTCACATCTGCGGTATTATGGTTGCGAAAGTCCGTCCCAAAGAAAATATATATCTATGTCATGCCTCACATGCTGGTCGAAGGCCTTCCCCTAACTCTTCCACTCATCTTTACTCTATGCAGACTCAGACCACCCTCTCCTAAAAACGTACAGTCATCCAGTTCGTCTCGCCATTGATTGCAGGGGCCTTTTCGCTTTGTTTGATTTCCATTCTGTGACGATTTTAGCCCACAAGTCGCTCGGCATCTGATAAACATGGTCCGCCCAGCCCCAAATAAAATATAACCAACGTTGGATGCATCACTTAGACTAAACTTCATAAGATCACTACCAATTTTATTTTTTTAAATTTCTTTAGATGCATGTCAGCAGATGGATCATTAGGTATCACTAGATCAATTTACCAGAACCACTATGAATCTGTTAATAAAATTGAATGCAATGTGTAAAATATACAGCGTATTGAGTATGTACCTCATGCTTTTGGAAGTCGTTTAAAAATACCATCGCCGATAGACTCATTGGCGGTAGCTTACTTACTTACTCCGCTGGCTCAGTGTCCCTAAGTGGGTCTTGCCCTCCGAACAAGAAGACACCAGTCTTTGCCGTCTTATAGTAGCTAACATGTAGCTTATTAGAAACCATTTTAAAGGAAAGTACTAACGTTACCAGCATGACACCGTAGTTTCCTCGAACCGCCGTCGCCGGCGCCACTGTGTGGGAACACGATGCCATTGTTACACTGATTTCACTCGGTTTCATCTGCGACACGTGAGCTAGAACGTTCTCATATAGGTATAAGGCGTTAAAGGTCACATTAATAGGTACTTCGTTGGCTTAGCCAACCGAAGTGAATTTTTCTTCGCCATGAATTCTGCTAAAATATTTGGATGATTATCTAATAGAGCTGCCTCCTCGACTACCAGTCTCGGTTAACATCGACGAGCCAGCTTATACTTAACTATAGTTACGCAACGATTCGACACTGTATGAACCTAAATATATTATCGGAATTTGGTGGTTGCACCGACTCCCGAAAAACAAGTGACTATAGTCGATACAGATCAATTGTCATTTCTATTGCGTGGTGTTTGTCTTCTTAAAACTGGATCCGGAATCTCAGCCAAAAAACCAGCCAATCGGGCATTGCCTGATTTTATGTTAATGTAGTGGCAATTTCAGCGTGTCTTCAGACTCTTAATCCACCTAGCTATATCACTGACGTTTATTTAACCTCGGATCAACTACGGATCGCAAGAAGCCCTCAGAATTTAATTTGACTTCAAGTGGTCATTTATTTATGCTGTAGTGCGTTTAAAATCTGACAGGTCTAAAATTGTTTTCCCTCTTTCCGAAACCAATGTGGATCTATGAGTTCTGCCTGAAAATCAGCGCCGCAGCCATGTACCGCGGGGCTGTGGCATTATGCTGAGGCAGTTAAGGAGTTTTTAGTAATATTTGTGTATGTGTCAGAATAAACGTATTTTCTTTCTTTCTTTTCTTTCAAAGTTATAAAAGGATGACACTATTTTTAAAACTATCTGTCAGCATAAAATTAAGAGAACACACGATAGAATTGCAACCATAATAATTATCCGCCGATGTAGTCTCTACTACAACAAATTGCCTGTATACAAGAAAGTGTATTACATAGACCAACTAACGCACTAAGAGATAACTGAAGCTCCTATTACAAGAATGTATCCGATCATCCACATTCCGTCACTCGTAGCTATCACCTCGCTCTTGTTACGCTGTTTCCTGCGATACGGATTCTCACTAACGGGCTATAGGTAGTATAGCCGCTATAGGAAACCGATACTTGATGGGATGCCTGGATTCTTCGACGAATTCCATATACAGGTACCTAATAACAAGAATTAGTGCTGAAGTCTGTTGAAATATTCAATGCAAATGTGTGACAAATGACAAATATTATGGTAAAGTAACTGCTCAAGTTAGTTTTAGTATAAATTTTGGATCAATTAAACAAAAGCAACTAATAAAAACAAAACAAAAAAAGGAAAAGAGAATATAATCAAACTCTATACAAGTTGTTATCGCAATGTATATTAAAACCTGATCGATATTGATATTGGTAATCAAAAGTTATTGTAAATTAAGAAGATATCAAATCTTTATCCCTAATTTGAATGTGTAATATACTCAGAAAATGCACATGCAAAATGTCAGACTGGAAGGTATAAGGCAACTATTCTAATAAAACCTTTTTGCCCACAGCATGATGGACTCTGGAGGAGCTGGTATAGCAGAATCCCCGCCCACCTACCACAGGAGTTACGAACAATACGTCCAAGGTGGTGTCGAAAATAGCACCGATTCCGTCCAGGAGCAGACAAGTCCTGAACTCGTGGTCTGGTCCACACTGCCTTATGGCCTGGATTATAGAGCACAGTACGATTATAGGAGCCCGTATGATACCTCAAGGGACTACAGCACTCAGCAGTATGCCAGAGCTCCGTTCACGACGAAAATGGGACAAGCAAAGGCTTTAAAGGAAGCGAGGATCCGAAGGCCGATGAATGCTTTCATGGTGTGGGCGAAGGTTGAGAGGAAGAAGCTTGCTGATGAAAATCCAGATCTTCACAATGCTGACCTGAGTAAAATGCTAGGTGAGTCAACTATTTTAATTAATTAAAGAACCATTCAGGAAAATTCCTTGATGAAAACGAAATTTCGAAAAATGTACAAGTATACAGGTAATTTTCTAAGAAATAAAATAAGTACTGGGTAAGATAATAAATATACATCAAGCTAAGCAAATTGATAAACTAAACACAAGTGCGTACTAAGATCGAAATATAGCATTCAATAGAGTATCTATAGGTCCAGTAACGACCCTAAGGATTGACCGATAAGATTAACTGATAATATTGATAATTGATATGCTATTGATAACTGCGAAGACAATACGAGTGACTGTCTATGATTTCGAAAATGACATTTAAAAACAAACCTGATTTAAGTCCCGCTTGCATTAGCTATGGAAATGAAACCAAAAGCCACACCACCTAAAAATAGAACAAAATCAAAGGGCAATGAGTCAGCAAAAAAGGGCAATCTTCACAACATGATTTGTGATTCAAATGTAGGAACAACTGCTAGTTTTAAACGTTATTTATATGCTGTGGCTTTCTTCTATCATCGGCGTGTCATTTTCGTATTAGCATATTTTGTCTCGAACTCGAGGTTAAAAGTTTTAAAAGTTGTTTGAATCTAAAGTTTCATAATTAAATTAATAACAATCTCATACGTACGTACACTCATTGGGATATTTTGCAAAGAGTTATCTTGCTTATTTATGATCTGAAAAGTCTTATTAAAATTGTCGTTGGTTTTACTTTACCTCACCAGTCAGACATAATGAAATCACTTTATTCGCTTCAATTATAACAGTTTTTGCAATAATTTCTTTTGTATGTTAATAATGTTACTTAATTAAAAGAGACTTAACTAGTCACGTAAGGTTTTTATTATAACTTTTCCTCCTAGGTTGTTGTGGCATTTCTGATATTTGTTTTACACGATATGTGACTTGAATAGATCCTGTTTGAATAATTCAAACTCAATCCGTTTGATGTAAGCGATCCTTGAAGAGATCAAATCAAACCGGGAACAATATATAGCGATCCAGTTTAGGTTCCTAAACTGAACCGAATCGCTATTTGGTACAATGACGTTTGACGTCATTGTAGCAAATTGTCAGTTTAGGAACCTAAACTGGATCGCTATAAGAGGTGAGAGTAGCCCCGCAGAAGTCATGCATGCACCGACCAAGTTCAACGATCCTAATTATTAATTGAGAGCAAGAATTACTCCCTTTGTAAACCTACATGGATCAGGGAGGTTAATCTCAGTTTCATTAACTGTTCCTTGCAAAAAGTTTTATGATGTCGAAGTAAATTAGTATTAAAATATACAGTAATGTGTCTTTAAAATCCCACGAAAGATTTTCTCTTTACGACACACAGGCTGAGGGAAAAAAATGCCGTTTTAAATGTCCGCAATATAATTCCTTATTAGTATCAAGTGTTCAGTATTGCATTCTGGACTCTCTAAATGGCAGTTCAACATCGACGTTGACAGCTTAATTAAAACTATAAATTAGTACCGACACAGAGTACTTAATATACAGGCTGTGTAATAAATATTTCATACAAAAACAGTGAAAAAACTCGTATAACAATGTAATTTCAGTTCATTATAGATAATTGCTTGATTAATGGTTCTTTAACTACGAATTGTTGAGTTTCACAAACTTATTGTTATTGATCTTATAACATTCATTGCGAATTTTTGTGGTTTTGCTTATTAATATATAAAAAGATGTCTTTGTTTACTGTGGCTACTGTGGTAGAATGGAACGGTTATCATGTAGATATGTGGTATTTCGATCTATGTAAAGCTATCGATTTGGATAATCTAAAACTATAATGCTAAATTAAATCAGCCTGAATTATTAGACTGCTTTGGAATATACTAATATTTTTCTTGAAAAATTACGTTATTTGCAAAATAAAAATCGTTTCATGAAAAATTATTACATTATAATTATAATGGGTGTACCCCAAGGGTCCATCCTAGGTCAACTATTCCTTTACTGTATTAGTATTAAACTCACGTTTTACCGCATCCTGTACTACCGTGTACCGGTTTTGAAAATATGCTGCTAACTTTTTTCAGAAGCGGCATAATTATTCACATGTTTGTTGGTTGTGTGTAATTGGATCTCATTACTGTTTTATTGTATCTAGGTAAATCGTGTTTATTTATGTTATTGAACAAATGAAAATATTACTCTTATATGAGAGAGCTCGATGGCTCAATGGTTGGGTCAATGGACTTGCGATACTGAGGTCCCAGGTTCGATTCCCAGCCAGGGCAGCCATGTACCAATGAGTTATCCTCGGCTTTTTCGACGGAAAAACTTACGTACGTATATTTACCGAGTGCTCTCAAAACGGTGAACCTGCATGCCGTAGAAAAAAAAGCATGTGAAATCCGCCAATTCGCACTGGGTCCGCGTGGTTGATCATGACCCCAGCTCCCTCGATGTAAGGGAAGGTCTGTGGCCGAGCGGGATCCGTGGGGCAATATAGTCTGATTATAGTGAGTCATAGTCAAGTCATAAAATGGAATAAAAGTTATAGCCACGTTCTCTTTCCAACTTAATGTTTTTTAAACAAAGTGTGAAAGTGACAAAACAGTTTAAAAAAGTCAGGTAAATTAAGTTTATGGCTAACAAGCTTAATCTTTACTTTAATGATGTCATTGCATCTTTTCCTAAAAATGGGTAGACTTCTAACTTATTCTATTAAAAATGCCAAATACAAAAGTAATCCTCGAAAGACCAGCAATAGACACCACCCATGCAAGGGATGAACTTAGCACAAAGTGTATCCTATTAGAATCGCAAGTGATTCTAAGAATCTCAAGCTAGCTCACTGAGGAGCTCGTAGTCCAGTTGCGAGTACACGTTGAAAACGATCATACAAGTTAAGCAACGTTGGACGAGGTCAGTAACTGGATGGGTGACCGCTAGTGACACTTTTATCTGAGCCCCTCCGTGCCTCGGAAAGCACTTTAAGCAGTTGGTCCCGGTTGCTGTCGCTTGACAGCAGTCGTTAGGCCACGTCAGTGGACTACGGCGGGCTGAATCCCTGACAAATAGGTTTGGTTACTAAATCACACGGAAAAAAATGCTAGCTCACAAGGGGTAGATGCAGTGACTCCAATAATTACTGTTTTCAAGAACACTTTGTTTTTGTCGTGCTTAGACGCAACGTTAAACATATTTTTGGTACATTTGTCATTAATTATTATTATTGAATGATTAAACCCGCGTTTGGCCCCGATCTCACCTGATGGTAAGTGACAAAGAGGCCTATGATGAAGCACGCGGGCCCAGTAAATGCCTATTCACTCTTACCTTAAAGATCCCAAGGTTATAAGTGTCTGGCAACACCGACGCCGGCAGCGCGTTCCATTCCCTAGCCGTTCGTATGATGAACGATGAAGAAAAACGCACATACATATAGAATATATCATATATATCATTTGCTACATATATAATATGGTTTCACAGTAGGTAACGATTATTGCGACCTCTGACCACTTTCTCCTGGTGATAAGGCACGGGAGTCGAGGACATGAAGTCGGTACTCTCAGAAACGCAGCCAGGGTCGTGCAACTCTGTACCATCGGCGATAGAAGTGAATGCGACATTAGTCACAAAATACTAAACTGGCATTTCTCAGATTTAGATTAAATTGACGTACCTACGTTTTAAGTTGTGTACCTAAATTATGGATCATTGTATCAAGGTGTCAGAAAGTGTGACGAAGTTAACAAAAATGAAATTTAAAGACAGAATGTTAAAAATTATAATACTAGAAGTAGGGTTTAAAGTGAAATTTTGTAATTTATACAACGTAAAGCTACTATTATGTATAACATTCAATGGTCCATTGTAATTGCTTCTTTAACAAGTAATCAATCAGAAAGTGTCGCGAATTTGACATAAAGGAAATTAAAAAAACAACATTATATAGACTTTTTTTAAATGCTTATAGCATTCAATTAGGTCCTGGTCGTTATTCGCTTTTCCTACTTGCTATATGTAACGACATCGAATTATGCCATTATCTCTAACGTAAAGATAACATTAACACGTTCACAAACCCGTGCCTCACATATGTGGCACGATGAAAAAAGTATGTGCCTACCAGATCCGCACTAAGGGTATTTTTTTCTGAAGGTAAGTAAATAGGATGTCCTTGGTGGATGCTGCTGTCCATTCACGTCCTATTGTCTTCAGAAGAGTGCTCAGAGTGCTCCACCCACTGTAGAAGGGCTCACATAACTAATTTGATGTATTTCGACTTGTATAGAGATTGAAATAGTAGGCGGGACTTACAAGGGAATCAAAACATTTTTTGTACGGGGACTGTGAACGTGTTAAGGGTCAATCAAATACACTAAGGTAGTCCCCAAAACCTTTTCGTACACGATAATACTTCATAGAGATAGATATGGCAAGTCATTATGGCTTACGGCGTGGGTGGCTGATGCTATCAGTCTTAATGAAATAAAACTCTAATAAAAAAAATAAAAGCTGCCTGCCATGTACCCGTAATAGTAACCATACACTTACCAACTTACTTTTAACAATTGGAATTTTTTTCAAAGCCTTAACGTTTTAGTGACAAGGTTTTTTTTCGAACGCTACTTTTTCTGATAAGTGTATGTGGTCGATTGGTAAATATTGTTTAGCTATTATTCATACACAGTCGATGAGTAATAGACTTAGTATAGAGTATTATCAAAATACGGGATTACCAGTGGTGTAACGGAGGTAACAGAAACCCCCGGTAGTGTTAATAGCGGTAGAGGTTTGTTAAAATAAGAGAATTCTAGTGATTCGTTATCAGTAGGTATTAGGTATGTGAAGCCGAAGGTGTTCAGTATCGGTAACATAACAACTTTTGTTTTACGACTTTTCGATTTAGGTGAATTTATTCTTTGACTTTGCATACATTACGTACCGGTCAGCTGGTCGATATGCATGAGACATTAATTTATTTTTATTTTTTATTCGAAAAGTCGTAGAACAAAAGTTGTTCAGTTACAGATACTGAACACCCTCCCTTCGGCTTCATATACCCTTTACGTTACACCCTGTATATACTAAATAAAATTTTACAAGTATACTCTGTAGGTCTCTGTAATTCTTTAAAGTAGTGTACCTAAACAAACTATAATAGAGGCTTCTCATTCTAATGAAGTAAAAAAATCGCGATCTATGTAGAGAGCCATCATTTTTTGTACGGGTATGGGTTGTGAAAATCAAAAGATATGAATTGCTGAGACGCTAAGAGCGGTGTCTGCGATGTAAATATAGCTTGCTCCATAGGACGTTTGTTGCTTCATGTTTTACGCTAACGAAGTCGTATTATTATAGTATTTACCAAAACCGCAACATATTACTTGTAGTGCGTGATGTGGTTTAGGTTTTACCATTACCTTTAGATATTAAAAATACTACATTATATTTAATAATTTACATGCACATATTTTTTTTAATTTTGCACATAAACATAACTTGGATTTACCGTGATATTTCCCATAAATTATCACCAACTTGCGTACGTCAACAATGACGTCACAAAATTAATTATAGCACCCTGATCGATATTTTGGTAATTAATTAAAAGTTATTTTAAATTAAGAAGATAAACTTCTTTATACATCCTTAATAGTAAAACAATTAGGTATAACTCTTTATTTTTGACAATCTTCCATATATATTCTTTATTTATAACAAATCAATAACATATTTACATAAACAAAACAAAAATTATATAAAATTTGGAGAAATACAATTTCAATCTTCCATACCACTCTGGGGGCGCGCCGCGACGATTTTTACTAGCGCTGAAGTCCCGTCTAGATCTTTGGCGAAAATTAGTACACAGACTTCGTTCGCGCGGGCTTTGACAGGGCTTGAAAAAAGGCCAGCCGGCTAGCCCATCTGGCCGCGTTCCGAGATAAATACAACGTCCTAAAACAACGTCATTCGATTGTTCCACACTTGTTTGCTTTCGACGCTGTGGACCTATCAGGCAAACTGTTTCCGACTGACTTAAAAAAACGGCCTAGTTCTTGCCAAATTTCATGATTCTAGGTCAACGGGAAGTACCCTATAGGTTTTGGTTTTCGTGCATTTTCATACAATTATGCGAGAAAATGCGACATAAACAGCTTTATCTTTTGATTGCGTTGACGTAGAAATTTGATTTTTTCACTGCTGCATGAGGTTGAAGACTTGAGTATTTGGTATTAATTTCAACTTGATCCGTCCACGCGTTTCTGAGATATACCCTAAAAAGTATTGTCAAAAAAAGCGTACAGGAGGGTTAGCATCAACGATTTTTATTAGCGCGCAAGTTCTGTCAAAGTCAGATTTTGTCGAAAAATAGACCAAAAAGGTCGTTGGCGCAGACTTTCGACAGCACTTGAGCGCTAATACAAGGAGTTGATGTATGACCGCTCCATCTAAAATCGTTAGGATGCAGCACGCAAACTATTTGTTTAATGGGTCAATAGCTTTACTTCAATAATTAAATTAATATTTAGCACATGTATTGTCCATATAAGTTGCTAATGAATCACACATTACGTTTACAAGTAGTATAAGATATTTTCGCGCGTCATTAAATACAATACAACGCCTGACGTGCGTAAATATCTAATTAATTAATTTGTTTTTGAGGGCGATAAGGAGCACTCGTCTAATACAAATTATTATCTTAATGCACGCTGAAACCGGATATTGTTGTTGAAATTCAAAGTTCCTTGTCATCATCTGCCTATTTGAATGCCCCCCACTATTGAGGCACCTAACTTCAGTCACATACAAGGAGCCCGTGCCATGATCCACCACGCGATTGCAAACAGTGGTTATTCTTTAGGTACAAGGACTTTCCCGAACATCTAGGAAACTGGTGCTGCAGCAGATAGGACCAAGTGGCATACTTTAACAAAGGATGGTGTAAATACCTTTAAGAAGGGAACAGTTTAGGTGGAGACGGATAAGAGGAGGCGAAGGGAAAAAGAGACAAATCCGACTCTTAGGGATAGACTGCCTGAGGGAATTAGCTCGGGGTTGTTGAGCCACTTTAAATGCACAGACTTTGACTGGGAACTTGGGAAGAACGACACAAGTGTTCCTCGAATCGAATGACTGCCAGAAAGAAGATGAAAACGAGCACCTATCTGAACACAAACCATCTTGCACAGAAGGCAGGCACTAACGACGAGGTTGTCAAGTTAGAACACCCTTAACCTTGCCCAGATATTATCATTCACAGACTACCAGCTGCTCAATAACACTCAGTGACCTTGGACTATCCTTCCTTCATTATTGGCTAAATTGCATGCCTTTTAAGGCGGAATCACAGAGCGATAATGACATCCTCGTGGCCACCACGCTACATACATACGTAGAGCTGTTAATTAAATGTCTCAACACCTTAACTGGGAGTTTGAATCATTGGGGTTAAATCTGTAGTGATTTGAATATGCTGGTAAGGATTAGGCATGTTGACGGAGATACGTGATACGAAGGTCCCAGGTTCGATCCCCAACCTGTACCAATGAGGTTTCCTCAGTTTTTCTCGAAGGAAAAACTTACATTTGCCGAATGCTCTCAAAAGGGTGATGAAACATGCTTGCCCTAGAAAAAATCTAAGGCATGTGTATTCTATTATCTGTTCATATATCACTGCAAACGTTTCTCCTTCAGCATGACGACTATGGGACTTTGAAACTTCCTCTTAAGTTATATTTCTAAGTCTGTCCAATAGGGTGACGCTTGCGGATGTCATCCCAACCGATCGCAATAATCCCATCCGACGTAATGGAGAAAAGTCCATAGGATTTCGAGTAAAGATGGGAGTTCCACAAGGGTCAATACTGGGTCCGTTTCTGTTTTTAGTTTATACTTACATGGTGTAACGGAAACGATATAGTAAGTCAAAGGGTGGGTGTTCAGTATCGTTAATTGAATAACTTTTGTTCTACGACTATCCTGGTGAATACGAATAAAAGTCAAAATGTACAACATTTGTATGAAACCAAAATGTAGCATAGGCGTGGAAAGTCCTCTTAATTTTGGTTAAAACCTACCTATTTAATTTAATCATAAGTTGACATAATTGAAGTCATAACTACGTCATTACACTGAGTCAATGACGTCTCTACATCATATAGACGTATTTAGTCTTCAAAACTATGCCAAACGGATGACGGACATTGTGGTTGAATTGGACCAGCAATGAGCGATAAATCTAGTTTAAATCTATACCTACTTAATTAGACCGTAAAAAGTTGAGTTTGAACATTGGATATATCTAAAAATAATAATTTATAATGTGTGCTATTTAGCAAAAAGGTGTAAATGTAAATTCAAAAATATGTTGATGTGCCAAAATGTACATAACGTGCTTACTTGCAATAAAGAAATTCGACTTTTTGACTTTGATACTGATACCAAAACACCAATTTTTAGAATTCTTGTCTGTTTGTCTGTCTGTGTCGATGTTCAGGCATTACATCATGCCTTCAGAGAACTAAGAAAAGAGCTTTGCTTGGGACTCTTCTGGAGGATAAAATAAAAAAAATCAACCAGAGAACGGAAGTAAGAAATATTTATTCAAACTCAATATTTTATTGCATAAGATGAAAATATTTGTGACAAAGAGGAACTATTGAATAAAGTAGGTACATTATGGACCCTGTTTGGTTTGGGCATACAATTAGGAGTGAGGAGGGCTAATCACCCCTCACTGATTGGAGAAGCACCTCCCAAGAAGAAGTAGAATGCATATATGAGCGACATTAATGTTGGGACAACATTTCTGTTATCTATTAGTTGTTCTGTGGTACAAATCCTTCTATGTATATCTTCGTGGGCACATACATATACAAATACTTGATAGTTAATTAATTAGTTGATATGTAAAGTATGGACATGATGACTTTATTTATGTTCAACAAATTACCCCCATATTTGGTTTAAAAATAGCAGTTTATAATTCATTAATTACTTCACAGGTAGTAAATAATACAATAACATTTACTTCTAATGACGACTGTTTATGGATTTAACTGTGATACACATATGGTTATGATTTATGGAATGAAACTCTAGTTACTTGCCCGTTTTAAGTAGCCAGTGATGTAGGGGAAACTAGACTATTATTGCCCCGGTAAGCCGGTAACGTATAATGCACCTCAGTAAAGCTACCACTACAAAATAATAGCCATTTTTACACTATTTTTTTTTACAAATGCAGAAGTAAGAAAACGGATGTTTTCTTTTAAGACTAGATTCAGAAACTCAGCCAAAACCAGCGATTTGACGTCACAATTTTGGGGCCAGCCAATCAGCAGACGCAAATTGTAACAATTTCAGCGTTTATTTGAGATTTTGAATCCACCCTCAATTATAACCACCATTCTATTAGGCTGCTTTTCCACCAGAGATGTGCTATGCTGCGAGGATGCAAAATTAAGCTATAAAAATATGTGACCTTTTCCACTAATGCTACGCAGTGTAGCGGAGTGAGTAAGATATGCTATGAAGATGCACAGCCGCAAGGTAGCTGTGCGAGGAAAATGCACAGCTCGAGCTATGCGATGCATCGACCACTGGCGCATAGCTTCAATCCATAGTACGCATCCATAGCACGCATCTTAGCATGCACCTTTCCATATAAAAACATAGCTTAGTTGAACTCGTTTCGATGATGGGTGAATATCAAACGCATCCATAGCAACGTAGCATAGCAAGTCTCTGGTGGAAAACCAGCCTTACACAGCTACCGTTCCTTTCACTTTAAAATATCTACCTACATTTAATATAAAATATGTTAACTACTCATAATTAAAACAGATTTCTCTGCAAGCATATCTGAGATATTTCCCACCAAAGCCTCTGTTTTGGCGTTATCTCAGACGTTGTCCGTTTTTGGCCAAAGGTAACTTTTTACACCACACTAAATACGGCTGTGGGCAAACTAATGTTAATATTAATCTTGATGTATGTATAATGTCGGGCAAATTATATCCCTGTGATGATATGACTGATGTGTTCTGCGTATGGCGGGGTATGGAAAAAGTTTGCCATGTTTAATGCAAGAATTGCATAATATTTGATTAATGTCTCTGGGTTTCGGTCAAGTTTTGGTAGTTTATTTGCATTCTGTATCTGTCATGATTTCAAAGTATCTTATAGGTACTATACCGTGCAAGTAGGTACACGGAAAGAAAAGATAAACTGTGGTTGTCAAGTATTCGCAACTGCAGATAATACCGTTACAAACTATTGCTGTTATTCAAAAGCCTAGTTAAACTTCACTTCCCTTAAATCGTGTTGCTATCCCTTTCACACTTCGGTAAAAAGGGTAAGATAGAAAGGGACAGGGTGGCTAAACGGTGGCGTAACTTTATGTCACGTTTATGAATACGAGCCTTTGAGACTATTTTGAGCGTGAGCCGAGCTTGCTCTTAGCATTGTCCGATTTTATATTTTGACAGTTGGTAGAGCGAGCTTACGATAAGCACGTGCTTAAAATTGTTTTTGAATCTAAAAACAATTTTAAGCTCGCTCTTACAACTGTCACTGTAAACTTTTGATTTTTAATAGAACTTAAGCAAAAGCATAGGGATTACTCTCAAAACGCTGTAGGAAACATCGTTTTCTGAGTTAAGTTGCACACAAAAACAAACGGACAGACAAATTACAATTCTACACACGTTAACTATAATAATATAATTAATTCCGTCTGTCACATCTTGATAAATACTGCCGCTAACTTAACTTTACAGTCGACGACGACTTTATGTTAGTGTAGTAAGGTTGGCAATAGTTAAATTGACTGTTAGGAATATGTTAGTATGACCATAGTGGAGAATCTTGAGAGGTTACCTTCAACTTGGGAGGTGGTCCCTGAGGAAATTGGGAGCTGCGCAGATTGATATGATATTGTTATTATACGTTGTATTAAGTATTGTTTTAATTTTATTTCTTGTAAGACCGAACGATACTCAATAACCAATTTTTTTGAGTGCAAGCTGTTTGGCAGTTCGAAGACCGAGCTCAAGCCCCAAGCTAAGCTTACGCTCAAAACTGTCTAATCCTCAGCCTAATCCTCAGGTTTTTACGTCATCTTTCAAAATATGCAAACAGGTCCTGAGTAGGACTCAATTAATGCTAGTAATTACCTAATAACTGGGCGCTTTGAGCGCACTCGGCTGCGCCTACGCACCGGTATAATAGACTCGTTAATTTCAGATATAATATTACTTACAACAGTTTCAATATCTTGTTAATGAGGAAAATACATGTTTTACTAAAAACTAATTCAGGTTTGCAAAAGCATTTAATTATTACTATATTATATTGTACGGTGTCACACAGAGAAAGGTGTACAGGAGAGTTTTTAAGGTTGAGATTTTCTCAAAAACTACTTGACCTATTGCAAAAAATCTTTCACTGTTTGGTAGATAAAAGTTAAAACTATGTAACTGTAAAAGAATTATTAAATTCGGGCCAGTAGTATTTGAGACCTTATTGAGGCCCCCTGTATACTTATCTGTCTTCGACTGTACGAGTATATGTATTTGTTATTGAGAACCCTAGGATTTACTCCTAGGATGAGTGGCTGTATGATTGGGATCCGTTACCCTATTATATATATATATATATATATATATAAAGGTGGACTATTCGTTTCATTGTAGTCGTATTTAAGAAATATTAAGTTATCGCTCCAATTTTCATAAAGCTTGAAGATCAGATATAAAGTCAGACGTCAGCTATTTCCGCAATGTCGTCAACCCATCTTTTCTTTTGTCGTACCGTACTTATGCCAGTGAGGTCGGTCGAGACAATTTGTTTGGTCCACTTTTTAAAATTATATAAAGCAACTAAGACTTATGAAACTCAAACGCGAAAATGCCCAGAACCATATAACCCGACAGCAGAAGCCGAGCCTTAGGTGGACACATAATGCCACCCGAGGATATAAAAACTCTCTCACCCAAGTGCATCATACGATTTCTGAAGGATGTTGGCCTTGGGAGCGAGATATAAGAACTCGGTGCGCGGCCACAATGGACCTCTGAGGTTGTAGTGACATTTGGGCATACCCTGATATCAAATAAGTGAAAATACAATCTGACTAATAAAACTTTACCCTATCTTACCTACATACAAATAATTTCAGTTGCCATATCACATTTGATAGAATCTAACCCAATCGTCGCATGCCTTATCGTTCCAACGAATGCAAATTCGAATAAATTCGAAATTTAAAACCTCAAAGCTGCGCACGCGCCGCGAACATGACTCACACACGCAATAGGGTCACGACACGGCTGCGGTTCTACTGTACATAGCTATACTGTAAAGTACAGCACAAAACTATATAAGTGCCGCTTACCAAGTTTTGATTGGGTTTCATTGGAAATATATTCTTGATGTTAATTAATTTTTATCTCATAGGCTAATTAAGTACTACCTACAAAAACAAAACTCGACTGTTTTGGCATAACGTTTAATGTATATCATGTCCCTGATTTATTAATGATTGATTTTTTTTACTTACCCCTACTGGCTTAGACTGACTCATTCCAAGAAAATGAAATCCACCGATGACGTTACTACTTTTTAAATCAGTGGTGGTAGACTGCGGTCTAATTGTGGATCTGACAGTGACAGCAAGCCTATTTCTATAAGTAATCCATTGCTCGGTTGCTGTGACAAGAATGTTTATGTTACTAACGAAAGCCAGCAATGGACCATAGAAATGGCCCATTTCAGACCGCTGTCACAATAAAATAAACATTATCTTGACCCGTTGGGGGCGGGATCATCAAGCCGTTTCGGCTACACACAAAGGACCCGACATAAATTACATTCATACATTCGAAAAACATTACCCTCCTGTTTTCGGTAGTTAAATTATATTTCCCTTGATTAAGTACTCACCTACTTGCTTCACGAGTTTACAAGTAGGTACTCATACCTATATATTGTTAAATGGGTACTAAATGAAAGTTCGTGTCTGTACATAATTATAAATTAATTCACTCGCGAACTGTAGAAAGCTAAAGCACAAATTACCGCGACCTCTCGCCAGCTGTCACTCTGAGAGCTGACATTTTGACAGCAAGTATCAAGACGTCTCACTCGTTGTATGCGCCCACGCCGCTAACGTAGGTTCCAGTATTGCATACATTATTTTATTGTAAGTCTAACTACTCGTAAGCGAATTTGATTGAACGATGATATTAAACTGTCTTACCCTTCGGAGATCTATGCTGCCTTAGTGCAGTAAGGGCAGGGGAGGTCTACAAGTGTTTGTCGTATTTCAGTAAACGATATTAAGAAACCAGTAACAAAAGAGCTCTGGTATAGAACTGTCTGTCCCCCGCAGCGGATTCTTAAACCTGGTGAGTTGTTAAGATGTTAGCGCAGGAGTTTTAGGTACTCGGCCAGAATTTGCTGATCTGCGAGATTTGAAATCCTTCTTCAAACTTATATTGAAAACGTGAAAACCAGAGAAGCGCTTGAGGTCTTCTAATTTTTGATTTCGTATCCAAGCGTTTTGATCGACCATTATCAGTTGACCTTTCGTCGTCCACCTCGAGGGTCGATCATACTATTGGATGGAGGGATATAGGTAGGTCTTTAGAGTTTTGTCGTCAGTAGGCGTATGGAATGGCAGCCGTCGACAAATCGTTATTGCGAATTAATTGATGTTACAGCCTATTAGATAAATGGCCGTTGAAATTGATTTTCCAGTGAGTATGGAAATTAGATGTCTTGTTTTATGAACGTTTCATAGTATAGTTCTGTAATTATGTTTTGTAGGCATGTAGTACGATTATTTTGGGTTAGTTGGACATTAATTTAGGAAGAGCTATCGCGGCGCCTGGTCGAGGCATCGCGTGACCAAAAGGCTGGCTCATACTTCGCCCAGCGCGTTAGCCTCGCTATACAGCGGGGCAACGCGGCCAGCCTTTTGGGCACGCTGCCAATAGTGGGGGACCTTGGGCATGTTTTTTATCTATGTATAACTTTTTATTATATTATTTGTACATATAGTTTTAGTATATTTACTTTAGTTTAGTTTTAATGTTATTCCGAATAAATAAAAATATAGTTTGTTGCTGACTGTAAAAAAAATTAGGAAGTTTTATCATTATAATTTACGACAAAGGTGGCTCATGCACGGAAAGAAAAGATACGTATTCGCAACAGTAGCTAAGTGAATTTAGCTGCTACAGCAAACCCATAGCATGCATAGAACAAGCATGGCATAGAACGTTCTATCGATGTCTTGAAGACGAGCATAAACTATTCTATCACCTAGACTTTGGCAACATTTTTAGAAACTTTTACGATTCCTGTAAAATTAATAAGGGAATTTATTAGCTCTACCTTGTCTACATAATATAGTACAGTCGAAGACAGAGAAACATACAGAGGGCCTCAATAAGGTTGAGATTTTCTCAAAAACTACTAGACCGAATTTAATAATTATTTTAAAGTTACATACGATTTTCACTTTTATCTATAAAACAGTGAAATAATTTTTGCAATTTGTCAAGTAATTTATGAGAAAACTTCAACCTCAAAAACTCTCATGTACACCTTTCTCTGTGTTCCACCGTACCTATTTACCCGTTTTACATATTTTCAAAGTTTTAGATAATAAATTGAAATTTGTAAGTCACAGTTTATGAATTTTACGAACAAGTTCATTTTAAAGGTTTTACGTATTTGCCAATTTCGTTTCTTACCGCATTTTGGAAAGTAAAGTTGTAAAACTTGAGAAATCACAAACATTGGAATTTTTGGTGACAATATTTCACTTTCGTCGACAAATTGACAGGATGTCACTCCGTGCTGAATACGAAAGGCTTATTAAAAAAAAATTATGTTGTTTAAAAAACTTCACGAAATATTGTGAACGAATGTTCTTCATGTCTCTCGAAAAACCGACAAAATACCCATTGGTCTACCTAGGGATCGAACCTAAATAATGAAAGTAATCCCAACCACTGCACCACAGAGTTCACCTGTAGATAAAGACCTGCCTGTTAATATAAAATAAATAACCAAACAAAATCACAAATAATTCGTGGGCGGTGACTAACGATTCACATCATATCGTAAACCTACATGACAAATAAACATACTGGGAGATAAACCTAATGGTTTTGACCTAGTCAAATAGTCATATACCATACTTTAATGCTTCTGCGTTTGACGCAATGTTCATACTCATTTATTAAAATCGTAGAGTGAAACACATCAATTGCTATTTTATTAAAGGACTCGACAGTTCATTTGCCAAAGTCATGTTACAGAATATTTAAAATATCATAGTCTTCTCTTTCGCCAGAGGAGTCGCCCTGGCGTCGTCACCCTGGATTTCCTCGTCTTCTTGTCTTTCTCCAGAGAAGTCGCCGTAGCGTCATCAGGACGAAGCAGCGCGACAGTCACGTTCACTACCAAGCTCATAGTAGGACTCTTGCTCGAAACTTCAGATCTTGCATGAATCATCTAATAATTTCAACATAATATTGTCACTAGCGAACATTTTCTGATTAATTTAACGTGATATTAAATACAACATACACTATAATGAAAATTATCAAATAATTTCATAAAAAAAAATAAAAATAACCGTAGTTTTCCATTTTCAACCCACCCTCTTAAATTGCTATTTGATTGCAGAAATAAATACCTTCTCGTCAACCACTTACAGTTGAAAACAGAGATAAGAATCTATAGGTATAGATACGGGACAGTTATAGGTTGTGAAGAATGAATTGGAGCAGTTCAAAGGTTAAGTTAGTATTTAAACATTTTATTTACCAAAAAGGCAATTGAACTCCAAATTATGCTGAGGTGACTTTGAAAGCGGTACAGAATTAACAGTTAGCTGATGTTGTCGTATAAGTACCTACGTTAGGGTATTTGCTTGTAAGACGACGCTTAAAAAGGATGTGTTTTTCCAGGATTGTACTCTTTACCTGGGCAAAAGTGTCAAGTTCTGAATTATTAATAAGTGACTACATATTACTAATTTTATCTTCAACCACCATTCCAACTAAGTTTAGATCTTGTGTCGGGACGGTCTGCCACAATTAGTTCAGATCGACTGCGACGGCTGCACCAATATTTCACACCTTTGCAATTTTGTTTGTGTGGGTTAAACTTCATAGTCATACATATAAACAACCTTCCTTTCTTTATTTTTCAGTCTTCTTTTAATTTAACATGCCATCAAATGATTCGTTCTATTCTATTGTTAAAATGCTAGGCCAGGAAAGGCAAATCGAAGGCAAAATCTTACATTAAATATTTATCTTTTGAGTTTCCCTTTGTGCTCATGTTATCAGACCGATGGATAGATTTTCTCAAAATTTTACACCATCGTCCACATTTTGTTTGGATTGGAACTTTCCTTATTTGCGTGTTTGAAGAGGATCGTGTTTCCTCTTTGATCTACTTTAAGTAGGTATTATAGGTATCAAACATGTCATAGGACAAATAGAAATGTTGCCAGCAATTTGAATAATATTTAGACATCCATTTGTGAACAATGAAAATAACATAGAAGTTAATGCCCTAACGCACTACATGAGTCAAGGCGAAGTGAAATAAAATCACTAATAGCCAGACATCCCTTACAGGTACAATCGAGTTTATAGATTCATCGATTGTCCTGCGACGCGTGCCAAACCGATTCTATTCGAGAAGGCATACGATTAATTTATTTATTGAAATCAATACTAATATCTGCCAAGACAATGGCCCCAAATGAAAATGCGTACACGCTTATGGCATGTCGGAATGCTAAACGAAGCGGCGTCATTTATTCAATACGCCATTTTGCATTCGATTTTGAGGTTATTAGATGCAATCGGAATGCGTGCGGCCATATTTGTATAGTTCGTCTATATTCGGTAGTGTTCGGGTGTTGTCGGCGGACTGTTTTTGGCGACGATTGACGTATGTAATGGTAGTGTTTGATTTCTAGGAAGATATGCGATTTTTATGTACGGGGAAAATTTTATTGACATCACAGAACACATGTGTCAGATATGTTACCCCAGTCCCCCAAGTTTGGTAGAGTTTATGACGTTGTTTACACTTTAGGTACCTACGTCACGTTCAAAAGTTCATTGAGTCATGTAGGTAGTATGTACTTTGGTTTCGGATACTGCGTCAGAGTACTCAGAGTCAAACTACAGATACCTTACTTACATAAAAATATGTCTGACTTTGCATTAGAGTTTATCGAGACCTATATTTTTTATCTTTGGTGTTAAGGTTATTTTCCATGTCTTTATCTATATCCTGTGCCGGAGACACGCCACGGGTCTCGGCCCTTACATCTCACTTCTGTCCTCTTACATCACCTTACGTCTCTCACTTCTGATGTTTTTCCACAAGAGTTAAGCTGCCTTCATCATTGCATGCTTGGTGGATACTTGTACTCATAAAGATCTCAGAGAACTTTAACTCATAAAGGCCCATTTAGAACCCAAGTGAACTCATGTCATTCGATGTTATTCCTGCTTTCTTCTTCTACTCACTTTCATTTCGTATCCTGATCGTCAATCTCTGTTCGCTCATTCGTTCGACATGCCCAAACCAGCGGAGCACTTCATTGCTGTTTCACTCTCTGGCCAAAGAATAAGAAGTTTTATTCAATAAGATGCGACTTCATAATTTCTCGAAGAATCATCTTATTAGAAACTTCCTTTTCTGATATCAACCTAGTGTCCTATAGAGTTTTGTTACATGAAATTTAATTTGACTTGAGGTTATTTCGAATTTTAAGTAATGTTCGATTTATTCACTTCCGGAGTTTAACCTTTAGATCAAAGGCGGACGTTGACCCTAGACACAATATCGCTGTTAGTTTTCAGACCACGTAGGAAGTAAGCAGGTTCCTATTGCGAATGATTTGGTTCAGATTTGGTAGATATCGCCATAGTTAAATAGGTGTCACTAGCATCAAGACTGTCTTTCCTTTAACTTAAATGGTCGCTTCACGAGGTAGATTTTTGCATGGGTAAAAATTTGGTGCACAGAGTCCTTGTTCGTACTTCAAGAAGGCTCCAGGATCTCATAATGGAACCTAACTTATAAGATTCCTAGGATGTGCGTGTTACACCTCCCAAACCCAACATGCCAGTGTGCTGCCATAGCCAGGGTTCTCACTTTTTAAAACCCGTAAGACAGGTAACAGGAGCTTCTTCTTTTCCTTGTGGTGCCTCTCCACTACTAAAGCCAGTTAGCTCCGCATATCTTCCATTATCTTGAGCCAGACGGAAAAGCTCTTCGATGTGATCTCTGCTTGATGCTACAGGGCTGTTACTAATACTCCTATGGTATACTTACTTTGCAAAATACCTTACAAACTTCTCGTTAAATACTGTTTGAACTTATTAGTGTACCTGCCTTCTGTGCAAGGGGTTCTAGGTTCGATTCAAGCGCTGCGTAACCGCATTGACCTAAGACCCATCTATCTAAATATGCAGGTAATAAGAACAACCATACTAAAAAAAACCAACAAACCATAGGTCCGAAGGTATCGAAACACACATGTCTTCCACGCAAGTACCAGGACATCATAAGAAATCAGAAAGAAAATCCTTAAAGATCCTACAAGTATAGGTAAGCGAGTGCGCTGTGTTAATCGCATTGACCGACGACCCACCTACTATGCATCACAATAATAATAACAGACAAATGTTAGCCACAGACCAAACACACGCGTCTTCCACGCAAGTACCAGGAAACCATAAAAAACCAGAAGGAAAATCCTTAAGGATCCTACAAGCATAACCAAGTGCGCTGCAAACGCACCGACCGACGGACGGACGTGAGTCATTGGCGCAGCCAAGTCAGGGCACGTCAACGCTGTAGGTAAGACATATTGTTTTATATACGTGCTAATGTAAATACAGGGCCGGCGATTAATATTTAATTGGGCACCTGCAAGCAGCAGTTGCGACAAAGGACGCCGATAGGATATAATATAGGATTATGCACATAACTTGTAGGATATGTGATGCAGTTTTAATCATAACATAACGATAATAATCACAGTATGATAGCCAAATTGCCTAGCTAGAGACTTCAGGGTGGCAAACGTTGCAGGTTCTTTCCCCTCTGAACTACTCCGGTGACGGCCGCACCTAGCACGAAAATTTTAGCGTAGTGAGTGGTTGAGGAGAGAATTAGTCATGTGTATCTAAACTGTAAACATTGATAAAATATTCTTTCAAAAGAAAGAACATAAACTCGTAACATTATCTACTAATTGTATTCGGTATTCAAAAGTTTATTTTATGTTAGTATTGGCACACCAAAAGGGTTCTCTAAGCCGCGGCAGGCAAGCCGCCTGTGTATGTATCAGGCTTTAGTTTTTATTGACTAACTAAATCAACTTACGTGATGAGGCTAAGAATAAGTACCTACATCTGAAATTAGTTTTTCGTTATTCCAACCACCAGAGAAATTGATGGTTAAAGTTGGTCCTTGGTTGGTTTGGTTATGGCTTGAGAAAAAATGATTTTATAGTGTTAAGGATATGTTTATGGGTCATTTTTAAATTCAAAACGCTGCACATTCTTTCCGTGATTGGTAAACTATAATCTAAAAGTATGGGTGTGTGTGACCAAAGTCGACTCGTAATATTTTTAATTTTTAATAGGTGTGACTTACGTGGAAGCATTCCAAGGTGTGACCTAAGTCTACGATGACCAAGGTGGAATAAGCCATTTAAACGAACTTAGCATGAGGTTTGTATGGGATTAGTAAGACGTGACGTCAATTCTTACTATATGATTTCAGATATCTGTAGCCATACTAAGTTTTCGACAGATTTCAAATTCTGTTTCCGCAGTTGACCACCACTTAATAATGTGTTAGTTTTTAAGATTAACGAAAAGAATTTGTTTAGTTTTCAATCCTTTTTACTATAACCTACATACCACTTACCCAATAGACATGAATTCGGTCCAAATATGCAAGCGAAAAATTCTGTCAACGATGAGCACAATAGAAGAAGTCGGGGGGACAGGGGTGCCGTATTAAAGAGATGCGTCCATGTCGATAATATCTCTAGGTTACATGTGTCGCGAAGCAATTTTGCGTTCATGTGCGGGCAGACACGGGCGCCCTCCTGTTACGGGTCTATGGGGTAAGTGGTCTGTGACTAGAACCCAATTGGGTTTGTTGCAAAAAAGAGTCTCAAAGGCCAATCAAACTGTCATTGGGCAATAGTAGTTCCATTTACCCTAGATGTTCTATTACGGCGTTAATTATAGATGACTCGTTACATTAATTAGTCGATTAGAATGCAAATAACTTCTTACAGCAAATTGCACTTAGCCCAGAAACTTAATCGTTGGCCGTGGTCTGCCAGTTTTATCTCAGAGTTTATTTGCTATTATTTATATTGTTGCATTTCGAGGGACTCGGTGGCACTGTGGTTTGGTCACTGGACTTACGTTATGGAGGTCCGGGTTTGAATCCCAGGTCTATCATATACGTGTACCGCAATTAGTTTAAGAACGTGGGAGTCAAAACATTTTGAGGAAACTTACCCTGACCACAATAAAAAAAGTTTAAAGCATGTGTAATTCATCAATCAGCCAGCACTTGGTTACCTACCGTTTTGGATTATGGCCGTAGCTCCGTTTATATCAGGAAGGTTCATAATTTGCCTAAAACCAGGGGTTCTCAGGTAAAGACCTTGCATTTAAATTTACTTATTTCGTTTTTTTTATCTTTACTTTTCAATCTATTATGAATAGTTCATCAATTGCCCTTTTACTAGTCAATGCTTGTATAATTTTAACTATTCTACTCAGACGAGATTAATTAAGTATCATTCTGTACTTACTTTTATACTTTATACTTTATTGTACACGAAAAAATAATACAGACACAATATTTTAAGAAAACAGATGTACAGCAGTCGAGCTTATCTCTAATAAAGAGATTTCTTCCAGCCTGGCCTGTTCTGGATAGAGAATGTTTATATATTGTAGTATAGACATACGTACATGTACAATATAAGCTATAAATATCAAATCACCTACACATTAAATAATATACTTAATTACTACATCAAATAAACAAAAATAAACATATTAAAAAAAGAAAAAGACAATATTGATTTTACATATATATATATATACAATAAATACATACCTACTAATTACATACCTAATATTTTATAAATAAACTTATGAAATAATACATACACTTATAATTACATAAACTACATAAATAATTATTTGCATACTACAGAAAGTGATAGGTAGTGCTCTTTCACACGCTTTTTAAAGACACCTATAGACGAGGTATCGCGCACGGAGTGAGGGAGTGAGTTCCACAGTCTAATCGCCTGCACAGGGAAGGAGTCCGCGTAGGATTGAGCGTTGTAGAGGAGCGGTTGGAGATCCATAGCGTACTGCGCGCGCAGCTCTCTCCCCCAGGAAGAAGAAAGAAAGGCGAAGCGGTTTCGTAGATAGACAGGCGAAGATGGGTTCCTGAGAATATTGAATAGAAGAGTAAGAACGTGTGCATTACGGCGTTGACGAATTGGGAGCCATTTTAATTGGCTGCGGAAGTGAGATACATGATCAAACTTTCGAAGACCAAAGATGAATCTGATACATAAGTTTTGCAGTCTCTCGAGCTTGTTCACCAACTGTTCAGTGGCATCCAAGAAACAGACGTCGGCGTAATCCAGTATGGGCAGCATCAGTGATTGGGCTAATGTGATTTTGGTTTTAAGGGGTAGGAAGTTTTGAAGGCGTTTTAGAGAGTGAAAGGTCGAATGCATTTTCCTGCTGACTTCATTAATGTGAATGGTCCACGAGAGGTTGCTGTCAATAAGAATACCCAGATTTTTAGCAGAGTTTGTATACGGTATTGGTACTCCGTTGTACAAGACAGGTGGTATTGTAGATTCGGCTAAAGCGTTACGCATGTATTTAGTGCCAATAATCAGTGCTTGCGACTTTGACGGATTAACGAGCAGACCAAACGATTCCGCCCAGTTTTGTATGGTGTTCAGGTCATTATTCAAGGCTTACGAGTATCATTAGTTCAATAAAGGTACTTACGAGTATCATTAGTTCAATAAACTGTATCGTCGAGGTGACTATCAAATTTTGTCCTGGCATGTTTTTCAATTAATGTCGCCTAAGTAATAAAGTTAAATTATCTCATAGTTTTTAATAATAGATACAACGTAACAGTTAGTCAAAGATCTTCTTTAAAAATTGATATTTTTCCGTTTCAATTTTCCCTCTACATGTACCCTTCCTCACATAAGCAGCCGGTACTAAAATTTCCATACAAAATACGCTGCTCGATCCATATTCATACCGTGGACAGCTGTCAGGCCGCAGCCACTGTACCGAAGTTACCGGACACCGCCTCTCGTACGCTTTGTAGTCGCCGCTAGCCGGCCCCGCGCCGCCGACCAATCGCGGCCCCCGCAACCGACCAATGGCCGCCCGGCGCACGCGCAGAAATTAAACCATTTATGCCGTTTATTGATAGGGTTGGACTCTGAAATATTGCGTGAATTGGCCGTTGTTGGATGGACCGTTGAATTTGCCTTGACCATTTCCTGTTTTATTGCACTTGAGTGTAAATTGTTTTCAAGAAAACTAATAAATTTGTTAGCGTGAACTGAGTTTTATTGCGTTTTACAATACAAACGGGAACCGTCTATGTTAGCTTCTAGAAACGAAGGCAAAATCATCGCAAGTTCATTCGTTTTTCTAAAGATACTTACAGCATTTTGTAATAATAAATATTTTATTAGTTTTGGGGTAGAAACTGCAGTTTTGGACCGACATTTATTTACTTATAACAAAGCATTATATGCAATTCTGACGTGGCCGCTAAATCTAAACAAAACTCTTAAAAGCACTTATATGATATCTTTAGATTACGTGCCGTTTAGCTTTGAATTTTAGGATGCGACGACTCGGAATCGCAACTGCATTGGTTTAAAAAATTTCGCCCAAAATCTACCTAAAGAGACAATAGAAAATCAAAGAAATGAGGGCAACCCTAAAAAGTATCGAGGCTTCTGTATTCGCGATAGCATCGCGTTTTGTCTCCACATGTCCACTTAATTTATCGATATAAGAGCGGGACTTTGACTGTCCCGACACTAATTGTGTCCCTATCGATATCGATGCAAGGGACGGCGAAAAAGTGCCAGTTGGTAATGTAAATGAGGCTTATCTGTGGACCGTTTAAAAGATAAATGTGGAAGGAGAGTTACTAGATCGGCTTTTGTTTTTATTTTAAAAGAGAATTGGCGATAGCTCCAACCCCTATCGACTCACGAATATCTTTTGATTAAAAAATAATTTTAATAGATCTTACTATATCCTATTTAGCATTAATTCTTGCAACAGACAGCTCCTTCGTCTGATGACTATAAGAGGTTTAGCAACATTGGGCGACGTCTATGGATATGTGACTGCATTTTCACCTTACCCATCCGTGCCTTGGAAAGCACGTTAAGCAGTCCCAGTTTCTGTCGCTCGACAGTCTGAACAACTCTGATAAGTTTGGTCACTAAACCACACGAAAAAAGAATAAACTTTATTGGACATTGGTTTCTAATACTAACTGTTCAACGACCAAAGTCCTACTTTCGACTGTTACTTACTTCAAGATATCACCGTAATAAACATTGAGTAAAAACTATTTCCTGCTACGTCATCAACGGCCATTTTGAATTGCAAATGCGTTGGGATTTTGAGTTTTCGAACGCCTCCCGCGTAGGCGTCAGTGTGCGTGAGTGACTAGATTTTTTAAGACATCCCAAGGTGCAGGCCGCCAGCCGCGTTGAGAATGAAAAAAAATACTGGCAGTTTAATAAGACTTAAAAACTTTTTCGAAAAGCCAAAGCGAAAAGAACAATACTTAACAAAGATTCAATATTTAAAAATTTAAAAAATTGTAGAGTTTCGGGAAAACGAAACCTTCGCGGCCAGAAAAAGGATATGATAAAAAAATTCTAGTTTTTCTAGTTATTGGTACTAACTATATGGTACTATAAATTCGTATGTAGGTATGTCGGTTCCATTTTATCCCCTGAACCTATATGCTTGATGGATTTTGAGGTAAGAATGTCGTTAAGATTCGAGATTTGACTGACATATTGTATTCCAAAAACCAATCGATTTTTTTTGTTTTTGTAATAATTAAAAAAACGGCCATTTTGAGACCACCTCATCTTTCGGTAAAGCCAATGACTTCACATTAATATGTGCCCATTCGAATGCATACATTAACGTTCGCACACATGTACCGTAAGGAATACATACGGAAAGTATATATGTTTGCGCAATAATATATGCTAATGATTGTATGAGTATTGCCGTGTGTTGGTCGTACGCCGAAGATTAAAAAAATTACCGTTACAGAGTGGGAGGATCTTGGATGGTACGGACAACAGCAGATCAATGGTAACGCTTAAAGTACGATTTTAGATCTTACGACGCAGATAATAAGAACGGTCCAAAGTGTTACATTTGATCTGCTGTTAGCTGTACTTTGACGCTTCGTAAAGTTATGCGGGGTTCTCAGAACTTATAAGTTATGGACCGAAAAATTAGAGCAATCATTGGGATTCAACGGCCGCTAACGTAACCCGTACTTCGTAACCAGTTGCGAATGATGAAAAAATTATCTTCGTACGTAAACCTTTCGAAGGAAGATAATTTATATTTTACTCGAAACCAGCCACCATCCTAAGTTTCGTAACCACTTACGAGGAATGATTTATTTTAATTATCTATTTATTTACCCAAATTTTATTCATTGCTTAAATGTACTCACTTAGGTATCACTAATCATTCTGAAGATTTAAACATCGGAATGACAAGGTCGCAGGTTCAAGTCCTGTCCACGGCAATTTTTTTTAATTTTTTTTAATTTGTTCGCCGAGCATGGTATAATGCATAAAACAAATTCATACTGAAGATATTTATATCTGGAAATAGTTCAAAGTCGTATTTCTTTTCCTTTTTACTAAAACACCTACTTAATACAAAACGTGTCTAATCTAACCATATTTTTATTTTCAGGTAAGAATCGATGAAAATTATCCATCTATGAATTTGTAAGTATTTAACTAGATATTTAATGATAAAATGTATACTCATACTTGCTTTGAAATAGCACAAACGGCTACATGACGTCATATTTTCTAACAATAATGAGGAAATAAAGTAAAGGAGAAATACCATCTAAGGCCCACTCTTAATAGAGCTAAATCCTTAACACAATCTATAATCTGTGACGAGAAATTATTTGTTGTGATGGGTAACCTAACCTAAATCTTCGAAATGAAAATGCAAGTTTACAAGAACCCAATATGGATAAAAGGTTTATTTGTACAGCCTTTGTAAGTACGATATCCCTCCTACTTAGGCCCGTAGGTATTAATAAATCACTCTCAGCTCAGAAGTCAATCTGGAGAACGACCTCAAGATGGCCTTCCTTTTAATAAACGTAACTTAGGTGCGCGTTTAGGAATCGGGTATCACGTGAGTAACAAAACTCAGTTCTCAAGGGAACTGTAAAACTCAAACTTGATTGCTGATTGCAGGCGAATCGCGACTTGAGAAAGACATCACGTGATGTGCCCTCAAGATTGGTTTATTAATAAATGACATACTTGAGATGGTGATCGCGTCTTGAGAGCGTATCAGCTGAATTCACTCTTGAGGACCTAAGTGTATAATTTGAGCTATCGGCGGTTGTATGCAATGACTTCATAGCAGAAGCTGAGGCTTAGGTGGACACATATAACGCCACCCGAGGATATAAAAAATTTCTCGCTCAAGCTGGTCTCATAGTCTCATCATACGCTCCCTGAAGTAGGCCTACGTTGGCTTTGAGAGCGACATATAAGAACTCGGTGCGATAGACCTTTGAGGTCGCGTGACCCTTGCACTTGTAGTTTGTACCAACACCCTGATATCAAATAATAAATAATAATGCAATGACTTCATCTGTAATTATTCGTAATTTTTCCATAAATCAATTGAACACTTTGCTATAATATTCTACCTTCTCTAGTTCGCGTGTCGAGGTCAAAAAGTCGTACGTCGTTACAAGGTTACGTCGTTTCGCTAAACGTGCACTGGATAGTGAAATAAATTATTGCCAGTAATTATTATTAATAGAGTTCTGACGTCAATCTCTGTGCTGACGTCACGAGATGCTATATAATTTACATAAAAATATCGACCTTTCATTATTTGAAATTAATTAGGTACATTGGTTTTGTTAAGGACATTGGCGAAGCACTGGTGCATTGCATATGATATGGTATTCTAGAATACTTTGTAATTGTACAATAATTTGTATATTTATTGAAATATGACTGATCATTTAATTTTTTATTTATTGCATAATGCCTGAAGTACAGATTAAATAATATGTATTTCCGTATTATTTTCTATTATTATCTAATTTTTATTATTATCTAACTCAGAAAAAAAAATCTTGCAATTAGCACTGGGGTTTGGGCATTTATTAGTGACTACTTTCAATCAGTGCTCGTTCCTCTGTCTGTTAAATTTTCAGAATAATTAGTAAGTACTTACCTATAAAATATTTTTTTTTCACATTTTGCTAAGTTTTTTCTCATACATAACATGAAAAGTTATCATGAAAACATTGTCTTCTTCTTATGGTGCTGTCTTCTTACGAAGGTTGGCGATCATTATGGCAATCTGCACTCTCGGAATAGAGACCTGGTACTCTTGCCGTACCATTGGCGTAAGTTCTTGAGCCATTTTCCTTGAGCTATTCTCCTTCTACCTGGCCTTCTTCCAGGATCGGCCCGGGATCTTTCCCTGAAGAATCAGTTGTAGAAAACATTGTACTTATATATGATTTAAAGAAATATGTTACGTTGGATGGAATACAAAGCCGTACAAAGAAGCTGTCAACCGTACAAGGTGGCACAAAGGCGCGACGCTCACGCGACGACAGCGACACGCGTCAGACACGCGTCAACTTGACGGGCACGTCTAATGAATAGAATTCAGTACCAGGAGAGTGATTGATTTCTATAGAAAAAGTTTGATTGTAGGCAACCTTATTACCTACGCACTCCGGATGATATTCAGAGACAATTTTGACGCGAACTTATCGTGAAACCTTCCATCTTCTAAGTAATGCCGCAGTATCAAGTGAAATACCTCAGACGCATTAAGTAGGTACCTTTTTTGTCCCAGGTGAAACCCGTTTCCGTGTACCACCACGCCCGGAGCGTGTTCATTATGTCGAGCTCGCCGCCCTGAAGGGGCGGAATACCGACTGAACTTCCTGGGGTGTTCCACTTCGTGCCCTTGTTGCCGAGCCACGGGAACTGCGATACGTCCGTACCTACCTAGGAGATACCGCGTCCCAAAATCATTCATATCAGTGCAGAGACCTCAAAAGTGACCTCAAAAGATTTTTATCTTGTGGTTGTTCGTTCACTGAAATGTCATTTATTTGTAAATACTGAGAAATTAAAATATAGTACAGTTCATGAAGAGGAAAAATTCTGGATCGGCCGTTCTTTCACCCCGTTTTTGTCCATTATATAAACAAACATCCTTTTTTGCCCAAACCACTTTGGACCTCCCTTGACCAGTCATATCTAACATCCTTAGGTGTGGATCCGCCTAATCCTGCCCTAGGCCAGTTACCGTATTTGCGATTCAGAAGTTTTCAAAATGACATTGCCACATTTCAATGGAGCTTTGCCCCACCTTTGGTCACCTACGTGACCATTGCAGCACATATATCATTTTGTTGGGGACTTATTACAGGTTTCATATTGCATAATCATAATCAGTAGGAGTTGCGAGAGTAGTAGAAAATGATAACAAAGAAAATGAATAATTCGCTTCGATTTCTTACTATTTTCTGAATTCTTAATTAAGCTGTTTTTTCAACCCGCGTGTCGTACAAAATTTTATTTTAAACCAATAATTTTAATAAAAAACGGAGATATTTTTACATTTATTCGTTATCTTGTTCATCATGCGGTTGATGGTGGGGCAGAATCTGGCATTGTCATTTAATTTTCAATTGTCACCTACCATATTATTGTCTACTCACTTACACCTACACTAGTGCATGTATTATGCACTAAATACTAGGTGCACATTAGCACCGTTTTGTTCTAGTCATAGAGTGCCGACGCCAAGCATACGCGCGTTACTAAGCGCATACAAATACTAAATTACAGGGCTAGACTAGCCTTGTTTAGAGTACTAATATTCAGACGGTCGCTTATTATAAAGCCGTTATTACGGTACAAATGCGGTAACCTGCAATTACATAGAATATTTAAAAAAAAAAAGGAAGGTATAAACAGGATAAAATGATTGAGCTCCTGATACTTCGGTGACACTTACATAAGTAACTAAAGAAATTATCCCAGTTTTTCAACATTTCTTTGTTGAGTCACAATTGTAAATGACAATGCCAGATTCTGACCCACCATCAACCGCATGATGAACAAGATAACAAATAAATGTAAAAATATCTCCGTTTTTATTAAAATTATTGGTTTAAAATAAAGTTTTGTACAAGTTGCGAGTCGAAAAAACAGCTTAATTAAGAATTCAGAAAATAGTATGAAATCGAAGCAGATTATTTATTGTTTTTGTTATCATTTTCTACTACTCTCGCAACTCCTACTGATGATTGATGATTGTGATTATGCTATATAAAACCTGTAATAAGTCCCCAACAAAATGATAGGTACAGCTTCAATGGTCTCGTAGTTTTGTAGGTGGGGCAAAGCTCCATTGAAATGTGGCAATGTCATTTGCTATCCGGACCAATCGGACTGGACGGACTGGGTAGGACATTCGAGGGAGTGGACACATCGGACCTAACGAACAATCTATTGGCGATCAATTTATTAAAAATAGTTAGGACATCATACTTATTGGTTCAAACATCGACCTCGACAGCGCATCACGTTACCTCAGCTCGTAGCGATAAAAACTACTAAACGGTGGCTTAATTTGACAGTGTCTGATCTACCGATTTTGTATGCGACCGTTCACTGAAGAATGTTTTTGACACATCGTTCTACGAAGGATGATTCGGCGAACCGTTGCATTGTTGCAAGCTCGGGTTATTCTACTATCTACAAAAAAATGCGAATTACGATCCAATCGTCAGTCGATTAATTAGGAAAACTTCAAGGAAGTCAATATTGCTAAGTAATTGCAGCGATTTTACACCGAATTAAGATAAAACGTATACACCTCCATCAATCGATTCTGCACGCCTAGACTATTAGCACGTTTTAAATGTCGTGCTTATAGAAGATCATAGGCAGATGTTTAATGAAACTAGTACTTATTCTATTAAGAGGGCCGAATTTTTGATTTCTAAAACCCATAATTATCACATTGCGTACGTCCAAAAATGTACACAACATGCTTACTTGCTATAAAGAGATTTTACTATGCATTGATTTTCATTATCGCTAGTAGATAGAAACGAACGAAAGTCAAAGTCGTTTGACTAAAGCCGGCGCCCGACATGTGAACGTCTTTGCGAAGTTTTACCCACCATTAAAAGCTTTAGAATTGAAACTATAGTGAGCCATTGCTACAAATTATTATATATAAACGGATATCACTCACTTATATTGTTAAAGTCGGCAATTAGATTGAGTGCACAAAGAAACGTCAACGGCGACGCGGGCGTAGCGCGCTCACCTTGAAAAAGACCGTCGAAATCGGTCGAAACTGTCGGCCTAATTGCCGACTTTAACAATATAAGTGAGTGATATCCGTTTAAGTATATATAATAATTAGAAGCTTTGTACATAATCTATAACTACGACGTCATAAAGAGCCGTCAATGAACATTGAATTTGAGCGTCTTTGATAACGTCTTTGACTGTATCTGGCGCCGGGGTAAGAGAACAACAGGAGATCATTGGGATCTTCGCATAATATGATATACCTTCTACAGTCGAGAACTGGATGGACGTCTTGACAAGGTTAATGGTCAGTCATACCATACGTACAGTTGATACTATATCAAGTATAACGCGGGTATTTTAGGTGCTTTTGGGGACGGTATCTTCTTCTTGAAGTGCCTCTCCGCTAGCGGAGGTTGGCTGCCAGCTCCGCGTAGGTACTTGTCCCTGTCTTGAGCGAACCGGAACAGCTGTTCAGCGCTCGCGATGCCACACGAATTCACGAATATTACGCAGCTAAGATTTTTTCTGGCGTCCAGGGGGGGGCCTGCTTCTGCCCGCTATTTTGCCCATCATAATTATTGGTATCTGTCGTTAGGGACGGTATAGAATCTAAAATACCCGCGTTACACTTGATATAGTATCAACTGTACGTATGGTATGACTGACCATTAACCTTGTCAAGACGTCCATCAAACCCATTCACAACCGAATTCGATCGCAAATCGCATAACATTATCGATTAAATCAACGACTCCGGTTACACTCATTCATTCATCGAGATCAGTCTAAACATGCGTCCGGTTGCGTTGGTTCATGTTATACTTTATTGTATAAACATTTCACGTTGTTTTATATTTTATGTGGACGTGAGAAGGGTGGTGGAAACTACTGTGTGCTGTCGAGGAATGAGTTTCGATTTATGTTCCTATAAACGTGCATATAAGTATTTACGCATACAGGTGGCTCGTCTGCGGGTCTATGCCGTTTTAGCATGTTATTATTATTATAAACAAAATATATGTACACATAATGGAGGAGGTCTTTATCACTTACTATTAGGATTTTTACGTCTCCAATCATTTCCGTCATACCTTGTGGTCATACCAAACTTATTATAATATATCAAGCATCATAACAAGTATTTTGTTAATAGTTGTAAATAATATTTCTCTCACACAAGAAATAGTGCTCAATATAGTCATTTACTCCTTTAACAGTAATTAAGAGTCACCCTGAATTATGTGACAAAAGGTATGTATAGTAAAATTCCCTACATAGGTACTTGTAGACTTGAGGCTGTAGCAATATCCATAATTCATACATTCACGCGTATGCAGCAAATAAAACCCGGAGCAGTGACGGTTTGAAGTAATTTCCTCGGAAACCTTCGAGGTCCGTACCTAATCCGCTTCGAGCGAAAGGTGAGTGCTATACGTACCTCTGGGGACACACTGGAGGAAATTTCGTGGAGCAGCTCTACTGAACCTTCGAACCACAAATTGAATTGAACCACAATTTGGCAGCGGTAAACACCGATTTGACAGTTTTTTTTTCTTACCGATTGGACTGTAGTAAATAGCGCTGCAAATGTAAAATCGATTATTAAACAACATGTAAATGTAAAACTATCATTTTATAAAGAAATGGGATGATGGACTGGGTAATTTAAGAACCTTTACAAAACAAATATTACAAATTAAGGGCATAAAGAATGATGAGATCAGAGAACGGATATTTAAAGAACATGTTGTATGTAAGAACCAGGTTTGATAAGTGCAGTGTTTCGTTAGTTACATGTAGACTGGAGGAATGATAATAGAATTACAATAGAAATACATATGAGCGAATGTTTCTGGAAAGATCGGTAGACCGAGGATTACAGTATTCAACATACAAATTGCAGATGTTTTAAAAAAGGGTCATGTGAAGGCTACTACAAGCCAACGAGCGCGCATGAATATACCTAATAATGTTGAAGAAGTTAAAGTAGTGTGCCACTGTATACTTTTCTATGAAACTTTCTACCTAAATAACAATTAAGGTAAAGGAGAAGTGATCGTGTAGTCCTTTTCGATTTTAATTTTCCCTTAAATGGCTCGGCCATTTCCTTTTTTGTTCGCTCAAATTCCACTCCGTGTGTCTCCGCAATAAACAGTGAGAAACATGACGCCGGTCGCCGTTTTTGAGCAAAATATTGCACGTTAATTTAACACAGTCCGGTCATTTGCGGTGAACGGGTCTCTTGCTCACTCTTTTTAGCTCTTATTTGGCGTCCACTCCACTCTTTTTGGCTCTTATTATTCGCTCTCTTATGGTGCTCTGCGACGATTCGACCAATTTGTGATGAATTCTCACATTTCTTAAGGTGGTTATATTCTTAACGATCAATGTTGTGCTTAATTAATGACATTATATTCAAAGCTTATTACTCTAACTCAAGAGAAAGCTATACAGAGTTGCTGTAGTAATTGAACTCCTCCGATTCTCATCGGCTCCCTTTGGGGTAGAAGCATAACACAATTTTATTGAGCAAAAAACTCTTATGTCTATCAGTCAAGATAACGTCCTCATACGTCCAAATGCATCAAGCCGTTGTGGCTACACGATACCACGAATTGACATACACACTTGAAAAACATTACCCTTTCAACAGTCAGGTGCAATCGGGTAAAAAGAACTAATAGGCCGAAGTTCATAGACTGTTTCTGTCTTTTATCTTCTTCTAAACGTTCCTTTTCTCATCGAAGGTTGGACGACATCATGGCAATTTTCATCCTCTGAACGGCTGCCCGGAACAAGGAGCCGGTGCTGCAGCCGAACCAATCACGTAAATTCTTTAGTCAAGAGTGGCTTCTCCTGCCAACGCTCCTCTTCCCACAGATCTTGCCCTGGATTATTAATTGCAGCAGGTTATATCGGGGGTTCCGCATAATGTGACCGAAATATTGGAGCATTATTTTATGGTCACGCTCAAAATGTTATCTATCTCGGCCTCAGAGATTCAGAGTAAGCAAATCGACAACTTCTACAAAACAATTTAGACATTATCTACCACTGAGTCAAAGTCCCTTATGTTAAGGCACGTTGGCATCAACAAAGTATGCAGGGTCTCAGTCAAATCGTCATTCCGAAATGAGTTGCCATTTCGAAATTGCGAAGTGTGAAGCTCATACTCGAGCCTCCCAATAAATCACCAGTGGAAGTCATCTGGCAACACTGTTGTGCTCGTAAACACGAAGTACCACATAAAATCATTCTGACGATAATTCGATCGTTTCCCCGAATGAATTTGGGAGATTTTAGGAGATTACTTTTGATGAAAGATGCTGGTAGAAAGCTATCTTGGCATAAATAATTCATGCCGGATCCTAATTGGAAAGAAAAAAAACTATAGTGAAAATAGAGGCTGAAAACTGAATGGACTGAAACCCTTTGCCTTTTCTATCCGAGATCATATTAAAAAAAAAAAAATTTAATGGCACGTGTTGCTTGATAACTTTCAATTCATAAGTACAAAAGCCTACCTTGGTAATACCTGACGCCAATGATAGACGGACAAATTGAGGCTGTATTGACTTAATGATTTTGCCTACGAACTGAAAAAAGTCCTTCTAACTAAAATAAGGGTATCATTTTGGTTGATATATTCTCAAGAACTACTTGACCGGTTGTATTTATCTAACTAGCTTAGAGAGGGCAGAATAATAATATGTAAAAAAAAATTCAAACATCTATCAGGTAGGTACGCTAACAGCAGATCAAGTGTAACACTTTGGACTTTGGACCGTTCTTATTATCTGCTTCGTAAGATTTAAAATCGTACCGCAAGTGTTACTGCTGTTGTCCGTACTTTTTGAGAAATCTCAACCTCTCTATATAGTTTTCTACGTAGACCGTACCTACATATAAGATAATTGTCATGACTACTGTCTAGTAAGTTAAATTACTTGCTAATTTACTTTCAAACGTTAGTTTCTCATTTTGCACGATTCATAAAAGTGTTCACAGTTATTGGTAATATTCTCACACATCAAAAATCGCACAAACCATCGAGTTAGCAATAACTCTCGCGGTCCAACTTACCCGAACACACCCTAGTCGTAAAAGTAATCCGGAGATTTACTCCGAGTTGCAGTCACATCCACATTCCCCTCACAATAATTCAACAGTTACGACATTTTAATATTTTTTGTGACGTCATTGTAAATCTACTCTTTAAAATGTTGTGTTGAGACTATGTACTTGTAGTTGGCAAAAAATCATACACTATACCTTTTCACCTCGTAGGGGGTAGACTGGAAAAATCATCGGTTCTGCCCTTTAAGTCATCCTAGAGTGACAGACCGGAGTACTCCCAAAAGAGTCTAAATCGCAACCTATATCGGATTTATCAATGTGTTGCGTTGTATTGATGTTGCTGATCATACAAAAGGTATAAATTTTTCATGCATATCCGCTATGCGAAACGAAAATCTAAATATTAAATGCAGAAAAATTTTCGTCGCTATCGTCGAAGAACATGGAGAAATATTTGCCGATCCGAGCCAACTCACAGTAGCTCTGTTGGTAAAGAGCGTGCCACGGAATGGCGAGGTCCCTGTTTCGAATACCTAAGCATACGATTAGTTCTTAGGTAGGTATTCGAAGCGATAAGTGTGATTATACATAAGCACACGAAAAACAGTATAATTTTTCGATGAGAAAAGACCAAAGGTTGTGCCACTTGCTGTTATTCATAAACCTAGTTATACTTCTCTTAAACCGCGTTGTTATCTATAGACATCCAAAGTCCATCTGCATAAAAATGTCATTTGCCGTTCCCGCCCTGAAGATTAAGATATAACTAATCGTGCAATCGTAAAACCGCAATTACACTGGCTCCCTAACCTTCACAGCAATAATGCACTGCTATTTGAAGGCAGAAATAGATACCTAGGCAGAATGCATGGCGGATGTCGTACCTACCATCATCTATTCTTTTTGTAAACCTATAAATTGTCCCACTGCTAGGCAAAGGTCTCTTCCATCCATCCCTGTCTTGAGACTCTTCCAGACACCCATCCCTGTATCTAACGATATCGTCTCTCCACCTACGCCGAGGTCTGCCCCGACGCCGGCGACCTCATCTAAATATTATCATCACTTAAATATCGCTGTTTAATATATAAGGCAAACCATATTTACTGATACATTTAATAAACCGGAGACATATATCGCATTTACCCTATAAAATAGATGTAAATCCAATAGTCTTTTAACTATATCTAAACCAAGAAACCAATAGTCATTACCATTAGCTGACCACAGCGTGACATAGGAAATGTCAAAACAGAAGGATAAAATAGGAGAAACATGGGCGGTCCCGTAACCGCGGCACGTGCATCACCGTTACCTCTATAGGGTATTATACAAGCGGTAGCGGAGCGATGAGCGACAGCGGAACAGAGAGCGAGTGAGCTTTGTATGGACAACAGCAGATAGTAACACTTGCAGTACGATTTCAAGTTCTACGACGCAGATAATAAGAACGGTCCAAAGTGTTACACTTGATGTGCACTAAAACTGGAAATTCATTATCAGAACGATATACAATGCAACGCTGATTTAATAGGTCGCCTGAACACAAGTTTGGCGAACGCGTAGGTAATGATGTAGCAGACAAGTGATGATAAACCTTAAAATCATGTAAGAATAAGGAATATTATCCATATCTTCTGTAATATGCTTATCTGAATAATTTAGATATGAATTCATTTCAGTTCCATCGAAATCTTTGGCGAACGCGTAATGACGTAGGAGACAAGTGATAAATCATAAAATCATGTAATAATAAGGAATGTTATTATTATGCTAATTGTATAGTGCATTAGGACTGTAATGTCATACTTTTTAAATGAAATAAATACTGTAAAATCTAAACGCTTCTTGTGAAACTGGCCAATCGATCGGATGATTAGGACGTTTTGTTGACGGAACAAGTCCATAATTCTCTTGCGTCTCTCACACTAGAAGAATTTAATGAAGAGACGCCATACACCTAATAATAAGAACAAATCTATGTCAAGCTCTTCATAGAACCAAAACTAAAGTACCGTTACTTGACTATACTGGTCCGCTACAACAAGAGCTTATAGAATAGCTCGTATCTTGTAGCGTACACTCCACACCCATCAAAATGTATTGTTTACGGCAAGTCATCAGTCTTCCACTCATTACCTATCAATTCCGCGTGTGTCAGGTCAGAACTGTAACTTGGGTTGTTCACTGGTTTCATAGTAACGGTGTTCTTATTAACTAAAGGGGTGGTCTATTGCTAATGGAATAACAGATTCCAACAAGTTTCGAGGTCCTATGGGCATAAATCAAATTATTAATCAAAGACCTATCTATAACGTGTCTTTCTGTCATGTCTTTGAAAAATTCACGTCACACCACAACGTTTCTTTTGAATAACAAAATTTACAGAAACGGTATAATGAAAAACAACGAACTGAGTCAAAGAATAAAATAGTAGATGCATGCATCGCATATTATATTGTCACTTCATTTTAAAGAAATAATTTACCTATACTATATTATCTATGTAGACGTTGAACCGTGATTCCTAAGAAAGTTAGGAGTCGCCATCACCAAATCTTACTTGGGTCAAGCGATGCAATCCGTGTTATATAAATTATTAACATTAATCCACGATTAACGCAATTAGGCCTAAGTAACTCTATTACGTCACGTAAATTTCTAACTTCCGTTATCTAACAGAACAGGTGATCTTCGTCAGTTAACTGTCACCAGACAACCTCCCAAGGACGCTCCTAGATGTCAGATAAGAACAATTGGTAAACAAAGAGGCACGTGGTCACATAATTGCCGGCGAAAACAAACAATGTACCATTGTGGCATTGTCTTGGACCGAGATCGGATTCCGTCGGCTCGCAAGCTTGCACTGGACACTCGTAGAAAAAATGGCGATAATTGGGCTGGTGAAAATGTGGGGAATTTAAAGGGTTTTAAGGTTGAAGAAAAAGTGGTGTGGATGGCTGGTGTGGTTGGAGTACAATATGGGAGTGATATCGCTATCGCTTCGACAGTTTTTTTAAACTCAGGACTTTCTTGCAAGAAAACAAAAATGTAAGGTATTTTACGTAATCACACAAGTTTTGAACTGAGCGTGAAGGATAATGAGTTTACTTGGAGGTTTGTGGAGGTCTTGGTTGGATATTAGTTCGATGAAAGTAAAAAAAGCTAAAGGCGTTTAAGTGAAACCAAAGCTGCATCATTAGTAATCACTTTGTGTGTGTCCAACCCTAATATTCTGATTCCCATGCAAAAAAGATTTAGAAGCACTTAAAACATAAACACCATTCGAAAAACCAGCCAAACTCACACGAAACAACGGTAGAAGCAATTAGGAGTAACCACCATAAAAACCGTCAATATAGCACGGGAGCCACGCGTTTGCCACCATTCAAAACTCACCCGATCCCACGATCAGCTGAGCGCTACATTTGGGCCTCGACTGACCTATATTCCGACCTATGACGTCGCCCGACAACAATAGGGCATTGTTCTTTTATATTTGCGCGAACATCAGGAGTTCCTCAAGGCGGTTCATTCACATCTAGTCTTTCATTTAAATAGGTTCATTTGTTTTCGTCATTGTTCCGATCAGCTGTTTTCACGAGATTCCTATCTCGCGTACCATTGATCGGGTGAAAGAGAAGGTGTAACAATGAACTTAAAGCATTGTCTCGCAGTGTTTGCTTTAACGTGACGACGATTAAATTGTATTGTTTCTAGTTTGTGTGATGTAATATTCGTGTTTGTCTCTCGATTGTTTTGAGTTTTACACTTGTCTTATTTGCTGATTCGTGTGGTTTTGTAGTGATGACTTAACTTGCTTCGATATTCGGTTGCATAGCATATATTGACTTCGTTTATGGTTTCCGACTTTTGGTAACAGACCACCTGATGGTAAAAGTGATTAGCATAGACTCAGACATCTGTAACTCCAGAGGAGTTGGTGTTGGAGTTGCCGCCCTGTAAACTAATGCCACGATTCTGAGTAAATTTTGAGCACAAGATAAGCGCGCACTCTTACAACTGTTAAAAGGCTATGAATTTTGACAGGTGGTTGTAAGGGCGAGCTTACAATAAGCTCGCGATCAAAATCATCTCTGAATCTCAGCCTCAGTCAGTCAGTAATTGAATTACACTCTACAGTTGTATCTCTCTACCACATCGAAGGTATTCATGATAATGATACTGGTAAAGTGTATAACGACTAGTAAAACTTATTTCGCGTTCATAATGTTGGTATGTGATATTATAAGCCTATCACCACACATACAGTTCCTCGGAGGCCTCATCCATCGTACAGTGGAACGGTAGTGAACAAAAAGTCGAGTGAAATGATAAATAGTCCTAGTTAATCCGCGCTTATCGCCGCATGCGCCACCCGTGCGCTCCCAAAATGAGAGATGGACCGACGCGCGGAGATAACACTTCTTGGTAATGGCTTTCTAGAGTGGTGGAGAGGGTAATGATAGTTTTGGAATGATATTGGCGATACCTTACCATTATTCTGCTTCATAAAGCTTATATAACCAATGGAGAATCGTTAGCGGCATTTCTTCATAATACTTATATTTTGCGCGCAGAATAAAATTGTGTCCTATGCCACTATTATGTACATCTCATTCTGTGCCCACGCGAATTATATCAATGAGCGCTGACTCCAATTTTCGGGGCAGCCATCAACTGGACACGAAGGACTGGACTCGCGCATGTCCAGTTGGTTAAGCACAAAATAATAAGGGTCTCGTAGTCCAGTTGCGAGTACACGTTGAAAACGATCGTACAAGTTACGCAACGCTGGGCGAGGTCAGTACCTGGGTGGGTGACCGCTAGTGACACTTTCATGTGAGCCCCTCCATGCCTCGGAAAGCACGTTAAGCAGTTGGTCTCGGTTGCTGTCGCTCGGCAGCAGTCGTTAGGTCACGTCAGAGGCCTGAATAACTCTGACAAATAGGTTTGGTCACTAAACCACACGAAAGAAAAACCCACAAAATAATGACAATTGTTGTTTCGTCATTTGGATTCGCTAAGATTTCTACGCGTGTCCAGTTAGTGAAATTCGAATCATCACTTCTTAGTCTCTCTCGTGTCCAGTTGGAATTTCATCCAACTGGACACGAGTTGGAATTTCATCCGAATTCTATACATAGTACAGAGTGTACCGGTCATACCGGAATTACAATAGAAAATACTTCATTTAATTTTCTTTTTAGTTCACAACATTAAAGCTTTCATATTTCCACCTTGTCTACTGAAAAGCTACTGAATTTTCTTCGGTTTTGCATTCTTACATGTACCTAGGTAGGATTTCCCGCCGTTCAGTTTTATAATGGAATGTTCCATATAGGTAAAATTTATTATTTTAGATTATTAGGTAGGAGTTATTTAAATGTTATTCATTTAATTCTGAGATTTTATTAGGGAATAAATCACCCTGTAGTATAAAGCCTACCACATGTAATTTCAATAGGAAGTCAATACAACGAGTTTCGACTTTAGTGTAGTAGGAATAAAGCCTAGTTGCCGATAAGTTAATTAAGCCTAATTAGGAGCGGGTTTTACATAGAGATCACGCCACGACGACACAGGTGTTCATGCGACAGGCAGGCGCCAGTGGTCGATCGTATGATTTTCATTCAATTTTCATAGGATTTTTATGGACTTTGATTTACTATACCCAAGGCCTATAGTAGCGTAGCATTTAATGTTAGTTACGTCTAATTAGGAACTATTTCAGAAAGTCACGCCACTTCGCACAGGTGGCTGGTGCGACAGACCGACGCCGAAAAGGAGGGGACGAGAGGTGAAGAGAGGAGGGGAAGCAGCGGCTGCTTAAATAGACTTGACCGAGCGTGGCAGGGGCTTCTTCTTTGGATCGCGGAACCGCTGCCGGACGTACGTGCGATCTTAGCTGAGTTTGGCGCGCAATTTGTTGTGCAGTAGTAGTCTCTCTTAATTTTAAACTTCTTTCTATTGAAGTTTAATTTGTGTATTTTATTTATTTATTATCTTCCCACGTAGGGCCCCTTAGGTCAAACTCTTCCTATTTCCACTACCTTATACCCTTTTTCCTGACCACAATTCCTCCTAAACCAACCAGCCCGATACAGGACAAGACACCTTTATCCTGTGTTAGTATTATAACAATCTTGCTTGAGTCTGAGTGAGAGTGTCGGGTAAACCTAATTCCTATACGTTCCCATGTTCCAACTGCTTGGAATCCCAGCGATTTCAAGTGAAGAAAGGTATTTACTGTATGTATACTTATTTATTATATTATTTATTCTTTATTATTCATTCATATATTCCCCTACGGCTGAGCGGGCGTGAGTAAGGTTTAAATATTTTGTTACTAATCATATTTTATTACAGCTATTCTCCGTGTTGGGTAAGTGCTACTATTGTCTAGCTCTGTGTGTACATTTTAATGTTTCGTTATTTTTATCACTGTTGTGTGGGTAATTGAGATTCGTACTTAGGTTTGTCATAGCATCCTTTCTTGCGAGTTTGCGTTGCTTCATCTCGACATGAGAGACCCGTCATACACGAATTCAATATCACTTTTCCATTATGTATCGGATATTAAGTACTTGTCAATAGTTTATCTCATTATTGCAATGACAATCATTATGATGCGTATGCGCACATGTGCGCTCGCCTAGTATAGACGCTCACACAGTAGGTAAGGTCTAGTGACATGTTAGGGGTGTGGCATTACTATGAGATTATGTATGTATGCGTAAGTGTAATTTAGATTCGAAGCTATTGATCCGAGCCCATATAGTTAGTGTTTAATTATTGACTTTATAGTATTTTCTTTATCTCTAAACTACTGAACCGGATCTGAGGTTGGGCGTATTGCCACTACCGTCTTTGTCTATACTAAATTATGATGTGGGTTGGCTTGTCTTTGCTAAGCAACAAGGCTATGAAACCGATAGGTTTAGACTTTGTTTTATTGTTGGTTTATGTATGTAAGTATTCATCTACATTAGGGAAATAGTTAACGAAATTAGCAATGAAGTCTTAATATCGACCCTATCCAGTTAGCGTTTAGGTAAACAAAGGTTCAACTATTCAGGTCAGATTCGAACTCTGATATTTATATAAATTGTTGAATAAGTAAAGTTTAGATTTGAGCTAGTAAATGAAATAAGTAAGTATAGGCTAGATGTCTGTGAGTAAGTAAGTAAGTAAAGTCTAGATGTCTGTGAGTAAGTAAGTAAGGTCTAGAACCTAGATTATGGGTCTCAAGCAGATATACCTATTTTGTTGCCATTTAGCAAATTGGGTTGGATGATGTTGGTGTTGAAAAGTCAGTGTTCATTCTAGATCTTAAGTTAATCTAATTTTCTTTCAGCATTTGGTCATCAATTTTAATTGTGTGTTATTTTGTTTCATTTAATATTTGCGTTGTTAATAATTAAGCAATAACCGATGGGGTAGACGAGTTCTCGAATGGAGGCCACGAACGGGTAAACGTAGTGTGGGACGCCTCCCGACCGGATGGAGGGATGACCTTCGCAAAATGGCTGGCAGGGACTGGATGCAGAGGGCCGCGAGTAGGGTTGATTGGCGCGCTTTGGGAGAGGCCTACGTCCAGCAGTGGACTGATACGGGCTGATGATGATGATGATGACCTGCTATAAAAATCTAAGTCAACAAATAGCTTTGGTTTTCGAGTCGTCTATTACATTGTTTCATTATTTTTAATATCAGTAATTATCTGTTTCTTTTTAACGTTAAATATTCCTCTAAGTGAAAAGTTGTTGTCGGTGTTGGTTAAAATCTATACAGTTGGTGTTGTAAAAATACCTAAGTAAATAAGTAGTTATCTACATATTGGCGCTCCGTCTCATACACGCTTTCGAAACATTATTGGTGGAAGTTAGTTTGGACATAGAGTTGTTTAACCAGCGGGTCCACAGCCTGCCCGTTTGTAACTCCATGGTATCGTTGCTAACCGATGCTAATAATGTGAACAGGAGATAGTCTAGGGAATGCGGTATTCTGGGACTATCTCTATACTCTACACGCAGCTCGCAAATTTTCCCTACACTATACACCGATAGGGATACACACACAGCAGTGAGAAAAGTGCCAATATGAGCCTTATTAGACCAACTATACTGGGGACTCACGACCCCTGGTATTAATGGTCTATGGTGGCATCGCGGAGTTTAATGGGTTACAATACCAGACGTAGTATGGGTTGAGACTGACATTCGGTGATAGCGGATGCGAGGTAATACACAGCTTATTCAACCTTCAACCTTCATTCACCAAACTCATTTAGGCCAGGGTTATTTTGGTAATGAGGATGTGGATTCAACCCACTAGTACGGCAAGCTGCTGGGCTTTAGTTTAAATATATTCCCTTCAATAATCCTCCTACTAATCATTCTCCCATCTTTCTGAACTTCCTACCAACTCCTTTCTGAAAGCATATAAATGCTGATTAAATGTAGCTTATGATTTATTTATGCACAATCACTTCGGTCTGTCTTATTCTTACCGTTACTAAAATTCATTCTATTCTTATTTTATTCCTACAGGAAATATAAAAGGTATTGAACCTACCTTTTATTTTGTGGAAGGGTATTGAACCTACCCTTTCAGTTGTGGAAAGGTATTGAACCTACCTTTCCAGTTGCAATGAAAAGGTATTGAACCTACCTTTTCAGTTGTACAAGGTATTGAACCTACCTTTGTACGCACAATGTGCAAATACTTCTATCAGTAACTGGGCACTCCAGAAACCACTAGAATGAATCTAGTAATATTAAGAAATTCAATGAGAGGGACTGAAAGATTATTAGTTTGCGAAATAGCAACTTTTAACATCAGATTCCTCTCCATCATCCTTTCCTGAGGAGACTCGCATTCTGGTTGGAGTCTATCCCCTCGTGGCGTGGTGTGGAGCCAGGGGGGTGAAAACATTTTTTTTTAGAGGTTAATCTCTTACAGGAAATGTTCTCACGTCTAACAGTAATTTCTTACAGAGATTCTGATGTCCGAGTAATATTCTTACTTCCATCCAGGGTTCCAAACCAATAAATTGTGTTCTCTTCCATTATTTACCATTAATATAGTTTTCCTGTAATTCCCTTTCTTTTGTGTAAATCTTATCTTGAAGTCGATATTAACCTATTTTTCTGTTGCAGGAATACTCCGTTACGGTATTTATATTAGTTGTAAGAACCTCTCTCGATTCTAATTATTTATTTTCATTTTCAATATAAAATGTATAAGTTCTTTTGATTTAAAGATTTCATAGGGTTAACTCATAATCACGGTAGTTCTGTAGGTATATTGTTGCGTTTTAGTATTGTATTCAGGCCTTGGGTATGGTCAATAAGTATGTCAGAAGGTAGGTAGCTAATTAACTTCAATTTCAAATTCGTTTATCTGTAAGTAATCTAATTTAATTCTCATTTTAATTAATAACCTTTTATACTTCTATATAGGGACGTTATTTCGAACTTAAGTAACTTCTTAATAATTGTCAGTACGTTCATTTAGATTTAAGATAACTTAAGCGTAAGTTTTATTATTCGTGCTAGTAATAAGTCTAATAGTTTTTGTATGTTAGGTTATCGCAATAAATATTTTCTTTTCGTTATAAACCTGTTATGCTTTAATTTATATTCATCTACCTGATCTCCGCTGAACCCTTGAAGATTCTGTGTGTTACTACATTAGGAAATAACAACGTAGGGTTAGACGATCACATTTTGGCCTTATTAATTTCTAGTAATTTAATATTCTATTATCCTTAATTTTGCTTTAATTATGATTTAATATTAATTCCAATTTACTTTATTTGAATTAGCTTAATATTTTACATAGTAGTATAAAGTCAATTAAGTAGGTACACATAGCTTTAATTGTAAGGAAGTTAGTAAGAGCTTTGGTAAGTATCTTTTAAGCTTAATAATTTTGTAGGTTTATCTAGCTTTCACGTAGGGGTTCCAGAGCTGGTGCTTTTCGTAAGTATTTAGGTAGGTCTCTTTTAGCTTTTTGTAGGTTTTCACCCCTTCAGGGTTGCGTAGGCTTTTTCGTAGAGTCCTTTTTGGGGGTGTAGACGCGCGTAGCTTTTTAGGGCGGGTTGGGATCGTCACAATATGGTTGCCTGATTCCCAGGATCTGTATATATCTATGTATAACGTATATTATATTGTGTATTTGTGTATATTATTATGTATTTATGTATATCTTAATGTGGACTTCGGTCCACAATATGTTTCCGTGTAAACAAATGAGGGGTTCAAGAGATCAGTTGTGGATGGATTGAATTGATGCATTACAGGTTTTTCTAGGTAAAATTACAGGTTTACTAGGTTAAGTTAAATTACAGGTTTACTAGATTAAATTCACGCGTTAATAATAGTCTTAATAAACTAGGTACGTAAAATTACATTTTGTTAGGATTTTAGGAAACTTCGGGAATCGGGGGTGCATTAGGGTTATGACTGTTATAAGGCTAAAGGGCTAAGGTTAGTCTTAAGTCCTAAGTACTAGTCCTAAGTAGTAGTACTAGGTAATGTTAGGTGAATAATATAGGGTCTATACAGCGAAGTTGGTTACGTAGGGAGCACAAGTAGCGATGAATGTGGAGAAGATGTTATGTCATCATCGCAGTAGACGGAATTCCGTCGGCGCTTTCAGCACTATGGCAGACATGAGTTTATGTATTGGTATTTATTCGCTTGCATTGCATAGGTTTATTCGGGTAATTCTGTCATTTTGTCATGGTAATCACAGGAACTGGGGGGTGTTAGGACTGTACTAAATGGGGGGTGTCGGGACTGTAGGATATGGAGTGTTCTCTATTTAATATTCTAGGAAAAATATTTTTCCGAATATGTTTCGGTCCCCTAGTTACTTCTGATACTTAGGTTAAGTCGGATAATGTGTAGGTTATCCGACTACAGATAGGAGAAGGGGTAATGTATTTCGAATTTATGTATGTCTGTCCATTTTTAACATGTTAACTATGTTAAATTGTATTTTATTAACAGACTACCGATAGTAGAAGGGTTCTCAAAGTATATGTATGTATGTCTTTTTGTGATGATAATGTATTTTGATGTATGATCAATCATCCATCCTGATCAAGAGATTACTATAGGATACATAGATACGGGACTGACTAGCCGGGGGGGTGAAACCCCCACCCTTAATAAGTTAAGTTTAGATGCGGTTGAAAGTTATATTCTCATTACTTACTTAAGTATGTCTGTTCCATCGGAACTTAAACCGATTGCAGATAGGAGACGGGGTAATGTTTCCGAATGTTATGTCGCTCGTAACTCAAGTGTCGGTCCCATCATAGCTATAACCGACTGCAGATAGGAGTAGGGTAATGTTTTTCGAATTTATGTATGTCGGTTCATTTGTAACATGTTTAACTATGTTAATTTGTATTTTATTAACAGACTACCGGTAGTAGAAGGGTTCTCAAAGTATATGTATGTATGTCTTTTTGTGGTTTCTTGTAGTTTAAACCGATAATGTATTTTGATGTATGAGTACATCCATCCTGATCAAGAGATTGCTATAGGATACATAGATACGGGACTGACTAGCCGGGGGGGTGAAAACCCCACCCTTAATAAGTTAGGTTTAGATGCGGTTGAAAGTTATATTCTGATTACTTACTTAAGTATGTCTATTCCATCGGAACTTAAACCGATTGCAGATAGGAGTAGGGTGATGTTTTCGAATGTATGTATGTCGCTCGTAACTTCTTGTAGTTAAAGGTTTGATTGACTAGGATAATGTGTAGGCCATTATCCGACTGCAGAAAGGAGTAGGGTAATGTTTTCGAATTTCTGTATGTCTGTCCTCTTGTAACTTGTATAACTATGTTAATTTGTCAATTATTAACAGACTACCGACAGTAGAAGGGCTCTCAGAATATGTCTCTTTGCGATTCTTGTAGGTTAAATTGCTAGTGTATTTTGATGTGTGATGTATTATTACATTAGGTTTGATCAAGAGATTTCTGTAGGATACATGGGTACCGAGCTACCTAGCCGTGGGGGTGAGACCCCCCTCCCTTAATAACTGTCACTTGTATGTAGTTTAGATGCGGTTAAAAGTGATACTCACTAGTTACTCATATAGGTTAGGTACTTATGTATGTCGGTCCGGTTGTCACTTCTAGTAAGGTCTTGGAAAAATAGAAATCAGGATGGCAGCAGATGGATATCCATCGTCGCTGCCTACCACCATGTGAGGCTGGCGTGAATATTGTATGTGTGTAAATAGTGTATGTAGGATTCTAAGTTGCTTGAGAGTTTCTCAAAATGAGGGGCTACACAGGCCGGGGGTGCGGCCGGCCGTGTATTTAAAAGGGAGTTAGCCGTAAACTTAGGTTAACTTCATTGATCTTTAAACCACGCGTAGTCCTTTTTACATTTTGATAAAAACCGATAGGTAGGTAGGATAGGGACCGTGGTTAGATTTGAATCGTGCAATTATTTTAAGTCGCGTTTATAGCTAATTTATTACGTATTTACTTTAGGAATACTAGGTAGGTTCGTCTATCTCGTGTCTGTTTCATGTTTTCTCTGTGTATGCGGAAACTGAAGTCAATATGTGTTGTTGCTTGTTAGCCATAAATCTGGATTAACCTCATTTCTGTTACTTTGTTCTGACACTTTCACATTTCCATAAAAGCAGTTTTATGTTTAGGAATAGCATTGTTTTAGGAATACCACTAGGCAGGCAGACTATAAAATCCATTAGGATCGTATTTTAACCCGTGGGTTAATGTTAATTTTGTCTAGCATTGTTTTAGGAATACCACTAGGTAGGTAGACTATAAAATCCATTAGGATCTTATTTTAACCCGTGGGTTAACGTTAAGTCGCGTTTATGTCCAGCGTTGTTTTAGGAATTTAGCACTAGGCAGGCAGACTATAAAATCCATTAGGATCGTATTTTAAACCGTGGGTTAATGTTAATTTTGTCTAGCATTGTTTTAGGGATAACACTAGGTAGGTAGACTATAAAATCCATTAGGATCTTATTTTAACCCGTGGGTTAACGTTAAGTCGCGTTTATGTCCAGCGTTGTTTTAGGAATACCACTAGGCAGGTAGACTATAAACTCCATTAGGACTGTGTTTTGAACCATGGGTTGACTTTAAGTCACGTTTATGTCTAGCACCGTTTTAGGGGTACTAGGTAGATACGTCCATCGTCGCTGTCTAGGTACCGCTACGGGAAACAAGTTTAAGTTTATGTATGTGGGTAGGTAGATGTTTGAGCGCGTGCGCCACGGTTATCACGGTATCGTTTTATCCATTACCTTCCATTTTCAGATGTAGGTACATTTAAATTGTTTTGACTCTGATTGTTGGTAGGTTTGGTTAATAATTGGAGATTCCTAGTCGAGGTGCGATTTGCGAGCACGCGTTGACATCGATCGTTCAAGTTAAGCAACGTTGGACAAGTCTGTATTTGAATGGGTGACCGTTAGGATTTAATTCGTTAGAAAAAAAAAATGATTGGTTGTTTTGTCACTAGGTATTTGGCTGAGAAATGACAAGGATCGTTCCAGTTAAGCTAGGGTTTGAATAAGTAGTTATTTATTTTGGGTTATGTTATTAGCACTTGTTGACACTAATCGTTTCGGTTAAGCAATTGTCGGCGAGGTCTGGACTTGGATGGGTTACCGCTAGGTTTTTTTGTTTTGTTATTAATTTGTCTGATTGTTCCCTTTTGTTTTGTTGTTGTTGTTCCAGTTGAAATATAACGCATAATGCTTTGGTTTTAAGCTTCAAGTTAAGGTTCGTCTGTACTCTGTGCTACGTTAAGATAAGTTATTTTTGGTTGCAGTCTAGTAGGGTAGGTACAGACTGACCTGGATGTCGAACCCGGGCCTCCGTGACCTTAGTTGTTAACATAATTTTTTTAAGATACTTATATTATTGCTAAATTATTCGAATTTATGTAGTGTTGGGCGGGCCATCCAGATAGACGGAAGATCTGCGAAGGTCCACTGTCACTTTGAAGTCTTGTTGTGTAGCGTGTCTAGGGGAGGTATATGTCCAGCAGTGGAGTACTTGTGATGATGTCGATAAAATTAATCTAGCTAAACGTTATGCGCTCGCGCAGTAGGTAGGATTTTCGACAGACCTCATATTTTTCTTTGTTATAGATATATGTGTAATTGCACTTGTATTAGGTAGGTAGTTGTGCGTGTATCACCACAGGTGGAGCTAGCGTCGCCGTTATCGTTAGTTGTGTGGATATAAACACAGGTGGAGCTAGCGTTGTCGTGTCATTTTTTATTAACAGCGCCATCTATAGGCCTTGGTAAATAGTTTTAGGTTTGTTACCAAGTAGCAGACTTTGCAGACGTTGTGGGTTGTTCGATTGTCGATGTTTAATTGAATTGTAGCAGTTGTGTAGTGGAGTAAGGTGTTACTTCGATTGTCGTTAGTGTAGTTCAAATTATTTAAACTTGTATTTGGATGTGTGGTTCTTACAACCTTTACCTATCTCCTGAAGTCGAAAACAATGTTGTCGTTTTTGATCGGTGTTAGCAGATTGGCGAATTAGATACAAATTCAGGTGAATTTTTATAGATAGTATATTTATTAGATTCCTCGAAATTGTTCAGGTTTAATTATACTAATTGTAGTGCGTTCAGACATGCAGTAGACAGTCTGATGCTTGTTTTAGGCGTGTTGGTTTTACAGCAACACGTTGTTTCTTAGGTTTCTGATTGAGTATGGTTAATAGGGAGGTCTTTTAGAGTTCAAATTCGGTGAGTCGTACAGTGGTTCCACATAATCGTTCGATTTCTTAGCTTCGATAATCAAGCTTAGGATAGTATTTATTATCGTGTAGATTTTTTTTTAATCGACGTCGCGTCTGTTGTCAGTATGTACGTTTAGGAAATGATAGACGAGAAGTAGGTATAGTGTGCATAGGGCCGGATGCGAACTAAGCAGTGAATTGTAATTAGTAGTAGAAAGATAATATCTTTCATCGTATTATGTGTAGGTATTGTGATAGGCTGGGAGGTAGCTTATTGTTATGTTAAGTGTTGAATTCTACTTAGAATTATATTAGAAGTATTTTCCTTGAATGGTTGGATAATCAAGCCTCAGATATTATAGATAATATCTTCGGTTAATTCTCCAGGGGGTGGTGTACCGGTCATACCGGAATTACAATAGAAAATACTTCATTTAATTTTCTTTTTAGTTCACAACATTAAAGCTTTCATATTTCCACCTTGTCTACTGAAAAGCTACTGAATTTTCTTCGGTTTTGCATTCTTACATGTACCTAGGTAGGATTTCCCGCCGTTCAGTTTTATAATGGAATGTTCCATATAGGTAAAATTTATTATTTTAGATTATTAGGTAGGAGTTATTTAAATGTTATTCATTTAATTCTGAGATTTTATTAGGGAATAAATCACCCTGTAGTATAAAGCCTACCACATGTAATTTCAATAGGAAGTCAATACAACGAGTTTCGACTTTAGTGTAGTAGGAATAAAGCCTAGTTGCCGATAAGTTAATTAAGCCTAATTAGGAGCGGGTTTTACATAGAGATCACGCCACGACGACACAGGTGTTCATGCGACAGGCAGGCGCCAGTGGTCGATCGTATGATTTTCATTCAATTTTCATAGGATTTTTATGGACTTTGATTTACTATACCCAAGGCCTATAGTAGCGTAGCATTTAATGTTAGTTACGTCTAATTAGGAACTATTTCAGAAAGTCACGCCACTTCGCACAGGTGGCTGGTGCGACAGACCGACGCCGAAAAGGAGGGGACGAGAGGTGAAGAGAGGAGGGGAAGCAGCGGCTGCTTAAATAGACTTGACCGAGCGTGGCAGGGGCTTCTTCTTTGGATCGCGGAACCGCTGCCGGACGTACGTGCGATCTTAGCTGAGTTTGGCGCGCAATTTGTTGTGCAGTAGTAGTCTCTCTTAATTTTAAACTTCTTTCTATTGAAGTTTAATTTGTGTATTTTATTTATTTATTATCTTCCCACGTAGGGCCCCTTAGGTCAAACTCTTCCTATTTCCACTACCTTATACCCTTTTTCCTGACCACAATTCCTCCTAAACCAACCAGCCCGATACAGGACAAGACACCTTTATCCTGTGTTAGTATTATAACAATCTTGCTTGAGTCTGAGTGAGAGTGTCGGGTAAACCTAATTCCTATACGTTCCCATGTTCCAACTGCTTGGAATCCCAGCGATTTCAAGTGAAGAAAGGTATTTACTGTATGTATACTTATTTATTATATTATTTATTCTTTATTATTCATTCATATATTCCCCTACGGCTGAGCGGGCGTGAGTAAGGTTTAAATATTTTGTTACTAATCATATTTTATTACAGCTATTCTCCGTGTTGGGTAAGTGCTACTATTGTCTAGCTCTGTGTGTACATTTTAATGTTTCGTTATTTTTATCACTGTTGTGTGGGTAATTGAGATTCGTACTTAGGTTTGTCATAGCATCCTTTCTTGCGAGTTTGCGTTGCTTCATCTCGACATGAGAGACCCGTCATACACGAATTCAATATCACTTTTCCATTATGTATCGGATATTAAGTACTTGTCAATAGTTTATCTCATTATTGCAATGACAATCATTATGATGCGTATGCGCACATGTGCGCTCGCCTAGTATAGACGCTCACACAGTAGGTAAGGTCTAGTGACATGTTAGGGGTGTGGCATTACTATGAGATTATGTATGTATGCGTAAGTGTAATTTAGATTCGAAGCTATTGATCCGAGCCCATATAGTTAGTGTTTAATTATTGACTTTATAGTATTTTCTTTATCTCTAAACTACTGAACCGGATCTGAGGTTGGGCGTATTGCCACTACCGTCTTTGTCTATACTAAATTATGATGTGGGTTGGCTTGTCTTTGCTAAGCAACAAGGCTATGAAACCGATAGGTTTAGACTTTGTTTTATTGTTGGTTTATGTATGTAAGTATTCATCTACATTAGGGAAATAGTTAACGAAATTAGCAATGAAGTCTTAATATCGACCCTATCCAGTTAGCGTTTAGGTAAACAAAGGTTCAACTATTCAGGTCAGATTCGAACTCTGATATTTATATAAATTGTTGAATAAGTAAAGTTTAGATTTGAGCTAGTAAATGAAATAAGTAAGTATAGGCTAGATGTCTGTGAGTAAGTAAGTAAGTAAAGTCTAGATGTCTGTGAGTAAGTAAGTAAGGTCTAGAACCTAGATTATGGGTCTCAAGCAGATATACCTATTTTGTTGCCATTTAGCAAATTGGGTTGGATGATGTTGGTGTTGAAAAGTCAGTGTTCATTCTAGATCTTAAGTTAATCTAATTTTCTTTCAGCATTTGGTCATCAATTTTAATTGTGTGTTATTTTGTTTCATTTAATATTTGCGTTGTTAATAATTAAGCAATAACCGATGGGGTAGACGAGTTCTCGAATGGAGGCCACGAACGGGTAAACGTAGTGTGGGACGCCTCCCGACCGGATGGAGGGATGACCTTCGCAAAATGGCTGGCAGGGACTGGATGCAGAGGGCCGCGAGTAGGGTTGATTGGCGCGCTTTGGGAGAGGCCTACGTCCAGCAGTGGACTGATACGGGCTGATGATGATGATGATGACCTGCTATAAAAATCTAAGTCAACAAATAGCTTTGGTTTTCGAGTCGTCTATTACATTGTTTCATTATTTTTAATATCAGTAATTATCTGTTTCTTTTTAACGTTAAATATTCCTCTAAGTGAAAAGTTGTTGTCGGTGTTGGTTAAAATCTATACAGTTGGTGTTGTAAAAATACCTAAGTAAATAAGTAGTTATCTACATATTGGCGCTCCGTCTCATACACGCTTTCGAAACATTATTGGTGGAAGTTAGTTTGGACATAGAGTTGTTTAACCAGCGGGTCCACAGCCTGCCCGTTTGTAACTCCATGGTATCGTTGCTAACCGATGCTAATAATGTGAACAGGAGATAGTCTAGGGAATGCGGTATTCTGGGACTATCTCTATACTCTACACGCAGCTCGCAAATTTTCCCTACACTATACACCGATAGGGATACACACACAGCAGTGAGAAAAGTGCCAATATGAGCCTTATTAGACCAACTATACTGGGGACTCACGACCCCTGGTATTAATGGTCTATGGTGGCATCGCGGAGTTTAATGGGTTACAATACCAGACGTAGTATGGGTTGAGACTGACATTCGGTGATAGCGGATGCGAGGTAATACACAGCTTATTCAACCTTCAACCTTCATTCACCAAACTCATTTAGGCCAGGGTTATTTTGGTAATGAGGATGTGGATTCAACCCACTAGTACGGCAAGCTGCTGGGCTTTAGTTTAAATATATTCCCTTCAATAATCCTCCTACTAATCATTCTCCCATCTTTCTGAACTTCCTACCAACTCCTTTCTGAAAGCATATAAATGCTGATTAAATGTAGCTTATGATTTATTTATGCACAATCACTTCGGTCTGTCTTATTCTTACCGTTACTAAAATTCATTCTATTCTTATTTTATTCCTACAGGAAATATAAAAGGTATTGAACCTACCTTTTATTTTGTGGAAGGGTATTGAACCTACCCTTTCAGTTGTGGAAAGGTATTGAACCTACCTTTCCAGTTGCAATGAAAAGGTATTGAACCTACCTTTTCAGTTGTACAAGGTATTGAACCTACCTTTGTACGCACAATGTGCAAATACTTCTATCAGTAACTGGGCACTCCAGAAACCACTAGAATGAATCTAGTAATATTAAGAAATTCAATGAGAGGGACTGAAAGATTATTAGTTTGCGAAATAGCAACTTTTAACATCAGATTCCTCTCCATCATCCTTTCCTGAGGAGACTCGCATTCTGGTTGGAGTCTATCCCCTCGTGGCGTGGTGTGGAGCCAGGGGGGTGAAAACATTTTTTTTTAGAGGTTAATCTCTTACAGGAAATGTTCTCACGTCTAACAGTAATTTCTTACAGAGATTCTGATGTCCGAGTAATATTCTTACTTCCATCCAGGGTTCCAAACCAATAAATTGTGTTCTCTTCCATTATTTACCATTAATATAGTTTTCCTGTAATTCCCTTTCTTTTGTGTAAATCTTATCTTGAAGTCGATATTAACCTATTTTTCTGTTGCAGGAATACTCCGTTACGGTATTTATATTAGTTGTAAGAACCTCTCTCGATTCTAATTATTTATTTTCATTTTCAATATAAAATGTATAAGTTCTTTTGATTTAAAGATTTCATAGGGTTAACTCATAATCACGGTAGTTCTGTAGGTATATTGTTGCGTTTTAGTATTGTATTCAGGCCTTGGGTATGGTCAATAAGTATGTCAGAAGGTAGGTAGCTAATTAACTTCAATTTCAAATTCGTTTATCTGTAAGTAATCTAATTTAATTCTCATTTTAATTAATAACCTTTTATACTTCTATATAGGGACGTTATTTCGAACTTAAGTAACTTCTTAATAATTGTCAGTACGTTCATTTAGATTTAAGATAACTTAAGCGTAAGTTTTATTATTCGTGCTAGTAATAAGTCTAATAGTTTTTGTATGTTAGGTTATCGCAATAAATATTTTCTTTTCGTTATAAACCTGTTATGCTTTAATTTATATTCATCTACCTGATCTCCGCTGAACCCTTGAAGATTCTGTGTGTTACTACATTAGGAAATAACAACGTAGGGTTAGACGATCACATTTTGGCCTTATTAATTTCTAGTAATTTAATATTCTATTATCCTTAATTTTGCTTTAATTATGATTTAATATTAATTCCAATTTACTTTATTTGAATTAGCTTAATATTTTACATAGTAGTATAAAGTCAATTAAGTAGGTACACATAGCTTTAATTGTAAGGAAGTTAGTAAGAGCTTTGGTAAGTATCTTTTAAGCTTAATAATTTTGTAGGTTTATCTAGCTTTCACGTAGGGGTTCCAGAGCTGGTGCTTTTCGTAAGTATTTAGGTAGGTCTCTTTTAGCTTTTTGTAGGTTTTCACCCCTTCAGGGTTGCGTAGGCTTTTTCGTAGAGTCCTTTTTGGGGGTGTAGACGCGCGTAGCTTTTTAGGGCGGGTTGGGATCGTCACAAGAGTCGTCTATAAATCGTTAGATTGGGGTCGGCAAAATTAGCTATAATATGACACTTAAGGGTTAATTCGGATATGCCACAAGTTTAAATAATGTTAAGGCTATATCAGCTCCATAGCTCCACGTTCTCTTGCGTTGGCTTTGACAAATGCAGTAAACGCCGAGTTAGCGCGCCCGCGCTGCGCCGATGGACGATACCGTCTAATTGTATCGGTATGTACGCCTCTATGATAGTGATGCCATTATATCGATGTCGATATAGTCGATAATTATGACTAATGAATGATTACAACAGTCTAATTTAAATAAAAACATACACGGAACTGTAACGTTAATAGTCTCAAAAAGTACTTGATAGATTCTAAAAATAGAACATAATGAAGAATTTCATGACGTGGGAAGGCTTGAACCTGCGACCTTGTCATTCCGTGACACGCTCTTAACAACTGAACTACCACATGCAACGCCTCGCCCACCGAAAATCTTCATCGTATATACTTATTTATTGTAAAATAATTTATACCTACTACATCTGCTCGGAAAGTACCCTATTCCTTTTTTTTAATTATGCAGAAATACGTCACTGTTGTAACTACTTTTAACGTCTGTCAGATAAACATGTGGGAAGAAAAAGTGTATGAAAATCAATTATTATTGACCGATTTTGATGGTCTTTCTCCTAGTTGTGTCAATACTGTCGGTCTAAATGCCTATTAACCTAAGAAGTTATATCTTTGTTTATGGTTTCATAATTTGATGTTTACTGTTTATTCATCGACACTTTAATTTGTCGATAAAGCCCACCTCTACCGTCGTTATTTGTCGACGGTATCGATAGCCTCCCGCGCACGTATCCATCACTCGTCGACTCTATCGCTAGCGGACGTTTAATAAGATAGACGCGCTACCTTATTTAACGGTTTCGTTTTGACCATTTGTTTGGTATGCGTTTATGCAGAACATAGTGCATCCTATTAGAATAGTCAAAGATCCTTATAGAATCCTTTGAGGGGCTCGTAGTCTGGTACGATCGTACAAGTTAAGCAACGCTGGGCGAGGTCAGTACCTGGATGGGTGATCGCTAGTGACATTTTCATCTGAGCCCCTCCGTGCCTCGGAAAGCACGTTAAGCAGTTGGTCCCGGTTGCTGTCGCTCGGCAGCAATCGTTAAGCTATGTCAGAGGCCTACGGGCGGCCTGAATAACTCTGACAAATAAGTTTGGTCACTAAACCACATGAGAAAAGAAAATATATGTCGTGAGTCTTATGTTGTGTAATATATTCGAGCTGATTAATGTACCTATTATGATTTCTGACGAATGTTGTGGATGGATGACTGATTAGACGACCATTGCCATTTTAGTTTCAATTACCCATAATATCTTGTCGGTATTTATACCTCAGAGGTCCGGGTTCGATATTCAGGTTAGTCGTGAATTAATAGAATGGACCTAGTGAATTTTTAAATGGGCTAGGCATTCATAGTTTACCGAAGTATGAAGAAAAAAAACAATTGAAAAGGGACATTTAAATCCGGCACTTTATCAATCATAAGGAATAACTGTACTAAATTTCAAAACTATAATTCGTTCTGATTACGAAAATTTTCTTATACGCTACAATGATTTTTCTCAATTGAGTTACCCTGTCTTGCATCTGACTGTACACACATTTTACTACCAGCTTTAAAAACAATAATAAATAATCGTTATAAACGACTTACAAACCTACCATATGGACTATATTAAAGTCCTCCATAATCTCTTAAAGAACGGTCCAAACATGACTTTCAATATCGGCCGACCCCCTTGACGCTTATTATAAGGCTCTAATATCTTTTGTTATGATGACGTATCGATTTTGTGAATTAACTTTTTGTCAGGCCTTTTATTATGGAAATAATTGGATGATAATGTTAATGATAGGCTCCGGTTGAGTTTAATGTGTTTACAATAAGTTGGATTTTAACGTGGTGACAATCATTTCTGTTGGGTTCGGAAATATTAGCAAACGTGACTTGGCGAAAGCGCAGAGGTAGAGAGGCAGAAGCGACTGGACAGAAATCTATGAGGAGGACGGGTTATATGTGATTTGTACTCACTAAAACCCCTTCGATGGCCGACCTCGTGCTGTTCGGCACCGGTGCCCCCCTAGTACTTGCCCCAGGCCCGTCCCAGGAGGTGAGTGCTTCACCTCCCAGAACCTCCCGACGCGTGGCCATTGTGTTTGATACGCTGCTGGGTGTTGTGAGCTAGTAGGGCTGGTTAATGTGGGCGTTCAGCGGTAATTCATGTAATTAATGAATAAAATACTGTAAATTAATAAAATCGATGTAATAATAAAAGAAAACAAAAGAAGAATGACAGTAGAATAAAAAAGTTAACATTGCAACCAAAAAGATAGATACAAAAGAGAGTTTATGTTGCAAACACATTGCGCTCTGCCTACTAATACTAATAGCCATAAATGTAACTACTTAATCAAAGTATGCATATTTTAATTAAAACTAATTTATACAATATTATATGTTATTTTAAACTAAACATACTTAGGCATAAATACTTAGGTAATCAACTTTTAAAATTTCCAAATGACTACTAGTCAGAGAAATATGATTTGTTTACATATGTGGTATTTTACTGACAATGTCGTAAAAATATTGTTTTGTAAGTAAAGACTTTTGAAACTGAACTGATTGCGCTCTGCCACCTTCCCCATGGTCGCTTCTGCCATGGGCGGCCAGAGCCCCCACTTTGACCGCCCTGATGATGACTTACCTCAAGCAACATTTTGTACCTACTTTCGTTGTAATTATCAATCACCTTCCCTTACAATCCCAGGATTAAGTTCAACTTGGTTCAAGTAACAAATATAAAAATCATAAACCTGATTATGTTCCGTACAGGAGAGACCTCGGGACGCGGTGGTGGAAAAATGGTTAAGCGAGCTCAACCACAGGTTAGCACGAACATGCTGTAGCGACAGCAGAACAAGTGAACAGAAAATCTCGTCGTCGTCGTCAACCTGTATCCGTCCACTGCTGGACGTAGGCCTTCTCGCAATCCTTCCATTGTCTTCTTTTTGTGGCCGTACGCATCCATTTCTTCCCACATGTGCGAGAGATGTCGTCAGACCATCTCATCGGTGGTCTTCCCACGCTGCGATGTCCCGTGCGTGGCCTCTAAACTGTAGCTTTGTACGTCCAGCGGTCGTCGTCTCTGCGTGCAACGTGCCCTACCCATCTCCACTTCAGGGAAGCCATCCTTTCCCCAATATCCACCATAGAAAATCTCGCTGGATAAAAAAAAATGGACTAGGTATGTGGGATTCAATTTCCCTGTTCTTTCTCACTCTCACATTGCCATCTGCGCTCTGGCAAATATTCTCCTTAATATTTTTCGTTCGGCAACCAAAATTTTAACTCAAATGAGAACCCTGTATACTTTTCTGAGTTGGATGCATTGATCTCCTATAAACAACTAGATACACAGTCTGCCTTCTAAAAATATCCGAGCGCAAATAAGGTCCAAACGGATGAATGCACCATCATTTGCTTTATTGGACATTATTTGGACGTTAACAATGGACCCTTATTTGGACGTTTTTTGAATTGTTTTAGTAAGATCTTTGTGTATCTAGTTGTTAATAGGAGATCAATGGTTGGATGGCACCTTATTTAATCCAATCTTATTTCTGTTTATTTTTATCCACGCGACAAAGAACCGATTCGGTCGAAACTGTGTCGATCTGAACTTGATTTGAATTCGACTTGAGTTGCTAACGGTACCAATGCAGCAATAAACCGGAGCGAAGTCGCATAAAACCTATATGTGATTTATTATGTATTTAATACAAGTCCTTGTAGTAGTCCGTGTACATACGAATGTATAGTCAACAGCACATATAGTGTAACATACTGGTCTTTAAGCAGCGGTAATACAGCCTATGTTGCAATGGATTGTGTGGTTTGATATGCACAGAATATGTCCGAGACTTTGAGTTCAGAGAAAAGGTTTTCGAAGGCTACACGGATAAAAACACAGATAATTGTCTAGGCCTATTAAAAATACATTTTATGGCATGGGATTACTATTATTTCTTCTGTGGGATTAGTTTGAGAATATTTTGTTTCTTTATTGAAATATTAATTCCGATTTCTTCCGGCATTAAACTGTATCTGTCCACTGCTGGGCGTAGGCCTCTCCAAAGCCGCGCCCCTCGAAACGAACTAGACTTTTTGGATCCAGTCCATGTCAGGTCGTATGGCGTCCACGGTCCATGTTAACCCAAGTCAAAGTCAAATTTCTTTATTGTAAGTTAGCACGTTGTGTACATTTTTGGATGTCAACATATTTTTTTGAATTTACATTTACACCACTTTGCAAGGAACAGGTGCCAACGGTGAGGAGAAAAAGTGGCAAAAAACTCTCAGCAGCACATCTTTTAAAATATGATACAACAAGATTTCCAATAAGTAATAAATTCTTAAATAATGCACAAGTCAAAAATTATTCAACCAAACATCAAAAATTCTTGTACTTATATTTAATATTAAATATGCATTATAATAAATGATTTTAACACACAACTATCTCCTATTTGTCACTGCGAAAGGCCTGGCGAAGCTGCGGCGATGACGAGACAGTCTGGGCGGACTGTTCATTCGACAAATTGAATATGGTAAACCATTTTTTGTTCAGTGCGTTTTGGTACTGTCGTGGGAGAAAGTCTAAGGGCGATATATCGTTACTTAATTTGCTGACTACGAGTATATTCAGAAACAATTTTGAGCACGAACTTAATGTGACCGCTCTTACAACTCTTTGAGAGTTATAACTAAGACAAAAATGCATCTCAATCTCTTACCCCCTTTAGTAGGTGTATGTACAAATCAAACCATTCTTATTATCTGCGTCGTAAGAGTTGAAATCAAACTGCAAGTGTTACCATTGATTTCCTGTGGTTCGTACTACACTACAGGCGGGGTTATTGTAGAACTGTGGTAGTGGCGGTAGAATAATTGTGGTTAGTTGCTTACTCCGCTGACTCAGTGACCCGAAATGGATCTTGGCCTCCACAACGAGACGACGCCACGTCTGTGCCTGCAGGTACTTCTCGACCTCGTTCTTCCAGCGGTACCGAGAACGCCCGACCAGGCGGCCAATCGGTGTCCCACGTACACCAGTTTTTTTGTTGCCCAGGAGAGATATATAATGTATACCACCCGTCCGGGGGAACGGGTGATTATGTTGGACTCGCACCAACTAAAACTCCTGGGGTGTTCATGGACAGGACCACGGGGACATCTTTCGAAAACTACCGCGGCCCTGTCGGCGGGTGCCCTTTCGGGCCCGACTCCGGGGGGTCTCATTGACATTTGATCTGATGACCCTTTCTCCGCTGAAGGCGCTCCGGAACACGTGGAGCGCCTTCCAGCTCGGGACCACTTTATTCGGACTGCGGATCCTAAGATCCCCCACCCAAAGGTTCACGTACACCTAGCTCAACTTACTTACGAGTTATAATATTTTGAGCAGTATTTTTTGAAAGCACTTTCTAGCCCGACGGTCCTACATAGTAGGTATTCCTGACACTACAGACACGGTGTTCCGACGCCCACGCCCGATGATTCGTAGTTTCTCTCGCACTTCTGTCATATTATAATCGCCAGGAAATTGGTACAACGGTTAACATTACTTATTATTAGTCTTGAAACCATCTTTCACTTTGAATGAACCGGGGTTTAAACGTTCTATAATGCTTGCTCAGAAACATAAAATGTAGAGGTGAAAGTTTAATCAAGTAGTACTGACTGAATCCACCTTAATCACATTCACGTTTAGATGGCAGCAGTAGTAGTAAATGGAACTCTATGAAAGATAACAGACTGAACGCCGCGCATTTACCGCTCCCTTGCTTTGTTTTTCTTTATCATCAAGCTGTTTTAGTCTGCTGGACGTAGGCCTCTGCCAAGGCGCGACATTCAAACCCGATTCTTAGTTTTTTACATCTAGGCCCGTATTAATAAATCACTATCAGCTCAAAAGTCAATCTTGAGAACGACCTCAAGGTGGCGTTCCTATTAATAAAAGTAAATTAGGTGCCCGTTTAGAAATCCGGTATCACGTGAGTAACGCCGTATTAATAAACAAAACTCAGTTCTCAAGAGAACTGTCAAACTCTCATTTGAGAACGTATTTGCTGATTGCAGGCGAACCGCGACTTGAGAAAGACATCACGTTCACGTGATACGCCCTCAAGATTGGTTTATTAAAATAAATGACATACTTTTGAAAATCAGCTGAATTCGCTTTTGGGGGGCGGGCGGGTTTGAGCTCAGACTATTTAATACGGGCCCTAGTCTCCTAACAGCCACCTTGCGCTGGTCACTTCTTCGTCTGCTCTGGGGGCTGCACTGTCTTTTCCCCACTGCACCGATACTACCAGCAGATATGACCCTCTGCCACGTTACTTTCTGAGCAATGACAAATACTTTTGTTCTCTGGCGGATAAACTCATTTCTTATTCTATTCACCAGAAAGCCTCATAAGTCACAACGTAACTTACTCAATGGCCTCACAGTCATACTGCTTTTATATCGAAGACCCAATAGGAGAATCTTACTTGGCTATCCGTATTTTCCCGTGGCTCGGCGAGAATGGCACGAGGTGGAACACCCCAGGACGTTTAGTCGGTATGCTGCCCCGTCAGGGTGGTGAGCCCGACATAACCAACACGCTCCCCCGGGCGTGGTGACACATGATTTGCTTGCATGTTTTACCTGGGTTAAAAAAAAAAAGGCTATCCGTATTTGCTAAATTGCCATAATTGCCATGTGTGGTTGGTATTCTTGACAAAATTTTCGTCTTATTTGTATGTACAGTTAACATCAGATCAAGTGTCACACTTTGGACTTTGGACCGTTCTTATTATCTGCGTCATAACAGTTGAATTCGTACTTGACAACTACGACAAATATCGAATAGCGAATACGAATAGCCAAGTGAAGTGCCACCATTATAATACGTAGACATTCGACAGATCAAATGGTGAATGAACTGTCGAACATTTGACTTTTACAAACCACATTTTTTGTGTCCAACGACACACAATCCGTTCCGTTCTGACATTACATCGTTTATCATCCAGTATCGATAGGTGATCGACTAGTACTATACAATTATACTTACACAAACTTATTTTACTATCACAAAACTCACTTTTAAATCCTTGCGTCCTATCAAAGTAAGTTGTTCAACCGCAAACTTAAGTTGGTATAAAGAGTACCGGTTCATTTCATTCACACTTGTGACGTACTCGTAGGCTTGATCAGAATTAAAGATGGTTTATTGCATTTTGACCTTTACTGCGGTAATGTTAAAGATTTTGTTGGGTATGTTTCGGGTTGCGAGCTTCATTGATATTTCAAGGTAGTTTTTGCGGTGAAATATTGGCAATATTAATATTTTGGACTCGTAATTCCTGTCTCAGTCCTGACAAATGACTTCCGCTTGTATGGAGGAATTAGTAAAAAGTTAGACGATCGTATTGATAACGACCATATTTGGGAACTATTATGAGTTTTCTTCAATCATGCCACAGTATATTAATAATCATCATGCCTGTTTTTTTAAAATAATATACGTTTATGTCGACTGTACTACACGGTTATAAATAATTCTTATTTAAAAAAAGATTGTAGTGCAAACGTCAAGGAATAATACTTATAAATAATTTATCTTAATTAAAAAAAGTGTAGTTGCTTAATAAATGAAAAAAAAAATTATTTGTTTAACAGTCTTATTTTATTTATTGCCTATATAATGTATTCCTTACGGTTAAAGTTAGTTAACGCCACCTTTTAGGCCACCTGTCCCTTTCTGTCTTAAGGTGCTATATGGTTGTCAAAAGCAAGAGTGAGACACAAGATGCCCCGCAGCGGCGGAGTGAAGAGCACGGCCCAGTAGCTCGATATTCGTATTTTGGATGAATTTTGGCAGGGAAATAAAAATACGCCAACAAAAAACAGATTTTTTTAAACCAGCTCTCGTATATATAGTACCCTACATTTTGATATATATTTTGTATGAATAACTATTTCGGTTTAGATATAATTTTCATTTTAAGACATGGAAGCGGTATGTTTGCGATTTTTTTCTATCGAGCGAAGTTTGTCCAATCGTGTATCGGTATTCATCAGTCCCTAAATAGATACCCCAATATTGCTATATATTAAATCAAATATTATTTATTGCATAAAAAAACAAATACATATAGAAGTGTGAATCAAAAACAAACAAAAATTCCATGCACTAGGCAGCAGGCTCAGCATAGTGCTGGTAGAGCGCAGCGCCCCACGCAGCGCTGATTGATAACCTGTCCTTATCCTATAATAAATATGAGACTATACAGACAGTTTTCCGTGGTGGTGTGCTTGATGATGATGGTGGTGTGATGATAGTACAATTAAAAAATTGGAAAAATATACAAATATAATACATTACAATACTTATATATGAACAACTTTCCGTGGAAGCTCGGAAAGTCGCTGGTGTGGGATGCTACCTGCACTGATACTCTGGCACCGTCCCACATCCCGGCGACCTCCTCGAGCGCCGGCGCGGCTGCGGCCGCCGCAGAAAGCCTCAAGCGGCGTAAGTACAGTGGCCTTGGTCAGAGCTACCTATTTACGCCGTTTGGGGTCGAGACACTGGGGCCGTGGGGGCCGGACGCTCGACAGCTCGTCAAAGAGCTGTCCAAGCGGCTGGTCGAGGAGTCCGGTGACCAGAGGGCTGGCAGCTACCTTTGCCAACGTATTGCGTTGGCAATTCAGAGAGGGAATGCTGCCAGCCTTCTGGGCACCGTGACTCCCGATGCCCTCCTAGAGGACATATTTTATTTATAGTTAATTTATTTATAGGTAGTTTTAGTTTTTAATTATTTAATGTTAGTTTTTAATCATGTATTAACAATTTATCATTAAATAATCAATTTAAAAAAAATATATGAACATTACTTACATATTAATTTATTTAAACTATAGTCTGATGCCGCGGTAGAAGTGACAATGCTTTTGGTATTAACTAGATTTATGAATAACAGCAAAAGTCTAGAGAGATGTTTCGAATCTACGACGCTTTCACAGTAGTCTCACCCTACCCATTGGGCTATTGTGGCTATAAACGAGTGTACTTAATATTTTAATGCCAGTTACTAAGTGTTTTCACAAGGGCAATGTGAGCCACTGTCCAAATTGCCCGAGGAAGGTCGACATGCGTCGCTTCAGCCGCACCTACCCTCGTCCTGCTTGTAAGTTATACAGGATGATCGAAATGTTCTATTTTGCAGTCTCTAGTATAAAAATACCGTCGAAAACTTCAATAAGGTTGTACAAAATACAAGAAAAAATTGTTATTCTTCTTTGTATGTTTCGTCCCTGGTCTCCACACTAGAATTCCCTGTGTTGTGGAGGAACTACTATTTTATGTTAGACCAAATCCGCGTTTGGCCCCAAATTCTCACATTAAGTGACGATGAGGCCGAATGAAGCACGCGGGCACAGTAAATGCATATTGCATAAAATGTCCGTGTGTTACATTTGGTATGTTGTTGACTGTACTTATGATAACTTACCACAAGTCCTAAGAATAAATTTGCAACAAATCCTAGAGCTGTTTCGGTCCTAAAAGGTCACAAAAATCTTTCGAATTAAGAATATCCATCGGTTAAATTGATTCAATCGTTGATTTTTCGTTCGAATTTGTACACACCCCATATTTCTAATTTAAATAATGGTTTAGGTATACCTACCACAATGTGTGAAATCAACCGAGAACACCAGATGACATTAAGTAACGCAGTCATCGTGGAACGTTTGTATTACGACTATATTTCATGACCGAATGAAAGAAAACTTTAAGTTATTTTTATATTGACTAAGTACATATGTGATTAATCTGCCTTCTGTACTGAATTTATAATAGGCAGGCACGATGTGCCTCAAAATAAGCAGAGTTTGTCTACCCAAAATAGACAGGCTGTACCCAAAATAGACAGGCTGTACCCAAAATAGACAGAGTGTAGCCATAATAGACAGGGTGTACCCATGATAGACAAGGTATACCCACAGACCCTACCCAATAGACAATGAAATCGGTACACATTTGCACACGCTAAATTCTGTCAACGATGAGCGCATAGAGACGAAGCGTGCCAGGGGTGCCGTATTAAAGAGATGCGTCCATGTCGATAATATCTCTAGGTTACACATGTCGCGAATACTATCTCTAGGTTACACATGTGGGTATACCCAAAATAGACAGGGTGTACCCAAAATAGATAACCTGTACCTATTCTAAAAGGTGTACTCAAAAATATGCCTTGATAGAGGCCTACGTCCAACAGTGGATTATGGCGATGATATACCGAATCCTATACAAGTTTGGGATATTAAATTGAATACGTAGGTACGTCAAATAATATAAGTACTTACCTAGTATTTACACACGTAGATTCATTGCTATTATTATTTATTCTCATTCTTAATATAGACAAGCTTTGTTTGTATCTGCTTGAATTAAAAGTGCATTAAGTGGCTCTCGGAGCGTGACGCATGCGTCGCGTCGCCATTCACAAGACTTGTACTCCTATGACATAGATTGACCTCTCCGGCCCTTCGTGGAACTGTTTCATATGAAAATTAGCCTGTGGTCAGTATTAGGGGGCACTGTACGTAAATTTGGATGTCGTGTTATGGTAGTGGCGTCATCATCAGTCTATTTTTATGTCCCCACTGCTCGGGCACAGACCTTCCCTTACATCGAGGGAGCTCGGGCCATGATCCACCACGCGGGCCCACTGCGGATTGGCGGATTAGGTACGCCTTAGATTTTTTTTCTACGGTATGCAAGTTTCATCAAGATGTTTTTCTTCACCGTTTTGAGAGCACTCGATAAATGTACGTAAGTTTTTTCGTCGACAAAACTGAGGATAACTCGTTGGTATATGGCTGACCTGGCCAAGGATCAAACCTGGGACCTCCGTATCGCAAGTCCATTGACCCAACCACTGCGCCACCGAGCGTTATGGTAGTGGCTAACACGGAGAAAAGTGTACAGTATAGTTTTTAAGTTTAAAATTTTTTCATTAACTGTTAGATAAAAATTAAAATAATTGTAACTAATCTCAACCTTATAGTGCACATAGGGACTCGTGGTAATGTGTAATGGTAGAGATCTCGCGAGCTTTTCCCATCCAATCTCGTTCGCCACAAATCTGTGCACACGTTACCGCCGGAGCAGAGGGCACCGAGACCCAAGCCCGTCACGGGTGGGCGGGCCCGCTAATTGCGGCGCCGCGACCCGTGACGACAGTTACTTGCGCGAGTGCGCCGGAGTGCCAGCTAAGACCGAGCCAGTACGCTGGACAGAATCCCGAACGTGTTATGTCTTGTTCACAATAAGCTGCACTCAACCACTCTATGGTAATACTTGCTAACGTAGGTAACCAGACCACCAAACTATTAAACGCACGAATCGCGACCAATAGTGGAGGTAGTTTTTTATTGTTTTCATAAAACGCACGAAACGCGACCAACTTAGTTATTTACTCAAAAACCCCGACGCACGAACCGCGACCAATTCACAGCATCTTTATCGCCATAGTTTTCGACCAATTGCTAACTTTTGCCAACCAATCACGCAAGAAACGCTAAAATTATGCCTGACGTGAATTTACTAGAACTTTTTTACTACAATTTTCCTAAGAGTCCCAGAGATAGTAAATGAATTACAACTGCTACGTTTACATTTTAATTAATAGTTACTGAATTCATGGTTTCGGCGTAGCAAGTTAAAACATAGAGCTAACATGATCTTCAAGGCCGCGATTCTCGTCTCTGGTGACAAGCTCTGGTCGTAAAGGTTAGCCCATATCATTACATCTTTTTAAAACTACAACCCTAAAGCCATCCCCTCTACCTATAATTGTCAATTGTCTGACTCTTCACTTGCGCCAAGAAGACAATACAAATACAAACACACATACATACCCATTCAAATTTCTGTCTATTGCACCACACATAATCGTGTGTGCAATTCTACTGGGTAGCCCTCATCAAAAAATAGATCAACCAGTGTTATGGCTGAAGCTCAAGCTTCGGCTGAATGTCAGTTCTTAATTTACCAATATCAAGGTATAAATAAGGTTTCAATTTGTGTTGCGATAACGACTTATATAGTGCCTACGGCATTTCCAAGTCTCATTTAAGTTTAGTCATAAAAAATAATTCATATCCAACTTGAATTAGACGAAGCTGCAGTTTGGGTAATTTTATATAATTATCAGAACCATTACTTAATAAAAGCAACATATATCATTGTCGTAGTGAAAGCAAACTGTTTTGTAAACGACTATATCTAGACACAAGCCTTAATTAAGTTCAAAACTGGGGTAATTCTCACAACGTAACGCAAATTATCGGGTTAACACGTTCGCCGCCCAATCCTTCTTGCCCAACCGAAACAAAGCACGGTACCGCCGGAAGCAGCCAGTTAACCGGCAAAATTCAAATTTCTAACAGAATGGCCGCCGAGAGGAACGGGCAATATCCGTTCTCGTTTCGCAACTCGATACATCCGAATTCGAGCGCGTTGGTGCGTTTCGGAACGTTACCAATTGGTATTCCGAAGGATATACGGTTGGATTTGGTGTTGTGGAATGACCCGACCTCGTTGTTTTCTTTTTTGCGTAAAAGCAAAAGTTTGGGCTGTTTGAGAGAATAAAAACTCTTGTTGACACGGCTCTACATAGAATATTGTGTGTGGTATTTCATTTATTATGTCAGTACAGAAATTAATTCAATGTTTTAATATGTAACCTTTTATTTTACAGGTAAGTTACAAAGGATGTAGATGACGTAACACACTTGCAGCTTTCAGTAAGTTTTAAATGTTTATTGTTTTACACAAGTTGTACGGTCGAAGACAGAAAGGTGTACAGTAGAGTTTTTAAGGTTGAGATTTTCTCAAAAACTACTTGACCTATTGCAATGATTCTTTCACTGTTAGATAGATAAAAGTTAAAACTATGTACTGTAAAAGAATTATTAAATTCGATCCAGTAGTTCTTGAGAAAATCTCAACCTTATTGAGGCCCCTGTTACTTATCGGTCTTCGACTGTACATTTAACATTAAAAAATAATTGAAATATATTTCATTAACGACAAACCTTCCCAATTCACAAAACCACCAGATCTAAACTAAAACTAAAACCCCGACTTCTGTTATCACTTCACGGTTAAGCACCTCGCTGAAACCGTACAACCTGCTACAAAAATCCTCGTCCCGTTCACCGTGATGGCGCGATAACAGCCTCCAATGGCGAACACAATTAATAGCACTTATCTCAGCTAATTAACGATTGCAGAACGACCTAGAATCTTTAATGAGGCTGTGGCAAGATCCGCTCGGCTTCTCCGAGATCGGGCGAGTTGCGACAGGGTTGCGAACACCTCGGATCGCTACACTTATGGATCATCTTTCATTTCATTTACTAAAGTGGTTTAAGGCTGGTTGTGCGTGGATTGTCAGTTTTTCAAATACAAATATGGAGTCACTGTGCCGTGCTCTTCACTTCGCCGCTGCGGGACATCTTCTGTCTCGCGCTTGAGTTTGACAGCTGGCAGCCCCTCAATGTGAAAACGATTTTAAAATGACTCCTATACCATGGCTGATCTTCAGAGACAATTTTGAAAGTATACTTTGCTTATAAGCTTTTAGTTTGAGCTTGGTCTTACAAATATTAACTTTCAAAGACTTTGACTTTTATAAAAGCGAGCTATTCTAGCGCTCAAGATTATCTCTGAATCTCGTCTTACAAGTCTTACAACAATTATTTGAATACGTCTCGTGGCCCAAGAGTTTTGTACATTCATATTCTTTAGTAGCTGTACCCCGCAACTTCGTTTGCGTAAAGGAGGAGGATGGAGGAGATCAGGAGGCAGATCTTACTCTCTGGATCCTTGTTTCTAAATCACATACCACCATGGCTTATAGCCTATGAGCTGTCCGGATATTTCAGCATCAAAATCCCATCAGTCGTTACGGCGTACAAAGTCACAGACAAGCAGAAAAAATTCTAAAAATTAGTGTTTTGGCATCAGTATCGATCCTAAAACACATTACAATTATTCTTTACAAAAAATATCCAATGAACAGACACACCTATTTTACAGTCTTATTATATGTATAGATTTCTAACCTATGGAACATTACAAGGCACTTGTATAGTCAACAATATAATATACAGGTGTGGGGTATATGAAGTCGAAGGTAGGATTCGTCACAAACCCAATTCGTCCAATTCGAAATTTGTCATAATTGGATTTTGTCACAAAGCCAGTATAGGTAACATGATAACTTTTAACAGACCAGCTGATCGGTACACAATAGTATTATTTTTTTGTAAAAATCTAAAAGTATGTAACGTTTTCAATTAATCAGTTACTAAGCCTTGTAGAACTAATTACCCGGTTTTTACCCAACCTCAAAAGTTGAGGGTATCATTTTTTACTCGATTAGTTTCAATTGACGAGGTTGAAGCGAAAGATTTTCCTTGCATGACATTGTCACTAATAGCAGGTAGACTAGCCCTGAAAGAATTGTAGCAAAAAATGCACGCGACTAACTCACAGCAGTAGTATTCTGGTCTCTACGTAGTGTGGTCTAATACAAAAGTGTACAGGACAGTTTTTAAGGTTAAGACAATTTCAAAAACTACTTGACCTAATGCAAGAATTCTTTGTCTGTTACATAGATCAAGGTTAATGCTATATAAACGTAAATTAATTTTTAAAATCGGTCCAGTAGTTTTTGAGAAATTCTGAACCTTATTGAGTTACGTTACGGTAGATGTCAGTAGAGCTGTAGTTAGGACACTGGTCTTCCACTAAGGATTCTCGGATTTGAACCTCAGGTCAGTCATGACTTCAATCAACCAATTTTTCTCGGTTTTTCAAGATAGCGTTCATACATTTACCAATTGTTCTAATAAATTCGTGCTTATGAGGGTGTGTGTGAGAGAGAGATGGAGTGTGTGTGTGTGTATAAATTAAAACTCTATTGTTATTGTCTTATAAAAGCTAGACCCCCCCCCCCCCCCCCCCCTCCTCCCCCCTAAAGAGTAGAGAGATTGGCACAAGAGTATAATGCGTTTTCATTACATAAAACGTAGAGTCTTACTAACTATAATAAGTTATCTACTATACGATCCAGAATACGACCTTCCGCAAATAAATCAGATTTTCCTCGTAGCTCGTAATGATGGTGCATAAGTTATTCCTTTAATCTCGAGTTATGTTTACTAAACACAGTTTATTAACTTGTTTATTGCGTCTACGTAATCTGCTACGACGCTACGTAACGCACAGGTTAATGTAAACTGTCGTTCATGTAATTACCCTATTTGGGTAGTTGAAGAGTACTGAAAGGTTATTATTTTCGCTAATTTTACTTTGTTGAAACAGAATATAAATCAGTTGACGAAATAGCATTTGAAAATCAGGAATTACTGATCCAATTTATGTTATTATTCAAACAATTCATGACTTTAAAAAAAATTAACGTGAAAAGTGGAGGTACGTACACCTTAAACTAACTGTGAAAGATCTTTTACAGTCGATCGAGTGGTTTTTGGGAAAATCTCACACTACATAAAACCCTAGAAAATTGTGAAAAGTAGATCCTACTTTTCCCTATTTTCGATTGTATCTAATGTAATGTGTACCACTTTTTACCCGACTGCGCAAGAAGGAGGGTTATGTTTTTCGAGCGTATGTATGTATCATATGTATGTTTTGTAACCGTTGTACAAAAAGAGTCTATAGATAGATATCTATGTATGTACTGTATGTTTAATTCTTTGTCACGCCCTACAGCCTAAACGGCTTGATGTATTTTAATATGTGAGGTGTCGTTAGATTCGTCTTGATTGTAGAAGTGACATAGGCTTTAAAAAATTAATCAAAGCGGCTTAAATTTTTAGCAGTCGGTTTTTTGTTTTGTTTTTTTAAATTAATTTCTGCTTGTTCCGAGTCTAACTGTACTTTGTGACCTTTTCTGTGAATGCCTTTGGTTGGGCCCATAGTATAGATAGTCCTAATTGGGCGTCTTATTTTGTTTTTATTCGATAAAGATATTACATAAAATTCCAATTTGCACACACCTTTAGAGAATAACCCCCGTGAAGATCGTATCAAAAACGAATTGTAACTAATTCTCATTTCGTTAGCAGCTATTTGTCTTGTTGCAAAATGTATAAACAAATGACTGTGCGTGGGCGGCGCGTGTAATACGAATGTGTCTGTCTGTCCGTTCGCGGTCTATTCATTATATCACAGCGCTTCTGTAATGGCAGTGGACGGAATATATCGCGTTTCTATAATTTGACAACACATTCCGGTTTTGGAGACATTTGATTTCAATTTATGTTCGTCGTTTCAAAATAGTAGATTCTGTAAATACAACTACCGTTATAAATTCAGTAAGTAGCATTAATGATGGTTTACTAACTGCGCTGAGAATTTTCTCATAGTTAGAAATAAAATTCGTACCTACTTAAAAATCTAATTTAGGTCCTAAAATCTGTAATGTATAGGGTAGATTTAATTTTAATAAATAGCTGTCAATTTGCATATAAATAGGTAAATGTAAGTTCTGATGTAACCTTACTCTCTAATTACATGTGTAACCATAGCGACGCGTTCCATTGTGCTATAATAACCGTCTCCAGAGTGCCCCTAGGTAACATATTTCTCAAAATCGTTTTACGTCATCGTTATACAAAATAATAGTGTTTATTTTTGCAAAACGTGTCGTTAGATTCAAGGCGAATCACTGGACTAACTATAGGATCATTTTATATTAAAAGCATTCGTGTTGTTTTTATGGAATAATTCTATAAAGTTTACAGCAATAACATAAGCTTCCGAGTTCTTTTTTCAATTGAACATTTACTGATTCATTTAAAAATCTCGCTCAAAATGAATTTGCGAAATATAACACCGAAATTAAACTCCTAACTACCCATAATTGCATACACCGTTAATAACGATAACATCATACTAGAATTGTATGCCTCGCACGAAACCTAAAGCAACCTTAATACGTCAGCTTAAAGCACACTTCAAGATCACACATCTAGTGTGTACTTTTCTACAGTTCATTGTCTGCGGTGTGGTGAAAACGTCTACATTTTCCCACGAAAAAAGGAAAACCTACGGTACTATACGTGTATGTTGAAATTTCTTGCGACATATGCCGTGATTGCGTGTCGTATGGTTGAATAGAGCAGCGGTTCTCAAACTTTTCTGGCGAACGAAGGGTAATGTTTTATGTCCCCTTCTATTAGGCATACATAGGTGTGGCGAAAACCTTCTTTGGTTTGAAAGACCTCAGATGGGGTTCTCCGGGTGTAGAAATTCAGGTCGCTGGTTAGTTTTTTAGGCTTAAAACTAAGAAAAATTACCTTGTCAAATTGGGTTCGCCTGTGTGATGAAAATATCGAGTAGGAATACACTATATACAATAATTTATGCCCTAAACTCACCCAAACCGTTCCGTGCACGGCTGGAGGAAAGATTCGCTGGAGATCACAGCACTTCCAAGAGTTTATAGCAATTTTCACCATAAAAAGTTCACAACGAAAAAACTCGCTGTCACAGGCGGGCGGCAAAAGTTCAAAGTTCTTGCATTTCTCTATGGTATCTCGCATTGATCTATGGTAACACTTGCAGTACGATTTTAAATCTTACGACGCAGATAATAAGAACGGTCCAACGTCCAAAGTTTTACACTTGATCTGCTGTTAGCTGTACATCAGGTCGGAATCGGTACTGCCCTTTCGAATTTGTGTAATTAAAAAGGTACCAAATACAATTCCATAGTCATTGAAAGCTTTTAATGATACCGTAGATTCTCTATACAACGTCTTCAACGTTAAGTAAGAGTAGTAAAACTTTGTAAAGCTGCGCAACTTCAACGAAATTGGCGATGTGTTGAAAAAGGGCAGAATTGGGGTTAACTACAAACTGAAGAATGTGTATGAAGAGATTAACGAATGGGGTTGAAATGAAGGCGGTGTGCCAGGATCGCAAGAGACCTGAAGTTGTTCGTTCTTTTGGTTGACATTATCTACGAGAAGCTCTTACGGAGCTCGTCGGGCAAAGTTTAAGCACCACTGGAATAGAGGACCTTTGTCTGATTTGACATGTGGAAGTGAAGGAAGAATGATTTAATTCGTCATGTGAAAAAGGAAATAGGTTTTTGTACCAACAACAATGGCAAATTGAGGCTTAGTATGAACGTAGAGTGTTGAAAGATTTTAGGATCGTAGCAGGGATAGACTATGCTTAATTTATATCTGTTCAGGATACAGGTAGGCTTTATAAATTAGTCGCAGGTACTTTACTTAGGTTGTGAACCCATAAGGCGAATAATTTGCGTCTGACTGTTAAAAAAGGCGGACTTTACGCATTGTATGACAGCTCGTTATAGAATCTAGGTGAACTAGAAATGTCTATTGGACATGGTTCATGTTGGTTCGTTCATAACCTTATTACAAAATAAGATATTTACAGGCGAAAGGAGAGTTTTCAGTACCAAGTAATAACTGAACAACTTTTGCTCTACGACTTTTCGATAATAAATATCTCAATTCAAACCAATCTATCAGCTGATCTAAAAAAAGGCGAACTTAACACCTTCCAACGTTTTTTGTGGTTGACATTATTTTACAACCCCACTGGTAGCAATTCTGTTACTTTGTTTCCTTATTTTAAGCTAACTTTGACAGTTCTAAAAGTATTGTCATCCTTTATATATATATTGTAAAATTCTTCCCAGAGGGAAAGGCAAAGCCGACTAGGGCATACAGCCTGGTCTGATGTTAACAGAATGTCTGAATTCTTATAAATACATACATATATACGAATTATTAACCTACGCACAACCCTTCAAACCCCATAACGAAATAATTCACCGAACGATAATCAACGATCCACGTCATCATTGAATTATGCAAGGAAACCTTGATAAGAGCACAAAACTTCACAAACACGACTACTTACGAGCACTCCAATTATTAGAAACGTTCGCGGACATCTTCTGATTAACTTATCGTGATCATTAATCTCTGAATACCACGGAAACTATTTAATTAGAATTTTCACAAAAAAGTAGCTAATGGCGTTTCGCGCGCTTTTCAAGGAATCCCATCCTTTTTATAAATTTGGAGTAGGAAAGGCATTTTTCAACCAGTCAGTTTCATTTAAAAAAAACGCACACCAGAATTATCACTATTTATTTGTACGAGTAGGAATGACTATTGTCTACGTTACTAATAGTAAGGAAAACCTTTATATATAAAAATTAAACCTTATTTATCTGCGGTCGTCTATTGGGTGTGTCATTGAAATTGGCGTCATTCAAATGAAATGTAAAAAATTATATACAACATGAATACATTATTGAGAAATTGAGTTTATGGTGTCATGACGTCACACGCATGTCATATTGCCTGAGTTTAGAGAGGAAGGTACGTCATAGCTCATTGCATCAGACGTTACTATGCTACTGTTGATTTTTATTTATAGTCGCAAGCGCATCATCTATGACCTACCTATCGGTATTGGTGATTTGTGAGGGGAGATTTGATCGACACATTTAAAATCATGACTTTCAGATACAACCTCCCAGACTTCAATAAGGCAATGTTTAATATGACAGACACACGACCGTTGAGAGGACACCACATGAAATTAGACTGCACCACCTTCAGCACCAATGTTCACGCTCGTCACTTCCTGTGAGCAACAGAGTTGTTCAGGCCTGGAAATCACTTCCAGACGACGTTGTCTCTGCCATCTCAGTTAACGCATTCAAAAACAAATTGGACAGTTATTTTAAAACCATTAACAAGAAACTACAACAACACTAAGTGATAGACTTTACAAACACTGTGAAGTGGACATATCAGCGATGAGCTGCCTGTCCATAATTAAATAATAATAATAATTATGTGTGTATCTGGATAGTGTCTACAGGTAATCCTATAGTTTGGGACATGAGTCTCAGGTAGTCCCAACTGAGGAGGTCATCATCAAATGGTGGCATGTCCTGCTTTTCTTTTTTTAAACCACATTGATCTCCTATAAACAACTAGATACAGTCTGCCTTCTAAAAATGTCCGAGCGCAAAGAAGGTTCAAACGGATGAAAGGACCCTCATTTGCTTTATTGGACATTATTTGGACGTTAATAATGGACCCTTATTTGGACATTTTTTTAATTGTTTCTTTGTGTTTGTTTATAGGATATCAATGTTAAACCACTACATTTTGTAGTCTTCGCATATTTGGACTTTAAATAAATTGTAGGTATGTTGTTATTAAAACTTTTATTTTTAATTATATGTGAAAAAAACGTCATTTATTTATTTATAAAGCGGTTTTCATCGATTTCTGTAAAAAAAAAGCAGGACATTGTACTATTTCAATATCCACCTCAACTCTTATTTTAAAAATCTACTGTTAGTAAAAAAATCATTAACTTGAATCAGACTACTATTATAATTGGTCGTAGGTCTGTCCGAAGTCTTACAACTGTCCAATTTCATAGACTTTTGACAGTTGTAAGAGCGAGCTCACGCTGAGTTTGCGCTCAAAATTGTGCCTAAAACCGATATTCATAACCAGTTTTGAGCACTACGACTGTCGAAATTCTATGAAAACTGACAGTTGTAAGACCGAACTCAACCCCTCTCATAATCAAAGCTGTCTACTAATATCGGCCATAGACGTGTTGAGCGCAAGCTCAACGTAAACCCGCTGAATCTCAGCTGGAGAGTTGTCGGAATGTACTCTAAGTTCACGCTTAAAATTGTATCTGAATATCGACCTTAATAGAATTGGGGCAGGTCAGTCTATTTTCGGGAGTAGGGTCGAGAGTCAAGGATCATTGTGCAACGGCTGCGCGGGCGCAACTAGCGTGTCGCAAACGTATTAATTGCCTCACTGGGGATTGGCTGACTACAGGGTGATGTAGACTTTTTGGAATAATTATGATTGCGGTATACAGGGCGGATTTCTTTCATATATACGATTTGTAGATATTAGTAGCAATTCCAGATTGCGTACCTACGCTAATATTATTTATTTTATTAATGGACTCGACAGTTCGTCATTTGCCAATGTCATGTTACAGAATATTGAAAATATCATGTCGTCTTCTCTTCATCCAGGGGAGTCGCCGTAGCGTCGTCACCCTGGGTATCCGCGTCTTCTTGTCTTCATCCAGAGAAGCCGCCGTAGCGTCATCATTCTGGACGAAGCAAGCAGCTCGACAGTCACGTTGACTCCCGATCTCATAGTGGGACTCTTGACCATAGCGCCAAACTTCAGATCCTGCATGAATTCTCCAATAATTTCACCATACTGAACTACGCGAACATTTTCTGATTAACTTAACATGATATTAAACACAAAACAACCACTGTAGACATTAAACTGAAAATTATCAAATAATTTCCCAGCCGTCGTTTCCCGCCATTTTCAACAGTCCTACTCTAATGTTATTCGCCGCGAAGCGATGCGTCTCTTACGCGATGTAGCATTTGAGCGTTAGTGACAGTTGCGTTTAGGTTTAGGATTCGAGTTAGTGCCCGTCACAGAATTAGCTACATTATCTCTCCTATTTTGAGTATAATTTGGGCTATCATAAAACAAATGACGAGTGACCACGCTCCACACATTTGTGAGCAATTTACTTTCGTACAATTTACTAAAAGACATTGCCACATTTCAATGGAGCTTTGCCCCACCTACAAAACTACGTGACCATTTAAGCTGTACCTATCATTTTGTTGGGGACTTATTACAGGTTTCATATTACATAATCATAATCAGTATCATTTTCTACTACTCTCGCAACTCCTATAGAAGAATAACAAAATCAATGAATAAATCGCTTCGATTTCTTACTATTTTCTGAATTCTTAATTAAGCTAACTTTTTCGAATCGCAACTTGTACAAAACTTTATTTTAAACCAATAATTTTAATAAAAAACGAAGATATTTGTACATTTATTCGTTATCTTGTACAACTTGCGGTTGATGGTGGGGCAGAATCTGGCATTGTCATTTAACATGCCACTTGGCTAGGGTTGCAGGTTTCAACATGTAGGTACAGTCGACAGCAGATCAACGGTAACACTTTTTACTTTTGACAGTTCTTATTATTTGCGTTGTAAGACTTGAAATCGTACGATAATTTCGTCTGGTGTCTTTCATAGAGTTTTATACATTACAACCACTGCCCGCTGCCGTTGCCTTTCCGCTGCTTTTTAAATGTGTTTCAGCATTTATATAATGTCACCTCTCTCCAAGTAGAAGAAACTAGCAATATTCCACGCCATAAAAATTTACACCACACATTTAGCCCGCAATAAACTGTAACACCCTGTATGCGAGAACAGTTAGCGCGGACCGTGCGAACATCTGATAACATGTTTATGTATGTATAAGAATATTTTTTCCTAAGACAATGGCCGGGCCATATGTACCGAGTCGGTTTTTTTCTTAATTATCTGAGTAATTTACCTTTCTAAATTTTAAGGCCGCTGCTGTAATCCGATTAGTGGAGATGAAATCCGTGTCTGACTATTCATTATTTTTCGGCTTATAATTAAAAGGTGCCTAAATTCTGGCTTTCTACATTACCTCAATAAGAGTTTAAGTGCTAACCATGGTTTAGCGATCGAAATGTTTGGTTAAATACGTGATTTAAACCATCACTTGACAACTATCTCGCGTTTATTGAGAATTTGAGACGGGTTAAACTTAAGCCATTGATCGTCTAATAACTTCTAAATTCCTTCATATGAACATTGCCAAAAACTATATAATCCTAGCATTATGCGTAGAAATCGTAATTAATCTATTTTTAATTTCTAATTTATGTACGGACAACAACAGATCAACACTTGCAGTACGAATTCAACTCTTATGATGTAGATAATAAGAACGGTCTAAAGTCCAAAGTGTTACACTTGATCTGCTGTTAGCTGTACAACCAATTTTCAAAATCAATAAATCAATAATTATTTATTTAGAAAACATTATTTCCTCAAATTGCTAATACGAGCAATATGAAATAATATATTGCGAGTGGACACTCGTATGCCAAGTAGCCTCTAAAAGTAGGTACATCGACATTCTACATGTACTTACTGTCTTATTTAGGTTGTAACATTCTAACATAGTTGTAAGTTTTATTGTAACTAACCCATATGGACACAATATGCCTGAAATAAAAGATTTGAATTGAATACTTACTACAAAATACCAACGCAAATTACACCTCAAAGTGAACAAAAGTGTTTATTATATTAGGTACTTATATATTTATATTAGAGTAAAGAATTTATTCAAATAACTAAAAATATAAACTAACTTACTAAACTTACAATACTAAACTAAAAATAAAAGTACTTACTAAAATAAAACTATATGTACAAAATAGGTCGGTTGAACTATCCGAATGGCTTGCATTACGGATAGTTCAACCGATCCCCTGTATATTTATATTATAAGTATGGGACGTTACTTGCGTCGATACCCTAGCGTCGTCCCATCTTCCAGGGACTGTCTGTAAGGTCGGCTATGCGGCAGAATCTGCTGAAAACCTCAAACGACGCAAATACACAGGCCTCGGCGATTGCTACGTATTTGAGCCGTTTGGGGATGAGACTTTAGGACCATGCAGAACGGAGACAGAGATGCTAAAAACTGACGCAAGAGCGGTAACTGCGATATACATATATGGCTTCCTGCATAGGGGCGTTTTTGCTTCATGAGCGTATAGTTTTAAGAGCATGTTTTAGCTACTAAGTAGGTATTTGATTAGTGAATTTGTAGTTGTGTTAAGTAACATCGTAGCTCTACGTTACAGTGAATATTACGGTTGATTGAACTGCCGGCTTTGTCACGGTCTGTGGTTTGTGACAACCAATAGTCGGAGGCTCCCTACCAAACTGTCGCACCAATCAGGGACGCGATTGAGTCACTTGGATAGAGGCCGCTGGTCATTTTGATACCAATAAGTATATGTATGTCATCATCTATTTATATTGCCCCACTGCTCGGGCACAGACCTTTCCTTACATCGAGGGAGCTGGGGTCATGGTCCACCGCGCGGGCCCAGTGCGGATTGGCGGATTTAACATGTCTTGGATTTTTTTCTTCTTCTACGGCATGCAGGTTTCATCACGATGTTTTCCTTCGCCGTTTTGAGAGCACTCGGTACTCGGTTTTCCGTCGAAACAACCGTGGATAACTCATTGGTACATGGCTTCCCTGGCTGGGAATCGATCCTGGGACCTCCGTATCGCAAGTCCATGGACCCAACCATTGAGCCACCGAGCTCGCCAATATATATATATATATGTGTGTGTGTGTGTGTGAAGGTGTGAGTGTGTTTGTGTGTGTGTGTGTGTGTCTAATTCTTTGGCACGCTCTGCAGCTTAAACGGCTTGATGGATTGAGAACAATAAGCTCGTGGACCTGGTGGGAACGACCCATTTTAACATATCAGGTGTCGTTAGATTCGTTTTGATTGTAGGTTTGAGTGTGAGTTGAGTATGTTGTCTTAATCTGGCAGATTTCCTACCATTATGACGTTTGTAACATTGAGTTTACGCTAAGTTTGTGCTCAGAACTCTCTATTGATTGGCGAAATTTTTGTTTGTAGCAACCAGTAGCAGAACTAAAATCCCACCAATTCCAAACGCTGTAGATAAAGTAACTCATGGTAAAGGCTCAGTAGAACGTTTCAACCGAATCGCCTGAAGTTAAGGCCCCTTGTTTTCAAGCTAACATTAACAGCCAATCAAAAACCAACCATTAACTATTTCGCAACCCACAATTAGCAATTAATTTATCACATAAACCCAATCTCCATTAGGCTGCATTCGCACACACTCAAATCGCCGACACATGACAATGAAAAGTTTAACATTAACAAGAAAACTTTTCGCACGCTCATTGCACCGCGCATGCGCTATGTTGCATGCATATTGCGCCACGGCCGCGAAGGGCGCACATTGTTCTTTGTGAGTGCACCTTTATAATCTATGTTTTGTCCATGTGAAGGTTTGTGGAATGGCATTATATGGGTAATTGGACGGTTTTTGTGGGACAATATGGGTTTGATTCAAGGTGTAACAACATTTTTGAGAGCACTCGGTAAATGTACGTAAGTTTTTCCGTCGAAAAAACCGAGGATAACTCATTGGTACATGGCTGCCCTAGCTGGGAATCGAACCTGAGACCTCCATATTGCAAGTCCTTTGACTCAACCACTGAGCCACCGAGCTCTACTGCTTCGCATTTGGATACTTAACTTCTAATTAAAGCAGCCTTCAGTTTTAATCATTTTTGATTAGTAAATACCAGTAATGCTAGGTGCTGGTTTTTAAATGTTACTACTTAAAATATAATTATATGGTTAATACTTACACACAAACAAAAATTCACGTCTATAGTCCTGAGACAGTTCTTTAATTCTTTAATGTACGGTCAAAGACAAAGAAAGGTGTACAGGAGAGCTTTTAAGATTGAGATTTTCTCGAAAACTACTTGACCTATTGTATAAAAGCGGGGACAGGGGTGCCGTTTTAAAGAGATGCATCCATGTCGATAATATCTCTAGGTTAGACGTATCGCGAAGCACTTTTGCGCTCATGTGCGGGCAGACATGGGGTAAGTGGTCTGTGGGCTCTCTATACGATTCAATTCAAACCATACTAGTAGCGTATCACAGTACTGCATTGCTGTTTACGTCGATTTTCATAATTTAATTAAAACAGCTAATACCTATAAGTATTGAGTTCGCGAGTCGCTCCTCGGGTCGATTTAATGAATAAAATTACCCGAACCAGGGCATTTCGTGTGGAGTCCGCCAATTGGGAAATACATTAGCATAGGTGCCGACCCGGCCCGCTTTGGATTCGAATTACTTTATTTATTACTCATTTCTACAATTAAAAGTAAACCGAGTACATATATGTTACCTATATATTCAATCATACATACAGTAGTAAAATAACGAGATTTTCCTTCAAACCCTCGATAGTACTTATTAGTTAACTAAAAATCTTATTAAATAATAACGTCATAATTTTTAGGTAGTTACTTTTACTTTTTACCAGTTCCTAATTTTTTTTATACGGACAAAACGAAATAATTTAATAAGGGTGCTAATTAATGCGGCTTCTTTTAATTGTCAATCTCATCTTCAAACATTGTTGTCTAATGGATTAATAAGTCAGCGACCAATTTTAAGCGCCTAATAAATAAGCACTGTATCTTAAACAAGCCACGGAATCCTCGGTGCGCGAGACCGAATCGCACTTAGTTTTTTTAAACTCTGAAATGCAGCAGCCCTATACCTAAACCGAAGCCCAGATCAAGTGTCTTATTTTATAAACAAAAACTACCCTACCCTGACATTTTAAGCTGTTCTGTGATTATTTTTCACATTATTAGTTTGGATCACTTTATTTTCACAATGATAAACAGGTTCAATCAATCAGTTCCATCAGTGTTACATTACAACAGGTAATTAGATGATCATAGTTTGGTTACAAAATAAGACAATTGATTTGGGCTGCGGTATACGTAGATTATTTAAATCAATAACACCTGTGAGCCTTCCTTCTGTCGCTTCTTGTTGTGTGATAAAGCGCAACATATAGGAATTATTCTACGCGGACAAAGTCGCTGGTACATCTGGTACTAATACACTTGCAGTTACATTTCATAACGCATACAAATCTGAGGCATCACCTAACTGCGTAGTATCACGTCGGTTTCTCCTTGGGGCGCTGTCTTTCACCTTTGCTCCAGTTGCGCGCGCGGCCACCCGTGACGGTACGCACCATTGCTGCGCCGGCGCACCGCACGGGGTGAGCGCAGATATACTCAATTAACAGTTTCCGCTGGGAATTTTAATACTGAAGGCACAGAGGTTGGAGATATCGAGGCTTGCTGCTGGTGGATTTAGAATCTAAAACAAGTCTATCACCTTGTTAACATAGTTATAATGACCAGCGGGGCTAGCACGAATCGCATTAGCGATCCACTCAACGCCGCGGAGCTGTCAAACTAATGTCAAACGCCTTGTAATAATGTCACTTTGACAGCTCCGCGGCGTTGCGTCGATATGATTTCGTGCCGTTTGCTGCGAATGGCGAGACCATGGGGATCCGAGGCTAGGAGTCTGGTACACGAACTGACAACGAAGGAAATCCCACCTTTTTCCTCATGCAGAGGATTTCCCTCGCCGTCCAGCGAGGCAATGCGGCCGGCACCATGAGCATATTAATTGGTCAGGAGGTACTCAGCGGGGGACTTTTTGTCGAGCCTCCTAGGCAATTAAATTGTATTCTTTATTATTAATTCTGGCAAGGGGGAAAGGGGTGGTGCTTATCTTGCCCAGCGTATATCGCTTGTTATACAACGAGGTAACGTCGCCAGCCTTTTGGACACTCTCCCACAGGGTAGCGATTTGGCGTCAATTTTTCTATGTATTTTTTTTAAATATTAATACTTACCTTTTTATTAATTTTTTAATATTGTTTTAGTCATAAAAAAATTTACCCCCAGTTTCAAAAAATATTCTGGCAAGTAGAAATTATTGAATAACAAAACCCGACTGCAATAATCCCCCAATTTTAGACACAAACTCCATTCTTCATATTGAAAGACTCGTTTCAGATTCTATCCTCAGCAATGTCACCTGAAGGATTTGGGAAAAAACAATTAGAAATATTATAAATAACAGCTCGGTGGCGTAGTGGTCAACTGGAATTACGGTACGAAAGCCCCAGGTTCGGCCCCCGACCAGGACAGCCATGTACCAATGTGTATACCTCGGATTTTTTCAAAATAAAAAAATTGCCTTCATTCGAATGCTCTCAAAACGATGCGCTCGAAACCTACATGCCATAGAAAAAGTCTAAGGCATATGTAATCCACCAAGCACTATGGGTCGTGGTGGATCATGGCCCAAGCTCCCCGATGTAAGGGTCTGAGCCCGAGTACTTTGTACTTATGTGACAAATAGATTTATGATAAAGGCCATGAGCCACATTCGCGTCACATAGCTCACTAACTAGGTGACACGAGATGAGCTTGAGTCTTGAGTGTCACGTGGGAGTTTCCCATCATTGTACAGCCCCGCCCCCCAGCCCCCTCGCCGCACCCCGCGAGCTTTCACGAATATTTTAATTATGTGTGTCGCCAATTTAGATGTTTAATGGCTATTAATACAGAGCAGATGGCGAGATAACTGTTAAGTAGGATTGTAATGGTTTAATTAGGCTTTTACGATGGAGGCGTAAGGTTTTTCAAGTGGTTATGAACTTTTATTCTATTCTATTTTTATTTGAATGGCTTCTACTCTTATTCAAGAGATTACGCCAATGTCAAGTTATTTAGAGTATTCATGTAAATAGAAAATTAAACGAATAAAAAATCAATCCGCCATTCCAAAATGATGGCGGAGTTCCTATGAACTTTTAAAAAAGCATAGCCATGTTTGGTCGACATTAGGCACAATCTTAATTCGTGAAGTTATCTAACTCGTGAAGATATATTTTTGATATTTTTTTGATTTGATTTATCGATACCGCGTAGGCGCACGTTTACATATCTAATGCTAAATATTATGATATCTAATATATCGCTCTATGTAAACACCGTCCAGTGTTTATATAACAATAACAAATAGGTGGACTGTGATACGATCACGATTCAAGTGTTTAAACACCTCTTCTAGGGTTCCTTAGCACGGGGAAGATTGCTATAATTAAACTGATTAAATTAATTTATAAAATTGTCCTAAATCACCGACTATGGGGAGTGTCCCCAGAACGCTAGGTGCATTGCCTCGCTGGATTGCGAGGCTAATGCGTTGCGTGAGGTATGCGCCAGCCCTCTGGTCATTAGACACATACACCAGGCGCAAAGATATCTCTTTGTGGATGCTGTGTGCGCCTGGTCTCCACGGTCCCAGGGTCTCCACACCAAACGGCACAAATAATCGGTGATTTGGGACAATTTTTTTAATTATAGTTTATATGTCGTTTAAAATAAAGATATTCTTCATTAAATTAATTTTACTAAAATTATTAATAGCATTAAACCATGTTCGGTGAACAAGTTAGATGATGATTTTTAGCGGTGGTACTTGAACCTGCTACCTTGTCATTCCGTGACACGCTCTTACTGAGCCACCACAGGCCACAGTCCGACCAACGAAATCTTCCATCATATTATATACACTAAGGTTACATGTACGATTCTTTCTTTCATATTTTTGTCGCATCCAGTTACCAGTATATGCATGAACCTTTTTATTATTTAATCTATGGTAGAAACCAAGAATCCCACAATAACTCCTTGAGGGAATCACCGTTTCAAATTTATAGTTGGAAACACTGATTTAACAGAACCTGCCGACCGGCAACATGGGGATTTCTTTGAAAATTAATTACTATAACTAAATTGGTTTTAATTTAATTAAGTTGGTCGAGAAAATTACCCAATATCAATATCTGCCAACCTGAAAAGGCCGAGAAAGAGTTTAGAAGTTATTTGATAAGTTACTTACTAAATTATTTAAACCAAACCAAATCAACAACTCCCTCTTTTCTTTTAATTACTACAATTAATTAAACTGACCATAACCGCCCAGTGGTTACTATAATTTATCACCACTTAACAACTAATCAAAAATCAACCTTATGTCTATCTCTACACGTCATAAATTCAATAAAAATATATCATACTAGAAGCCCCACCTAGAAAACCATAGAGTTCCATTGATTTGCATTTTAAATTAAACCTTTTCTTGTATAGCTACAAGGTTTTAATTTCAAATGAATATTTAAATTTGTTTTTATAAGGTGATAGTTTATTAAATTACTCGGTTGAGATAGTGTTGAGTGATTAGTGAATAGTTTACAAATTGTTTATGTTAATTAAGATTAAACCAGCGTAAATTATAATAAACACTTTTACAAGTTGTACATGTATTGGATTGGCTCAATGCGAAGGTACAGTGGAACTCGTGTCCAGTTGGCGACGACTAAGAAGTGATATAATTCAAGTTTAACTAACTGGACTTTTACTAACATCTTAGCGTGTTTAGGGAATGAAATAACAAATGTTAGATACTATTTTGCCTTTAACCAACTGGACACGCGAAAGTCCAGTTCCTCGTGTCCAGTTGGAGACTGACCCATCAAACAGGACGTGAACGTTAAAATAGTGGAATAAATATAAATTGCTGTGCAATGTAGTTAAACTTGTGACTGTACTCTCGCGTCCGTAGCCAGAATTTACGGTTTAGGCGCATTATGGCTAATTCTCATTATGGCAATCGACTCGCTAATGGACTACTTCTCATTATGGCCATTTCTCATTTTGGCTACTTCTCATTAGGGCTATTTCTCATTAGGGCTACTTCTCATTAGGGCTACTTCTCATTAGGACTACTTCTGAAATTTCGGGAATGTTTATTGAAATAAGTACTGTCTTTATGTATATGTCGTGGTCAGATCGTTAAATTGAGCATTTCATGAAATCGTCGTTTCATTATATACCCAAACCTTTGTCTATGCCAGTCTAGTACCTCCTAATAAAGATGGGCAATCTTTGAGTTTTAAAAATATATAGATTAATGGCAATTATAAATTCACACAATTACTCGTAAATTGCACAAATTCTATCTCAGGAACTGAACTAGGGAATGCGTGCAAGAACTAATAAGGGAAATCAAATAACATGGAATTCAATAATCACAATCACCCTTACTTGTTGATGATCTATAATTCTACAAAAACACTCAGTTTTTACACGCAACACTGAGCTTTTCGATTCCGCTAAGTATTTGCATGGAACTGGAATAGGAGGAGAGGAGGCAGCTCTAGTTCAATAATTTTTCCTCTCAATTGTGTATTAAATAAGAGAGTCATTATAGCCACACGAGCCATTTGTCATCTTTATGCAATCCTTTTGCATGTATAAGCAACAGACTATTGAGCGACGGTGCCAATTCCCATCAGGAGGTTCTCATGTTTGCTTGCTGTCCTTTATGATTAAAAAACTTGACGATTGTGTCCGGAGTAATAATTATTGACTTGATAGAGCTTCCTGATTATGCCTCATGAGCACTGGCTCAAATATGTCGTGTCCGGTTCTGTCTTCACTGACAAGGAATGTCTCAAACAACGTCTTGACTTGATGTTCCCTATATAATAATTTGATGTTCCCTATTTTGCCAACAATACGTATCATCATCATGTTCATAATTCATCATCAGTCATTTTATTTTTAAGACAAAAACCTAGAAACTTTTTCCAAAATTCGGTGCAAAAAGTCACTTAGAAAATTCAATTATAAGATAATAAAGATATTACTTACTTATTACAAATATATATCATAGAATGTTGCACAATTTAGTTCCATGCAGCGATGTGAACTCTACATCTAGCTCTGCATCTAAACACGCGAAGTCAAAAATGTCTCCAATCCGAAACTACACATGCTATACTCGTTCCTCGTTAGAAATTTAATAATTTATTTCTTCCCTCTTTCTATGTTACAGTATAATTATAGCTATAAAAGGCATTTTTATGGCAGAGTGCAATATGCATGAGGAGCGCTTTCCCATGACGCGCTGCCCGCTCGCTAACAGTACTGCCGTGATTGAGTTTCATATTTATACCTTTTCGCATTAATTAGTCAAGGTCACTGATCTTTGAACTCACTCGCTTTTTTATCGCGAACTGTTTGTCCTTTTTATTTGACTTTGAGCTATGTTTTTTCCATTTAATAAGTAGATGTATTGTATCAAAGTGCCGCCTAATCTTTATATAATTCATCTAGACTTCTCATTTACAAATATCTTATAATATATTGTAATAAAATACGTAAGTAGTAGATATTGAAAAATTACTTTTATACCTTTATTTTTGTATTATTTTTATATTAATTAGATAAAACAGGAATTACCGTATTTAACATTTATTATTGATGTCTCGATATTTCGCCAGCATTACAGCCATCATGGTCACGAGTAGACTGAAGTCGGTGAGTGTTGAACGTCAGAAGGGTGACACAAAACTTTTTTTTTTTTTTTTACGTCCGTCTTTGGCAATTTATCCTGTATGATTCTAATAAGATTCACTTTCTTGGATTGTAATGAATATATGCGAAAGCCCAAATCAAGTGTCTTATTTTGTAAACAAATTTCAAAGTCTAATTTCCTGTTGTGATGTAACACTGAATGAAGGAACTATTTGATCGAGCCTGTTGATCATTGTGAAAATAAAGTAATCCAAATCTAATAGTGTGAAAATAACTATGCAATAATCACAGAATAGCTTAAAATGTTAGTAGGGTAGGTTAGTTTTTGTTTACAAAATAAGACACTTGATTTGGGCTTCGGTTTACATAGACACGTATCTACTCGAAAAAAGGTTACCCTCCTCCTTTCGGCTGTCGTTTAATTATCGATCCAAACATAAATAATCAAAGTCTACGCATTTCGTGTGAACTCGTTGCAATATCGCGTTGCAATTTAATTCACGGCAATATCAACTCTGTGGACTTAACCGAAGTCACAAAAGAAGTATGCAGTGTTTGACCTGGGGTCGGGAAACACGGAAGTTACGCATCGCCGGGCCACAAGCATTAGTCTGTAACGCATGTTTAAGTGTACAAGAAGTTTTTCTTTGTCTGTCGCCTGTACGTGCTAATTATTGTGATAGATCCCTTCGAGACAGTTCCTTGTGCTTAATTGAGGATGGGATTAACATTACTACTGTATTGATGGTTTGAGAAGGTACGGTAAACATAATTGAGGACCTATTTTGAAACAACGAACAACCAGGGGCTAACCGGCTGGCCTTTTTTGTCCTGGCAAAGCCTGCGAGATCGAATTTTAGTACTAGTTTTCGCCAAAAATCTTACATTGACGGCTAGTAAAAATCGACTTTCATCGCAACGAATATAGAAAAATATTTCACCGATCTACTGCGAGTGGTAGCTCTGTTATGGAAAAGAGCGCGCCACAGAATGACGAGATCCCTGCTTCGAATCCCGGTTGCGAACTTGCGGTCTTTATTTTATTGTGACATAGTTGACCATTGCATCGCTTTAAAGAGGGTCGGTCCCAAATAAAAGAATGTCCAATCGTTTTAGACTGTGATGAAGTCTCATTTGAAAGGGACTGTTCAATATTCACAATTCACAGGATCTGAAACTGTCAAATGAAGCCAATGTAGCAGTTTTTTATTGCTACGAGCTAAGCGCCAAGAAAGGTTGAAAATGTATAGACTTTTCACTAGTTTAGTTACTAACTCTCGGGTTATCTTTTAATGCGAGTGGGCCCCAAGCTGCTTTATAGACTTTTAGCTATATTAGATTGCATTTTTAGTTTGGCATTCACCAAATCTGGTATTCACTAAACAATCCGGCAACGCAACGCATAAAAACCTTAACCGTACACTTACACGAATCACCGGCTATGTGTTATATCTAGGGCTGCCAAATGTTTATTTCGGCGCCGAAAAGTCTAGTATAAGTACTTACCTCTAAAATATTGTAATACCATAAGTACCTCTAAAGAGATTGAAGCATTACTATAGAGTTCAATCAAACACATACATAGCGAGAAAATGTCAACCGACATCAAGTGTCAAAAACTACATACCTACGTACAACAGCAGAGCAATGGTAACAGTTGCAGCACGATTTTAAATCTTACGATGCAGATAATAAGAACTGTCCAAAGTGTTACACTTGATCTGCTGTCAGCTGTAACTACATCAAGAGATAGTCTACTAATATCACAGAATATATAATAGTACAAGCTAATATGCACATTAAGTCGGCATTGCAATGTGTTCAGTAGGAGATGACAGAGTCCTTCGAAAACACTAGGTCATCGAGGGGGTTTTAGTGGGTAAAAAACACACATAACCACCAGGTTCCACCAATCTCGCCCAGAAAGCCGGGTATCCTTAGATGGCTATAGGCGTAACGCCGCTGAGCTGTGAATTATTATTTCTCGACGAGATTCTAACGATCCTTTTGCCTACTGGAACGTGCCACGAAATTTCATGGTTTCGAAACTCCCGTGATCAAAATTGGTATCCATGTGTTGACTCTAATACTACTATACTTTCTTATTCTCATAAAAAATTAGCATTTACTTAGATATCGGCTTTCTTTGGATACGTGATTGGGCTAGGTTCCTTTACAAGTGTCACTGTAAGACAAGCACTAAGGCCGATCGACGTGCAGAGAAAAATTTGAGAGTGAGCGTAGTGTGAGCTTGCTCTCACAGCTTTCAAATTTTATGGGATATTAAGAGCGAGCTGGCTATTGACTCTAAATCTCGGCCCAAGACACGTGTGCCAACCCTATAATATACCTAGAAAAGTATTATTTTTCGTAAGAGGCGAGCGAGCGGCGCGCGCGCCGACCCGTGACGTCGTTTCCTGTTGGGTGCTATGACCCCAGAAGAAATGGTCTATAGCGAGCGAACTTATTTTTTATTTTATACTTTTAATTGTCCGCGACACAGGAAATTGGGAGGTGGATTTTCGGCCAGTGTTCGATGGTTATTTAACGGTCTGGCGGCGATCGATTTTTTATAATATTTCCAAGTATTACGAGCTGCATGGAAGTATTTTAATAACCTTAAAATGGGCCCTCGAAATCGATTATTTAATAAACCAAGTACCTACCTGTTTAGTAAGTACGTCGCGAGGGAACCTGCATGTCTGAGAATAATAGAAAAGTCTAAGGCATTGTACACTGTGGATTATGGCCCGAGTTCACTTTATGTAAATGATGAAGTATGAAGTCATTATCCCAAGTATTACATTAAACACAAAACAACCACTAAATACAATAAAAACCGCCAAAATTGTACATGCTTCTCAATAATGTAATTAATACTGTATTAATTACATACAGGCCTACGGGCGGCCTGAATAACCTTGACAAATAGGTTTGGTCACTAAACCACACGAGAAAAGAAGAAAATACTGTATTATAGTGCAATAAAACGTATTTATCTTATCTTAAAATTATCAAAAATTCTTGTGACCGTCACATTACCGCCATTTTTAAAAGTTCCGACCTTTTTTTGTTATATTCTTCCCAGAGGGAAAGGCAAAGCCAACTAGGGCATACAGCCTGGTCTGATGTTAATAGAATGTCTGAATTCTTGTAAATACATACATATATACGAAGATAACCTTAGTTTGACATTGTATCCTACCTGCTCATTTAAAACGTACTTTCTATTTGGTCAACAAGTTAACAAGACGTGGAATCATACAGCATACCGCATTGCATGCTTCGCGATTATAAATAATGGAAAAGAAAATAAAAGAAAGTTGACCCCGAGCAGTTTCCCATACTTCCATATTTATGACGAAAGCATCGATTAAAGATCCGTCATAATCACGAATCGATTTTTTTATCGATAATTACTCGGCAGCTTCCGTGCAGTTTTTATTGATTACGAGATAATAGCTTCTAATAATTGTGGTTCGTTGAATCACATTAAACTCGGGTCAGTGATAATTATGTGTGTTAAATTGAATCTATTTCTTTTTGTTCTTTAGTATAGCTATAGAACCTTTTATCTATTTTGTATACATTCGATTCCCATGTCGATCAAACAAGCATACCTAGAAGCAAATAGAAGTTTTTTTATTATATCGTACTGCCTATTCTATACACAGAAAATGTATGGAAAGTGTTAATTATTAAATAGATAAAACTGGAATTAAGATATCGTATTAAACACTGAAGATTGAGCTCCCGATATTTAGGTTACATTGCAGTCATCATAGTCGTGCATACTAAAGTGCATCTATCGAATTTCATAAGACCTATGAACGAAAGGCCGTATATTAATACGCCGAATATTCATTTGTCTGAAAGTTTCAAATCCCGAATGGACATTTGAATTTTAAATACCAATGGTTAAAATGCCGAATTATGGTGCACAGTGGTTGCAAGTCATTAAAATATCAAGATCTAAAAGATCAATATTAAAACCACCAATATCTCGGGAGGAAGAGATTGTATACTTATCTCAGTCGAAGACAGAGATAAGTATACAGGGGGCCTCAATAAGGTTGAGATTTTCTCAAAAACTACTGGACTGAATTTAATAATTCTTTTACAGTTACATAGTTTTAAGTTTTATCTATCAAACAGAGAAATAATTTTTGCAATACGTCAAGTAGTTTTTGAGAAAATCTCAACCTTAAAAACTCTTCTGTACACCTTTCTCTGTGTTCCACCGTACCTAATGGCTGATTGACCTTCACTTCACACTATCCTGTCACAATGGTGAAGGATAGGATTTTTTCTTGACATTCCCACTAGTGTTAAAATCGGGATTTTTTCACACTGTGTTAGAATAAGATATTAGTTCATCCATCAGAGAAAAATAGCAATTAATATGCGATATTTTCTGTTTTCTGTTTACAAATCGTGTAAGTTTAAAGTACTTCCATATTGTTTGATATCGCAAAGCAGCAATATGAAAGGCCTAAGTTCAGTGCTCATATTTAATTCAATAGTCCATAGTCAACGTCTCAATTCCGGATAGATGAATCGTGAAATTCTTGGTCACGACTGTACATACGATCTCGTGCTGAATTTTATAGTGGGATATTAGGAAATTATTTAATGTCGTTATACTGGGGACAAATTGTAGACAGGCATTTTGTAAATATGTATTTATTTGTGTGGTTATTGTTTAGATCTTTTAAGGTTTCATAATTATCAGCTTGTATCGGTTCACTGCTGGACATAGGTATCTCACAAGGCACGCCACTCAACCACCTTCTCGGCAGTCGGATAAATAAACGGAATTTTGAAAAGTTTGCATGGTATACTCGTATGTCCAATATAACTCTAAATTTAGTAACAAAGTAAATACGTAACATGCACGTACACACCCTCACCCACCCTCATCCACCCTCTCACTCTCTCACACGCACGTACCCACCCTCACCCACCCTCCATATCAAACCAACACACACTTAACTTCCCTAATTTTTATGTTCATTTTTAATATTGTAAATCCGTCATTGGCAGTATGTTATGACTTAAACTGAAATGTAATTTATTTAAGTGCTGTGGATTTTGTTATGACGAAAAAAAAACTCTCTTAGAGAGCCTTAAAGCTCGGTAGCGCTTGGTTAGCCGTTACGGAGATCCGGGATACAAATTACAACCCTAGATCGGTCACATAGATACGTACAGTCGAAGACAGAGATAAATATACAGGAGGCCTCAATAAGGTTGAGATTTTCTCAAAAAGTCCTGGACCGAATTTTATAATTATTTTACAGTTACATAGTTTTAACTTTCATCTATCAAACAGTGAAATAATTTTTGCAAATAGTCAAGTAGTTTTTGAGAAAACCTCAACCTTAAAACTTTCCTGTACACGTTTCTCTGTGTTCCACCGTACCAAAGAGCTTTTCTCGGGTTTTAGAGATAACTTACGTACATTTACCGATTGTTGTTACAAACGGAGATGGGTGAATGCTATTGATATTTTTATCTGAGCTCCTCCATGCCTTTAAGCAGTCAGTCTCGTGTTGTCAGCAACAGTCATCAGCCCATGTGAAGGTCTGACAGGGTTGATCACTAAACCACACGAAGAACTTTGTTAGTCAATATTTCAACGCTACTGTAATAATACATACTAGGTATTTACGTCACTATTAACACGCGAGTTTGGTCTAACATTAAAAACATTAACAAAAACCTCTGTCAAATTACCAAAGGTCAGTGACATCATTTACCTCCCCCATTGACAACTCGCCTCTACAGATGTTCCCATACAAATACAGGTCAATGAACTCAGGAATTCCACATCCAAACAAAATTACAGGGTCGCAATCGTTCGTCGCCCAAATGACACGCCCGTGACAGCCAAATGACATAATTGTCAAAATAGACACTACGCTGACTGTCGCACGTGACACCGCTAAGAAAGAGACGCCCAGATGGAAAGATTAAAAGGTGGAAAGAGAAAGAAAATGGCGCGTCGGTGTCAATTATAGGCGGGGAAACGGAATTAGAGACCCGAGCGTGCCGGTTTCAAATTTGGAACCGTTTTGTTTTAAATCGATAAACCGATCGATTTCGTGGTTCTCGATTGCGTGTGGTCGAAATTCTAAGAATAAATTGAATATCAATATTAAAGTTACGATAGTGTAGCATTAAAATGATTACCGGTAAGTCACAGAGTTGAATGAAATCCAAGTCATTCATGTCCGAACTGCAAAATATTATGCCAGGCGACACGTAATAATTCTTAATAAAGACCATTCTATTAAAGGGTGTTATTAAATATACGGTGTGATTTTATGAGCACATTTATTATGAAAAGTATAAAAAGCTTACGTCGTTCAAATACACGAATGGTTCCGTAGTAAAAAAATAAAACTTTCACACAGCCTTCGTTGCCTTTTCTGTACAATTATCATGAGTTGTCAAGGTAAGTTCACTCGCTAGCGACTAAGTAGGTACCTAAATACCATAGCTATATACGGGATTGGTGGGATTTTTGTTTCGCCTCGCAGGAATTAATTTTCTTAGAATTTTGAAACATAGACATCTGGTAGAGGTATAGCGGGCTCGTTCTTTAAGGGCGACCCTAAGCTCAAAATGGGGTGATCTTTGACAGGTTGTACCGGTGATTTCTTCACGTACTTTGGGAGATAAGTACGGGCCTTGAGATATAGTAGCTTGAGCTCTTATGAGCTCGCCGGATTCGCAACAATTCAGAAAAAAAATTAGGTATGTAATATAAAATAATGTAAATTTAAAATTCAGTCATAATATACCTCAGATTTATTTTTTAATCAATATGCCATGCTCGGCGAACTTTAATGATGAAAAAATTCTAGCCGTGGGCAGAACTTGAACCTGCGATCTTGCCTCTATGACATAAATCTCAACCTTAATACCTTCCTGTACACCTTTCTCTGTAAAGTAATGGGTAAAAACAATTTTATATCGAACGAAAATATTTGCTGAACCCTAAAAATCGGTCATATATTTGCGAGTCACGGGCCAACCCTTTCGACGCCTGTCGTACTTAAAGTCCGTGATCATTTCTCCTAATTATATGTCTGTGTAAGAGGGCAGGGACTTTTCGACCGATGTGGGTGTTCGAATGTTGAATTATGTGTTGGTGCGAACGCGCGACAATGCGTTTTTTTATTATTTTTGTATTAAAATTGTTTGGACTAATAACCGTAATCAATTGATGTTGTTTTAAGTTGCAATGTTTTTAGGGTTCAGTGCTTCAAAGGCAGGTGGACGCCGGAACCCTTATAAAATATTTTTGATCATTGAGTTTGTTCGTCTTTCAACTACTAGTCTTTTGCATTTATCTACAGATATCATCATCAGCCTATTTGTATGTCCACTATGAGCAACAGTTCCCTCATATCGAGGGAACTCGAACATGATCCTCCACAGAGACCCAGTTCGAATTGGTGGAATACACATGCCATAGATTTTTTAACAAGACATTCAAATCTCTTAGGCCGATACTCAGAGACAGTTTTGAGTATGAATGGAGTTTGAGTTCGGTCTTACAACTGTCGGTGTTCATACAATTTTAACAATCGTAAGTGCGCAGAGGTCATGATCAAAACTTAGCTGATCTCAGCGCAAAACTGTATATATCTATAGGACTCGATCTTAACTTAGAAGTTGTAAACATTTTTTAATACATTTCATTTAAGTTCTTAGTCAATTTATATTTATTTTTCTTCTTTTATTATCCATGAATTATTTACATGGATAACAGGATAATATTTATGCGTGTTAAAGCGAGCGGAACGGAGGGCTCACACATTCACCAGCGTGTCATGAAAGGACGATAATTTTATTTATCGCTTTATAATGAGGTAGTTTTGCGAACGGAAAAATGTTTATGCCGTGATGACTTACACAGTTTTGCTGTTAGCTATAAACCTAGTTTAATTTCACTTCCCTTAAACTGTGTTTTGTCACTTTCACGTTAAGTTTGAAAAATGTTAGATTAGCAAATGACTGTCATAGCTTACCTAAATTGTGCCACGATTATGACTAGACTTAGGACTCTAATAGGATATGTTCTATTAGAATTTGTGAAAAATTCAAATGTTCGATCTTATTCTTATTAGAAAAAAGTATAGGAGGTCATTGACGTTGAAATTATCTCAGATTATATTTGATTTTTTTTTTAATTCTTTATAGGTAATTAGGTATAGTGTAAATTAGTATTTTTTTTACAATTCTTGAGAAAATGTCAACCTTAATTAGGCCCTCTATATGCTTTTCTGTTTGCGAATCAAAAAAGAAAATTCTTCTTTCGCAACTGGTTAAGCAACTCATTTTTGAAAAATGAAACCATATTTTGAAACCGTTTCAAAGATGTTATATCTTAATTACTTATACATTTTTTCACTCCGTCTTTGTTAACATAAATGAATGACGATTGCTCCGCAATATGAACCGCTATTACCATGTGATATTGAAATTCTACCCGATCCCCGAATTCCTTCGGCTAAAAGACGGGTATTACATGAAATAACTCTTTAATAACGCCGGTAGCGACACCTACCGTTAGCGGCGTGCTTTGGGAATTCTAATCAATCGTGTCTTGGGACAAAGTATATAAAATGAGTAGAGAAACTCGTAGCGTTTGATATCGTAAGATTTACTTAGATAACCTCAGACTTAGCCGTCCGAATCTCCCTTAGATTCGGAGACTGTTTTGACCGCTAAAATAGCCTGGGCTTTCTTTTACAACTGTTAAAGTTCGTTGATTTTTGAATGTTTAGTAAGAACTAGCTCACACTCAGGCCGAGATACAGATTTTTGGATCCGAGCTAAGTCTGAAGTTATCTAAATAAATCTTACGATATCAAATTTCATACAATTTTGACAGTTATGTAGGCGCGCTGACGCTAGATTTGCTCTCAAATCGTTCTGAATCTAGGCCTAGTCTTGCGCTCAAAAATGTCTCCTAATGTTGGCCTATGAAAATAGGTTTGTGATAGTTGTGTTACACTAAGCTCGCATTCAGATTGCTAAAAATGTCTATGAATCGTGGAATTGTGCATGTGGCATGCGCATATTGAGAAACATCGTTAAACGATCTATAAGCAGCGAAGGTCGATAGTCTTAGAAAGTTTTGAGTATAAGTGGAGTTTGAGTTCGGTCTTACAACTGTCAGCTTTCATACAATTTTGACAGGTTAAGTGCGCTATCTCGCTGAGTTCGTGCTCAAAACTGTCTACAAATCTCGTCAGATCGGCCTGAGTGTGCTGGATATAAGTACCAATTTAAGAACCTTATAACTACATTCCAGGCAAATGAATAATTTCATTTCATTATGAATCTAGAACTCAGTGTCCTCACGGCACCTGTCTATACTTGGCAAGTCGTGTGTTGTCGGCTGTAGTCGGTAGGCTTTGTCTGTGAACTCGCCGGTTCGGGGAACACGCGACACACGAATATTGATCTAGCAGTTCTGGGATGTGCTCTAGCTTCAGGAAACTAGGCAAGGACACCAGGGCTTGTGTAAGGACTAAGGCTTCGTGAGTAACTCAGCATTCACTAACTCGCATTTACGAGATATAATATTTAAACATTACGCCAACAAAATAAATGGTGAAAAATTTCTAGCCGTGGGCAGGACTGGAACCTGCGACCGTATCATTCCGTGACATGTTCTTACCAACTGAGCCACCACATGCCACTTACTTATAGTTATAATACGATGGAAGATTTCGGTGGTCTTACTGTGGCTTGTGGTAGCTCAGTTGTCAGGTGCCACGGAATGACAAAGTCGCAGTTTGAAGTCCTGAAATTTATCAACATTTAATTTGTTCGTCAAGCATGGCATAAGATGAATGCATAAAAATTAAATCAGAATTTTGACCGTACGAAAAAGAATAAGACGTGTGTAGTGTGTGTGTGTGTGTGCATCTCTGCATACTTACCTCCCTATACTCACACTACATACGCCTTATATTGAGTGAATGTGTGAGTTGTAAGGAGAATATATTCTTCTTGTTCCCGTTCTTATTGGTGCCTCTATCAGCTGGCTGCTGTGGTTGGTATTGGCTCGGCTATGCTGTGAGGTAAAGGCGCGTCCTCAGTTGCACGTGCTCATTAGGGCGCGTGTATGCAGCGCGCGTGCGGCGAGCGGCGCGCGCGCACGTCTCCAGCACGCGCCCACACGACGCATGCGCGGCTCCATTACATCACGACACGATAATAGTACCTATAGATGATAGTTTTTGGGAACGTGACTAGTACATTTATACCTATAATACTTATAGCCTCTAATATTTATTATTATGAGGAGTTTGACAAGAAGGTGAGTTTGAAGGTAGGTTGACTTGTCCGACAGAATCCGCCATAGGAGAGTCGGGCGAAAGAGGCTGGCGTATGCCCGAAACCACCTCCCATAAGGGCTTCCGGGCGAGTGGACACGGGGTAGTCCAACGCCCGGTAACAGGTCCTGGAGTTGGTCGGCGTGTCTGTATTCCAGCACGCCACTAACAGCGGGATGGGGGGCAAAGTCCCCCAAGAAGGGTCCCCCGGACAGCTGGATACGGAACACCAAGGAGTTTTAGTCGGTAACAGTCCGACATCACTTCTTCGCCTCCCCGTGGCGAAGAGGTATCCATGAGGATTTCCCCCCCCCGTCAAAATTAAAACAGCCGACAGGGCCATGGTAGTCTTCGAAAGAATATTCGTATTGGTCCTGTTCATGGTGACGGAGGCGGAACGCCCCAGGAGTTATAGTTGGTAGGAGTAGGAGCCCTTCTCAGGGATCAGGGTCCCAAACATCACCCGTTCCCCCGAACGGGGGATTATTGAATACGATACCTTAAAGGATTTTTCCTGCGCAACAACAACAAAATGGCTGTGGCAGTAATAATGTATCCCTTCGCTGTTTTTGAAAGCAATTCTTTATTTGCAAAAATTATAGCGTTATGGAAACGCGAACTGCGAATTCGCATTGCGGCACCGAGGTTAGCCTAACGTTACGTTATTTATTATTAGTTATTATTATTACCGGTCAGTGTCAATGCGGCCTGCAGGCTTTTGGCATGTACTCGTGTGGGCATTCCGGGAATACACAGGATGTCATGTAACGTGGTTTGGGTTCAATATTGGGGCATTGAGATTTTGAAATTTTATTTAGGAATCAATAATACTAGTATATTTTAACTCTGAACCTGATTAAATCCAGGTAACGACTTTTTACCTGGATCTGATCAGGTTCAGAGTAAAAATATGAGTAATCGCAATTTCTTGAATGGTGAATAAAATTGACATGGACTCCGCGGTTAGCGATATACGAGATTTAAAGTTATTCCACCGTTTACCTTCCGTCCCTTTTGCCATAACGTTATTTTAACGAAGTGTGAAAGTGACAAAAACACAGCAAAGGTACAGATTAAACTAGGTATATGGCTAACATCGCATATTTAATTCTAAAACAAAATATAGAGGCACAGTTAGTTTTTCAAATTTTCGAATCTAGTGCATTTATACGACACCTCTAAAATACTTGATAGGTATGTATTTTATTTTACTTTTTAGGTTAATAGAATTCTACTAACAATTATTAATTCAAAATTAAATATGGATTTAAAAATAGCGTAATTTAAGAACCAAAGAGTAATGTAGTTACTCAGTAAAAATAATTAACTTACATTAAAATGAAAAAGCACTCGTTGATGTCTTTTGTATGAGAAATGAAATGAAATGAAATACTACACTTGTAGTACGATTTTAAATCTTACGATGCAGATAATAAGAATGGTCCAAAGTCCAAAGCGTTACACTTGATCTGCTGTTAGCACTAATACTTCTACTAGTGGAACAAAAAGGACTATAAAAGTCCTGTCTGTACTACTTCCTCTTTTAGTTGTACAGAAAGAACCTTTTGAGTCGTTTTCGTACTACTAAAAGAGGGATAACACTTTAGTTACCTACAAAGAGGACCACGACCAACCCTTTTTAACCGACTTCCAAAGAAAGGTTATCAATTCGTCGAAATATTTTTTTTATGTATGTTCCCCGATTACTCGAAGACGCTTGGACCGATTTGGAAAATTCTTTTTTTTGGAATGTCATGTTCAATTTTTCTTTTATTTAAATTTATACAATGTAATGTTATTTTTCTTTTAAAATACGTGTCTATATATAGATATAGACACATGGCTGAAACGCTATCGATCGATGTATAAGCGACTTTTTTTTGTAACTTCACCGAGCACAGATGTCACATACACAATATATCTCCTCATTTAAATAAATAACACTTTCGTTTATATGACATAAATTCATCAGAAAAATAGCTGAAGGTAAGGCAAGCTTAGCATTAAGCTTTTATTTTACGACTTTTCCTATAACGTCGTCGTCACGGCACGCGCTGACTCCTGCGTACGCGCATGGAATAATCCTAACACTGATAGAAATAAACTATAAGTGCCAAATGCGACCCAAGCCTATGCGTTCACCCTATTAGTATATCTAGAAAAATGTATGAGATTGACATTTGCTAACGAAAAGCTCATGTATATCTTATCTCTTATCCTGATTGGTGCCAATACGGCGGCACTTCGACCAATTCGGATATTTTGTGCTCTCCCCTTTCCTTTACACTCCTTCCTCCTCCCTAAATATATTATACTCAATAGGTCCGCTATGCACTCATGGGAAGGAAGGAGCCTGTAATATTCTGGTTCCGGATAGGCCGACCCCAGCAGACTCATTCGCTTCCTAGTCAGTGAGTCAAATTCACACAGTAGGTATTTCATGGACTCCGTTTTGTCACCACAGGCTCTGCAGGTTGGAGACTCCGCTAGTCCCATCCTATGCAACAGGTCGTTTGTTGCTTGGTGTCCCGTTAGCGCCCCATTATGAGCTGCATCTGGTTTCTGTTATGATTCCAGATTTTCCTGCAGCAGCCTGTGACTGTTTCGCCAATGAAAAGTTTGGAGTGTTTCAGCTCTTTGATGCTTTTCACTCCAGGTTTTGCAAGTCTTGGCCTTGGACCTTAAGGCTATTTAGATGGTACTCATTGCGATTCCCACGAATGGCTCAGGTCCTTTTAATGAGGACTGTGAGCCTTTCCTAGCCAGTTCATCAGCCGTTTCAAAATCTTATCTTATTCACTTTTCTTTCTATTCTAGTGAAAGTATTTGCCACTTAGCTAGGCTTTCTGGTTAAGTTATTTTTTCCTTGGATAAAATGTTTTCGATGTCGTGATAAATTCAAGACGATTCAAAATCCATCAAGCCGTTTTGGCTACAGGAGGCCATGGATGAATCGATATGCATATAAACATGCCTGCAATCTAAAAACGTTCCCCTTCTTCTTTTAGCAATCATGTAATAACATTGGTTTCTTCTATGTAACTACTGATACATACATACATATGCAACTAGTAGATTCTACGTAATACAGCCTGGAGGCGGTACCTAGTAACGAACTCAAGCGCACCACAATGCATTGCCCAGAGGCAGTAACTTTACGAGTACTGGCTGCAAATCCTGCGCACTTTATGGCGTACTGAACACCATGGATTGGGCTGGGAGATGGTCTATGTCTTGAAAGGTGAGCGGTTTATTATAAAAACCGCTTTCCGCTCCGCTATGTTACGGTTTGGTGTCTCTCATTCATGTATCGAAGCTATATTTTTCTGTGGCTATAATTAGACTATGATATGTTAATTGGATGTAAAGGTCTATTAGAGAAACTGATAAATAAAAGAGTTCTAATATAATATAATAAAATTGTTGTAAAATAAAAACATTTATTTGTCTTTTACAAATCTTTGAAAATCACCATGAGTTTCGTTTCAGAGAAATATGTACAACAAATACGTACATTACAAAATAGGTACTTACTAACGTAACTTACATACTTACTAATTCTGGATATATCGAGATTCGTAGAAAGTGGTTCACTTTAGTTATTAGTTACCTACAATTATTATTAGTTATTAGAAAAAGTGCATTGCCGCAGGAAGTCATCGATTAATAAATGTCAAAGTATTTATTTACTGATTTGCTAAATCACGCTTAAACCGTTCGAACAGATCTAAACTAAAATCGTCATTCCGGCAACATAGCTGCAGAGCTGTGTAGAGGAAAGCTCCCCGCTAACTCCTGTCGCTTGGTCCACCCGAAACAAATATAAAATCATCGTTTCCGCACATGTAGAAGGCTGCGACGGCCGAATAAAACCAGCTTTATGGATTTCGGCAGCTTTGTCGTTTTATTTTGCGGCCGGTTTCTAAGAATCGGTAGAAAAAATGCAAGAATAGAATGCGTCGGGAATGGGAAAATAGGAATTCCGAGTTTGTGGCCGTCGCTTACTTAGCCACTGCTTTTGCAAAATTACCTATAAAACTTGCACAGGTGTTTCGCAGGATTTCGTCTTTGACAACTATTCCCAGAATGTATTACGAAGATGTAAGAACTATTTAGTAACTATATTTCATGGCAGCGACTATAAATGTGGCAGATTTGAAAATATTGCTATACTTTTCTTTTACGAAAGATATAGCCTGAATTTAACAGTTACTTTTAAAAGTTTAAAGTCAGTAGGGTATTCTACAAACCTCGGGGCGTGCATGAAAATATTGATTGAAATCATATGATATGGGGTACTAGGATAGCAGCAGATGGAAGTAGATAGTCTCTGCCAACCCCTGCGTGAGGAAAGCGTGAATTATGTATGCGGTGTGTTCTTGTATTCTTTATTGTATATGATACACAATTACCTACTTTACTTACGTAAGTTACGTAAGGTTGAGATTAATAAGATGAACACAGGCGTGCTTATCTCTAAGGAGAGATTTCATCCAGCAAAGCCTAGTTAATTTCAAATACAAAGAAACAAATATAGTAGACAACAAACTTAAGTGCACAAATTGTATAAGTACGATCTACTTCCATCTTCTGTCATACTTGGGCCCATAACCTACAAATTTTACTCAGATAATAGATTGCATACATTGAATTAGTATCAAATAAATCAAGGCAAATGTACAAGCTTTCTGGGTTTCTCAAAAACAAAACAATCTGCTACCGACTGCGATATACGACTATGAGACGACGAGTCGCAGAGAAAAAAAAACGACAGAATGACCACGCACTCGGAATCGAAATGCAAAAAAAAAATATTTTGTAAGAACGAGATGGCAATATAAAAGTGTTCTAGATAGAGTGGAATGGCAGAAATTTCGAATTTAGAATGCAGCGCGTGCTGCCGACATCCGTTGGAGCGAAAAAATCGAGGGCTGCCATCTACTGGTGACTTGTGACACTATAAACTAAATAGTTGATAGAGTTTCGTAATTTTATACATTTATCGCATTTTTGTCACAGTGACTGAATTGTCACTACTCGTGTAATCAAGTCTATGGGTTTCTATGAAAATAAATGCGAGTACAATCACACGTAGAGAACAATCGTAGAAGTTAAGCCACGTTGGGTACTCTGGGGTCTCTGTACCTGGATGGATGCTAGTGACATTTTCATCTGAGCCCATCCGTGCCACAGAAAGCATGAAGAGTTGGTCCTGGTTGATGCTGCTCTGCAGTAGTTATGCCACGTCAGAGGCCTACGGGCAGCCTATGCAACTCTAACAATCGGATTTATCACTAAACCACACCAAAAATCTATTACACGCGACACGATATCCCGTGCAGTTGAATAAAGTTTAAGTATTTATTCCTTCAATTTACTAGTATCACAGATACATCTTATTCACTAAGTAAACCTACGTCAATCAATTATGTATAAGTACAACATTTAGGATGACATAGGTCAAAGAATAAACATAGAAATTAAGACAAACAATAACACATTCAATTAATATACTGTCACAAAACATTACAATCTCAAGACAAACATTTCACCACCTGTCACTGTAATGTACTGAAATTATATGAAAAAAATGCTTTAAGTAAATCAAATCTAAAAATAATTACTCCCATTAATCCGAACGCATCATTAGTTTCATTAATGATGTCGATCTAATTAATGATATGACGTCGCAACGTCGGACCACCGCGTGTCATAACAAGCATGATCGATTGGATCATTATAATGTTGTCATTAGAGTTTATTTTTTTCGTAACAATACGATACATGGCTTCTGAATTCTAGTTTAAGGTCAAAAGCCTTTAAGCTTCTGCTCGTTATTAAGTCTAGTTCTAGGTCATATTTATAGACATGTTTGCTCGCTCTCACAGCTTTCAAACGTTTGTGGAATTTGGCGTTTGTAAAAGTTTGAGCTAACTCGGCCTACCTACGATTATCATCATCGGTTAAGATAAGATATCAAAGTGGCACTGTGCCTAGAAGTCCTAGGACACCGGACTTCCGATACGGATGCCCAAGTTCGAATCTCATGAGTTTTTCTCCGAGGTAACTATAGCGGTTTTAAACATACTCGGTAATATTTACTGATTATTTTTGAAACGGTTAAGGAAAACATCGAAACCAGACGGATTATTCTGGTTTAAATGCGAAATAAGAAATATGGTTTTATATAGGTACACACGAAGACCGAGATACTTATCCAGGGGGCCTCAATAATGTTGAGATTTTCTCAAGAACTTTTTTACCGATTACAAAAATTATTTTACTCGTAGATAGATTAGAGTATATACAATGCAAATAATAATTTTTCAAGAATCAGTCATGGACTTTTTGAGAAAATCTCATCCTTAAAAACTCTACTGTTGACTTAAAAACTCTCTAACCTTTCACCTTTCTTTGTCTTTGACCGTACGTTTTACACCTATTTGCTTTAGAAGATGTGTTAAAAGCCACATCAAAGCCCTAGATAAAGCGCCCAAACTTCAAATTTTAAAACACATATCTTCTAAAATAATATGTGATTATTAAGATAAGCTATGCACCAACTACTATTCATGAAATGCTCATTAACAACGTCATTCAATTCGCCACCTGTCAGTCCTGTCTTGAGCTTGGCACATACTGGATCCTATTAGAATCGTAAAATATCATAATACAATCTCTATGACTAGTAGGCCAAAAGATAAATGCGTCGAGTTTGAATAAAATAGAGTCACGTCGACCACATTTTGATTGATACGTGTCATTCAACAAAATCAGTTTACAAGCAAAACATTCCATCCCCAACGGCTACCCTTACCCTTAAGTTAATGACCGCTCATTTATTATATTTAAAAAGATAAGATTTTTAGACGTTTGGGTGGTTTTCTACGAATATTTTTGTTCGGTTGTGGATTCGAAAGATGATTTGTAACGATGCCTACATAACATATATGAGGTATGTTATTAAGTTTTAAAAAATACGTGTAAGTATAAAAGTGCCGTATCTAGTGATTTATTTAAAATTGAATAAGAACCTTATTAAAAAAAAGAGATGGGACTCATTTATAATTACCGATTTTTTTCGATTAAGAAAAATAATAAATAAACTTATATTCTAAACCAAATCGGCCATTTTTTTATTCCTCAATTTTTACAATAAAAGTTGTTCGTTTGACTTCTTTATTACCTACTCGTACCTAATTTTTATATGTGTGTAGCCTTGGTCAGAGCTACATATTTACGCCTTTCTTTTTTATCAAGGAAAATATACAACAAATATAATAAATGAACATGGAAATTAAAGAATAGCACAGTAGCCAATAAAGTCATCACCGCTAGTACAAGAAACATGCATATTAGGCTTAATATATTTCTAATAAATATTTTAATAATGTTAAGTATAGCCTCATTGAATATAAAATATCCCCAACAAGTGTCGAGGTGGCAGTGCGGCGACAGCCTAATGGAATCCAGTAGTCGACGCGTCGTGACCATTAATCTGCTCGTTTGACTAATTTGAATAAAAAATGTACTTACAAGCAATGAAAAACATTCGGACGTTAGAAAAGAATCGGTAGGTGTCTAAACTAATCTACGAGTTCGAGGAGTTAAGTAAAATAATCATGTATCTCTAATTCTCTACAGGGTGATTGAATTCATTCGGCAAATTGAAACTGGGGGTTGTACTCATGATAAATATTAAATTGGTAATGTTTTTTTGTAAATCAAAACTGCAAAAAATATTTTACGTCACAAGTCACACAATGACCTTAGAAATGACCATTAGGTCAAATTCCAGTGAAAGAAATCTTTGCAAAAACCTTAAAATGTTAAAACTCCAAAGCACAGTAACGATGCACATTGCACATCAAATTATTTGAATTTATTGTAATTTTTATTTATATTTTTCCTTAAATTAACTTAACCATCCAAATGGATGAAATTTTGTCGAATGAATTCAAGGCTACCCTGTATTTTCTAGTAAATACCTACTGTGTATATTTTTGCACATATACACCACTTTGCAAGGAAAATGTGCCAACGCTGAGGAGAAAAAGTGGCAAAGAACTCTCAGCAGCATGTTATTTATATAACCACAATTACATTTTTTTAATAACTAGGTTGTTGATGATAAATTCTTATTCTAATAATCAAATTTATCATTCATGCTAGCGATGTAGCAAAATTAAAAAAAAATCCGTAGCACTCTGAACTACCTATTGGTGAAAGAATTTTTACTATCGGTCAAGTAATTTCGGAGAAATTCTCAACATAATGAGATGTTTAACCTAAGCTAGACTACTACTAGTACTATAAATAAATGTTTATTAAGCTGAGTACTTCATGACCAACCGGAGGATCTAACCTGGAGCCTCTGTAACGAAAGTCAAATATCCGACACGGCCACCGAGCTATCAAATCATACGTCTTACGCGTTAATAAATCACATTCCTACCTATTACTTATTATCATAAAAAAATTCTAAACCAACAGTGACCTCCAAATAAGTAATTAATTACTCAACAATTTATCGATAAAGAAAAACATCGATAATCCGCCTCACTAATGGACGAAGACGCTCCGCTACAGGAAGCCTCTTCCCGTCATTTGTCAAAGTGACATTTGACATCAGTCAAACAGGTTCAACTCGATACCTGGCTGCTTAATTTTGTACAAAAAATACTATAGACGAATAACCAATAATTGCACTAAATCGGGTAGTGCAATCTTACTCTTAACTTGTGTCTCGCCGCTGTGCCGCCGAGTATACCGAATCCCACAGCAAGTGTTTTATTTTGTAAGACAAAAACAACTATCTTATTAAGCTTTGTTCTGTTTATTGCAAAATTATTTTCATATTATTTCATTTGATCACTATATTTTCACAATTATGAACAGATCCTCAGTTCCTTTGTTATTTCATAACAGGTAATTAGACGATCATATTTTGTTTACTAAATAGGGCACTTGAGCATACTTAGATTAGAGCAGGCTTAGATATGTGTTGAAAGTGCTGTAAAAGCAATAGTTTCATTCAAACAATTAAAAGAACGTGTGACGACAGAGAGCTAGATTATACTAATGATGTTGTAGTGCAATTTTTGATGAGCCTAGCGTCTATATTTTTTTTAATTCCTGACTGCCATTATTTAGGTATAACTTATAAATAAATTTTATTATACACACATATAATATGTTGCAATTTATATTACGGATCTTTTATTCTTGGTGTGTTCTCTGATGGCTTAATTTTAATTAATTTGGTTACTCAATCGCGATTGGCTTTGCGTGAGGAAATTAGTAATGTGAAATCTACAATTTTTTTTAATCCAGTTTCTGATTATCGATATCAAGCTATTTTCGTGACAATATTTTTGTGACGTCACCTACTTCTCCAATATGTGTTTTAATCGTGATGATTCACCGTCCAACGCCCATGTGTACCTACCTATGATATATATTTTGTGATTACTTAATCCTTTCTAATTCCTTTTTTAACCACTATCAGCAATATAAATATGCGATACAATATTGATTCATATAGTCACGACATTCGATTAATTTAGTAAGTTATCTATTTGCCTAAAAGATTGCGATTTTCTCTACAACTACTTAAGCTACTGTAAAAAGTCCATTCAGTCAAATGTGTTCATTGCGGTCCCACCGTACATGCAATATACATAATTGCATTTTAACCTATTTAGTAGTGCATCAAAATATAATTTAAAAAATCGGTCAAGTACTTACTTTTTGAGAACATCTCAACTTTAATGAGGCCATCTGATATTGTTCTCTGAGTACAAAAAAAAACTCTAAGACTGTGAAACAATGAACAATTATCGATAATAAGAATAAATCGACTTCTCCCAACACTAAAAGTTAAGTTGTTTGTTTTGCCAGTAGCAAGTAGTGTCGCGTTGATAAATATACTCCAAGATTGTTCAGTCTCCTCGATAATTTCTCTTTAAAACTCACACTTCCACCTGCAGTCAAACACACACTTTATTTTCAAGACATTGAAGTTTAAAATAAGTTACTAAAGTATTAACGCTTGGTCAAATGGTGTAATTTTCGACCAGAATTTAGAGAACTCTGTGTTTGACTGATACTTCCCCTCGGGGCTCTGTAAAACCTTTAGCTAAGGGGAGGGGAGAAGATCCTTTGTTCTGATAAGGTTATTTATGAGGCATTCGTAGTAGGTGCTTTATAGTTATTAGATAAAACACTATCGTGATTATTTAGCCTGACTATTTGACAGTCCTCTATTTCTTTAACATTCCACTAATATTAGCCTCTAGTTTTATCTAGATGTAAAGAGTAATTTGTAATAACTCGGTGTTATGTTTCTTTACTGTTTATTTGTATCTATTATACAGGATATATATGACTGGTTTTACATTTAATTAAATTGTTTAAGACGTTAAATATGTTATTGTTTAATTTTACCTCCCAAAAACATTGGTTAACCTAATGATCTTCATTTCTTTGATCCCATATATTACTTAACCAAATTATGGGTCACTTTGAAATTGTTTTATTGAGACTCCTATTTATTGTTCTTCTCTCTCTATTTCAGGTAAAAAATGGCGATCGCTAACACCCCAAGACCGGAGGCCGTTCGTCGAGGAAGCCGAACGCCTTCGAGTGATCCACATGACCGAGCATCCGAACTACAAGTACCGGCCTCGGCGACGGAAGCAAGCCAAGACCCGGCCCAACCAGCCGGCCACCCCGGCCAGCGCACCGCCAACGTCCGCCGCCCTCGGATCCCCGTACGGCTCCACAGATTCCCCAGACCGCTTCTCCCACAACCCCGGAGCAGGCTTTTCCCCATACCGCACCTCTCCACTAGCCTCAGACTCTTTCCAATCCAACCAGTTCAATGGACATGTTCAGACTCCGGAATCCTCACCTGCGAGGTCCCCAGAACCTCAGGGCAGGAGAAGTGCTCCCGCTGAAGCTCCACTACCGACTCCCGATGCGTCCCCAGTAGAGAACGAGAAGGAGAACTATCAGTACGAAGAAAGGCGGAGGGCTATCAACGCATCGTCTCTTTCCGAGTCGTATTACAAGACGTACAGGCCTGGTTCCTTCTCTCCAGCGCAGCCTGTGGCAGCCATGGGCATGGCAAATGGAATGTACGTCATGTGCACACAGAGGACTTTAGCTGAACAACCTCCTCTAGTAACAGGAACATTCTTTCCGCCAGTAGCGACATCTCAGGACCAGCAAACGTTAGGCACTTCAACTCCACGCGTATCATCAGCCCCTAGCGGCCCATTATCATCCGAATACAGCATCCAGTATCATCCTTATGAACAATACGAGCAGATGTACAAAACTGAGGACTCTTACGTGTCTCACTACCCTGATCAGCCTAAGACGGAGTACGACACAGGTGGGGGTTACTTCTCGGAGGAGCCGCCGTCCAATCAGCCTCAAGAATCTGAGCAATTCATGAACCAGCGACCAGAAATCAGGACTGGTTCTCCGGAATCTGATGTCGACGCTCGAGAGTTCGATAAGTATCTGGATTATGCGGCTGATGGGACCATGGAGCAGCATCAGCAGCAGTATAGATATGAGCAGCAAGGGTACAGGCCTCCGTACTGCCCCGAGCAGGCGCCTGGACCGGAGTATTGCTCCGAGAGGATGTATCCTTCTCCATACGCTTCGGTGATAGCTGGTGCCCCACCCCCGCCCTTCACCCCGCCTGCCCCAGGCCCTGATGCGAGGCCAGAGGATGAGTTCAGCGTCATACTGGCTGGGGTCAGACAGACTTGCTACAGCAATTGACTGTTAGAGGATAAGAATTAAGGACTCTTCCTAAATATAGCCCAAAGAGTTTTGAAGTTCTTTTAAAGTAAATTAACCAGGAGTCCGATCAATGAATTGTACCTTATAAACTGTAAAATGGCCATTAACAGTCCTAAAATATTTCTGCACTGAAATGCATGAACACACTTTAGATAATTATATTATTTTCCGAAGGTCAATCACAGCAATTTTAATTATTACTAAAAACAGGGTCTATCATGTTCCCCATATAATTAAAACTATACGTTCTTAATGAAAGAACTTTCCCTACGTAATTTGATCGTTTGTATAAAAGATAGGTAATAAGAGAGAGCCTAATTTTTTGATTGGAACGTTTTTTAAGGTAGAAATCACCAGTTAGATTCCTGGAGTATAAGCTATTTCCTAACCTTACAGACATTGTATTGTATTATATGTAAAGGAAATTGACGAAAAAGATATTTTGAAACATAATAGGTAACATCATTATTAGTGCAATAGGTTGTATAAAAATCATTCAATTGGACCAAAATTGACGGTTTTTTGTGTGAATTACGACCTATTGCTACAGCGATATGATATAAGTACATATCATGTGACCTTTACTGTATACAAAGGGACGACCACTCTAGCTCGAAATTGATACTAAATGATTATCAGAGAAATTAATGAAATGATATTTGTACGACACATTCTGTTAATGTCAAAAATTGGTATTCGCTTTCTCGAGTTTTATAAAATCCCGATCGCACCTAGTTATAAAAGACGAAAAAAATATTCTTCGTTAGCAAACTGGTTACAAAACAAGAAAAATAATTCTCGATCGTAGCCAGTTACAAAACTCTATTAACAAATATACAATAAGCAATGACGCGAGAAAGCAAAGGTATGTTCCAATGTAAGTAATGTCGCCAATTTTGTACTCAACATGAAAAGATTTCGTAAATTAAATAAATAAAATGTGTTACTTTAAAAATGTAAATAATATAAATATTTTGTTCAATAATTAATTAATTATTGATTATTCCTAATTTAAATTATTGTTGTGTCAGGTGTGGACAACTGTTGGGGCCGCAACGATATTATTCTAATAATTTCAGACCAATAATGTAGTTTAATAATAGTATAACTTATCTGTATATTTCTTACAGTTCATTGTCAGCTCCATAGGTAACACTCGAAATATTGAAAATCAAGTGCATAATAAATCAATATCCAGAAACCAGAAGTAAAAAATTGCTGTGGACTACTAGGTCATTTTTGTAATGGGACGAGCTGCTTGGGTAGTTTTAGTATTAGAACGTTTTACTCATTTATATGACAACCTGATACGAAAGGTTATTTTGTGCCTGCCATGGTCAGTAATAAACCATAATAATGGTAAAATGACTTGGATTGTGTTTTTTTATCTTTTTCATGAACTAAATTTTTAACGTATTTTTTTTTACCGAACAACGACTAGCTCAATCATATTTTAAGCAATTTTCATCTTTTCATACTGGATTCTAAATATTTTGAGTATTTTCTAATCTAAATTATTTTAGTATAATCGAAAACTTATTTCAGCCACTAAAGTTGAAAACTATGCAAACTATATTTTTAAATACCCAGTTTTAAATATATTGTCCATGCCTGACTATGAAAAATGTAAATGTTATTGGTGCTAATGTAAAAGGGTCCTAACAAAAAAAAATATTTTTACGATTATGTCCAAATTCGTAAAAAATACGAATTATTATGCGATTCCTATGTAAAAGATTATTTATTTGTAACTATTTTTGTATATTTCGTAGATAAAAATAACAAAAAAATATGTCCAATTAATCGAAATATTAGTTCTTCCAGTAAGCCTGTAGATATAGTATTTAAGTTTATTTTTATAACATTTTTATTATCAATAAGTTTTATAAAATAGCACGTTATCTGTATAAATTGTATGATCGTTTAAATAAAAAGTTTCTCATGATTATTTTTACTAAAATGTTAGTTAAAAGTTCTAGTTACGTTGCAATTTTTTAGTTATTTAGTTAAAAAGACACTCGCGCTGCGAAACTATGTTCTTCCTATTTGTAAGAAAATTTATAAGAAACAATAAAATTTATATTCTAAAACGTGTCAATTTTTACTTATCCATCCTTAACTGTAAATAACCTCCTCCTTTTTTTGGAAGTCGGTTAATAAGATCAAATTCTCGAGGGTCTCGTAGTCCAGTTGCGAGTACACGTTGAAAACGATCGTGCAAGTTAAGCAACGCTGGACGAGGTCAGGACCTGGATGGGTGACCGCTAGTGACACTTTCATCTAAGCCCCTTGGTGCCTCGGAAAGCACGTTAAGCAGTTGGCCCCGGTTGCTGTCGCTCCGCAGCAGTCGTTAGGCCACGTCAGAGGCCTATGGGCGGCCTGGATAACTCTGACAAATAGGTTTGGTCACCATCAACAAAAACCACAAGAAAAAAAATATAATTCCTTATTGCAAAAAGGGAAACACACAAAGAAATTGTTTATACACTGGCGCTCTTCTCGCTGAGAGCGATATCTACCAAATGACCTTAAGGTAGATAACAACTGAAATAGAGAGAAAATACTATTTGGAGTTAAGGTGTATGACTTACTTATTTACCATACATGGAATGTATTGTATAAATCATCGACACAAGTTAGAACTTTATATAGAGGATGTCCTTAAATTCATTCGACAAATTGAAACTGGGAGTTTTCATCATCATCATCATCAGTCTATAGTTTTACTCATGATAAATATTAAATTGGTAAGGTTTTTTAGTAAATCAACACTGCAAAAAAATTAAAAAATATCTTAAAATGTAATAAAAAACTCCAAAGAACAGTAACGATGCACTTGAAATTAATATTTTTTTTGATAGTTGAATTTACTGTAAATATTTTTTTTTAATTGTTTAATTTACTGAAACGCTGTGCAGAATTATATATGCCACAAGCCTAACCATCCATTTAATTTTGTCGAATGAATTCAAGGCCACCCTGTATATTGGTAATCAAAAGTTTAAAAAAAAATAACGCGACGAACGACGTTCGTTTCTCACCTCTGGATTATAATAGTGGACTAGTCATAGTACAGTCGACAGCACATCAACATACACCATTACAAAAATAAGCCGCATTCTGAATTGGAATTATCCCTTACATACATACATTTTTGCAAGATAACATTTTTTGGGATTTACGTTTACACAACTTTGAAAAGAAAAGGTGAGGAGAAAACTCTCAGCAGCACATCCTTTAAAAGATAAATGAATTATATTATGGTATATTACTGTACGTCAATATTTTCGTTAAAAAAATTTAAGATAAGTTTGCAAAGAAAAGCCAGCTGGTTTTGACTTGCGTTAACGCTAGAATATTGAGAAAAATGTATGAGATTGTATATTTACTAACGAAAAGCCAATGTCAATATATATTCATTCTATCCTATTAGCATTAATTAACGAAAGTCAAAGCCTAGCAGGGTTACTCTCACCTCTTATAGCGATCCAGTTTAGGTTCCTAAACAAAACCGAATCGCTATTTGTATGAATGACGTTTGACGTCATCAGTGGTTTTGTTTAGGAACCTAAACTGGATCGCTATAAGAGGTTCTCTTGAAAATGGCGTGAAACGACGGTTGCGAAATTATTTGATAATTTTCCTTTTAATGTCTACAGGGACTATTTTGTGTTTAATATCACGTTAAATTAATCAGAAAATGTTCGCGAATAACAGTACGGTGACGTTATTGGATTATTTCTGAAAGATCTGAAGTTTCAAGCTTTTATCACTAGTTCCCGCTACAAGCTCGGGAGTGAACGTGACTGTCTAGCTGCTTCGTCCAGAGTGATGACGCTACGGCGACTCCTCTGGATGAAGACATGAAGACGCGGCTACCCAGGGTGAAGACGCTACTGCGACTCCCCTGGAGGAAGATAGAAGACTATTGAATATATTGAATTTTCTGTAACATGACATTGGCAAATGACGCACAGTCGAGTCCATTGATAAAATAAATAAATAATCGCTATAAGAGGGGAGCGGGGAGAGTAACCCTGCTGAACTCTCTGAGGAGAAAAAGTGGCAAAGAAACTTTCAGCAGAACATCTTTTAAAGGCACTTTTCAATCATCAAACTCAATTTTTAACTCATAATGGCCATGCATAATGTATAATAACTTTACGATCATTACACTAATTATCAGGTACTAATAATAAATTATTTAATCATACATTGGACAACAGCAGATCAATCGTAACACTTGCAGTGCGATTTCAACTCTTACGACGCAGATGATAAGAACGATCCAGAGTGTTACACTTGATCTGCTGTTAGCTGTACCATACCCCACACGCATTGCCCAAATACAGCCACTAAGCAGTGTTAAATACAAAAGGAGAAATCAATAACGCCCCTAACAGAAAGCGTGTAAGTCCAAATAAAATTAAAATTACTAAATAATTCGCGGGCCAGGGGTGCGCATATATCGGCCCGCGGGCCCGCACGTCTGTAATTACGGCCGCGGCCCGCCTGTGTACGCCCCTGCCGTGCGCTCGCCCGATATTGATGTATTGACGTTTGAGAAGAAAACATGATATATGCGAGAAATGCATTTCTTATGACGGAAATGGTTTGTGCTGTATGAAATTAAGATATTTATTTTATTAAAAGTATGTTTTTAGGGTTCTGTGAATTGTAAAAAGGAACCCTTCGAGGTTAGCAGTAGAGACGGATTTAAGGGGAACGTCATGTCCCTTTCTGCATACAACACTGTGTCGGCATCAGCCCCGGATCTACGACCCTGGGCAAAACTTGAAAGTGGCGCCCCCTCGGATTTCGCTCAAACTAAGATATAAAAGTGTTAAATATTTCTGTAGTAAATAAAATAAAAAATAAAAACAGAAGCGACCACAAATTACTCACACTCGAAAAAAGTGGTCCTCTTAAGGCAGGCATAATAATGGTTACAATAGGGACAAAGCGCTTTTAACTTAAGACTAGATTAGGACGTCGGCAATATGTCACTATTGATTTTGATTTAATTGCAATGAAACTAATATTAACTGAGGTATACCTACGAAGTACGTAAAAATATAGGCAGGTGAAATTTTCTAACTCATCAGATTTTTCAACGTCAGTGAAAAAAAAATATTTTCTAATATTTTAATATAAAAATGGTAATATTTAATAAAAAAAACAGTCAGTGTAAAACTAGTTCCCTGACAAATACGTATCATATTTAAGTAAAATAGACTTACAACGTTTTGCCAGCGGGGCGTGTTTTGGCGCGAGGCTGTTATAATACGTGATAATTAAGTTTTATTTGGTCCTTTACGCTTCAATCCTGGAGACATCTACGGTTTGAGAGAGGCATTTGTTATTGTTTAGTTAAGTTTTATATTGCAACTCATTTTTACATTCACTCCATGTAAAGTTCGAATTAGGTGTCACACAGGCACATGTTAATAGAAATTGTTAAAATGGCTTAATGAGTATTTATAGCATTAAAAAATAATAAGCATGTTAAAGAAGACAACCATCAGATATATATAGGAATCACAATCACCTTTATGCTTATTACAACATAACTTTTTTTACACATTTTCGTGTAAGTATACAATTTGTATATATACATACATGATGTATTCTTACAAATATAGGTGTTTAACCTAGCATTCAATATATATTCCGGTAATTCCTTGAAAACAAAACGTGTTAGGTAAGTTTGGTTGATCTAACTTCATAATAACTGAAGTCCAGTGTAGTAATAACATGTTATACAGCTTTCTACGTCATAAATCCCTAATATCCACCTAATTTGTGAATTAAACGACAAATAGCATAGTAAAGTGTATTAAAGATATAATAAATCGTGGTTCCGTGCATGTCTCATTGTCCTCCCTTTCCATTTATATATCCGTCGCGTTCTGATGTTGTGTATAAATTATTTCAATGCTTTAAGGGCCTGATATGAGCCAACTAGCGCCGCCAATTTTGAAAAAATAATATCTTTCAATTTAATCAATTTTATTAAAAAAGCTATTTACAAAATGTTTATTAGGATGAATACTATTTTTCGATATACAATACATGGTATAAGTGCGACAAGCTTAGTTGTAGTTCACAAATGTGCCAAAAACGGCCGCTTTTCGCAATTATGCGAACTACAACTTACCAAAATTGAATCACGTTATAAATAAGCATTTAAAAAATAGTATTTATCGTAATAAACATTTCGTAAGCTTTTTTAATAAAATTGATTAAATTGGAAGATACCTAATATTTTTTCAAGATTGGCGGCGCTAGTTGGCTCATGGAAGGCCCTTAATATATAAACACAGCAGGGTCGCAGACATTAGGAAACGGGTGGCGAAGCTTAAATGGCAATGGGCAGGACACATAGCTCTATAAACCGATTCACATGATGCTATGGAAGTAACTGAAATTAACCAACCTTGCGGTAGCCACATCTGTCAGTTGTCTAATTTTTTTGACCGCATAGGCGGCTGAACTAGGTCTATCGGCTAATGACGATATATGTGGGCCCCATTGTAGCTTTGAGTCTACAGTAACCCCAAGGAAGACCGTGCTTTTAACAAAATCTAATTTATCATTATTCATGACCACATTATTTTCTACTTGCCGCACATTCGGTAGGGATAACCCATCCATATGTACAAGTCATCGTATCCAGAATTAATGGTATATTCCCAGCTCCCATAAAACAGTCTCAATCGAGGCCCGTGACACGCGCCGACTATTGGACTCAGAGTCGAAGTGAGCGAACGCAAAAATGGCGTCAGACCAACTCGTAATGGCCACTAGTGCTCTGATAAATATGCAGTGGCCGCTTGGGCTTGTGCATCATTGAATGCTATAAGCTTTTAAGCTCCTCACGATGAAGATCTCGGTGGCGCAGTGGTTGGATCACTAGAATTACGGAGGTCCCAGGTTCGAACCCCCAGCGAGGTCAGCCATGTATGAACACAAGAAGAGGTTAGGTTAAGGTTGAGATTTCATTTATTTTATTTTTAATTTTTCTCTGTGTTTGACAGTACCAATCGGTTTTCATCGATTCTTTCGAAGGAAAAACTTACATTCACCGAATGCTCTCAAAGCGGTGAAGAAAAACATTGTGATGAAACTTGCATGGCGTATAAAAAATCTAAGACATGTGGAATCCGCCAATTCGCACTGGGGCCGCGTCGTGGACCATGACCCGAGCTCTCTCGATGTAATGGAAGGTCTGTGCCCGAGCAGTGGGACATAGTAATAGACTCTAGCGTTCCCAGTCTTAAGTTGGGATCCCACGGCCTGCTTTCTCACAAGTCAGACAGCGCCAGGTCAGACCGACAGGCCGTGGGAATAGTGCATCCGATGTGGCCTGTTGGCGCCCGTCCAATCCGTTGGAAGTCGGTAAGTTCAAAGACGGCGCCTGTTGCGGCCTGTCGCCTGCCCTGGCGGTGGTATCCCAGCTTTACGTCGTTACGTTATTTACCATTGGGATTTTCTTCCCACTTTACAAGTAAAACTAATGTGAAGATAATTCCCAGTATTCTTACTCTGAAAGTAGACCTTTGATGGGAAATAATATATTAGAACATGATGAAAAAATTCTCGCCGTGGGCAGGACTTGAACCTGCGACCGTGACACGCTCCTACCACAGGCCATGCCACGCCCACCGCAAATCTTCATCGTATTATACATACTTAAAGGGCATGTTACGAAATTTTTCATCATGTTCTAATTTGTTCTCATGGATAATGCGTAATACAAATTCTGAGTAAATAATATATTACCATCTTATATCTGTCAGTGGTCCACAATCGGGCAACGAGTGCACGCGACGGCCGCGGCGCGCGCGCAAAGAGGAGATGCGCCTTTGAAGATAGCGGCGATACATTTATTACTGCCGTTGGTTTGCATACCGCGATTTGGAGCCACTGAGCCTCCGTGCTGAACTGACCCGCGATCTGCTGAGATTCGTAGACAGTTTTCAGTGCGAGCTTGTGTTCAAGTTCGGTCTTGAGACTGTCCAAAATTGTATGATGTAAGTGTACTTGATTTTCGTTAATGCTATTATGCTATTAGAAAAAGAATGAAAGATGTACATGACATGGGATTGACATTTGCTTTTTGGTTAGCAAATGTCATAATTTTCAAATTTAACAAAAGTCAAAGCCAAAAATAAAAATAAAAAATCTACTCGCGCTCAAAATTGTACCTATGAATCTCGGTCTAAAGGGTATACGCTCACATACCTACCTATTTCGTGGGGATTTCGTATATATATAAAGCTAAAGGGGAGTGTATCGAATAGGATTGGGCGCCATTGCATACAAACGCAATTCGTCATAATTTAAATTCAAATTAGGTTGGCTTATAACAAAACTGAATAGGATTCATAGTTTACCAAAACAGTCGGTTTTTTATTCACTAATAAGACTGTATTTCCTTCCAAAATATAAGAAATATACAAACATCAATGACTTCACACGTCATGACGTACTTTTTCAAAAAATGTTGACGTGCAAAAATTTACAATAAAATGATACCTAAGGTTCTAATCCTGACGTGTTTGACTCCACATTCCATTTCCAATCCAAATCAAAAATCTCATTCATAAATTTGTATGAGCCCTTATCAGTCTCTTTATCGTGGAATCTCTTTTATTTTGCCAAGTCAATGTTTGGAAACATAGCGCGCATTACGTAGAGCACAATGGCTCGTTAAGTCCGTGTTTTGGTTCGAATCTGGGTAAAAAGGACATGCAGATAGCGCGCACGTGGCAACCCTAGTGCTTTTAGTGCCCTAATTCGACTACTTGTTATCATTTCTATCTATTTTAGTGACCCGAGGAAGAGGAAGTGTAGAACCGTCAGTCTAACATAATGTTAAACTTATAATAATTTTAGTTGTTAAGAAAAGTTTGTTGCAATGTCTCACTAGATGTCGCTAGTAAGCTTTTAAAACGCGCTATCGTTTGGTGAATAATTAGAAATTATAAGCAAAAATTGTTTCGATGAAATTAATTAAAACAGAACAATAAATGTTGGTCTAACTAAGCATTTGATCATTTTATTGTTCAGCACCCTTGGATCCTTGTGCAGAGTTTTACAGGAAGCTAGGGTCATGCATGATCCAAAGAGGATTGAATTACACATGCCGTAGACTTTTTTTTTAAGAAAGTTGCGTATTCGCTTATTCGCAACGGGGCGCCTCGATTTCAATGAATTGTACCTTGATTACCATTACCATTAGGATCGAAATTCACTAGCTCAAATCATCCTGTGTCTATATTATAGACGCAGGCGCAGCTAAACATAGTGCTTGAATGTTCTTTGGGCGTCGCTTTAAATGGTAATGACCACCTGACTTCGTTTGACCCTCGAAAATTCACGAATTACATGAGATATATGAATTTCAACTACACTAATAGTCGACTATACCTACTTGTATCGACTCTATAAATATTCGACCCTACGAATATTGACTTAACGAAAAGTTGACTCAACATGTATCGATCCATGATGATTCGAGCTAGTGAATTTCGAATTGAATTGGCATGACTTTAATACTTCATTTATTTATCTTAGGAGCTTTAGGGAACACTTGGTTATAACATACGTCATATTATTTAATAATTTATAATATAAAAGGTACAGAATACAAATTAGGTTAAAACTTTTAAGGTACCTATCATTCTGTAGTCGAATCCAACAGCCATATACAGAATGGTACCTTTATATTAGGGGATTCCGTATATAGCTGTTGGATTCGGCTACAGAATGGTAGGTACCTTAAAAGTCATAACCTAGTTTGTATACTGTACATACCTTTCATTTTATAAATTATATTTAGTGTGCTCACACTTGTTTTGCGCTCAGAATTTGTCTCTGAATTTCGGCTTATAGCTTATTTAAATATGTCCTGAAGACATAAGTCGAAATTGTGAGCTCGGTTCGGCGAAAATGGCGGGAAACGACGGTTGCGAAATTATTTAATAATTTTCCTTTAATGTCTACAGGGGCTATTTTGTGTTTAATATCACGTTAAATTAATCAGAAAATGTTCGCGTATGGCAGTACGGTGAAGTTATTGGATTATTTATGCAAGATCTGAAGTTGAAAGCGTTTATCAAGAGTTCCCGCTACAAGCTCGGGAGTGAACGTGACTGTCCAGCTGCTTCGTGCAGAGTGATGACGCTTCGGCGACTCCTCTGGATGAAGACATGAAGACGCGGCTACCCAGGGTGAAGACGCTTCGGCGACTCCCCTGGAGGAAGATAGAAGACTATTGAATTTTCTGTAACATGACATTAGCAAATGACGAACTGTCGAGTCCATTAATAAAAAATAAATAAAGTGTGAGCTCACTCTTACAACTGACTTTCATAGATTTTGACAGTTGTCTCTGAATTGTCGCAAAATTGTCTCTTTGGCCTTACCCGCAATGCCTCATATATGCACATTAGATACAATATGAGATGATAAAAAATCACTTCCAAAAGATTCCGCTCATTTCCCGCTGAGTCATGTACACATCCTGTCTCCTCTCGACTCGGGTTATCTGTCAGTCAATGACAACGGCACATCGTCTGATTTGCATAAATCAAAGTGGATATTATTTGTTACAGAAATAAAATAGAAACGTGTTAACAAATTCACTTTTTAAATAATTATATTAAAGTTGTCATGCATTATTATAATTGTAAATTTATTATAAATGCATTTCAATTTTGTTATGATAGTCCTACATTATTTATTGGATATATGTAATTAAAGATGAAAGTTTATTCAAATAACTAAAATATGCAAACTAACTGTTACAAATATTAAACTAAAAATAAAGGTACTAAAATATATCTAAACTAAAAAGACTCAAAAGATATCACCCAAGAGCTGTCTACCCGGTTGGTCACATCTCGGGTGATCCCAGAGATGGCAGCTTACTCGCTCAGCGGCTAAGTATTGCCATACAGCGAGGAAATGCTGCCAGCGACCTGGACACCATGCCACAGAACGGGGACCTCGACGACGTGTTCGTTCTTTAGTTTGTAGTTGTTTTGCAATAAATGTTACACTTTCTAAACTAAACAAAAACTATATATACAAAATAGTTCGGTTGAACTATCTGACTCGGTCGGCTTGCATTACAGATAGTTCAACCGATCCCCGCTGTCCGGCAACGTGCCCAAAATGCTGGCGGCATTTCCCCTCTGAATAGCCAAAAAATAAACTAATTAAGTCTGATTAAACTAATCAAGTCTGATTTGCATGCTTTTTACGGACGACTAAATGACTGGGTGTATGAAATTCATTCCGACCACACGCGGTTGATATCGGACATAGGCCCATAATGATCAAATTATAATAGTCTTCTATCTTCCTCCAGGGGAGTCGCAGTAGCGTCTTCACCGTGGGTAGCCGTATTCTTGTCTTCATTCAGACGAGACGCCGTAGCGTCATCACTCTGGACGAAGCAGCTCGACAGTCACGTTCACTCCCGAGCTTGTAGCGGGAACTCTTGATAAAAGCTGGAAACTTCAGATCTTGCTCAAATTATCCAATAAATTCACCATACTGTCATTTGCGAACATTTTCAGATTAACTTAACGTGATATTAAACACAAAATAACCACTAGTAGACATTATAACAAAAAATTTCAAATATTTTTGCAACCGTCGTTTCCCGCCATATTCAAGAGAACCCATAACGATTTAAATATTTGGTCCTATCCATCCACACAGGGCCACCACCACTTCGAATGTCATGAACATATTTTTTATGATTTCGACAAATATTCATCAAACCACAGACTGACGTCCGCTGTCACGTCTAGTTAATATTCATAAATGGCCGCGTCTCGCTCGTCGCGTCACTCTCATAAATAAATTAGATATTCATAACAAAACGTTGGACCACCCCTAAATCTCTTTACACTATACGCATACGCATGTGCCTATCATTATCAAGCAGGGATATTTATTTATTTTATTAATGGACTCGACAGTTCGTCATTTGCCAATGTCATGTTACAGAAAATTCAATGTATAATAGTCTTCTATCTTCCTCCAGGGGAGTCGCCGTAGCGTCATCACCCTGGGTAGCCGCGTCTTCTTGTATTCATCCACAGGAGACGCCGTAGCGTCAATCACTGTGGACGAAGCAGCTCGACAGTCACGTTCACTCCCGAGCTAGATAGCTCGTAGTGGGAATCTTGACCATGGCGCCAAACTTCAGATCCTGCTTGAATTCTCCAATAACTTCACCATACTGTCATTCGCGAACATTTTCTGATTAATTTAACGTGATATTAAACACAAAACACCCACTGTAGACATTAAACTGAAAATTATTAAATAATTTCGCAACCGTCGTTTCCCGCCATTTTCAAAAAGCCCAAGCAGGGATAGTTTACTATGGTTCACGTTCCGATCAATGATATTCACTAAAGGACATTGCCCATTTTTGTACGGAGCGCAGTTTCAATTCCAAAGATGTTTTATGATAGCCCAAATTAGACACCAAATAGGAGAGATATCGTACTCACAAAGGCAATAAATATGAACCTCTCATCCATATGAGGTTCCAGTAAAATTGAATTTTTATTTCGTAGTTTTAGGTTAGATTTATTTGGTATTTAAGTATTGGAATGTGAGCAAAAATTATCAAACACTTCTTCTTCTCGTGTGGTTTAGTGACCAAACCTATTGTTAGAGTTATTCAGGCAGCCCGTAGGCCTCCTACGTGGCCTGACGACTGCTGTTAAGCGACAACCTCCGGCACCGACTGCTAACGTCCTTTCCGAGGCACGGAGGGGCACAGATGAAAATGTCACTAACGGTCACCCTACTTGGTACAGACCTCGTCCAATGTTGCTTAACTTGTGCGATTGCTTTCAACGTGTACTTTTGAAACTGGACCACAAGCCCCTCGTTACTTATTATAAAGGGTAAATTAAATATGGACAGCATCTTTGTGTAACAGCTATACCCTTTAGGTAAACCCCGAGAAAGAAGTTTCAAAAGAAAACTTTTAATCAATTTCCGAAACATGCTCATCCAATTATAGCCCATTGCCTATCAATAGCTCTAATTACCCTCGCCTAGTGTTGCACGCCCGCAATTCTACGAGAATGGCTCTTAGCTAAAAATCCCGTGCATCCGTAGTGATGTGTCATATGTTTCGGGACCAAGACCAAGATTTATTATACGACTTATATGTGCGGCGTTCGATTATTTCTCCCTCCCCCTTTAGGCGGTTGTAAAGTAGTGAATAAAGCGAGTAAATCTCGTCTGTTTTTTTGCGAAAGAAACGTAGACCAGATAGCCCATTCCGTGTAAACAAAAGAGACGCAGCGTTACTCGCAAGGCAACACTCACTCAGCGAGGTACGGCTGTACCTCTGTTATACAATATATTCCGTGCTCTAGATAGTCCTTGTTTCAATTTTCAGTAAGGACGGTGAGCATCAACGAATTTTATTAGCGCTCATGAGAACATAATTTGAAATTAGATTTTTGCGAATAATAAGGTCATTGGCGCAGACTTTAAGGCGAGGTGTTGGGACGTTTTTAAGTTTTTCGATGAAGGCTACGGCACTAACTACTGAAATTAAAGGCCTGAAAAAATATATATCAATCTTGGGGTATCTATTTAGGGACTGTTGACTCCCGAAACACGATTGGACAAACTTCGCTCGATAGAAAAAAATCACAAACATACCCCTTTCCTGTCTTTTCACTGAGTAGTGTGCCTAAACTAAAACAGTTATTCATACAAAATATATACCAAAATGTAGGTTATTATAAATAGAGGAGCTTGATAAATTAAAAATCTGTTGTTTCTAACGTTTTTTTTATACCAGGCAAAATTTAAGAAAAAACACAATTTGTATAAATACAAATGCACGGCGCTACGAGCTTCAGTGCGCCGCTGGGCGCTGCCGAGGTCGGACCTGTATCGATTTTTGCCAAATGTTCCACTTTGGTCTTTACCTTGGAATAGTTGGAATGCTCCCACGATCGTCATAACGTAATAAAATTTAAAATAATACGAGTCGAATTTGGTCACACCTATACTTTAAGATTATTAGTTTACTAATCACGGAATGATTGTGCATCGTTTTGAATAAATAAAAGGACTCATAACCTAAAACAGATATTCCTTAACACAATAGATTTTTCGCGAACCATGTTTTTGAAGTCATCATATTACACGCGACACGAACACCAGTGTCGAGTGTCGTATATTGGGAGCGAGCAGTGGTCTGATAATTGCAGATGAAGACAAGTCGGCTAACATTACAGTGGGGCTATAACATTACGGTTCTCAAAACGATCAAATCAAACCATGTCATAGCGGCCGTGAAAGGGACAGTGCTATTGCATTGGTATAGCGGCGTCTCTGGTTGGCGCGCCATGACATGGTATAATTTCATCGTTTTGAGAACGGTAATAGGGGGGCTGATCAGTAACTTCCAAATTGACCAAAGTGGAACAGGCCAAAACAAATGACTATTGACGGTGATTTGTCCCACAGAGCAAACAAACAAACAGCAATCGAACTTAAAATAGTTTATACGTAGTTGCTACTTGTAAAACTATGTACAGTGAACATCACATAAAGTTTGCCACATTTTACTCTACGCACACTCGCACAGTGATAATAAATACGGGCCAGATTTCAATAGCTATGCAAGTGTAGCTGTGGTTTATAATGTGGTGTGCGATATATACCTGTTTTACTCTAAGCACAGTGATAATACGGGCCAAATTTCAATAGCTACGTAGTTATAGACTGATTCAATATACACTGTGCCTACTTTTAAAAGTACAGTCAACAGCACATAATGTGTGTCATGTTTTACCGTACGCAGTGATAACACGGGCCAGATTTCACCATCACTGACGTCACACCTGACACCAATAATAATACTTACCTAACATCACGTTAAAAAATTCGTCATTTATTTAGTTTTATTGATACACTTGACAGTTTGTCACTTAAATTTGTCAAAGACAGATTTGTTGTAATGTATGTAATAATCTCTATGGTTATTACCATTTTTTATTAAATCGCGTGAAAGTACTTTCAAAATATATTCCCCTAGCAAATAATTTGATTATTCCAATTTTTCACTTTTATTGATTTTGTTACAACAATATTACCTAATTGACATTCCTATTATAACAGGTCTTTTTTTCCGTCAGATTAGTATTAACATAGTATTTTATTCTACTACGTCATACTATCATACGTCAATATAAATAACTTAAAAAATAATTAAAATATATAACCTGTAGACGCGAATTTGATTGCACTGAACCCACTCCGGACGGTCGGTTTAACGTATGTCTGCTTATGACCTTCCGTATAAATAAATACGTTTAAAAGTACAAATTGCTTTACTTTATTGTCAACTAGCTTCTGCCCACCACTTCGTCTGCGCAGGATTATAAATTATAGCCTATGTGTTATTTTGATGTATAATATGAGCTATATTATTGTAAAGTTTCATTCAGCAACATCCATCCATCCATCCAAACTTGCGCATAATATTAGTGGGTGTGATATGGGATAGTCACGAGCACAGCCCGTGTTAGGGCCAGTGTAGAAGTTGAAGCCTGGTTGGCGGCGAGAGGTGAACAGGAGGGGTGATGATGATACGGTTCCGAGTTGACATAATGTGCGACAACATTTAGTATAGACAAAAGTTCAAGATTGAAAGAAATATTTTCCGACCATCGCGAAAATTGAAATAAGTAACTCCGAAGCTGTGAGACTTGGGATATCCCTCATCATCAGTCTATTTATATTGCCCCACTGCTCGGGCACAGACCTTCCCTTACATCGAGGGAGCTCGGGCCATAATCCACCACGCGGGCCCAGTGCGGGTTGGCGGATTTCACATGCCTTAGATTTTTTTCTTCTTCTTCTTCTACGACATGCAGGTTTCATCACGATGTTTTCCTTCACCGTTTTGAGAGCACTCGGTAAATGTACGTAAGTTTTTCCGTCGAAAAAAACGAGGATAACTCATTGGTACATGGCTGCCCTGGCTGGGAATCGAACCTGGGACCTCCATATTGCAAGTCCATTGACCCAACCACTGCGCCACCGAGCTCTGCTGGGATTTCCCTATTTGACATTAAATGGGTCGATAATGTTGGCACCGACAAGTGGACTTCGATATATCGTCTATCCGTGGGACATTCTGTATATGTATTATTATGGGTAGCGAGCTGTGACGTCACAGTGAGGACACTGGTTACGATTACTCTGTGTACCTGCGCGAGTAATGACCCCGATCAATGCGCGTCATCCCTCTCTCGCCCCTCCCTCGCCCCGCACCTCACCCCCTCACTAGGCTCAAATGGCCCAATGGCCTCGCCTTAACGGGCTTCTTTGTATGGAACGGCGATGTAATTATGGATCTAACAGTGACAGCAAAGCTTATCAGATACCTATAAAACTTTGGACCGTTCTTATGATCGGCATCGTAACAGTTGAAATCGTACTGCTAGTGTTACCAGAGATCAGGATCGTTCATACGCGTCATATCTGGTTGAGACCAACTCGATACAAATCGTTATGGTCTCGGTCCCAACTCGGCACGTCCCAGCGCATGCCTCGGGAATCCCTCGTATGTTAATGGCCAGCGGTGGATTCTGCTGCGTACAGCAAACGCTAATTTAAACAGGATACTGTTTTGTACACACGCACGCAATATTGTCTCGACTTTGTTCTTCACTATGTAATGACGTATTGATTGACGTTATGGAAAAGATGTTTCTACCTAAAGTCTGTCTAGAAAAAATAAGTTAGAGTAGTGTGTGTGTTTGAGTTCGGTCTTACAACCGTCAGTTTTCATACAATTTTGACAGTCGTAAGTGAGTTCGTGCTCAGCAGTATTACCGTTCTCAAAACGATGAAATCATACCATGTCATAGCGAGCCGAAAAGAGACGCCGCTATACCAGCGTGATAGTACTGTCCCTGTCATGCTCGCTATGACATATGGTATGGTTTCATAGTTTTGAGAACCGTAATAGCCCCACAGATCTGTGTATGGCTAATGGGCCTAAGACTCTTAGGCCGCCATTCATAAACAGTTTTGATAGCGATTGTAGCGTAAGCTCGCTCTTACAACTGTCAAACGGCAATGGAATTTGACATTGTAAGAATTATGGATACAATAGAGACTTATATGTACTTAGTTATTTTTTCGAATATGATTATTCATTGCTTCACCTTCTCCTGCGGGTGTACACGTCAATATTTTATTTATCGCCGCCCCGTATCTGCGATATCTGCGCGCCGATACCGACGCGACGGCCACGTAAATGAGGCAGGCTGCAGTGCGCCGCGGGATTTATTGCTAGGCTTTGCAGGCCTGAAAGTAATGCCATCTAGGGCTCTATTCTATTACTACAGCGACACATTGTGACGTATTAAATATCACCATATTCTTTTAAAAAATGTATTTATATATAAGTATTTAGAAATTATTTTATAAAAAATTCCAAAATTACATACTTTGGTTTAAAAAAATTAAAGTCTACGTCCTACGTCGTCACTTGAATTGGATCACTTTTATATTGCGGGGCGACATTGACCTTTTGTATTCAAATTATTTAAATTAAATATTGCTTGTAAGAACGAGCTGTCTTCAAATCTTGGCCTTAGGATAAAATAGAGCCTTATATGTACTTAGTTTAAAGAAACTTGAATGTAGTAGGTACCTACATTGTTCCACCTTCTCCTGCGGGTGTACCTACACATCAATATTATATTGACGTCAATACATTGACGTACGGTCGAACAAAGGAAAATGTGTAATAGGAGAGTAAAGTTGGGTTTTCCTAAAAACTTCTTGGCAGATTTTTGAAAATTCTCTACAATTACATAGAACTATTTCTAAGATCATTGTGTGATTTGTGACGTAGGCTTAGTTCAATTTTTTGGAAGTTTTGATTGATTTACTAAAAACCTTACCAATTTAATATTTATCATGAGTACAGCCCCCAGTTTCAATTTGTCAAATGAATTCAAAGCCACCCTGTATTTACTAGTAAAAAAAATTTGACAATCAGTCGAGTAGTTCTTAGAAAAATCTCAACCTTATTGAGGCTCATACTCTTCTCTGTTTTTCACTGTACGTGAGTATAAGTATGTAATATCTTCTCCGATGCCTGTACTATATCGTATTCTTGTATAGCTGGAGTTAATGTGCGCTCGGCGGCTTAGCGGCGCGTACGCAGCGGGTGTCGTCCCACAAAGCGCTGTCGCGACGACAGCCGACAGGCTACTGCGCATGCGCTACCCTATACATACATACCACATACTTTAGCACGTAAGTAGTTAGGTTTATGCATTTGGAAATGTGCGAAATACTTAAGAGATCGATAAAGATAGAGGAGGCTGGATGATCTGGAGAAATTAAGGTCCAAAGATTTTTAAATATAACCTCTACGTTCTAAGATGGGGAGCGCTAGCCGCCTGGCCTTTTTAGGCGCTCAAGTTCTGTCAAAGCCGACGTGAACGAAAATTTTGTACTAATTTTCGCTAAAAACCTGACATTGATGGGACTTTAGCGCTAGTAAAAGTTGCCTAGGTAACAAATTTTCATAATTTTGAATTTGGAATGCATGTCTGCAGTTCTATCACAATAACCAGCAACAATAATGTACGTCCGCATCATCTATAGCCAAAATAAACACGGCGTCACAAGCCATCACGTGGCTAAAAAAGGTTTTGCCTTTATGACCTAATGTTATGACAGTTGAGCGTTAATTAAATATGTAATACTCTAAGGACTGGATTATTTGAGTTGGTTGAAGTTGCAGCACACTGATACAACCTGTTCAAAAGTTTTCCATTATCAGAACAAGCCGCTTTCAACAGAGAAAAGAGACTTTTTTTATTTTCGGCCAGCATCCAAGGAGTACCTGTTTTTCTTTTCTTTTCGGCCAGCTAATTCCTACGATCACCAAAGAGGTGTTATGCTCGAATGGAACCGCAACACATGGTCGTCATTGATAAAGCGAGCCATGTCGTCGGTCTCACCCGCCGGAAGCGAATTATGCAGTAAATCGGCGAGGCCGCGCCGGCGCATAGATTTGTTGCATTTACATAAACTGCAATACATAACATGAATGAAGATGCTCGCAGGAAAGATGTATGTGGTGGTTGATGCGTAACGAGTGGTTTTAAAATATGGTTGTTGAAAGATTGTATTTGAAGCTTCAATTAGGTTAGAAGTGGCTCTAACGTGGCACTTTCGTTAACGCACTAGCTTTTCTACTAAGCATAGAAAGAAAAATGTATACAATTGACATTTCTTTTTCCTTAGCAAATATTAATCTCAATATATTTTGTTTTTATTTACTTAAAGATTTTGTCTGATGCGATCGCCGATCATCTACTGTTTATTATCGCTAAAAGTCGTTCCTGTAGGCTCATTAATTTGACTTTTGATTAGTCAGATTTTCAGGCGTCAGATTGGCACCTTTCAAATGCTTATAACTTTTAAACTATTGCGTCACAAGTTATGAGACTACCGTCACTAATTCCAGCATAAGCGGTACATCCTTCCAGGATGGGACTCGATGGCCTGATGGGAGCTCGGCCCCGCAGTCCTGACGCTAATCTAAAGCCTGTCAAAGACTGCGCCAATGACTTTTTGATCTGTTTTAGACAAAAATCGTAAACTGCTAACCCTCCTAAAACAGCTTTTTAACAGGCACGCAGTACCCTACAAATCCCCATTATCCAAATCGAATCTCCCTATCAAACGGACCAAAGAACCCTTCCGATCATTGTGTACCCTCCTAATTAATTGGGCTTTGATTGCGCGCGTCAATCGGATTGATGTCGATTGATATAGATTGATGTCGATTGTTGCTCGATTGAAGAGGTATTAAACTGTAGATCGGATGATAGCGGCGATGTATTGTGATTGTTTATACACATTGAAAGGATAATGTTTACTTTTCTTTAGCAAACTGTAATTTATACTTTATCCGACTAACGAAAGGAGGAGGGTAATGAATTTTGTATTATAAGTAGTTAGAGACGAGAACAGACAGACAGGCAATCAGCGGTGTAATTGTGGAACTGACAGTGACAGCAAAACCATTCCCATTATCATTCTTAGAGTATATTATTTTCTTTGATTCCCATTATTTAGCTCTAAACCCATTATGTCGAATATTTCTTAATTTAAATCAAATAGGCTAACAGTCATAAGCTGAGTTATGGAGCGATTTGTCTTACTTAATCGTTGTTAAGTAATATTAATTTTAAATATGTATTGTATTTTTGATAAATAAAGTTATAAGTATATTTATTTATTTATTTAAGCTTTTACACATTGTGTACAAAAGGCGAGCTTAATGCCTTGCGGCATTATCTACCAGCTGACCTTATATCATATATCATTTCAGTTAAATTATTCCTAAAGCAAAATACAAATAATCCAACAATTTACTATGTCAACAAACCTTAAATCTAGCAAACTATTTACAGACTATCTATACTTTTAAAAAAAGCGATAAGTATAGCATGAATCCTAAATCTCATGCTATACCTATCGGTTAATCAGCAGGCTTTAGCGGCTATCTGAGGTATCGTATCTGATACAGCGCATAAAGATACAGTGGATAGCGTATCTCGGATGATAGCCGAGATAAACGGCCCGGCTGCCCGCGCAGCCGAAATACAGCGGGGTGGAACAAAAAGGTGCGCAGGCGCAGGATGGGGTCATACATGATGGAGGCAAGAATAATAAATATAATTTTTTTTGCAAAGTATGGTGACATGTTCCGAAATACAAATTCAAATTAAGTCAGCCGGAGAATGAGTGTTTATTTTTCTGACATCTTACGAAAGGAAGGTTGTTGACTACTTAGTTAGGTACGGTGGAACACAGAGAAAGGTGTACAGGAGAGTTTTTAAGGTTGAGATTTTCTCAAAAACTACTTGACCTATTGCAAAAATACTTACACTGTTTGATAGATAAAAGTGAAAACTATATAACTGTAAAATAATTAATTAAATTCCGTCCAGTAGTTTTTGAGAAAATCTCAACCTTATTGAGGCCCCTTGTATACTTATCTCTGTCTTGGACTGTACCTATCTATATCGGTTCAATTAAAGTGTTTGCAGCCTAAACGGTTGGATGGATTTTGATCTTAAAGTACTTACATTATTTTGCTTGATGTAGGAAATTGAAGATTAGGTAACTGTGGTAACAGAACTGAAATCAGTTGAATTTTTTTTTTGTTATGACTAGCACAGAGAAAAATGTATCTACATGAAAGTTATTGAGGTTGAGATAAAATATACTTTTTCTCAAATAGTACTTGTAAAAATTTGTTATTGTAAAATAGTAAATCTCAACCTTATTGAGGCCCCATTGTAAGTATACTTTTCTCTGTTTTCGAATGTACCAAAGTGGCCAAAGATACATGAATGTATCACGCTATTTAATTATTTATTTAAGTCAAGTTTACAATTAGATTTGTTAGCTCCACAGAAACAGCAACATTTGTAATTATGCAAACTCGCGTTCATCTCGCATAGCGCCGTCCCGGCGGTGTCCTTAAAGGCTAGTGTGACACTGTTATTTAGTATCGGCGACCGGTAGCACACGCCTGTCCACTCGCTGTTCAGCCTTTACTTAAATAGACTGGCGAGGAAAATAAAAGACCGCCATTTAAATAGACGTCTAGGAGACTTGGGATCATTCTGATACGACTGCCGAAAGGGGAGTATTTCGAGGGTACACTCGAAAACTAGAAAAGTATACAGGGGCCGTATTGAGCTCGAATTTTTTTTAAATACTTGGCAAAAAAAAATTAGGCAACTGCTACGACGTGGTAATTCTACATGAAAGTTATAAATAAGAAGGATGACGCAATGTATTTTTAAGTAGTTTTTAATATTTTAGGTAGTTTAGTTCTTTTTGTAAGTTATTTTTTTTGTTTTGTTGAATAAATTCGAAAATTATTAAATAACCAAGAAAAAAAGGATGACACTATGTTAGAAAACGCACCGGAATCGCACGTATACCGCAGCCCAAATCAAGTGTATTATTTTGTAAACAAAAATGATCATCGAATTATCTGTTGTGATGTAACACTGACTGAAGGAACTGATTGATCGAACCTGTATGCAATAATCACAAAATAGCTTAAAATGTTAGTAGGGTAGAGTAGTTTTTGTTTACTGTAAATAAGACTTGATTTGGGCCTCGGTTTAGGTAGGTACTTATATTTCATTTAAAAAAATCCGTTTTCATTTCATTCAAAATCTGAATCGCCCTAAAATCTCTTAGACCCGTTATCGCTGACCCAGACAATAAAGCTCGCTTACCAAACACAGAGCTTTACAGGTCAAAAGCTCCGAAGGCAATTCTTACAATCCAGGCAATAAATCAACGAATAACTTAGATTCCTAGCAAAGGTCGCCACTGGTCGCTAGTCTAGCCGTCGTGAGCGACCGGGTAAATAATTAGGGATTCGACTAATTAAATGTTAAGCTATCTATATAGCTGGGGCAGGTTTCACCGAGGCCTTAACTGGAGTTAAGTTATAGTTTAACTCGTTAGCCGACCCGGTAACAGTTGTAATTATGATAGCTACTTAGTAGGTTAAAGTTGGTGCCAATTACTATTGCCAAGCCAAGTGGCAATGACTTTCGTTAACGCTATAGTACGCTTTCTATCCTACTATAACGAAATTCAATGCCACTTGGCTAAGGTGACTGGATATTATTTATTTATTTTATTAATGGACTCGACAGTTCGTCATTTGCCAATGTCATGTTACAGAATATTCAAAATATCATATATTTTCAGATAAAGATTTTTCTACTTATTAGATAGCGAAATTGTAAGAGAATTTTAAAAATCGGTCGAGTGTTTTTTGTGATGATTATCCTGTATACTAATGTTTTGTTATTATGAAATTACATAAATAATATTCCTTCGTGCTATCTACAATATTTGTAGATACCTACGATCATCGACCATTCCAACAACCTCAAAACTAACACTTGAGGTGTTTATTACTAATATATATAGCTCGACTACCACTCACTGACTGACTGACTGACTGACTGACTGACTCACTGACTCACTGATTGACACGCCCGTTTAGTCTGAAGGAGTTCCCGGAGGTGAAAGTGATGTAGGGGGGAGTTGTATAGTTTAGTGATTGGACCAGAGGAAAACTATAGGGAAGTGAAAAAAACAAGATGGCGGCGGGTCACGTGATGCCATCTCCGCCATTTTTCAACCGATTTCGTTCAAATTTGGAACGCGTGTCACATGGTCCACCTACTTTGTGATGAAATTGAAAAACAAAAGAAAAACAAAATGGCGGCGGAAATATAGCCGATTGAAAATTTGGACATGTCAGACCAAAATTTTGACGAATTAGCTGGCCTAGCACGAGCGCATGAGGAATATCCAACCAATTCCACTTCGTAGCACATATGATGCAGTATACCAGAAAATTGTCAATTTTTGGAAAAACAAAATGGCGGACGAGCAGTTAACCATAATATTTTCTCAATAAATTTTCCTATACGAAACGAAAGGATTACTTGCGTGCGGTAAATATCTATCAGTAACTATAGCGAGGCCGAAGGCCGAGCACCCTCCGGCGAGGCCGAAGGCCGAGCTCCGCGTAGGGCGAAGCCCGAAGCGATAGAACACCGCGAGGCCGCAGGCCGAGCTCCGCGTAGGGCGAAGCCCGAAGCGTCCCCTTTCCAAGCAGAAACAACTCCCCACCTTCCAAGTAACTTTTGCGAGGCCGAAGGCCGAGCCGGCCTGCGAGGCCATAGGCCGAGCTCCGCGTAGGGCGAAGCCCGGAGCGTCCCCTTGCCAAGCAGAACAATTCCCCACCTTCCAAGTAACTTTTGCGAGGCCGAAGGCCGAGCCGGCCTGCGAGGCCATAGGCCGAGCTCCGCGTAGGGCGAAGCCCGAAGCGTCCCCTTGCCAACCAGAACAACTCCCCACCTTCCAAGTAACTTTTGCGAGGCCGAAGGCCGAGCCGGCCTGCGAGGCCATTGGCCGAGCTCCGCGTAGGGCGAAGCCCGAAGCGTCCCCTTGCCAAGCAGAAAAAACTCCCCACCTTCCAAGTAACTTTTGCGAGGCCGAAGGCCGAGCCGGCCGCGAGGCCATAGGCCGAGCTCCGCGGATGGCGAAGCCCGGAGCGTCCCCACGCTACCAAAGGCTGAAAGATGCCCCTGCCTTTCGAATTATGAACAAAGTTATGGAAATTGTGTACAGCTAGCAACGTTTGGTTTTTGAAAACTTTCTTTAAGTTTCTGGCATACGGGCATTTCGAGCGTTGTTTGCTTCAAAAATCACAAAAATAACCTACTTTAAATGAGCAAACTCTTTCCGAATAAATGTTTTTCACAGAGTTTTGAACTTGCAACTTTCGGGCGGTGCTTGATATAATTAGTGGATGGCTTGCACGAATTATTTGCACAGCGAACAATCCGGATAATGTTTATTCAGTTGCGGCGCCTACAACACGAAAACAAAGCAGTCTCGCGGGCCGCGCGCGGCCCGCGCACCATGCAACACCTAGTTATTATTATATGGTTCTCTGTTTGATTTTATCTTAGTACGTACTTACTTATTAATAACTCTTTACTTTTCCATTAGAATTTTATTTTTCCATTTTTATATGAAAAATAAATGTTTGTTTATGTAAATATGTTATTAGTTTGTTGTAAATAAATAGTACCTAAAGATTTTAGTGGTTCGACAATAGTTACAATAAACCAAACTCACTCTTTACTTGTTAATATTGTCCAGAGGTTAAGGAGTGTCGCGTTTTGATACGAATCTTCTCCTATTTTCGTCTTTTGTAGACACCAACAGCAAGCAATTTTTTGTAAGGCAGCAAGTCGGAGAGTCTTAAGGGTTAGATTATACCTAACCCGGGATTAAGGTAATTTTATGTCTCTGGCCGCTTACCGAATGCAGTGGTCATGTGCGCGGCGCGGGCGCAACCGCTTTGCTCTCCACGCTAATTCCTTACCGGGACTTTTATCTATTTTACTTACTAAGCTCTGCTCGTGACTTTACTTCAGAAAACTTCTTCTTTAGGGATTCCGGTACCAAACAATAAAAACTATAAGTATGTACATAAATTAGTCGTTTTACAGGTCATTATGGTTTTAGTTAGAGTTATAGCTTGGAAAAGATCTTTATAACTTGGTATTACTATTAATTTAGATTTCAGGACCTTTTAGAGGAATAAAGAGACTTTGTCCCAATTTTTCATATTTATGCCTTTGCTTGGATTTACTCTAAAAGCTCTAGACCGATCTTTAAAATTCGTTTACAATTACATAGGCCGAGCTCTAAGCTTTGGTACCTAATCTAATATTAAAAGATACTCAGAGTCGGACCTAAGTCGCGTGTAATAGCGCGTAATACACCTCATGTAAACACTAACATAGTTTTAAGTACTTACTAACACTTATATGGTCTTATATGTGACTGCAATAAATCGTTTGAATTGAAATTATACAAAATTCGTCAAGTAATTCTTGAGTTGAGACAATCGCAACCTCAGTGTGAAACTTCTGAATCCTGCGTTCAGAAGTTTCAGGGTTCCTGAAACTATTACTTACCTGCAGTAGAAAACAAAGGAAAGTATTCATAAGTATCAATGTAGCTAATTCTGTAGCGACTATCGTAAGTCGAATCCTAAGCTGCAAGCGCGCTGCTGGTGCCGGGGATCGAAGAGCTGTGTCAAAGTCAAAGTCAAAGTACTTTATTTGCTGTAAATGTGGTGATACAGGATGGTAGTACAGATTAAGTTCGCACATTTAACCCGTTACGGCATGCAAATGTTACACATTATTATTAATATTATTTTACATAGCCTAATTCTAGCAGTACATATTTTTTATTAATATTATATCATTTAAGATTACATTATAAAAATATTTAAATAAATAGAAATCAGAAATATTTGTATTTAAAATGTCAATAATTTATACAATACAATGTCAAAAAGTAACCAAAATATTTAACAATAATAGTCGATATGTCATACATTTAAAAAAAAAACAAAAAAAAACATTAAATTAAAAAATTAATAAATTGATGAAATGTCAAATTAAATCCCGTAAAATGTCAATTTAATTAAAATATATTATTTTCTAAGAATTCTTTAACTGTATAAAAACATTTCTCAATAAGCCACGTATGCAATGCTTTTTTAAATCTAGCTGGGGGTAATGTTTTTATTTCATTCGGTAGTCTGTTAAAAACCCTTATGGCCATTGGGTAACAACTGTCTCTGTATAGTTTTGTTTTAGTTTTTGGCAACAGGAGTTGGTCAGGGAATCTTCTACTATAGCCTGGGATAGCGTCACTATTTGTCTCAAATAAGGTTGGGTGAGTTTTAACGAAAGTACAAAGTTCGTATATATACATGCTGGGCAATGTGAGCAACTTTAATTTGTGAAATAGGGGTTTGCAGCTTGTCAACCGTGGTACCCTGCATAGCGATCGGACGCATTGCTTTTGGGCAATAAACGCTCGTTTCATATAAACCGAATTACCCCATATGATGACACCATATCTAAGTGAGGAGGCCACATACCCATGATACGCGAGTAGACTGGTTTTCTGGTTAGCTATATTTGATAAACGCCATAGTGCGTACGAGAATCGATTTATTTTGCAGCAGATATGGTCGATATGCGGCTTCCAAGTGCAATTCGCGTCGACTACAATTCCTAAAAAGGTTGATTGATGTGTCTCTGTTATAGTTTCATCATCGTGTACTACTCTAAGCTTAGTTGTGTTGTTGCCGCGTTGATTATGAAATTGTATGTAATTGGTTTTATTGATATTTACCTTCAGATTATTCATTGTTAGCCATTCCATTATGTCATTAATTGTTTTGCATATATCGTCGTTATATTTTACAGTATCTTTAGTTGTGTTAGGTATTACTATACAAATATCATCAGCGAAGAGGGTGCAGAAATGTTTAGTCACTAAAGGTAAGTCGTTGATGTAGAGCAGGAACAGAAGAGGGCCCAAAATACTCCCCTGCGGAACTCCCATTTCATTCTGTTTGCTGTCAGATTTATAGGACACTTCTTCAAGGTTTATATTAGTACCAGTGACTTCAACGTGTTGCCTCCTCTCGCTGAGATAGCTTTTAAGCCATGTGTAGACTTGTCCCCGTAACCCGTAAGCTTCACATTTGGATAACAGTAAATTGTGTGAGACAAAATCAAATGCCTTGCTCATGTCAAAAAAGATGGCTGTGGTTTGGACTCGTGGCTTGGTTGGCTTTGTCTCTCGTGGAGCTGAAGCCTCTCTGTGGAGGGACGCCGCGCGCGTCCTCTGGCGGGGGTTGGTGACTCCGTGTAATATACTTACATATTATATTAAAAATTAGAACTCCCCATCGGCATACAAGCCATACGTGGTTTTGCCTAAGATGGGAAAGTAGATTTCAAATGTATTTTTATAAAATTTTATTAAACAATAAATTAAAAAAAAATTCTAAACACAGCTGTCACTGTCGTTTATAAGCTACATCGCGTAAGAGCGAGCGGAACGCCTCGCTTAACGGCGACTAATATTAACATACGCAATCTGGACTCGCCACAACAAGCTCATTAACTCTGGAATCATAACAAGAGACTGTTTACTACAAACACAGGATTGTGAACTCTACGTGATTTCGTGAGTACACAAGGCCTCACGACTCGCCGTCAAAACCCATAAAAAATTATAATTCAACCGCCGCCGATTTAATTGTTCGATTAGGAGCGCAGTATTTATTTTGCAGGCCACCTTGACCCCTGATAACAAATCAATTTTCGCATGGCAAAGTTGTAGGCGGGTTAATTTGGACCTTTTGGACTTTTTGTTAAAATATTATGGTTTGATGAAATAATTGTAGAGTCGCTTCTTCGATGGACTTTTATGGACCGGATGTGTGTATGTCCTTAAACTTCTTTAGTCTCTCAGAACCACTTGTGCCAAAGTTCCGGTTAAAATTTTTACTGGATATTAAATAAGTACTGAAATATTTTAAATCTAAGTATTATAAATTATTTAAAATAGGTAAGGGGTTCACGTGAATTTGACGGGGGTATCAATAGTGCAAGAGACATTTGGAGAGGTTTATTTTCTCGGCAAAAATCACCCTTAGTACCTATCTGTAAATTTAGGTTGATTCGTGACAAAATTTTGTCGAATTTAACGGAGTGCGCTACGTGATACCGAAATTCGAAATATCGAATAATATGGTGCCGAAATTTTACAGCACCGAATAACGTAACAACGAAATCTCATAACCACGAATAACTCTACAGCGAAAGTTTGTGACCACGAATCACGAAACGATGATATGTATGACCGACCAATGCGGACCAATGTCAACCAAACTTCTAAAACACAGATTTTAAATCTTTTTACACCATCAACAAAATGACAGTCATTTCCTGCCAAACACCAATCCATCAACTGGCCATTGACAAACAGAGAAAAAAACTGAAAAGCCATTTACGAATAAAGAGTTCCATATTCAAATCGTGGCGCGAGACGATTAGCATCCAAGATGGCGGCCCCGCCCGATTTTCGGCCAGTGATACAGATTTCAATTTCCTGTTTCGGTTTATCGTACTACCGTCATCTGAATGTGACAAATAAGATCGTTTTGACGACTCGCTCGGTGATGGAGCAGGTAATTTATCATCCTAAAAGAATGTATCCCATTCCCAGCCATGCAGTATTATTATGATTATTGGAAATCCGAAAAAAAATTAGCTATCATGGTGGACGGTGAACTAGCTTGAAATCAGCTGTTGCGTCATCAAAAATATTATTGCAAAACACGCTGAAATATTTGATAATAGTAATTACAGACATAGCAATAAAAAAGCCTAAACGATGGCTTAATTTGACAGTTGCTGAACCATCGATTTTGTATGGCCAAGTCCAGTGAAAATCTTTAAAGCGTAAATGTACCATCGCCGATTTTAGGTTGCGTTTATCGCTACGTGTCTAAGTTAGTTTACATTAAGTTATTTCAGTTTTTATGTACCTACAGCGTTCTATTATTACTTTATTGGCGAAAATTAGATGTGTTGTTCTGATTTTACTATGACTTCTAATCATATAAATCACTCTAGTTTCACACGTATAACTCCTGTGAAACACACATTTACAAATATTTCAAATTGCAAGTCCCAATAGAAGTCGTACTTAGATATCCGAGCTCCACTTAAATCTTTCAACCAATATTACCTTCACTTAAGATTCAAATAAAGCGAAAAAGCCGCCTTTAGCCGACCGAGTCGCGTCGAAATAGCGAAATAATTGCGACGTAGAGCCTTAAATCTGTACCGCGTCATTTGTTTATTAAGGGCCGACCGGTGCACCCTTTTAGCATAAATACGTAGACTGTGGCAGCCGCGCCGCCGCTTGCCGAACGTCCGAGAACCGGAGAAATTATATATCACTCTATAATAGGTATAAATTATAATAAGTAAATGGAGAAACGATCTCGAGATTACTACCAAACTCTTTAACATAAGAGTTAACCGTGACGACTACTGTTTTATGGCAGTCCCGTAATCAGAATCTAACGATATCTCATGTATCAAAATCCACCAAGCCTTTTATACTACTTACATGATGCGACAAAGGAACCAACACGCATGAAACACATTCTCCTCCTAGCGGCAGTCGGGCAATAAAAAGGCTAACCCCATCGGAAGTTTGTCCTTTGTTATTTTAATGCAAGTAGCCTGACCAGAATCGGTATTCCGATACCGAAATGTACCAGGCAAGCATAACGCGTAAGGAAGCTGGCTCCCGCTTGTCATCGAGTGCGCGCGCTCACATAAATCCACGAACGACATTCTTTGCGGCCACCGCTGCCGCCGTTCTGCGCTCCTAGTAGCGATGGTACACTCGACAGCACGTCATTTGTTATTTAAAGTTCGATACGGTATTAAAGTCCAACTAAGTAGGGTGAAACTAAATTAAGTTTAGTCAAATTGAATTAATTAATTTAATTGGTTTTAAATGATAAATGGAGAAAAATTTTCATCACGACCGGGATTCGAACCCGGGACCTCGCCATTCCGTGGCACGCTCTATTCCAACAGAGCCATCGTGATTCGTATCCAGATCGTGAATTTTGTCTCCATATTCTCGTCTGAGGGACGGTAGCGACATCTATCCAGTAATTGTGCAATTACTCAAATTCATGTCTAACATTGCAGTTAGAAAACATGTATTTAATTGATGACGCGTTCCTTTTTCATATGTTTTGATATTTTCTTGCATATGCGCTATGCGAAACGAAAATCTAAATGATAAATGGAGACAAATTTTCATCATTAATTGGTTTTAGTTTATTTGGGCATTATTAGGTATTATTTGTATTGTTATATTTTCCTTTACATAAATTATAAATATATATATATATATATACCTTAATTGACAATTGAATCGGCTTTTAAAATAATTATATTGAAGAATAACAATAACATCTCGCTATCAATAACTAAATACTAACGGAGATGTTAACCACGATTAAGATGTTCAACTGAAAACGAATTAACAATACAAAAGGTCACTAACAATTCTAACCTTTCCCTTCATCGTCACGATATTATTGATATTTAGTTCAGTAATAAATTTAAAGCAGTTTAATATTCAGTAAATGAGTGGTTGTGGCATATAATAAATCTATTGGAGTGCGCAGGTTGCAGAAACAATCAAATTTAATGTGCATCACATAGAGATGCGCGAGCGCACCCACGCTTCGCCCACGGTGGGTGGGGTGGCCCCAAAAGCTAGTCTATTTAGTCTAAGTTCTACCAAAGTTCATAGAACAGATAACAAATCAACGATTAACAAATGAAAAATAGGGTAAAACTTTTTTTGTTTAACTAGGTTTAAACAAACTATAACAATCAATTATAATTAAAGTTAAAACTATGTACAAAATAATAATAAAAAACAAAATATACTCATAAATAAAAAATTGGGGCCAAATCGCTGCCCTGCGTAAGAGTGCCCAAAAGGCTGGCGACGTCACCTCGTTGTATAGCCAGCGATATACGATGGCCGAGGTAAAACTTGACTGTAACAATTATTTTATTTTCTTTAGCGAAATACAGCTAATCTGCGCTAACACTTTACTCATCATCGCCTCTTTACTATACAAAATAATATATTTTTTAACTTTGAACTCTAACAATAAAATATTTGATTGGTTCTTACGAACGGCAATCAGAAAAAAAATTTGGATAGCTAACCTAAACCCTTATTTTTAGGGTACCGAACCTCAAGAAGAATAAAGGAACCCTTATAGGATCACTTTGTTGTCCTCGTCTGTCAAGAAGACCTATATCTCAGAAACACGTGGAAGGATCAGATTGAAATTAATACCAAATACTCAGGTCTGTAATCTCAAGCAGCCATCAAAAAATCAACCTTCTACGGTAACGTAATCAAAAGGTATAGCCGTTTATGTCGAATTTTGACGCATATTTGTATGAAAAAGCAAAAAAAACTCATAACTTATAGGGTACTTCCCGTTGACATAGAATGATGAAAGGCAAGAAGCTAGGTCTTACAGCACAAGTAAATGAAAATTCGAAAACTTTATAATTGAAATTACATCCCTATCTTTTCGTTAGAGCAAAGTTACGGAGTTAGTAAGTTGCGTTGCACGGAAGCCTCGGGGCGCGAGTCCAAATCGCACTTGGCCGGTTTTTTTTTTAAATCTTTACAAATACGTAGTGTGTACTCTAAGCTATCTACTAGTTTTAGAATTAAAACTATAGTGAGCCATTACTACAAATTATTATATATAAACGGATATCACTCACTTATATGTGGGCGTGGCGCGCTCACCTTGAAAAAGACCGTCGAAATCGGTCGAAACTGTCGGTCTAATTGCCGACTTTAACAATATAAGTGAGTGATATCCGTTTATATATAATAATCTATCTACTAGTAAAATATTTTTTATATTCGGCCAAGTGTTCTTGAGAAAATCTCAACCTTATTGATATATACCCCCTGTATCTAATCTCTGGCTTCGTATGTAAGTGTCCTCCTTCTAGCATTGGAGATAGTTACCCTACACCTGTAAGGTAAGCACGATTTTTCCTACCAATCAATAAAACGATCAAGCAACGAAACAATCGCAGCTCCTCAATATTGTACATAATGCGTTATTTCGAAACGTATAACCTTAGCTCTCCACTGAGTTATTGGCTGTTTTAATATTGGCAGCTAAATCAGTTTGCTAATGTAATGTACAGTCGATAGATCAGACAGATCATCAACCTACACAAAACGCGGAGTTAAACATAATCACATACTAATTCGCCTTAGCGAATAAAATATAGCCTGCAACTTATAGTCTGTTTTTGTCTCAGAGAAAGAGGTTTTTGTTTTTTGTCTCAGAAAAAAATGTTATTATAAGTAAAATCACTAACATAGTTGTAAGCAAATTGTTACTAACATATTATGGACTTGTGTCTGAAATAAAGATTATTCATTCATTCATTTGTAACATAAGCAACGGGTTAATAGGACAGCTTCTATTAAGCTTGCATCTGCTTTTCTACCTCAACAGAATATTAAAAATTAAGCAAACAACAATTGTTAAATCTTAGAGGCCGATAAATAATATTAAATCTACTCGTATTTAAGATATTTATTACACAAATACAACTAAAACTACAAACAATAAATAAATAATTAAAGATAGAAAATGTCTTCCAGCCCGTCGCGTCGAGGCAACGTGCCCAGAACACTGGCAGCATTTCCTCTTTGTATGGCCAGGCTGATGCGCTGGACAAAGTAGCTGCCAGCCCTGTCACCAGAAGCATCGATGAGTCGCGATGAAATGTCTTTATAATATAATTTATGGGCCCCATGAACCCATCGTTTCAATAATCATCATCATCAGTCTATTTATATTGCCCCACTGCTCGGGCACAGACCCCTAGACATCGAGGGAGCTCGAACCATGATCCACCACGCGGGCCCACTGCGGATTGGCGGATTTCACATGCCTTATTTTTTTTTCTAGATCATGCACGTTTCTTCACAATGAGTTTTGAGAGCACTCGGTAAATGTACGTAAGTTTTTCCGTAGAAAAACCCAAGGATAACTCATTGGATCTACCAATGAGTTATCCTTGCCGATTCCCAGCCAGGGCTGCCCTGGCTGGGAATCGAACCTGGGACCTTCGTATCGCAAGTCGATTGACCCAACCACTGCGCCGCCGAGTATCTCAATACCTTTTTTTTTTTTTAACCCAGGTAAAACATGCAAGCAAATCATGTGCCACCACGCCCGGGGGAGCGTGTTGGTTATGTCGGGCTCACCGCCCTGAAGGGGCAGCATACCGACTAAACGTCGGGGTGTTCCACCTCGTGCCATTCTCGCCGAGCCACGGGAAACTGTGAGAGTATCTCAATACCTACTCATCGTTTCATTACTCGGAATTTTAATGTTACTATGATTCATTCCCAATAATTATGTCAATAAACAAACCCAATTAACCCCATAAGTTCATCAACCCCCATACTCGAACCACACACGGCGAAGCGTGAGGGTTTGAGTCTGGGGAGATCATACAGCGCCATCTCTTGGCGGGCGGGGCGCGTCACGAGTTGCCACTAGGGTTTCAAAAATTCAGTTTCGGAATAAAGCTTGAACATATGTGTGATTATGTCGTAATCGTGATGCTGTTATTCATAAACCTAGTTAAATAAACCTCATTTCCCTTAAATGTGTTGCTATCCCTTTCACACTTCTTTATAAATGGTTAAGATAGAATGCATTGCATTTGTGGACTATGAGAAAGCATTCGACTCTATCGAAACCTGGGCTGTTCTGCAGTCCTTGCAGCGATGCCAAGTAGACTGGCGGTACATCGAGGTGCTGAGGTGCCTGTATGACGCCGCCACTATGACCGTCCAAATCCAGAACCAGCAAACAAGATCTATCCAGTTGCGTAGAGGTGTGAGACAGGGAGATGTTATATCACCGAAACTCTTCACAAACGCGCTGGAAGATGTCTTCAAAACACTGGACTGGAATGGACGTGGCATCAATGTAAATGGCGAGTACATTTCACACCTTCGGTTTGCCGACGATATAGTGTTCATGGCTGAGTCGCTGCAGGATCTGCAGGCAATGCTGGATAGCCTTAATGCTGCTTCTCGCCGTGTCGGGCTCGGGATGAATTTGAATAAGACCAAGATCATGTTCAATGATCTGGTCGTCCCGGAACCAGTAGTAGTCGATGCCACGGTCCTCGAAGTTGTTCAGAAATATGTCTACTTAGGACAAACTCTACAGCTGGGTAGGAACAACTTCGAGAAAGAGAGTGACAGGAGAATTCAGCTGGGCTGGGCAGCGTTTGGGAAGCTACGTCATATCTTCTCGTCTTCAATACCACAATGCCTAAAAACTAAGGTCTTCAACCAGTGCGTCCTGCCAGTGATGACCTACGGAGCCGAAACGTGGACATTGACGGTGAGACTGGCCCACAGGTTCAAGGTCGCTCAGCGAGCTATGGAAAGAGCTATGCTTGGAATTTCTCTGTTAGATAGAATAAGAAACGAGTATATCCGCCAGAAGACAAAAGTGGTTGACATTGTTCATAGAATCAGTAAACTGAAGTGGCAGTGGGCTGGTCACATCTGTCGTAGAACCGATAACCGATGGGGTAGACGAGTTCTCGAATGGAGGCCACGAACGGGTAAACGTAGTGTGGGACGCCCCCCGACCAGATGGAGGGATGACCTTCGCAAAATGGCTGGCAGGGACTGGATGCAGAGGGCCGAGAGTAGGGTTGATTGGCGCGCTTTGGGAGAGGCCTACGTCCAGCAGTGGACTGATACGGGCTGATGATGATGATGATGATGAAGATAGAATGGGACAGGGGCCCTAAATGGCGGCGTAACTTTATATCACGATTATGAATAACAGCCTAAATCTAATCCTAAACCTAAACGCAGCTGCCAGTGTCACTCATATGCTACAAAGAGTTAGCTGCACCCGTAGCTTAGCAATGATTAAATGTAGCGTGCCGCACTCTGGAACTGTTACCATTGTGTTCACTTAGGTAAGTACTTCAATATTTTCAATACCTACACTGAAAATTGACATCGATGCATATGCTAAGGGCCAATTATAGGTCGAGTCGTGTCCTCCGCTCACTCTCTTACTTCGTACTTACTATTTCTTTACTTAATTTTTTGTAATTGCAGTTCTTGATATAATAGACCTAAACCTCAAATAATAAATGGAAAAAAATCGTCACAACCGGAATTTGTACCAATGCAATTCCGTGGCACGTTTTTTTTTCAAACACACCAAACGTGACTCTGATCGGTTCGGCGAAATCTTTTTCCTTAGTCGTCTTAGCGGATAATATCCGCATTGTATATACGCCGGATATACAAGAAAAATTCAATGCGCTCTCTTTCAACTACCAAACTTTGCATCCTGTGACCAAAACCGAAGCTCGTTTCGGCCTCATTGGGACTCTATTCGTGACGTCATCGCCGCGGGCGCACTCTGATTGAGCGATGCACTTTGAAGCGTGTCGATCATTGGCATTATTGGCATATTATTATTACAGTTTATGCGGGGATTATCCATTCAGGTTTTAATATACAGGGTGGCTTATAATACATTTTCAAAAATATATGGAACGCTTCGCTAAAAGACTAGAACGACAATTGTATTGGAATGTGGGGTTTTCAAGGTTACATTTAAAAAAGACAGAAAGTGCCGCTAGCCCCGGTAGATGGCACTGACTGGTCTGATGTCAACATTAAATGCGTTGTTATATTGCATGTAACTTGGGATTTTCGTACTTCATAGTATGAAGTTCATACCTAGTATTAATTTGTACTGTATTGTTTAAATTACACAAACAAGCCAATAACATATATTATTCAACTGACAATTTTTTTTCATGGTGCTGTTTTTTTACGATGATATAGCACTTCGGTGCAACACCATCTATTATCAACTTAAAAAGCTTGTTTTTTTTCCTTAGAACTGTCACTTTGAAACCCCCTCACATTACCTTTGCTAACAAAAAAGCAAATGGCAATTTCCTAGATTTTTCTTTCTATTCTATTAGCGTTAACGTCAATGCCACTCGGCTATGTGGGCTGCCTTCACATAGGCCTCTATTCTGACTATTTAATGTACGATGACGTCTTTGTTCGTAATTCGTAGTGCCATTGCTTGCAATAAAAGATTGCAATACATTATGCTCGGCTTAAGTAGCTATCTCTAGATTATCTTTTATTAATAAATTATTCTTTACGGGGTCCTATTGCCATTCAAACTTTAAGAAAAGTCGAAAGCACATGAAATGAAATAGAAGGCTGATTTAAATCTGATTCTCATATCGTTTTATTGCACTAAATAAAATTTATAGAATATAATTGACCCCACTTTCCAATAAAATTATGCCCAAAACAAGTGTCTTGTTTTGTAAACAAATATGATCGTCTAAATACCTGTTGTGATGTACCTAACACTGAAGGAATTGATTAATTGAACCTGTTCATCATTGTGAAAATAAAGTAATCCGATCTAATAATGTGAAAATAACGAAGCGATAATCACAGAACAGCCTAAAATATTAGTAGGGTAGGGTAGTTTTTGTTTACAAAATAAGACACTTGATTTGGGCTTCGGTATACTTAATAATTTTATTGTAGCACCATGTATTGAACAAAGCTGTTACAGCATCGTTCGCGGGCTCTTATTAATAACGAAGAAAGCCTGCGCCTGCGCCGAATCTGATCGAAACCCATAAACCAACAATGGGAGTGCTCGGATCCCGTGCAATCCGGCTAAACAAACAATTTTGCGTTGCACTCCCACGCAAGAGCATAATTTTATACTTTGAGCGGACTGTTGGATTAAATTAATATTTTATTGATTAATAGCTGTAGTGATATAATGGTTTGACTTTGACGAAATCTTCTGTATTTTTCTTCTTCTTTATAAACCAGATGCTTTCATCGTGAAATTCTACTGCCTACTTCCCATTTTTTTTTAATTACAAACTTATATTTGCAGATGATGAACTAATCAGGAGATTCTTTATGTAAGTACATAAAATAAATACACGTTACATGATAATTCGAAATACCTATATATTTTTATACCTATATATATTTATTGTTTTATAACATTTTAAAACGCACATTTTAAATTAACTTTCCCATCTTACAACTTTTGCCCTACGACTTTTCGAATAAAAATTAAAAAAAAATTGATCAGGTGACAGGTTCAAAATGTACGAAAAGTCGAGAAATCAATTCGGAAGAATCAAAAAGTCGTAGAACAAAAGTTGTTCAGGTTATCAATACAGAACCCTCCTTTCAGCTTCCTATACCCTTTCCATTGCCACCAATTAAAGAAGACCATGTAGTTCTAAAGGTAATTAAGTAGGTATCTAATCTACCTAGTTCTACCTAAGTAAGTACTTTTTAATATTTCTGAACCCAGTACAGTAAGTATACCTTTCACTATAAGTACTTACTACAAAATGGACTGCAATAACTCTAAAGCTCGCTTTTATTTATTTACAAAACGTACTGCATATTAACTCAATACCTTTATTGAATAATCCACGGACGAGAGATCCCTCGATAATGCTCGCTTCGACGCAAATTAATATTTTGTATGGGATATTATTGTAATTAACTGTACATGTTTTAAAAGGCAGGTTTTGTAGGAGGAGTGGAGCAAGTTTTTATTTTTATACGTTTTAATTATACGTACTTACCTACTTAGGTTTCTTTTAACTTGATGAGTTTTGAAAATATTGCCTTTGTTATAGTCTAAGTATGTTTTACCCAAATAAAAGTAAACGAGTGGTTAATGTGTTTTATTTATAATTTATATTTATTTGTAGTTTTGTAAAAAAATACTTCAAAAATGTTTGTAGAGCTTTCGTTTCCAGAACCGGAACCGGAAATACTTAGTTACGTACTAATATTTATTTAGTATCATGGCAATTCTCAGATAAAAAGGATGGCGAGAAGCTTTATATATTTATTTTACTATTTATTAAGGACTTCAATTTGTTATTTAAATAAAATAAATCACGAAACAAATAAATATGAAAGTTAGAAATTTTATATACTAGCGTCATCTTGCGGATACATGGCGAACCACTGTATTCATTCGTTCCTATTGACGCAAAATAATTTATTACTGTTTTATTTTAGTTGAATTTTGTATATCATATTCCTTAAAACTATATTTTATTTGAAATTGTATGTAAATGTATTTTAATTTAACCTTCATTGTAACGCGAAACATGAATCGCTTCACAAAACTTTATTACATTTTCTGATAAGAACGGAACGGATTTAACTCAAAAAGAAAAAAAACACCTAATGTCAACGCAAACAAAAATAAGTCAAGAATATTTCTAAATTTTCTGTAAAAACAACAGCAATCACACGGAAATTGATGTATAAAAATTCATGTGCCCTCTTTACCCGTAACTTCAACACATAATCGACGTGATGGCTGAGAAGTAAGTCTTTATTTCACTGATTTCAATTACTATTGTCAACATGCCTTTCTTATCGCTTATTCAGATTATTTCCTTAATTAATGGGTAGTTCGTCGTACTATTTGTAAACAAACCAATTTCCTTTTATCGTAACTCAATGACTTAAGTTATTTTACTTTAAAAACAATCTTTGTGCTCTATTTTTTAAGCATTTAAGGTCATCGAAAACCATTGTTGTTTCCTTTAATTCCGTTCCGCATTAGCTCTTTTACTCTGTTTTGAATGTCAAGTTCGACTTGTATCACGTATTTACGTACTTAGAATTCATTATAACGAGACTTCGTAATTGAAAACACATTGAATCTCGTATGCTCTGATTTAATTAGGCTATACTTCCTGGCATAGTCGCGGTGTAGTTGACACAGTTTTGCCTATAAGAATTTTGAACTGGAGACGCCTTTATCTTGGTTTACCTTCTGGCCTCTATGTACAATACAGTCTGAGCTGTTCTGGTGCAGAGTGTATCAAAGTATTAGTGAAACCAGCTAGAGCAATAACATGGTTTCTTTGTCTAATGAGCATCTTTACAATTTGTTGTTGTTGCCATGCAACTAATATGAAATGGTTTACTTAATTAATAAAAATAAATTAGTCGAGCTTTACGCGTATTTTCTTACTGTCTAGTCTACATGCAATGTTTAATAAAGGTGTATTACGGTAGTCAGGAAAAACTTAACTTTAAGATTGTGTGTCTATTTCTATTGTTAAATGACATATTTTATACATTTAAATAAATACCTTACAAAACTGTCTACATGCAAAATGTGGAATGAGCCCCCAGCGTCTTTTATACTTCAAGAGAAATTAGTGACAGCAAACCATCAATTTTGTAGGTGTTTCTAGGCAGCCAGGTGACTCATCTGTGTGTCTGATTCCCTTTCTCGTAATTTTTTGCAATTACATATTAAGATATTCTACCCAAACAATGCTAATAGTAAAGCCCGTAAAATGTTCATAAGAGGAATTGTATGATGGTGTCTCCAATTTGGAATGCTCTAAGAGTTTTGTTAGCATACCCTATTTACTTCGTCTACCTGGGTTGTGATTGTGAGATATGCAAATGCATAATTCAACAAGTCTTTTGTCAACCTCATTCAACCTGAGTAGATATTTATAAGTGTGACAAAATATAGTCAAATCCAACATAATATCTTTATCAGTAGTTCGCCTAAAATCTTTATTATATCTTTTACTCCTGATGTTGTAATAGGATTTGGTTATTTATTTAAATGGAGCAAATGAAATATTATTGTGTGCTTGGATCATATTAGATTGTGTTAAAGATAGTAATTAGTAGGATTGCTGTTAAACAGATAAATCAGGGTTTCTGTGAAAACTCATTTAGGCATTACAATTAAATTAAAGAAAACATACAGTTATAGAATTTGATTTGGGACATCATTTCCTAGATTAAATTCTGTTGGCCTTGAGTAAATGTAAAAACACGTTGCAAGCCGAGTTCCAGACAATTTTTAACGTGACCTTGCTCTTAAAACTGTCAGAGTTCATTGAATATTGGCACATTGTAAGACTGAGCATACACTAAGCTTGCTCACAAAATTGTCTCTGAATCTCGACCTTTGAGTTGGCAGTGACCCGTGGACTTGACATAGAAAAAAGTGTACAGGAGAGTTTTTAAGGTTGATATTGTCTCTAAAACTACTTTGCAAGAATTCTTTCACTGTTACTTCTGTCACTGTTTGGCCGCCCGTTCACCTACACATAATCTTAATGTAGTATGTTTAATTATTTCTTTTAAAGTATTTATTATGTGTGATGTGAATAAATTACTTTTATTATTATTATAGATAGATGAAAGTTAAAACTATGTAACTGTAAAATAATTATTAAATTCGTTCCTGTAGTTTTTGAGCAAATCTCAACCTTATTGAGGTTGAGATTTGTATACTTGAGGTCTGTATACTTTTCTGTCTTCGTGTGTACAGCCAGAGCTTGATGCTGTAACACAGGGTTTCTCAAAGTGGGGTGTGCGAACCCCTAGGGGCGACGATAAAGGGTTCGCGACAAGATTTACGTAATGGTGGCTGTATGACTGGTCAAAAATTACTCCCAAAATCGAGTCGATTGGCGACAAGAAACAAGCCCACTTCTTTCAAGCATTGTATTCATTACGTTTTATTGAAATAAAAAACGTTAGGTACTTTCTTTATTATATTTTCTTTGGGGCCCAAAGTTTATGGGGTTCACCGTCATCTGGAAACTTTAACAGGGGCATGTGGAGCCATAAGTTTGAGAATCCCTGCTGTAACACATAGTAAAGTCGTATATTGCAATGATTTTGTGTAAATGGATGAGCCGTCGTACATGTATGGTACAGTTACGGTGGAACACAGAGAAAGGTGTACAGGAGAGTTTTTAAGGTTGAGATTTTCTCAAAAACTACTGGACCTATTGCAAAAATTCTTTCCCTGTTTGATAGATAAAAGTTAAAACTATGTAACTGTAAAATCAATCAATTCTGAGAAAATCTCAACCTTATTGAGGCCCCCTATATACTTATCTCTGTCTTCGACTGTACCACATACCTGGACTTACATACTAATAATGTCTACCAGATCTGCCGAAGCGAGTCCAAGTATGGCCTTGCCATCACCGGAAAACACTGGCAACTGGTGGGGCTCCTGGCTCTCATCTGCCAAGACCAAGGTAAGTGCGCCCTAGCATATTATTATAAAAACAAAAAATCTGCACGTCTGAGTTGGAAATTGCACTGTAATTTTTTAATGTAAAATTTTATTGCAAATAGATTTATATTAAAATTTGATTGTTTTATTATTACAGTCAGCAGAAGTCTACTCTATGGTGAAGAAAGACCTGGACGAGATCGGTACAGCAGTGAAGAGTGAAGCGAGCCACGTGTTCAGTACCACTTCCACTGTCATAGGCAAGACGTTCAAGGTTAGTGCCATTCATTCATTTGTAGACAAAAAGAACGGTACAGATATTGAGCGATAGTAAAAATTGTCATAGCTCCTCCTGTACTTAATATAAGAAGAAATGCAACAACTTAAAGAGATTTTAAAGATCTTTAAAATCCTAACAGTGGGTGGGTCTACTAAAACAGTCACGTCTCAGAGGACCCACTAGTGGGTCTATGGAGACATACTAGTCTTCAGAGACCCCTGAATGCTTTGTAATCTGAAAACGTGCCGTTCTTTCTTGTCGAAAAGTAATTGGCAAAGCATTCAAGGTTAGTGTCATTCGTTCATTTGCAGATAAAATGAACGATACAAAATCCAAAGGTTTGCAGTTGTTAATGATTTTAGATAAGATATATGTCGTGGTCATATCGTTAAATTGAACATTTCATGAAATAGTCGACCATTTCATGAAATGGTGGCATTTCACGAAATCGTCAAATGTCTATTGGTCATTTCATGAAATAGCTTGGCCAGATCAATGAATAGAAAACGTTTTACGATATGTCCAACAAACGCACGGCTATTACTAATATATATAGCTCGACTACCACTCACTCACTCACTGACTCACTGATTGACACGCCCGTTTAGTCTGAAGGAGTTCCCGGAGGTGAAAGTGATGTAGGGGGGAGTTGTATAGTTTAGTGATTGGACCAGAGGAAAACTATAGGGAAGTGAAAAAAACAAAATGGCGGCGGGTCACGTGATGCCATCTCCGCCATTTTCCAACCGATTTCGTTCAAATTTGGAACACGCGTCACATGGTCGACCTACTTTGTTATGAAATTGAAAAACAAAAGAAAAACAAAATGGCGGCGGAAATATAGCCGATTGAAAATTTGGACATTTCAGACCAAACTTTGACGAATTAGCTGGCCTAGCACGAGTGCATGAGGAATATCCAACCAATTCCACTTCGTAGCACATATGATGCAGTATACCAGAAAATTGTCATTTTTGGGAAAAACAAAATGGCGGACGAGCAGTAAACCATAATATTTTTTCCATATATTTTCCTATACGAAACGAAAGGATTACTGGCGTGCGGTAAATATCTATCAGTAACTATAGCGAGGCCGAAGGCCGAGCACCCTCCCGCGAGGCCGAAGGCCGAGCTCCGCGTAGGGCGAAGCCCGAAGCGATAGAACACCGCGAGGCCGTAGGCCGAGCTCCGCGTAGGGCGAAGCCCGAAGCGTCCCCTTGCCAAGCAGAAACAACTCCCCACCCTCCAAGTAACTTTTGCGAGGCCGAAGGCCGAGCCGTGCTGCGAGGCCATAGGCCGAGCTCCGCGTAGGGCGAAGCCCGAAGCGTCCCCTTGCCAAGCAGAAACAACTCCCCACCCTCCAAGTAACTTTTGCGAGGCCGAAGGCCGAGCCGTGCTGCGAGGCCATAGGCCGAGCTCCGCGTAGGGCGAAGCCCGAAGCGTCCCCTTGCCAAGCAGAAAAAACTCCCCACCTTCCAAGTAACTTTTGCGAGGCCGAAGGCCGAGCCGTGCTGCGAGGCCATAGGCCGAGCTCCGCGTAGGGCGAAGCCCGAAGCGTCCCCTTGCCAAGCAGAAAAAACTCCCCACCTTCCAAGTAACTTTTGCGAGGCCGAAGGCCGAGCCGGCTGCGAGGCCATAGGCCGAGCTCCGCGTAGGGCGAAGCCCGGAGCGTCCCCACGCTACCAAAGGCTAAAAGATGCCCCTGCCTTTCGAATTATGAACAAAGTTATGGAAATTGTGTACAGCTAGCAACGTTTGGCTTTTGAAAACTTTCTTTAAGTTTCTGGCATACGGGCATTTCGAGCGTTGTTTGTTTTAAAAAGCACAAAAATAACCTACTTTAAATGAGCAAACTCTTTTCGAATAAATGTTTTTCACAGAGTTTTGAACTTGCAACTTTTGGGCGGTGCTTGATATAATTAGTGGATGGCTTGCACGAATTATTTGCACAGCGAACAATCCGGATAATGTTTATTTAGTTGCGGCGCCTACAACACGAAAACAAAGCCGTCTCGCGGGCCGCGCGCGGCCCGCGCACCATGCAACACCTAGTTTCATGATATGACCAAACACAATTGACCATATCGTAGATAAATGGCAAAAACTACCGCTAGAGGCGCTGAGAGCGCGCTTTGTCATTGGTTATGTTTGTGTGCGTAAGTAAACAATGCGGATTCATGTTGAAAAGTGAATAAAAATGTGCAAATTATATAAGAAAGTGTGTTGGAAACTTGAATAAGTGTTACTATACGAAACGGTGTGAATTTTATGACAGTCACGCAAAAACCAACCTCAATTTACAAAAAAAATCTTGGGAATACATTTCACAGGTTAGTACCTATTTAAATGACAATATTTAGTTTATATCCTTTTAAAATCACATCTAAGTATCTAAAATGTACTTATTTACTTTTAATAATTGAATCCTAGAAATTTAACATACATAATTTTCATTTTTAGGTTATACAACAAATAAAGGAAAGTAGGGTGACCAGGCAACGAAAGTCGACTGACTATAATTTACTGGATTACAAAATATTACATCATGGAAAAACTGGAATTACAAGTTTTTAATATACAAGAAGAAATGCATTGATGATCCTAATATTCGTATAATTACGATGGAGAAATATTTTGAAATACTAACGGAATTTCATAAAGGTATACCGTATGTGAAACGAAACGTTTTAACGTTCTATAATATTATAATAAAATTTTGTACTTATTTTATTAGGTAATAAATATAATAATAATAATAAACATTTAATAAAAACATCTTTATTGCCCTTTTTAATAATGTGTTCAATATGAATATTTCGTATATTTAATTCCAGTTTACAATTGGTTTGAAATGCTTGTAAGAATTTTGTAACATACCTATATTTTTTTTTAATTTGGTACTGATTAGAACAACAAATAAGTTCGTAATAAGTATATTTTGAATTATTATTACTTACATCCTTAATGGGCACCCTACATTAATGATCTGACCAAACGTCGTTGGACAAATCGACGAACGTTGACGTTTAAACGATATGCCCAGCGCAACATGACGATTTCATGAAATGCCACCATTTCATGAAATGACTGACTATTTCATGAAATGCTCAATTTAACGATCTGACCACGACATATATATTATTTATTCCAAAAGTAAAGGTGGGCATAAACAATTATTCTCATAATTGGCGATCTTACTCTCCAGGATTAAAAAAAATGACATTGCCACATCTCAATGGAGCTTTGCCCCAACATTAAGCCGTTTAGGCTGCAGGGCGTGCCAAAGAATTAGACATACTTACATACATACACTCGAAAAACATAACCCTCCTTCTTGCGTAGTCGGGTAAAAAATAAGTACTTGGACTACTGGTGAAGAAGAAATATAGGTTATGGATTTTATAAATATTTCTTTTTTCAGTTGGATGACGCGGAATCGCCCGCAAATGTCATGAAGAAAAGCTTCAGCAGTTTTATTGGTAATTAACCTTAGACATTGTAGATTTGTTAGATCATAGATAATTTATAATGTCATCATCATCAGTCTATTTATATTGCCCCACTGCTCGGGCACAGACCTTCCCTTACATCGAGGGAGCTCGGGCCATGATCCACGACGCGGGCCCACTGCGGGTTGGCGGATTTCACATGCCTTAGATTTTTTTTTCTTCTTCGACATGCAGGTTTCATCACGATGTTTTCCTTCACCGTTTTTAAGAGCACTCGGTAAATGTACGTAAGTTTTTCCGTCGAAAAAACCGACGATAACTCATTGGTACATGGCTGCCCTAGCTGGGAATCGAACCTGGGACCTCCATATTGCAAGTCCATTGACCCAACCACTGAGCCACCGAGCTCTCTATTTATAATGTAAATTAATATAATTAATAATAAAATAATATTAAATAAATTAATTTGAAATGTAAAGTAACACACAAATGTAAACCGTAGCCCAAACCAAGTGTCTTTGTAAACAAAAACTACCCTACTACCATTTTTAGCTGTTCTGGGAGTATTGCATAGGTTTTTTCATATTATTAGATCGGATCACTTTATTTTCGCAATGATGAACAGGTTCGATCAATCCGTTCCTTCAGTGTTACACCAAAACAGGTAATTAGACGACCATATTTGTTTACAAAATAAGACACTTGATTTGGGCTGGGGTATATGTAAACACACTTGTAATAAGATACCCCACACACTAGCGTCCTTCGAAGTGTCGACGTCTTGTTAGCGCCCGCGCAGCGTCGACGCGACGCTTGCGCCGCGGCGCCGTCACGCCGACGGTGTCTTTCAAGAGTTGTCGTCCATCCAGCGCTCTCGCAGCGTCGACGCGTCGGCTGCAAACGTTGGGTTTACGCAGCGCTCGAAAATCGCTAATGTTCGCTCTTAGGCTCAATGACAAAGCATTATAAACCTTACGTGCAATATCAAAAAGTATAGATACGCTTGAAAGAACAGAACGCGCGGCGACTCGAGCAGTCTCGCGGCGGCGCAAGCCGACTCGCGGACAGCGCAAGGTTATCTAAAGGTCCATTGTCCGAACGAATCCGCCGCAGGAGAGTCGGGCGGAGGAGGCTGGCGTATGCCCGTAACCTCCCCCCATAATGAGGGCTTCCGGGCGAGTGGACACGGGGTAGTCCAACGCTCGGTAACAGGTCCTCGAGTTGGTCGGCGTGCATGTGTTCCAGCACACCGCTAACAGTCGGATAGGGTCAAAGACCCCCGAGAAGGGTCCCCCCGGACACACGCCGGCGGAGTCGCGGAATAATTCGCAAGTATCCCCGTGATTCCGTAATAGGGCGGCTAGACGGAACACCGAGGGTTTTTTAGTCGGTAAGAGTCCGACATAACCATCCTCGCCTCCCCGTGGCAAGGAGGCATCATGATATCTAGATGATTTTCCCCCCGAAAAAAAAAAGGTTATATAAAGGTGCGATTCCGATCAACGCGGCAGACGGCACACAACTCTCTGCCGGCCTCTGCTGTGCCGTGCCATTTCAGTGTGAATTGAACTTTTAGACCTCTAAATAAGATTTAGATTTAAAAAATGTATATGTATGCAGGCCAGGTGAGCACCGCGCTGAGCCCTGAGCCTGATGACGAGGACGACACAGAGGTCATCCTGTCCTCTGGGGACACAACCATGCTGTCCACTTACAAGGTAAGGCGGGACTAACGAAATGGGATCATAAGGCAGAGATGACCATTTTCAAAACGATCAAATCAAACATGTCATATCGTGTGTGACAGGGACAGTGCTATCGCGTTGGTAGAGCGGCGTCTCTGTTCGGCGCGCCATGACATGCACACCATGTCATGGCGCCAGAGCAGAGTGATTTCATCGCTTTAAAAATGGCATTAGCCCCTTAGGTTAGATTATTATATTCAAAAGATATTGGGTATTTGACAAGTATCGAAAATTAAATGTTTTTCATTAGCATTAGAAAAGACATTGCCACATTTCCATGGAACTTTGCCCCACCTACAAAACTACGTGACCATTTAAGCTGTACCTATGACTTTGTTGGGGACTTATTACAGGTTTCATATTGCATAATCAGTATCATTTTCTCTCGCAACTCCTATAGAAGAATAACAAAAACAATAAATAAATCGCTTCGATTTCTTACTATTTTCTGAATTCTTAATTAAGCTGTTTTTTTCGAATCGCAACTTGTACAAAACTTTATTTTAAACCAATAATTTTAATAAAAAACGGAGATATTATTACATTTATTCGTTATCTTGTACAACTTGCAGTTGATGGTGGGGCAGAATCTGGCATTGTCATTTAGATTAATTGATAATCAACTGTGAAACCTGTATGACGTCACACGCAGGTAGCGCCATACAAACAAGCTACATACCAAAGACCGTTTTGGTAGAACGAGATGGAGCGTCTTTCCACCACTCGACTTATTATTTAAAACAAAAATAAAATAAAACTCTTTGGTTAAATTCTAATTGTATGATTTTTTTACTGAACAGAAAGAGCTAGAAGCGCTCCAACGTGTGGACGCAACATTCATAGTGCCCGCCGACAGCGCCGAGTTCGCTGCGTGGCGCGCCAGCCTGGAGACCGCTGAGGCGGGCTGCATCAGCCCCGGCGCGGCGATCCGCAGGCTCCACGCGAACCCGCTGCTCAGGACGCAGTACGAGAGGCTGGTGCCGGATGCAGTGCCTCATGACGAGTTCTGGGAGAGGTGAGGACTTAGGTACTCCGCTAAGTGACCCGAAGTGGGTCTTGGACTTTCGAGAAGACATTGCGGTTTTGTACCAATTCCCGCCACGTGTGTGCCTTCAGCCGGCCAAGCCCCCCAATAGGCTAGTTGACTCATATCGACATTCAATAAAACAATATTTATTTCATGTACTATTTCACATTCATCATCAGCCCGTAACGGTGAAGGAAAACATCGTGATGAAACCTGCATGTCGTAGAAGAAGAAAAAAAACTTTAAGGCATGTGAAATCCGCCAACCCGCACTGGGCCCGCGTGGTGGATTATGGCCCGAGCTCCCTCGATGTAAGGGAAGGTCTGTGCCCGAGCAGTGGGGCGATATAAATAGACTGATGATGATCAGCCCGTATCAGTCCACTGCTGGACATAGGCCTCTACCAAAGCGCGCCACTCGACCCTACTCTCGGCCCTCTGCATCAAGTCCCTCCCAGCCATCTTGCGAAGATCATCCCTCCATCTGGTCGGGGGGCGTGTACGTTTACCCGTTCGTGGCCTCCATTGGAGAACTCGTCTACCCCATCGATGATCGGTTCTACGACAGATGTGACCAGCCCACTGCCACTTCAGTTTACTGATTCTATGAGCAATGTCAACCACTTTTGTCTTCTGGCGGATATACTCGTTTCTTATTCTATCTAACAGAGAAATTCCAAGCATAGCTCGCTGAGCTATTTCACATTAAGATCCCAAATATATCACTTATATTACATAAAAATAGAAGATGACTGTAAAAAGTGAAATTAAAAATAAAATATTTCCCGTTTTTTTCCCACAAGTCAAAAACGCTAGTCGGCCATGTTCGCGACATTCGTGACGTCACTCTGGATTTTGAAGGATGCCTTAACCGTCTGTAACCATTTCGCTCCATATATCCCTTCCTTTTAGGGTGATGCCCCATCACCATTTCCATTTTATCCTTCTAATTTTTAGCGTTATGTCCTATATGGCTATTACGGTTCTCAAAACGAAACCATGTCATAGCGAGCGTGACAGGGACAGTGCTATTGCGTTGGTATAGCGGCGTCTCTGTTCGGCGCGCAATGACATGGTATGATTTCATCGTTTTGAGAACCGCTGAACTCTTGTTCCTAATACTGTTATTTATAATTCTATCGACTTAAATGCAGCCCTTAGTATTGAAACGTTTTATTCCAGGTACCTATTCCGCGTGGCGTTGCTTCAGGACCGCCTGGCCGCCGCGTCGCGCAAGCAGCCGCCCGCCGCGCCCCCCACCGACCCCGTGCTCGCGCACCTGCCGATACAGACACCAGTGGAACAGTGAGTGTAGCGGCCAACACTCCCTCTCTCCCTGTAGAATCAATCAATAGACTGACAGCACGATACACTAGGGCTATGTTCACACGGCGACTAATCGATTCAGTAGGCTAGGTTTTTTTTGGCCTTAAATAGTTAATAATCGTTCTATTACACCGTACAAAAAATTACAGAATTTTTTGAGGCCTTTAAAACACTAATAACTTAAGTTAAAAATGCAACTTTCCAACCCTTATCAATAACACCGTCCGCCATGATTATCTGTGGCATGACGTCATCGCAGCCCCGATAAACTAGGGATGTTCGATGTTGAGAAAACACAATGTTAAAACATATATTATCACCGTAATACCTGGCTAAATCTAGCTATAAGGGGCCTTCAAATGTATTCATATCCATTTAATTGATAAATATTTCATTTACATGTCATAAAAATTTGTATTATTATTAATAGTTCAATGTATCTACCAAAACCCACATAAGATCGGTAAATCAAAAAAGATCGGTCATCCCTAAAAATTCAGAGTGACGTCACGAATCTCGCGAACATGGCCGACTAGCGTTTTTGACGTGAGGAAAAAAACGGAGAAATATTTTAATTTCAATTTCATTTTTTACAGTCATCTTCTATTTTTTTGTAATAAAAGTGATATATTTGAGATCCTAATGTGAAATACTATATGAAATAAATATTATTTTATTGAATTTCGATAGGAGTCAACTAGCCTATAAATTTTCGTTCACACGACGACTCGATTAGATTTTTTCCCGTATACGAGAGTCGTTTAAAATCACAAAGACAACTGCGTGCACGAGCGCGAGTATAGACGTAGTCTCCTCTGTGACAAATTCACGTATACGGTTTTACCGCATCCTTCCTCTGTGACAAATTCGTACGGTATACCGGAATAAATCTAATCGAGTCGTCGTGTGAATGACTGTCTCGTATGCGGTAAAACCGTATACGTGAAAAAGTGGAATCGAATAGTCGCCGTGTTAACGAGGCCAATCGGTACAGAATCGAATGAGAAGTCGCACACGACCGTTACGGTATATATGAGAATTGGTCACCGCCACCTATAGGCGTTAATAGAATAACTTAATAAAATAAGTTAATAGAACATAGCCTATTGGAAAAATCCAAAATTCTCCCTGAATTATTAAATATATTTTAATTTGGTCGACGTACGTCCGAAATTTTATTTTACATTAAAATATTTTGTGTAGGCAATCCGGAAGTAATATACAGCCGTTTCCTCAATAGTTCCCAAAATGCTGTTTTTAGTTCTATAAACGCCCGTAGGTGGCGCTGACAGTGACATTCTCATACAAATTGTATAGCTCGAAGCAAGCTCGCATTCGATGACGATGTTTGATTTTAGTATCAAACAAAACCACTGATTCAAAATCTGGGACAGAGATTACCTATACCACTTATACGCAATCTGATTATATGTATATTAGTACCTAATACATTGTGTTTACCGTTTAATAAATGCCTTATATAATTTATTTACTTTTTCTATATGTGAAGGTTTCACATTTGACGTTCTCAACACCTAAAAACAAAAGCTACTTAATTAATTACTTAACTAGCTAGATTCTAAACTATCTAAAAATCACTACCAAGAGTGTTTTTTTTTAGAAATCCCAAGCTTAATGCTATTAGTTAATAAGGTAGATATATGCCTCTTTCTATGAGATAGATATACGAGATACATTAAAGCTGGGTGTGCGCGGATTGTCAGTTTTTCTATGAAGGCTTACGGCACTAACTACTAAAATTAAACGTCTGAAAAAAATATATAGCAATCTTGGGGTGTCTACTTAGAGACTGGTGAATACCGATACACGATTGGACAAACTTCGCTCGATAGATAAAAATCGCAAAGATACCCCATTCCATTTCTTTGAAAATGAAAATTATGTCTACACCGTATTCATTATTCATACAAAATATATATCAAAATGTAGTGTATTATACGAGAGCTTGTTTAAAAACATCTGATTTTTGTTGGCGTATTTTTATTTCCCTGCCAAAGTTCGTCCAAAATTAATAAAAATACAAATATGGAGTCGTGTGCCGTGCTCTTCACCCCGCCGCCGCGGGACATCTTCTGTCTCGCGCTTGAGTTTGACAGCCCCTTAATAGGGTTTGCGACAACAAACTGCTGCCCACCTTTTTTGTCATACAATCTCATAACAATCTCGTAATCAATATCCATAAAGCTGTTTAGGCTTCACGAGACCACAAAAGACTTACACTCGAAAAATATAGCCATTCTCTCTTCGACAGTCGGGTAAATTAAATAAAAAAAGATAGCCGCGAAATACAGGGTGTAACTTAAAGGGTATATGATGCCGAAGGGAGGGAGTTTAGTATCGGTAACTGAACAACTTTAGTTCTACGACTTTTCGAATAAAAAATAAAAATAAATTAATGTCTCATTCAATTCGGCTGACCGGTACGAAATGTATGAAAAGTCAAAAAAATAATTCGCGAAAATCTAAAAGTCGTAGAACAAAAGTTGTTCGGTTACCGACACTGAACACCCTCCGTTCGGCTTCATATACCCTTTACGTTGCACCCTGTATAACGATGTTTCGATAAAATTAAAATACTAGAGAGTTTTTCAAAGTCATAAACCGCGACTTTCTTTATCGTTTATATAATAGCTGCCATAAAGCTTTTATAGACTAGAATAGGCACCTTATTTAGTGAACAGTGATATTTTCATTCGAGTGCCAAAACTATGCAATTAACATTGCAGGAGCCCAAAGAAGGTATTATCGGGCATAGAGAATGACGAGCCGTACGAGACTGAGGTCATAGACAACGTCGGCGTCACTTGGGAAGAAGGTGAGAAACTTTTTTCACAATTATCTCGTCTATGGTCTATGTTTTTTTATGGATAAGGAAAGACAAAGACTCTACCTGATTCTTTGTACTACACTACGGGTAATTGTTTTGTAGTTCCTTCGCCAGGGGTTGGCTGGAAGAGATCGCTTTGAGAGATATGGCCGCCTTTGTATAATAAATAGTCTTATTTCGATTATGAGCCAACTAGCGCAGCCAATCTTAAAATAATAATATCTTCCAATTTAATCAATTTTTTTTTAAAAAGCTATGTACACAATATTTATTAGGAGAAATACTATTTTTCAATATACAATGCATGGCATAATTGCGACAAGTTAATTTGTAGTTCACAAATATGCCAAAAACGGCCGTTTTTCGCAATTATGCGGACTACAACTTACCGAAATTGAATCACGTATAAGCATTTAAAAAATAGTATTTATCGTAATAAACATTGCTTGCGTGAGATTCTATTTATTTTTTTATTTTTAGGTAATTGCGTTTATATCGCTAAGCATGTTTATCCTAAAAACAATTACAATATCAATACCCTGCAAGTCAATGCCCTGCGTATACAATATAACAATGCGTTCAGGGTGCTGATGGGGCTGTCGCGAGGCTGAAGCGCAACAGGGATGTTTGCGGAAGCCGGCGTGGACGGGTTCCATGCCATCATACGCAAAAGAGTCGCGTCCCTGATGCGACGGGCTCGCGGTAGCCCTAACAGGATCCTGAAGGGCATTGCGGATACCATGGACAGTCCGATTCTGAGACACTGGGTACACTTACATGTCCCGGGGTCTCGGAGTCTGACCTAAGTCGCATGTTATAGCGCGTAGTACACCTCATGGAAACACTAACATAGTTTTAATTAAGTTAGAGCCCAAATCAAGTGTCTTATTTTGTAAACAAAAACTACCCTACCTTATTAACATTATAAGCTGTTCTGTGATTATTGTATAGTTATTTTCACAATTATTAAATCGGATCACTTTATTTTCACAATGATGAACAGGTACGATCAATCATCAATCCTTCAGTGTTACATCACAACAGGTAATTAGACGATCATATTTGTTTACAAAATAAGACACGTTTGATTTTGAATACACTTCGTTCGATAAACGCTTATAAAAAGCTAAATTTTGATGTGCACGGTGTTAAACATGATTAGAGGTTTAAATGCGTTTAGGCTACCGCTAAACAATATTTAAGACCGTTACGGAAACCCTTAACCTAAGAGAAAACTTTAATTGTACTTATAATATAATATTATTTACAGAAGACTTCGCAAATGACGTAGAACTAACAGAGGAGCAACAAATCCTACTTCTAGAAGAATACGAGAAAGAAATCACATCTAAAAAGGTAACAAAACAGACTTCATCCAGAGACTTAGCCAATAATAACACAGATGACAAAACGACAAACACGGACAAACGGACCAGAGACAAACTGAACAATCAACAAGTAAAACAGAGCATAGACAAGAAACAGACCATAGAATCGCCTAAAAAGAAAGCCGACGTGTGCGGGAATAATTTGGTCGAAGATTATTTTGGGGAGAGTCAAGTTAAAGACGACGCGAGTGCAAATTCTGATGAAAGTTGGGAGAAAGAGTTTGAAATTGAAGATGAACAGAAGGCCTGAACCCGTCCCGTAGGTAAGTTACTGATAATTCTGATAAAGGTTGTAACATCGGAAAATGGCAGCCGTTTTGCAAAATGTCCAATTGTCCACCTTTACCCTCTGCGATAGTAAATTGGCCTTAGGTCCGTGTTAATAGACTGAGCTCAAGACCACTCTCAAGTTCGAACTCAGCCGAGTATCAAGATGTGATCTGCATCTCAAGTATATCGTAAGATAATAGAACAATCTTGAGCAGACAAGAAATCAAGTCGCGGACCAACTGCACTCAGGAATAACGATATCAAGTGTAAACTTGAAAGTTCTCTTGAGTGCTATTATTATTAATACGGCGTTACTTACGTGGTACCAGGTTCGTAAACGCGCACTTGAGTTCTGTTTATTAATAAGAACGCCATCTTACGATCGATCACAGAGTTCAAAGCGATTTATTAATAGATAAATAGATATCTATAGACCAAATCAAGTGTCTTATTTTGTAAACAAATATGATTGTCTAATTACCCGTTGTGATGTAACACTGAAGGAACTGATTGATCGAACCTGTTCATCATTGTGAAAATAAAGTAATCCGATCTAATAATGTGAAAATAACTATGCAATAATCACAGAACAGCTTGAAATGTTAGTAAAACTACCCTGTTTTTGTTTACAAAGTAAGACACTTGAGTTGGGCTTCGGTTTACTTCAAACTGTCGCCTTTTAGATAAGGTGCATTTGCCTATTACAAGTTGTTTTATACGCCGAAGAAATGCATCGATTGAACTACACAATAATTCAATGCCATTTTATAATAACCGATTTATATTACGATATGCGTGCCCTGATTGGTTACCTAAATGACGTCATCTGAAATACTACTACCTGATTGGACGATGCTGATGCAGCGTATTACGGTAACCAATCAAAACGCTCGTCAATGACGTCAATCTGCTTATCGTTAATTTAAGCCTTAGATCCATTGATAGAAGGATTGATCATAATATTATTTTAAATGATTATATTAAGAGTTATTATACAAATCTGGGTAAAATGTTCTAATGCGAAAAATACTATTTATCTCCCTGTAATTTTTAAAGATATTACTGGCGTCCATATTCCGCAAAAAAAATGTATTTTATAAAAATATGTATACCTACCTACCGGAATGACGTTGACTTTTTTTTTACTTTTAATCAAAAATCATAGAACAAAAAAATGTCGGTTATCGATAATGAACTTTACCTACTTACATTACATTACCCTTTTCATTCAATCGGTTTAAAACTGTAACACCATTTTGTTTGTTACAAATTACTTAAACAATACCTGTGTTTATGATAAATTAATTAGAGTTTGTTTGAGGAAAGAAATCTATCCTTTTGCATTTATTTACATTAACAAATACATAATAAAATAATAGCGTTTTATTATATATACCGCAGCCCAAATCAAGTGTCTTTTGTAAATAAATATGATCGTCTAATTACCCGTTGTGATGTAACACTGAAGGAACTGATTGATCGAACCTGTTCATCATTGTGAAAATAAAGTGATCCGATCTAATAATGTGAAAATAACTATGCAATAATCACAGAACAGCTTAAAATGTTAGCAAGGTAGGGTAGTTTTTGTTTACAAAATAAGACACTTGATTTGGGCTTCGGTTTACGTATTGGTTGACAAGTATGATATCCAATAACTGTATGATAAAACTGTAATTGATGATAATGAAATGTGACATTTTTCTTCATATGTCTTCTACGTGGTTTAAAATCTACTAGACTCTAGTAATGTTCTAGTAACTAGAGCATTACTAGGGGTTTAACCTAACCTAGAAAAGTATTTTTAGTATCCAATAGGTACTTCTCTACGAATTTCACATTTATATCCAAAATATAATTTTTCCCAAACCCCACGGACCGAAGACACCCCTAAACCAGGCTGGCATTAGCAATGTATTATATAAACCATTTTTTAATGTGTATTTAAGTTAAATATTGTAAAAAAATATGTAGTTCTCTTACTGAGATATTTAGGTAGTACTCGTACATGATCTGTTGAAAACATCAACAATAGTATTTTGTGGACAATACTTTTGGAATGTTAAATTTTGGCTTTAAATAAAAAATCTGTGCAATAATAAATACAAATTTTGCAAAAACATGGGGGAGGCCGATGTTTAGACTGACAGTTTAGACCGATTTCCAAAGCCCGCAATGGCGGCATCGTTTCGCCTTGCACTCTATAATATAATAAATACTGTGGCCTGTGGTGGCTCAGTTGGTAAGAGCGTGTCACGGAATGACAAGGTCGCAGGTTCAAGTCCTGCCCACGTCAAGATTTTTTTCATCATGTTCTAATTTATTCAGCGAGCATGGATAATGCGTAATTCAAATTCTGAATAATAAATACTAGTTAAAAAGTAAAGAAGACCGATACGTCTATTCCAGTCTTTCTCAAAGTGGGCAATAACGCCCACTTGTGGCTGGAGGCCTAGAGGGGGTCGGAAAGGGCTCCAGATTTTTTTTAGAATGTAAGTTGAAACTCCAGACCAGACTCATATGTATAGCACAAATTAAATTTATTAAAGGAATAAATGTCATTATGGTTTTTAAACTGTGGTAACGTAAAAAAAATGGGGCCGCTGAAAAATAACTGATCAAGTTTGAGAATCTCTGGTCTATTCTATAGCTACATACAAAACAATAATTGATAAATATAGGTTAAATACCCGATACAAAAACTTAAAAAGTCTTCCCAAAAAGTGTTATCCATGTTTTTGCATAATTTTAAGTATTGGCTCACTATAGTTTTAATTCTAAAATATAAAATATGTTTCACGGGTTTGATGTACAGCGCTCGATTAAAAGGTACAACGTAAAACCCCTAGGATCTTAGCGATAAACATGACTTAAAGTGGTTTAAGACACGATTTGAGAATTTTCGCTCAAAAATCAACATACAAATACAGTGGTTTAGCCGTTGTTTAGCAATATTTATGACTAAGGACCCTAGTGAGCCGAAAGGGTACTCAACTATTCAGTTTACTTTACTGAACGACTTATATTATACGCTTCCATTTTCGTTTGTGACTTTCAATCTTGATTACCATACATTTTGTTCAGGTGGTCGATTTGTATGAGGCGTGGATTTGGTTTTATTTTTTAATTGATTCACCCTTTCAGCTCAATGTCGGGTTTACACTATATATACTTATAATCAATATTTAAAAAAATGTATTAAAAAATGCGTCCACTGTTTGTCGTTGTAAACTAAAAATCGCGATCATTGTTAATGATCGCTGTACATTACTCCCGGTCTCTATCCAAAATATATTCGGCGATATTTTTATTATTTTTAAATATAAATATTTTAAATAAATAAGTTAAATTCTATACACTCACTACCCTTGTATTGAGTTGACACTAGGTTTCGTTATGTTTGTCTAAATTATGAATACAAATAAAAGTTATTAAAAATCGTATATTAGTTTTCTTTCAAATAGGTTTTTCACCTTGTTCCTTCCATCAGTATTTCATATTGTTCCTGATCACATCCTTTGAACGGCACCAATATGTAACACTCTCTTTAAAGTTATTGGTATCAACTAGTTTTTACCTGTTTCTCCTCAGCGTTGGCACCTCTTCCTTGCAAAGTGGTGTAAAGGTAAATTTAAAAAAAATGTTAACGTGCAAATATATACAATATATTTACTTGCAATAAAGAGATATCATTCTAGATGACTAGTTATTTTTACCTGCTGTCGAGGTGAGGAGGCAATTATTTTATTTCATTCCAGTTAATATCGTTTATTGTAATTTCAAATACTTTTTATAAAAAATTTCTGCGTTTAGAAAAAAAGAGTTATCATAAGGGTCTGCGCAGACCGACGGAGTGGCGGCAAAGCGACTAATTTAGAACAATTTGAATTCAACTTTATTTACTTCAACATACGACTGTTATCGGCATAGTGAAATGAGAGCTGCGCGTGACAGTGCTCGGACGATCGCGACGGGACGGACGACGGACAGTCTGCGCTAACTCTGAATGTCAGTAATCTAATTTATTGTACTGTCGTTAACACATAAACTGTAACAATTCGAACTTTCGTACCGTATTCTGTACGCCCCATAGTGCTGCAAGTTACCATTGTCAAGTGTATAATATACAATATTTAATGTCGAAATATAAGTCTGTGATTGGGTATAACACGCGTAACTACAATTTTAATTTAAAAATAAAATCCTCATTCATTTCGTTACGCTTAAGTTAAATAAAATTAACGTTTCATTCCAAACGAAATAACTTTAGCCACTATCAGCTGAAACCACGTTTCTGAAATAAAAAGCTTACAAAATAGTAAGAGAAAGATAACATGTAGATTTGACTTATGAAATAAAACCAACGAAAAATTATACGTGTCATATGTGTCTAAACCGAAAATAGGTTGAAATAATTTTGAACAACAGTGTCCAAATAAGTAAAAAATATATAGTCATGATCAGATAAAATCGTAATGTAGGTCAGGGCTTCCCAAACTTATTTTTACTGTGACGCCCTTGGGATTTTGCCATTTTCATGCGACGACGCCCCTTCTGGTTAAAAAGTAGCTACCAAAGTTGTAGTTCAAGCCTAGTAACAAATTATCAGAAAAACTCAAAATAGCCTCTATAATTTTCATTAGAAAATGAGAAAAAAATTATAAGAACGAGAATGAAAAGAAATATTTTACTTTGCTGGCTGGCTATTAATGAGACAGCTGTGTTTGCTTTTCTGAGCATAGCTTCCCACGGGGCTCAAGTTTGGAAATTGCTATTGATGCAGACATCCAATCTATGTAGATCGCCTCGCGACCCCCCGGGATAAAGCCGCGGCGCCCAGGCCGTCGCGACGCAAAGTTTAGGAAGCCCTGATGTAGGTCATAATCGTTTTGATTTTCGTAAATAATGTGTACAAATGTGTCGTAATAAAGTGCTATGATACTCTATATTTGTGTTACACTCCTGTCTCTATTTATGGGTAAGTATTTTTTATAATTACTTTGTGGAAACATGATTCTGGCTGCTTACTAAAACTGTTTGAATGCAGGTTAATGTTCCCACTTCACTTGGCTATTCGTATTCGCTATCAAACATCCAGTTTGTTGTATTTGTCAAATACTTGATGTACATACAAATAAGACGAATATTTTGTCAAGCGTACAAACAAAATGGCAATTATGACAAATACGCAAATACGAATAGCCAAGTGAAGTGCCACCATAAAATATACTTAATTGCATAATTAAGGCAGTTGTCCGACCGCCGGCGATGAGCGAGTAAAGTTATCAACTATAAAACGAGTGGGCGAGTGGTGAGTATAGTTTTGTAGCTCGGCTATCAGCGACTGTCGCCGAGCGATGGGATGTACTCGCTCGGCGACAGAATAGCTTAGCGAGTACTTGCCGGTGGTGTGAACAGTCAGCGATGAACTATTAATATATGCATCTCTTTTGTTTACACGGAATGTAGTGTCTTTTGTACGTTTCTTGGGCGAGAAAATAGCCGGGATTTACTCGACAATTGCCTAATGGTATAGTGATTGTGACACCCTCTCTCTCTCACACATACACCTAATTAGTACCTTTCCTACTCGTAGTACCTAATGCTTATTTTCCTATTTCTTGTTTCTAAATGAGGTATGGCCTGGTGATCTGTAACACAGGCTTACACCTAGCACAGACACCAGACTCGCATCTTAGAACCATATATTGTTATTGCTAGTTGTACCTTTTACCTACCATTCTTTGATGTGAGAGAAATAAAGATTTTTTTTATTGTTGTGTTCTTTCTACTACTACTACTACTTTTATTTGAATGGCTTCTACTCTTATTCAAGAGATAATTTCGCCAATGTCAAGTTATTTAGAGTATTCATGTTAGTAGAAAATTAACGAATAAAAAATCAATCCGCCATTCCAAAATGAAGGTGGACTTCCTTTTCGTGTTCTTTCTAATTTGAAGCTACTTTTGACAGCTCCGAAAGTAATGCTATGCTATACGGGTGCCATACGTACGGCTGCAGCGGTCAGCAAAAGAGCACTTTGAAAATAACCTAGAAACGAAATACACCAAGTTTATTAATACTCTAACCAATACGGCAAACAACCACTTCCCGAAAATTCGCAAATCAAGACCCGAAATACCACAGGAAATAAAAGGTTGGATGGAAGCACGCCGCAACATAACACCTGATCAGTTCAACAGCGGGGAACATCGTGAGCTCAGTAAGAAGATAAATAAGGCTATAAGAAGAGATATCCGACGAAGGAGGACCCAAGAGATCCATGAAATTATTGAACAAAATAAAGGCATGAAAGTTTTTCAAAGAACTAGTGCCAGAAATCAACTTAATACACTGAAAGATTCAAATGGATTATTAACATCGAATAAAACAGAAATCCGAAAAATCACATGTTAAGAATCCTAAAATCTAATGGAATTGGTATTAGAAAATATGATGATGACGATGGAAATGCTATAAGGCTGTATGATCTTTTGGCGCTTTTGCCTTACTAAAAAACGCAACAACAACTGTCATACTGACTCTCGTGGTTGGCCTTTCGCGCGAAAAACCGGTGGTGGTAATTGTGATTCGAATTGGTCAAAGATGTGGTGCTCATTGATGTAACTCAGAGAATATTGATGGCAGTGTGGCTGTGGAATGGTTCAGGTGTTCCTATCTTTGTGACGACAGCGGAGCTGCAATTCGGTGAGATCAATCCAATCTAGTATTCTTTGCCATCTCCCAGAGACCATACCTCGTAAGGTGGCTGCTGTTTACAGTTCAGAATTGGTATAGACTCATGCCCGCAAATGTGACTTAACACGCTTGTAGCCATCGTACCAACCATTGGAGTGTACATTTTATTGTACCTATTTATAAGCGTCAATACGAAAATGTTTCTAGCACACTTGTTTGTTCACAAGCGATTATTTTTATATTATTTCCTGATCTTCATGTTAGCAGCAGGGTGTCTACCAACATGCAAGCGTATATACAACATACGAGTGCTCAATTTAATTATTTGGCGACTTGCTGAAGTATGCAGGTACCGGTCGGCATTATTATTATTTACACTTTATTCTATACGCCCTGGAAATTTACATGGGGACATAGATGCCAAATAAGACATACAAAGGGCATACACATAGCACTGAATAGTATAATTGATATAAATCAGTAAAGTGTGTCACATGAATCAAATGATTTAATTTTGAGGGTTGTTCACAATGACCGTGAGTTAGGGCCGGGTGGTGATCGGAGTCACGAATTAAGAATTTTCGCTGGTCTTTGTTATGACGGAATCGGTAGTTTGGGAACTGTCGAGCATCGTCTCTATGGCTGTGAGCAGAGATATTTTAGATGTAAATAGCGGTGACCAGTCTGGTCCGGTGAATAACTTGTACTGATGTATTTTATATTGCTGGCTGATTATGATATGGCAACATTGCATCATCACTGTTTAATGGTGTAACCTGAAGTTGGATGATGGTAATATAATATTTGGATATTGTTTTCTTACCCCGTTAAGTAAGTCTTCATACACCAACCTTCAGGACATTCCATTACTTTAAGTTTGATGAATTTACATACCTACCTACCTACTTAAAAAATTGAAGTTGAATATTATTATTATACATTTGATAGAACTGCAGCATAATGCTGGTGTGTCTATATCACAGTGTTGGTAAGTTCACAGCTTTGATGTCTAATGATCATGATTCACTATGTAATATAATCAAGTTAATAATGTTTATTTTTAACCACATGTCGAGGCAATTTTTAAAGGAGTTCCCTGATGGTGCAGTTACCACATCATCAGACAGTTTGTTCCATGCATGATCAATTCTGCTATTTAAGAAGTTATGAGCGATTTAGTATTGGAGACAGTGCGGTAGATTTTCATATGGTGTCCTCGCAATGGACTTGTATGTATGTCTTCGTATATTAAAAGTGAATTGGGGGCAATGGGATAAAGGAGCATATTGACAGGGCGAAGAGATAAGAGAGTGTACATATCTACAAAGCTGATATACGATTTGGATGCCATATCTGGTCAGTACTTAAGATCATGAGGATGCAGACAATATTTAAAGCCATGTGGAGTATTATGCCTATATCGGTATATCTAAAGTTATGGATTGGTGGATTTCTTAAGAGTGTTCAATATAATATTGAAGGTGATGTTGGCTGGCTTTGTACATGATTTTTCCTAAAATTACATCATGGTTTTACGTGTTGTGAACGAAACAGTGACCTAACCATGGGTGGACCTAACTAAGGGCTTGTGAATACATGGTGGCTTTGGATAATTTCATCAATTTTGCGGCATTATTTTATGGCTTTTGTTCTTTGTAATGATTACTATTTGTCAGTATATTGTGGATAAAGGAGTATAGGTGTCACACAGAGGAAAATAAATGAAGAATGTCAGCCCTTGACAAACCAAGAAGCAAGTACAAATCGTCTATACTTTGTCATTCCAATCGAAGTATAAAATGGTGAAACCGAAGGAAAGAAAAGACTGGATTACTGAAGAATGGAAACTCACATATTTTTGGACGCATGGACCTATGGAACTCCTAAGAGAAGATCTTTGCAGTGATATTCTATCAAGTTTGGAGACCAATAGACATAATCGTTGGTTTTGTATTATGTTGTATTTATTTACTGATATATGTAGAGGTAACACTGTACGTTTTGTGTCACAGATCCGACTTTGTGATGTGCAACATAGATAATGTGCAATGACATCTACAACTTATTGTTACTACTGGGTAGACAGAACACTGTTCTATTATCAGATGAAAATTATGCGTACAATTATAATATTATTCATTATCAACCAGTGAATACTAATGTTTACTTTTGCAATTGATGCCTTTGGAATAGGAAACAGTCATTGAAGGGTATGATTTGTTACGCTATCTGAAGTTTGTACACCGATACTGTTGCAGTGTTGTTGCTTGTCATGCCAGTAAATGAAGTGCAGGTACCTATGTAGTTATAGTGATAAGCGCCTAGATAGGCCATTTGAAAGTTAAATCCAGATTTTACTCTCAACGTCGCAAACCTTGATATATCTAGCGCCTACGGGAAGTCATCAGCTTCGAAGAGATGTTCCGGCTAGCCCACAACAGGGGAATATATGAGGAACCGATGGAAAACCTTCAGTAGTGGGGAGGCATCGTAAGAAATTGAAACAGCTGTGACATCTCATGTTCGAGCAAGTTCTTACAAGTTTTTGTTATCCCTAGCTGCAATACAGAAATAACTACCAACCTAGATCAGTGTTAAAATATATTTACGGCAAGATCTGCTGGCCGGTGCTTGTGCGACCATATAACGGTGATTGCCCCGATCGGTAATGGCCGTTACGCGTGAAATACAGCGCTCGGCCATAGATCAAGATGAGTCAAGATGAGTCAAGATGAGTCAAGATTAGTCAAGATTAGTCGAGATGAGTCGAGATGAGTCGAGATGAGTCGAGATGAGCCAAGATGAGTCAAGAGGAGCCAAGAGGTGTCAGGAGGAGTCGAGATGAGCCAAGATGAGTCAAGAGGAGCCAAGAGGTGTCAGGAGGAGTCAAGTGGAGTCGGAGTCAAGAGAAGTCAGGAGCTGCCAGGAGGTGCTAGGAGATTTGAAGACATAGCAAGACATAGCAAGACATAGCAAGACATAGCAAGACATAGCAAGACATAGCAAGACATAGCAAGACATAGCAAGACATAGCAAGACATAGCAAGACACAGCAAGACACAGCAAGACACAGCAAGACACAGCAAGACACAGCAAGACATGGCAAGATATGGCAAAAGAGGACGAGGGACGTCAGGGGAAATCGAGGGAAGTGAAGGGAAATAAAGAGAGGTCAAATGACGCATACGCAAGCTGAACTCGGCGGGCATCCTCTGGGTGGCGAATTGGTGACCCGCCTACTATACGAATTTACCTTATAACGCTTATCAACTTACCAATACCACGGCGCGGCGGTATTAATACGACACCTACGTAGAGAAAGTGCAGAAAGGTCATTTGCTGTTTGAAACCAGTTGAAAACTTCCTCAAAAGTTGAAGCTGCCGACGTCTCCTAGTTTTTATAATGTACTTATTGGAAAGCTGTATGGTTGTCCAAAGAAACCCGGAGCTGTTGAAATAGTAGAATCGGAGCGTGCGACCAAGGAACACTCAAGTTAAAACTCAAATGTCCAAAACAACTCTTAAGGAAAAAGGTAATCAGTATGGCTCCTAGAGTAACAAACGTTCCGAGTAAATAAAACATGTCAATTATTTGTATCGTGTGGAGTCCGATATTATTTTCGTATGCGAAGAGGCACATTAGAGAAGTCTTATAGAAATACCATGCCACCTTATTTTACCTATGAGGACGAATAAATGATTAGGAATTGGAAAGTAATAATTAGAGGTTCCAAAAGGGATATTTGACCTGCGCCTTAACATATCCAAGGATTGGGAGGTGGGTACTGATACGGTAAGAAGTTCTAGAAGCGAATAGTGTGAGTGTTGAAGAACTTCGAAGCAAAACGTTGTAGAGTAAACAGAAAGGAATAGAACGGCATCGTCGTTGGAGCGGGAACATGCGATCAGGCAGAGAATAGATGGAATACTAACGGCGTGGCGACCTCGAGGTGGACTCATGGGGCAGATCTGAGTGACCAAAAGCTCGTTGGTCTGATGATATACAGTGGGTTACTAGGAAGCAGTGGAACCTAAGGACATCATATAGCAGAAGCTAATGACCAAAAGCTCGTTGGTCTGATGATATACAGTGGGTTACTAGGAAGCAGTGGAACCTAAGGACATCATATAGCAGAAGCTAATGGCGAAAATGGGGTGGATTATATCCAGTCGGCAATAGTACCAGGTCTCTATTCCTTGCGGCGTTGTGGAGAGTGCAGATTGTCATAATGATCGCCAACCTACTTAAGAAGACGCTACCATGAGAAGAGGAAGATATCCAGTTAGGCTCATAGGGGCTGAGTATGATGAGGATGAAGCTTGAAAGAGCAATGAAAACTTGGCCTTAGGTTAGGAAGAGTGAAGAAGAAGAAAAAAAAACAGATCATAAGAGCGGAATATAAGAGTGAGATACGGCCAGCAAAGTCACCGTCCTTGCGTTGCATCAACAAATTTAGCGTGTATTCACATGTATCCCAGCCGCACGATGGCTCGAAAGGGGCACGCAGACACCCGGCGAAGTCACAAATTAGTACCAGCTTTTAGCGGGCCCTATCGTGTTACAGCAATATTGGGCTACGACATACGAGATTATAGTGGCATGGAAGGGAGGAATATCTCTGATAGGAATAATAAGAACATTGTTTCAATGAACAATACTAAACCTTGAGTTAATTTTAGCGAACCCGAGTCGGAAAGTGACTATGGTGAAAGAGAGCGAAGGATTGTATTAAACTAGTACTGGCAACTGGAATCCGACTATCAAGGCGTGACCATAATTAACTATTTATCGGACCGAGAGAGACGTAAAGTAGCTGATGATGTATACGCTTCAGTCACGGGGTTGAGACCATAGCACCTTGTGTGTTCAAGCGGTGCCCATGTAGACAAACTGGCTGAGGCAGTAGCACCCTGTGTGCGCAAGCGGTGGCTGAGCAAATGAACGGGTTGAGGCCGTAGCACATTGTGTGTGCAAGCGGTGCCCATATAAGCGGGTTGAGGCCGTAGCACCTTGTGTGTGCAAGCGGTGCCCATATAAGCGGGTTTGAGGCCGTAGCACCTTGTGTGTGCAAGCGGTGCCCATATAAGCGGGTTTGAGGCCGTAGCACCTTGTGTGTGCAAGCGGTGCCCAAATAAACGGGTTGAGGCCGTAGCACCTTGTGTGTGCAAGCGGTGCCTGTATGACAAACGGGTTGAGGCCGTAGCATCTTGTGCGTGCAAGCGGTGCCCGAATAAATAAACGGGTTGAGGCCGTAGCCTCTTGTGGTGCAAGCGGTGCCCATATGGATTTATTCATTTACCTTGTGGAATATGGACAGTTAATTTATAATAAAAGGAAACATTACGAGTAACTGTAAGCTACTCTTTGTAATTGACAAACCTCTACCTGTGAACTTGCATTGAAAATACCTTGAGAATCGAGACGTAAGAAATACGATGATATAAATTATATGCATTTAATATAACAATATCGATAAGCGAGGTAGGCCGTCGTACCTTGTGTGGGCGACATGATGGCGCCTGATATGATTGACGGTCAAACCGTCGCACCTTGTGTGTGCAAGCGAACGACGGCGACACACGAATAATTAGTTGTTCTGTGGTCCAAGTAAAAGGAGAGATAAAAAATCAAATTAATTTATTGTTTCATGTGGTACATTGCATACATGGTGTTACATCTTAATGACTGTCACACGAAACATTAACACCTGGAAGATTTTGTAAGGAACAGTGGACAGATAGCGGCGACTAGCCGACGTAAATATTGGCCAAATTGATATCTAAATATGGATGGATGAATTATAACGTACTATTTACCCTTGTGGCAAGCATAATCGATAGAGTACCCAACTCAGAAATCCGCCGTCGGGCAAAGCTGGTGGATTGGGGAAAGGATGGTTTCCCTGAAGGGGAGACGGGCAGGGCAAGTTGCACGTAGAGACGACGATCACTGGGCGTACACAGCTACAGTCTGGAGGACACGCACGGGACGATGCAGCGTGGGAAGATCACCAATCGCGCACATTTGGGAAGGAATGGATGCGTCGGTCATAAATACAAGACAATGGAAGGATGGCGAGAAGGCCTACGTCCAGCAGTGGACAGATACAGGCCGACGATGACGACGAAGCATAATAAGGAATATGAATATATAGACCAGAGGCGACATTGTTCATCAGTTTCCAAATATCTCGCTGTTAGAGGTTATTGTTATTCAATGAAGACTTGTGGAAAATGAATAGGTATATCTACGTTAGGATCTTCATATAAATGGCGCGGAAACGGAAGCTGCGGCGAACATACTGAAACCAAACGGCTTATGTAAGGTGGTGGTTTTTTTTTGCAGGAATTAAGTGACTCTTCGAATGGGTCATTCTCTAATGTCGGATGGCCGGAACGGTAACACGACGACTTAATCAGAATCCACAATAATACGCGGTTTTGTGGTATTGATCCAACATTGCGGTTCGATTATTTATTTATTTAAGCTTTTACACGTTAGGGTGCAAAAGTTGATCTTTATTTTCTAGATGTTTTAGCGTACCGGAATCAACGGAGTAATTTTATATGTTGTAATGACGCATTTAATCGGTTCTGTGTTGTTGTTTTGCTGTGTCTGGGACCGACACTATTTATCAGAATGGCCGAGTGTTAAGAATCCTAAAATCTAATGGAATTGGTATTAGAAAATATGATGATGACGATGGAAATGCTATAAGGCTGTATGATCTTTTGGCGCTTTTGCCTTACTAAAAAACGCAACAACAACTGTCATACTGACTCTCGTGGTTGGCCTTTCGCGCGAAAAACCGGTGGTGGTAATTGTGATTCGAATTGGTCAAAGATGTGGTGCTCATTGATGTAACTCAGAGAATATTGATGGCAGTGTGGCTGTGGAATGGTTCAGGTGTTCCTATCTTTGTGACGACAGCGGAGCTGCAATTCGGTGAGATCAATCCAATCTAGTATTCTTTGCCATCTCCCAGAGACCATACCTCGTAAGGTGGCTGCTGTTTACACACAGAAGAGTTTTATGGAAATCTTTACTCATCGTCGCAACCTGAACCTTCAACAACTACCAACGGGAAACGAGCGCCTCTGGAACGTCACTTTACGGAGGATATCCCTGAATTCAGCACATATGAGATTAAGCAAGCACTCAAAAAACTGAAGAATAACAAGGCTCCGGGTGAAGATGGCATCACTATTGAGCTCCTAAAAGCAGGTGGTACAGCGATCACAAAAGAACTACGGCTGCTGTTCAATGAGGTTCTGTTTACCGGCGAAGTTCCCGCAAATTGGAGAGACAGCGTAGTGGTACTGTTCCATAAGAAAGGTGATAAAGCGCTTCTCAAAAATTACCGACCGATATCACTGCTGAGCCAGGTCTACAAAATCTTCTCCAGGGTTCTAACTACACGGCTAGAACGACGTTTTGATGAACATCAACCCAAGGAGCAGGCGGGGTTCAGGAGAGGTTTCGGCACAATCGATCACATCTTCACACTAAGGCAAGTGATACAAAAGACCGAAGAATATAACATGCCCCTATACTTGGCCTTCGTCGACTACGAAAAAGCGTTTGACTCCGTAGAGCATTGGGCGGTGACACAAGCGTTGAAACGGTGCCACATAGACTACCGCTACATTCAAATCCTGAGGAACCTGTATAAATCTGCGACGATGAAGGTACAGTTGAGCGAATACACAAACCCCATCCCGGTAAAGAAAGGTGTCAGGCAGGGAGATGTGATATCGCCAAAATTATTCACGAACGCATTGGAGGACATATTCAAAACCCTGGATTGGGAAAATAGCGGCATAAACGTCAACGGAGTGTACCTAAACCATCTCCGCTTCGCCGATGACATAGTAATCATCGCTGGGTCTGCGCAAGACCTGCAGAACATGCTCCAAGACCTATTCCACGCATCTATAGCAGTAGGTCTAAAAATGAATATGGACAAAACAAAGGTGATGGCCAATGCAGACCTGAAAACAGTACCAATTTCATTAGGAGGCTAAAATCTAGAGCAAGTGGACGAGTATGTTTATTTGGGGCAGCGTGTGAGACTCGGGCGGGATTCCTTAGAAGCGGAAATAAACAGACGAATACAGCTGGGATGGGCGGCGTTTGGAAGGCTTAAAAGCGTATTCAAGGCAAAGATCCCGATGTCACTGAAGAGTAAAGTCTTTGACCAGTGTGTACTCCCGGCAATGACGTATGCGTGCGAAACGTGGACTCTAACCTCCGGAATGGTGCACAGATTGAAGGTAGCACAAAGAAGCATGGAACGCACGATGCTCGGTATATCCCTACGCGACAGAGTGAGAAATGAGACCATCCGCCTACGGACTCGTGTCACCGACATCGGCAAACGAGTGGCAAAACTGAAATGGGCCTGGGCGGGGCACCTCTGTCGCCGAAATGATGGTCGATGGAGTAAGTGCGTTCTAATGTGGAGACCCCGGACGGGTAGAAGAAGCGTGGGCAGACCACCGGCCAGATGGTCCGACGACATAAAGAAGGTTGCTGGCTCGGTGTGGACCAGACAACCTTGGGATCGGGCCACATGGAAAATTCATGGAGAGGCATATGCCCAGGAGTGGGCTGCTGTATGCTGAAGAAGAAGAAGATACGGGTGCCATACTTTTGAAATTTTTTGACCTGTCAGATTTAGCCAATTTTTCATGTTTAATAGGTTATCATTATTTAATTGAATAATATTTAAGGTTCTGAAGAGACCCGCCGTGAAGGCTACAGCATGAAGCCCCCCGCCTATTACCTGACACCGGGGGCAACAGACGCAGTGGTCCCCGAACAAAACGGCAATGCAGATGACGCATATGCTAACAGGTACGGACAACAGCAGATCAATGGTAACACTGCATTACGATTTGAACTCTTACGACGCATATAATAAGAACGGTCCAAAATGTTACACTTGATCTGCTTTTATGTGTCGCAAATCTGGCGAGATCGTGCATAAAAGACATTGCCACATTACAATGGAGCTTTGCCCCACCTACAAAACTACGTGACCATTTTAAACTGTACCTAACATTTTGTAGGGGACTTATTACAGGTTTCATATTGCATAACCATAATCAGTATCATTTTCTACTACTCTCGCAACTCCTATAGAAGAATAACAAAAACAATGAATAAATCGCTTCGATTTCTTACTATTTTCTGAATTCTGAATTAAACTGTTTTTTTCGAATCGCAACTTGTACAAAACTTTATTTTAAACCGATAATTTTATTAAAAAACGGAGATATTTTTACATTTATTCGTTATCTTGTACAACTTGCGGTTGATGGTGGGGCAGAATCTGGCATTGTCATTTGAATGCAAGATTGATCTTGCAAAATTGGTGCGACGTCTCGAGATTGCATTCCCTGGTATCATATCGCATTTCACACCAAAGATTATACCAACAGATTCTCTAAACCAACCACCAAGAATACGAAACGTACCCGAACTCTGCCCGAAAGGGTATCGTTTCACGACGACTGTGATTACATAGCCTACTACTGCATGAAAGCTTACAAGTAAGAGGTAACTAGATATATTACACAGCTCCGACTATACAGGATGGCCTTGAGTTCATTCGACAAAATTAAATGGATGGTTAGGCTTGTGACATACATTAATTCTGCACAGCGTTTAAGTAAAATCAACCATTTGAGGAAAAATAAAAATTATTTACAATAAATTCAACTATCCAAAAAAAATTCAAGTTTGATGTGCATTGTTACTAGAATGTTTTTTAAGGTATTTCAAATTTTTGGGAACGATTTCTTTCACTGGAATTTGACCTAATGATCATTCCTAATGTGTGACGTACTTTGTTCAATCTCTATATTCCCTGTATATCTCTTTAATACATTAATTAAAACACACCTCTTTTTAAATATAAAACTATGAAGAGCATATTTGCCAGCCTACTAACAGTAGGTACAGATGACAGCAAAGTAATGTGGGTAAGTAAGACGATGTTAACTCTTATGTTAAGAGCAGTACAAAAGTGTTAACATGACAAATACTTGACGTGCTTTCGATAGTACTAACAATTAACGTTAAAGTACTTTTAGCTACTAATTAGCCATCCTTTGACAGCACCGGCAAGTTATGTGGACGAACAGTGTACTATAGATACTATACTTTCAAGAACTATTGCATGCTGGACTATGTCAACTGCAAGGAGAGATACGAAGGTATCTAGAACCTTATACAAACTGTAGTTTTGATCAACGACTCATGAGTAAATAAAGGAGATAATACAGGGTGATTGGAAATTCGATACATTCCTTGAAAGGGGTGATACTAGAGGTGGTTTGCAACAAATTAGGCACTGTTAACGAGGGGTCGAAAAAAGTGTTGCGTGCGTGCGCATGAGGATGCACCCTCTCACCCACACCCTCACACACACTACTTACCATGTAACTGGGTAGCAACCAGCCGCCGCGATACATACTCACCTAGTGCAGCGGCTGGTATTGACAAGTGTCACACTGGGTAACTTACAAAATGCCAAAATTGCGACTCAAAACTTAGTATATTAATTAAATTTATTATTGTGTATTATAATCTATGTAAAATAATATACTATGATTAAATATGTTAAGTTAATATAGATATGCAATATTACTTAAGTATATGAATGAAGTGGAATGTAAATTAAATTATACTCAATAAATATACTGATACTGATAACACTTTGTACTTTAGACCGTTTTTATTATCTGTGTCATAAGAGTTGAATTCGTACTGCAAGTGTTACCATTGATCTGCTGTTATCCGTACCATGACGTCCTTAATAAGCTTACTTTAAGGTCGTCATGGTACGAAACAACAAAGTATTATTGAAGTAATCCTGCTATAAGAGTAAGAGGGCAGGTGTCAAAGTCGAAGATTTATAAAGCTTTGTAATGGTATTTTGAGAGTTAAATAACAACAGATTCAACGTGTTACAGTTTGGCAAGTAGTCCACATGGGAGAATGTGTTGATATTGACCTGGCTACAGACTACCATCGTAAGTACCTTTATTGACAGAGGCGACGTCCTCTATAGATATATTTAGATACCCGGTATCTTCGCAGCACGGCCCATTCTCTCGAAGTGGCCGAGCCAGCGGAGTCGAGCTTTTGTCTCGACGATGATATTTGGTTAGGATATAAGCTCTCCAATTTCCCGGATTCTTCATCATCAGTCTATTTATATGTCCCCACTGCTCGGGCACAGACCTTCCCTTACATCGAGGGAGCTCGGGCCATGATCCACCAGTGCGGATTGGCGGATTTCACATGCCTTGGATTTCTTCACGGCATGCAGGTTTCATCACGATGTTTTCCTTCACCGTTTTGAGAGCACTCGGTAAATGTACGTAAGTTTATCCGTCGAAAAACCCTAGAATAACTCAATGGTACATGGCTGCCCTGGCTGGGAATCGAACCTGGGACCTCCGTATTGCAAGTCCATTGACCCAACCACTGAGCCACCGGGCTCTCACCTTACCTTTATAGCCCAGTAGAAATCGACACAAAAAAGGCTAAAATCGCAAAGCATGATGTAGTTCTGCATCTCGAGCACAAGTTTTTCGAAGTTGCAAAAGACATTGCCACATTTCAATGGAGCTTTGCCCCACCTACAAAACTACGTGACCATTTAAGCTGTACCTATCATTTTGTTGGGGACTTATTACAGGTTTCATTTTGCATAATCAGTATAATTTTCTATTTTATACGCTCTAACACAGATAAAAGTGTACAGTAGAGTTTTTAAGGTTGAGATTATCTCAAAAACTAATTGACCTATTGCAAGAAATATTTCACTGTTAGATAGATAAATGTTAAAACTATCAAACTGTAGAAGAAGAATTAAACGTTCAGTAGTTTTTTAACTTAACCTTACTGAGTATTGTATACTTTTCTCTGTCTTCGTGTGTACCATTTATTCTTTATTATATTCACAGATTATCCGTATCTGGACGACTACTTTTTGGACCAATACTATATTATGGAAGACATGTAGACTCTACAAGAAACCAACCTTCAATTGTGGACAATATTTGGACGGTGGTGTGAACGCTAACAAGAGAGTTATAACCAAATCTAAATGACATTGCCACATTTCAATGGAGCCTTGCCCCACCTACAAAACTACGAGACCATTGAAGCTGTGCCTATCATTTTGTTGGGGACTTATAATTATATTGCATAATCACAATCAGTAGGAGTTGCGAGTAGTAGAAAATTATAACAAAAACAATGTATAATTCGCTTCGATTTCATACTATTCTCTTAATTCTTAATAAAGCTGTTTTTTCCACTCGCAACTTGTACAAAGCTTTATTTTAAACCAATAATTTTAATAAAACGGAGATATTTTTACATTTATTCGTTATCTTGTACATCATGCGGTTGACGGTGGGGCAGAATCTGGCATTGTCATTTAATATGACCTTGTAAATTTATTTAAACTAAATAAACTAATAATTATATCAGAATTAAAACTAACCCTGTCTAAAAAATTTAAGTAAAATAACAAATTAGAGAAAAATTACATTCTAATTATAATCCATAACATTTAAATTAATCATGACTTGAATTCCACAATTAAATATCTTCATGAAGGTGAATAGTTATTAAAAAATATCTAAATTGATTTTTAGACAAAATAAAAGGTGCCTATGACTAGTTAATCGTCAAATTTGTAATTATCAGAGTAACGTGTGGATTCCCTGCGACGTTACAGTTCGTTGTTATAGATCTCCTTTCGTCGGGGGATGCCTGGAAGAGATCGCTCTGAGCGATAAGGCCGCCTTTGTACAACATATATTGTAACAATTCGTGGAATGTAATACTTTTGTACAATAAATAGTTTATCTATCTATCGTCACGCGTAGTTTAATATTAATTACAATTTCAATTCTTATCAGTAGGTAGATTTTGATATGCGCCTTCAACAAAATTGTTATTACTTTCTCGTGCAATATTACTTTAGTAAGCTATGGCGCGAAAAAGCAATGAAAGTCAAATTAGTGTGATATATTTCAAAATACAATGACCCGGGGTTTTATAATTAAAACTATAGTGAGCCATTACTACAAATTATTATATATAAACGGATATCACTCACTTATATTGTTCAAGTCGGCAATTAGACCGACAGTTTCGACCGATTTCGACGGTCTTTTTCAAGGTGACCCGGGGTTGTTGCAAAATAGAGATTACCTACTTAATTAAGTCGTAAACTACTAACCAAAACCTTAAATGATATACTCTCATCAACTTATAAACTGTATAATCATCATTGACTTACTGTATCCCATTGAAGTGCATAATTATTATTCTTTCGGTAAGTACCTAAATATACATTTATTATCTTGCTCTAGAAAAATTTATGATAATTATTAAATGATGAAAACAAGCCTAGATAAACTGTCAGCGTTACCCATTTCGCCACAGCGGATCTGACGCCATGCGTCCAATGTAGTCCCTGCTTGTTTCACATTTGTATTTAATGGCCTACCATGAGCCAACTAGCGCCGCCAATCTTTAAAAAATAATATCTTCAAATTATGAATTTTTGTTAATTATGAAGTTTTGTTTGTACTTGATAGCTCCAATCGCCTACATTATTATTAATTATAATAATAAAATCATCCTACCAAAGACAGTTTGTGATTCATGGAGCTTTCAGAGCTAGACGCCGCGCCGCTGGCATCAATGTATTATTAATTTAAGAGCCTTCATAGAGCCAACTAGCGCCGCCAATCTTAAAAAAATAATATCTTCCAATATAATCAATTTTATTAAAAAAAACTTATTCACGAAATGTTTATTACGATAAATACAATTTTTCAATATACAATACATGGCATAATTGCGACAAGCTAAGTTGTAGTTCACAAATGTGCCAAAAACGGCCGTTTTTCGCAATTATACGAACTACAACTTACCGACATTGAATCACGTTATAAATAAGCATTTAAAAAATAGTATTTATCGTAATAAACATTTCGTAAATAGCTTTTTTAATAAAATTGATTATATTGGAAGATATTATTTTTTTAAGATTGGCGGCGCTAGTTGGCTCTATGAAGGGCCTTAATAATGTAATCTAATATGTATAACGGTTCCTAAACTCGCCAAAAAAGTATCTATATGTACCGAAGCACAAATCAAGTGTCTTATTTTGTAAATAAAAACTACTCACATAATAATTTTAAGCTTTTAGTGATTATTGCATAGTTATTTTCACATTATTAGTTTGTATCACTTTATTTTCACAATGATGAATAGGTTCAATCAATCAGTTCTCTCAGTGTTACATCACATCACAACAGGTAATAGTCATAGTTGTGTATTAGGTATACCTAGTTATTATTTTTCTCCTCAGCGACGGCACCGTTTCCTTGCAAAGTGGTGTAAATGTAAATTCAGAAACATGTTGACGTCCAAAAATGTACACAACGTGCTTACTTGCAATAAAGAAAGACTTTGATCGTATTTTGTTTACAAAATAAGACACTTGATTTGGGATTCGGTATATCCGCTAGCACTTTTAATGTCTTCCAGCGACCCGAAATAGCACTGCATCCAGACCAGACCTGCTAGTAGAATGGAGGCCCATACCCGGCCAGCACCGCCGAGAAGGCTACTACAGCACAGGGCCGCCTCCAGAAGAGCCTATCGACGAAATGAACAACATTCATGTTATGACAACCCTGGATCGGGACGCCGCTTACGCCAATAGGTATTTGATCATTAATCACAAACACCACGGTAAGAATTTACACAAAAAAAGTAGCTAATGGCGTTTGGGGTTTATTTATTTATTTTATTAATAGACTCGACACTTCGTTATTTGCCAATGTCATGCTACAGAAAATTCAATGTATAATAGTCTTCTATCTTCCTCCAGAGGAGTCGCCCCAGTAGCGTCATCACGCTGGACAGTCACGTTCTCTCCCGAGCTTGTAGCGGGACTCTTGATAAAAGCTTGAAACTTCAGATCTTGCTCAAATTATCCAATAAATTCACCATACTGTCATTCGCGAACATTTTCTGATTAAGTAATTTAACGTGATATTAAACACAAAATAACCACTGTAGACATTAAAATAAAAATTAACAAATAATTTTGCAACCGTCGTTTGCCGCCATTTTCAAGAGAACCCGTTTGGGGGTTTTCAAGGAATCATAGCGTATATTATTTTATCCCCAGATTCACAAGGCGAACGACGACGGCTTCAAAGCGTACCAAAACGACGGCCTTCCGCATTTCCTTCAAAGACGACTGCGACTATCTCGTCTACTACTGTTTGAAAGCTTTCAAGTAAGTTATATACGAATGACAAAAGATCAATGGTAACACTTGCAGTACGATTTCAACTCTTACGACGCAGATAATAAGAACTGTCCAAAGTGTTACACTTGATCTGCTTTGATGTGTACAAGTACATACCACAGACCACTTACCCCGTAGACATGAAATCGGTACAAAAGACATTGCCACATTTCAATGGAGCTTTGCCCCACCTACAAAACAACGTGACCATTTAAGCTGTACCTATCATTTCGTTGGCGACTTATTACAGGTTTCATATTGCATAATCAGTATCATTTTCTACTACTCTCGCAACTCCTATAGAAGAATAACAAAAACAATGAATAAATCGCTTCGATTTCTTACTATTTTCTGAATTCTTAATGAAGCTGTTTTTTTCGAATCGCAACTTGTGCAAAACTTTATTTTAAACCGATAATTTTAATAAAAAACTGAGATATTTTTACATTTATTCGTTATCTTGTACAACTTGCGGTTAATGGTGGGGCAGGATCTGGCAATGTCATTTGCAAGCGAAAAATTCTGGCAAACTATGAGCGCAATAGACGAAGCGGGGGGCAGGGGTGCCATATTAAATCCATGCCGATATCTGTAGGTCACACATGTCGCGAAGCAATTTTGCGCTCATGTGCGGGCCGACACGGGCCCTGTTACAGGTCTATGGGGTAAGTGGTACCTACATACACACGAAGACAGATTGTATAAGACCTATTTTAATATTTATTTAATAACATAGTTAAGATAAGATAAATATTCTTCATTGCACAAAAACCGATACACATACTAAGCTTAAACAACTATTATACAATAGGCGGTCTTATCGCTGAGAGCGATCTCTTCCAGACAACCTTTAAAATTATCACTTTTTAAACTTTCACGGTTTGTATACATATTAATTAGATAAAACGGGAATTACCGTGTTAAACATTTATTATTGATGTCTCGATATTTCGACGTGACCATGATGGCTGCAATGCTGTCGAAATATCGAGACATCAATAATAAATGTTTAACACGGTAATTCCCGTTTTATCTAATTAACCTTTAAAATTGTATCTATCTAACAGTGAAAGAATTTAAAAGTAATGAAAAACTTGCCGTTGTTAGGACTTGAACCTGCGACCTTGTCATTCCGTGTCACGGAATGACGAGATCTACTCGCTTACTCGCCGGCGGTGAGACAACTGCCTTATACCCTTGAGAATGTTCGTTGGACTTTCCCATATACAAAATCGTTCATTCAGAAACTGTTAAATTAAGCCACTATTTTTAATATTGTAAATCCGTCATTGGCAGTATGTTATGACTTAAACTGAAATGTAATTTATTTAAGTGCTGTGGATTTTGTTGACGAATTTAAAATAACTGTTTAGGTAGTTTTTATTGCTAAAAGCCTAACTCTTTGTTGGCAGAACGGGAAGATTATGCGGCCGAACGATATACAACACATTCCACGATTTCGAAAACTACTGCACGCTTGACTATGCCAATTGTAGAGAACAATATGAGGGTAAAAGAATATAAATATTCATTTAAACCAAAAATAAAGGCATGAACATACATTTTTGCCTCCGCCCCAGGCGGCTGAAACTCACGCTACGCCACTAAGGCCCGTATTAATAGTCTGAGCTCAAACCCAAGAGCGAATTCAGCTGATACACTCTCAAGACGTGATCACCATCTCAATCAACCAATCTTGAGCGCGGATCACCTGATGTCTTTCTCAAGTCGCGGTTTGCCTGCAATCAGCAAACAGTGAGTTTGACAGTTCTCTTGAGAACTGAGTTTTGTTTATTAATACGGTGTTACTCACGTGATACCCGATTCCTAAACACGCACCTAAGTTACGTTTATTAATAGGAACACCATCTTGAGGTCGTTCTCAAGATTGACTTTTGAGCTGAGAGTGATTTATTAGTACGGGCCTTTGACATACGATTTGTCTTAACTATATCAGTGGTTGTTGTGAAACGTATACAAAGTATTCTACATAGTATTTGATTTATTTTTTGACGCCGTAGTTTACAGCGATTTTAAGTGGGGATATAACTTCCCAGTTCCCTTTGCCACCGGGTGGCGACTGAGTATTTTATTATCGATTGCCACCTGGTGGCTATCCATGTGGAATATACGACTCTGTAATTCTTTAATATACACAAAATAAATACACGTTAAATGAAATCAAATTAGATGTACATAAGGTGTGCTTGACTCTACGATAGAGTTCTCTCTCTACCAGTAAACCAGTGAGAGAGAGAGAGATGAGATCTGGAGCAGGCAGAACAAGTGTACACAGAACCATAGAGTTTATATATTTAGCCAAAATAAATGTTTAATAAATTATTTATATAAAGTAAGTTTATATATATATCTTTATAGGTACATATACCTAAATAAATAAAATAAATAAATAGATATATACGTACATGCTTAATAGGTATACTACTACGACTGGGAATATAGAGTTTCATTTATTTCCAGTATGGCTAGTAGCCCACATGGGTGAATGCATGAAGTTAGAGCCGCTAGAGGAATACAAAGGTAAGTTTATTCCACAGTTTTTCGATTATAAAATAAGTCATGCATCATTAGTCAGTTTCAAATTTAAGAAATTCACATTTTATTTGCGTAAATCTGAAAATTTATTCGTATATTACCACTGACGTGTTGTCGGCGGTGCTCTGCCTGCATTCACTCTTATGTTCCACGCTATACAAATCTCAATGTGTACACATATTTATGAATTTCTAAATGAGAAAATATAATAAACAATCGCTACCTAGTACTTCTTAGTTACTACAAATTACATTATATTTGAACAGTAAATGTCGTCTCTCTCTTGTATTGCTGTGCCTAAACAAGGTCCATAAAGAACATTGTAACATTTTATTGTTAAGTATGTGTACATCTGTATTATAACTTATGGAATGCAATATATTGAGTATTGAGTATATTTTTGGATTACTATCTAGCTAGACCATACATTTAAGACTCTAAATATTTCAATTTTATATAATCTGTTTTGTGTACCATATAAAATAAATAAATAAAGTCATGTACATGGTCCTACCAGTATTTGAAGACATGCTTTTTTAAAGGTTGGGGGCATTACTCATAGGGAAGGGACTTGACCCTTGAGGTGCAACCGCACTAGCGCGGCATGGCAGATCGGAGCGACAAAATATTCTCCAGGAGGCAAAATTACCGCGCAGTGTTGTACACTCAGACCACTTACCCAATAGACATGAAATCGGTACAAATTTGCAAGCGAAAAAAAATTCTGTCAACGACGAGCGCATAGATACGAAGTGGGGGACAGGGGTGACGTATTAAAGAGATGCGTCCATGTCGATAATATATCTAGGTTACACGTGTCGCGAAGCCATTTTGCGCTCATATTCGGGCAGACACGGGCACCCTCCTGTTACAGGGTAAGTGGTCTGTGGTTGTACTTCATACTAAACAGTGGAAATAATCATTTTTATTGTCGGAATGGGTGCCATCGGACGGTCGCCGGCGTCGGGGCAGACCTCGGCGTAGGTGGAGAGACGATATCGTTAGATACAGGGATGGGTGGCTGGAAGAGGCTCAGGACAGGGATGGATGGAAGAGGAGGGGGGAGACCTTTGCCCAGCAGTGGGACAATTTATAGGTTCACAAAAAAAAATTGTCGCGTCGCGCTAGTACGGTTGCACCTTTGAGCTTCGCTTGTCATTCATTGACCGTAAGCCGGCGCCAGACATCTGAGCATCTTTGCAAAGTTTCACTTTACGTTGAAGCTTTTCTACAGAATCTACAACTACGACGTCATAAAAAGCCGTCAACAAACATGGAATTTGTGCATATTTGCAAAGTTTTCCGCACATGTGAGAGACCGGGGTACAGATGTAAATTCGTTTTCAGATTACGCGTTTGAAGATGACAGCTTCTTGACCCGAATGGAAGTGCCGGACGACGGCGACCAATTCGGCGAGCTTGTTGTGTAATACAATCATTCTTAACAATATAAAGCGTACCTACTCTAAACTATGTACTAGTAAAATTAAGATTTTTTACAACCGAGCAAGTATTTCTTGAGAAAATCACGACCTTGTGTCCAGCCCCCTTACATGAACTCTTATAGCAGGATTACTTCAATAATACTTTGTTATTTCGTGCCATAATGACCTTAAAGTTAAGTAAGCTTACTTAACTTTAAGGTCGTTATGGCACGAAATAACAAAGTATTATGAAGTAATCCTGCTATAAGGGTTCATGGTAAGGGAGCTGTCCTTTCTTTGTATTAAACCGTACAGAAAAGCGAAGATTTGAGAATAAAATAGTGTTTATATGGAAAATAATTTATTAAGCATTCCTAACTAAAGCCCCCCATTATCAGACCCTGTCAGAACGTTCGACTGGTGCGGATAGAAGGCGGCAGGGTCGACCGGCAGGGCATCTAGCGGGGAGTCCCCGGACTGAGGGTACGGGTGGTGGGGCGGAGTGCCCATCCATTGCGGGTACCAGTAAAGACCCTGGAATACATTGAGATACAATACAATCCGTAGCTCGCACGTAGTAAGTGGAAAGCGTTCACTTTATACTTGGGTAACAGGGGTAGAATGCACGTAGCCAGTAAGCAAGTGGAAATCGTTCACTCTATACTCTATATTTCAAAAAACAAAAACCCGACTGCCAAAAAATAACCCCCTTTGATTATTTTTAGAGCCTACGTCACTCCTACAGTCAAGACGAATCTAACGACACCTCATATGTTAAAATCCATCATGCTGTTTAGGCTAGAGGGCATGTCTAAAAATTAAACATACATACATACATTCGAATTAACCCTCCTTCTTACGCAGTCGGATAAAAAGACATAGAACACACGTTAGCCAGTCGTAGCAAGGGGAACATGTAGGCTTTATACTTGCTACGAACGTAGCACTTGCTAGGCGTAGAAAGCACATAGCCAATGATGGTAGAAAGTAGAAAGTGTTCACTTTATACTTGCTATAAACGACATAGAATGCCCGTAGCCAGTCGTCGCAATTGGAAAGCAATTATTTTCTAGTATCCTACGAACAGACGTATGTCATAGGGAGACACGTAGCCAATATGGTGGCAAATGGCAAGCGTTCACTGTACTTGCTACGAACAACAATCGAACTCACGTACGGTGGAGCACAGAGAAAGGTGTACAGGAGTTTTTAAGGTTGAGACTTTCTCAAAAACTACTTGACCTATGACACTAATTCCTTCACTGTTTGATAGATAAAATTTAAAACTATGCAACTGTATAAGAATTATTAAAATCGGTCCAATAGTTTTTGAGAAAATCTCAACCTTTATGAGGCCCCCTGTATACTTATCTCTGTCTTCGACTGTACGTAATGGAAAAATATACATACGGATTATTGGTTGTGTAAAACCAATAATTGCCTCACAAAATCTAGCCCACAAAGAGAAGCGACAAGAACTGCCATGCATAAAACCCTATTAGAATCATAAAAAAACATCCTTATAGGATATCTGGCTAGTCCATATTTCGCGTGTCAATGTCGTTCGTAGTGGCATGCCTTCGGTTTACCTTGTTGCCGGTTCCCTGGCAGCTAAACCGGTACTCGTTGACGGTGAGAGGGTCCAGGTAGCTGACCCCCGCTATAGAGCCATAGTTTGGTGGAAACATGAACCAGCATCCGTCTAGTGTATCTGTAAACGTCATCATCAGTTCGTGTTAGTCGTGTGTATTACTGCTGGACGAGGCCTCCCCCAAGGTGCGCCACTGGTTGACAATGTCCGACAGCAGCTTGCAAGTGTAAACGTAGCAAGTGCTATCGCGACAGCTTGTCTAGCACTTCCTGCGAGTTCTGCAGGAAAATTTAACTGTGTTAACGATATTGCAAGACTTACGCGAGTTTACTTGCAGGTGGGAACACGGCCTCAAACAACGCCAAAGCGTATGCTTTTTATTGCATTGATATTTATTATACATATTAACTATGTATATAAAAATATAGCGATAAGATAAGAGCTCGGTGGCTCAGTGGTTGGGTCAATGGACTTGCAATATGGAGGTCCCAGGTTCGATTCCCAGCTAGGGCAGCCATGTACCAATGAGTTATCCTCGGTTTTTTCGACGGAAAAACTTACGTACATTTACCGAGTGCTCTCAAAACGGTGAAGGAAAACATCGTGATGAAACCTGCATGTCGTAGAAGAAAAAAACTCTAAGGCATGTGAAATCCGCCAACCCGCACTGGGCCCGCGTGGTGGATTATGGCCCGAGCTCCCTCGATGTAAGGGAAGGTCTGTGCCCGAGCAGTGGGGCGATATAAATAGACTGATGATGATAAAAATATATATTATTATACATATTAACGTAACCTAAATCCGTATTTCTATTATTTTAACTTTAACCAAAAAGATTAATGGTGTAGATCAAGTCTAGACTTAAGGGCCTGATATGAGCCAACTAGCGCCACCAATCTTGAAAAAATAATATCTTCCAATTTAGTCAATTTTATTAAAAAAGCTATTTACAAAATGTTTATTAGGATGAATACTATTTTTCAATATACAATAGGTACATGGCATAATTGTGACAAGCTAAGTTGTAGTTCACAAATGTGCGAGAAACGGCCGTTTTTCGCAATTATGCGAACTACAACTTACCGAAATTGAATCACGTTATAAATAAGCATTTAAAAAATAGTATTTATCGTACTAAACATTTTGTAAATAGCTTTTTTAATAAAATTATTAAATTGGATGATATTATTTTTTCAAGATTGGCGGCGCTAGTTGACTCATATCAGGCCCTTAATACCTTTTTAATAGTAACGCCATGTAAAGCGCTATTTTACTGTGACATGGTACATTGTTGTCATCTCTTTCTAACTCCTGATTTCAAACTGTAAACTAATTTAGAATTATGTTTTCTCAGTTTGCCGTCAAAGTATATTTATTATGTAATATTATTTATTTTCGACCCATGGCAACTTTAACTAACCCTACGTCTAAGTACCCCCATACTCACACGTGGCGTTCATATCTGCAGGCCTGATGACGTATGGTTCAGTGGAGGCGTGGTAGCTCTCGGTGCTTTGCTCCAGGAACGGCGGCACGGGGGCCAGGCCTCGGCCCGGGTCGCCAGGGATTATGAACGGGCCTGGACAAAAGAATCATCATCATCATCAGCCCGTATCAGTCCACTGCTGGACGTAAGCCTCTCCCAAAGCGCGCCAGTCAACCCTACTCTCGGCCCTCTGCATCCGGTCCCTGCCAGCCATTTTGCGAAGGGGGGATGCCTGATGGAGTCGGGGGGCGTTCCACACTACGTTTACCCGTTCGTGGCCTCCATTCGAGAACTCGTCTACCCCATCGGTTATCGGTTCTACGACAGATGTGACCAGCCCACTGCCACTTTAGTTTACTGACTTTATGAGCAATGTCAACCACTAGACACACTGGCCAAAAGAATACTTACAGTCAAATGCAGGGAAGGGTGGTCAAAAAGGAAAAGAAATTCGTGTTCTTACCTTAACGACCTCCTAACCTAGTCGGTTGTGCAGGCACCTTCGGTATAAGGGTTTGATTTCCAGTCCGGAAGGATCTTGTATCTAAGGTATAACTATTTTTTCCCGAATGTGGGTGACGCGTGTATGCCTCAGGCAGGACCCATAGCACAAGGAATCCTAGTTTTGGTCATGTGTGTCTTATTTATTTTTTCCTTAAGTTAGGAAAGAGATAGCAGCTACTGTTACGTCCAGTGGAATCGCTACCAATGTTCCAGCCAGTGCAGCGAGGAAAACGTTGGCGATATGTCCTCTCATTGTCAAAAGCTAAAATAGTGTCGCCAATATGGTGGCTTTTTCATTATGAAATCACACTTCCATTGCAATACCTCCATAGAAGTTGGTGTTGTTCCATTCGCACACATGATGGTCGCATCGCAGTGGAGATAATGGCTCTTTAGTGTAATATGTATGGCCATTCGGCAAGACCTGAAAGTTACAATCCAAAACTGTATAATTTAACTGCAGGTAAACAGTATCGAAAATCAGTTAAGTTTATAAAAATAGTAATAAATTGATGGCCAGCTAAAACAAAATGGTTACAAGAACTACTTAATTTCAATTCTGTACATTCTTGTTTGATTATATACCTTTTCAAGTAGGTAATTACCTGAAAATACACGCATATAATTTTAATTCTGTTTTCAGTGGGCCATAAACTCATGTATATTTTTGACTACAATATATTTATATCTGAAATGAAGCATTCCTTATCACTTGACCATAACCATTAATAAGTAAATCTGGCATTAGTTATTCAAATGTAGATACACTGTTTTTATTTGTGTTAATTGATGCAATAAAAACAGTCAATACCCATCAATAATAATCACCAGTAAAAAGTCGAAGTGTCGGAACCTCAGCCCCTGTATATTGAAGTCCAGGATGAATGACCCTGATGTGATGATGCACGACGCAGCAGTCAGCGGGGGAAGCTTGTACAGCACCAACCCACACTTGACTATCGCTTTGGGCAGTGTCACAACGTCCCGGATGTGTTGAAGGTTCTTCTTGAAGGGGAATCTGTCCAAATACATTGATCAACCTGTACCATTACCATAAGATGCCTACGTAAACTATATTAACCACAGCTACGACTTACGGGATTGGTCGGATTTAGACAATAAACAAAAGAGACGCAGCGATCAACTATAAAATATAGGTATGTCGGTTCTCTTGAAAATGGCGGGAAACGACGGTTGCAAAATTATTTGATAATATTTATTTTAATGTCTACAGTGGTTATTTTGTGTTTAATATTACGTTAAATTAATCAGAAAATGTTCGCGAATGACGGGTATGGTGAATTTATTGGATAATTATAGCAAGATCTGAAGTTTCAAGCTTTTCTCAAGAGTCCCCGCTACAAGCTGGGGAGTGAACGTGACTGTTGAGCTGCTTCGTCCAGAGTGTTGACGCTACGGCGTCTCCTCTGGATGAAGACAAGAAGACGCGGCTACCCAGGGTGAAGACGCTACTGCAACTCCTCTGGAGAGAGATAGAAGACTATTATATATTGAATTTGTTGTAGCATGACATTGGCAAATGACGAACTGTCGAGTCCATTAATAAAATAAATAAATAAAATATGTGTCGCTGAGCGAGTATCGCTGCGTTACTTTTGTTTACACGGAATGTATTATTTACTGTACGTTTCTTTTGCTAGAAACTAGCCGATAGTTACTCGTAGAACTCGCTCGTGAGACAACTGCCTTATGTTGCACCTCTAGCGGCCAGTAGCGGAACTAAATTTCGCAAACTCGTATGTACGTCTCAGCGACGGCATTTACATAGTCGCTAGTGAGCGGACTTCTTTGCCAACTCTTGGTAATGGTATTGTATTCAGTTCACTGGTGGACGTAGGCCTTTAGCAAAGAATTTTTACCTAGCCATTTAGATGATTGTTATCCACGACCTTCGATTCGCTGTCCGCCGACACGGCGTAAATATTGCGGGAATAAAAACGAATGATTCTAAACGCAGCTTAGAGGGGATTAATTTATGGTACGAGCAAGTAAATAATAGACGTGATTGTGGTATGGTCACCAAATCTAAACCTAAACGCACGCAACTGTCACCGTCCCTCATAACGTCCATCGCATAAGAGTGAGCTGGACATCTCGCTTAAGTGTGCGACACCGAAATCACTACATCATCATCCTCCCGTATCAGTCCACTGCTGGACATAGGCCTCTTCCAAAGCACGCCACTCAACCCGATTCTCGGCCTTTTGCATCCAGTCTTTGCCAGCCACCTGCATGCAAATCACTACAATAGTCAATTAGTACTTGCCTAAATATACAAATCCCAATATGACACTCAAGGCCATGAACGTAATTATCCATTTCGAAAACCACATTAGGATCCTCCTCGAGGAAGTACTTCTTGTCCTCCAGGAAGTGTACGAAGCCCAAGAAGTGGAAGGTCCTACCCTTACAGTATGGGGACGGGCCCTTCCCCATACTGTAGATATCACTATATAACTCAGATATGAAGATATAGACGTTTTTCCCGCAGTAAAACTCTGAAAGAAATAGAAAAAGTCCCTAAATTTAAAAAAAATAAAGACAATATTCTTTATCGCAACGGAGTAGGTACAGTATAACTCAGAGAAGTGTATTCAATGGGCTGGTAACAAGGTTGAGATTTCAAAAATCTACTTGACCTAGTTTATAAATTCTTTCAGCAGCAGATAGCTTAGAACTTAGTAGGTAATTAAATAACTTTAATTTTGTTCTCCTGTCACGCTTACTTCAAGTAAAATTATTCCCTATTTAACTATGATAGAATATAATTAATATGGTTGGACTACGTACATAACAAATAAATATTTATTCATCTCACATCAAAGAAAGGTACAACTTAGCAATAACAATGTTATCAGAATTAATGGGTAACAGTTTCTAGGATGCGAGGGTCTGGTACCTCAATACTTCATTTATTCAACCTTAGGAGCTCTAGGGAACACTTGGTTATGTCGTACATAATGTAATATAAGGTACAGAATACAAACTAGGTTATGGCTGGATGCACGAACAGAGCAACAGTAGGGCAAAGAACCGACCCACGGGGTATAACGAAATGATCTAATAGCGGCTGTAAAGAGGCCTTGTCAATGTTTTGCAATTTAGAATAGGTAAGTTTTTAATAGATTGACAATAATAATAATGGTGTCTGAGCTAGGTGTAAACCTGTGTTAAAATACTTTGTTTCTAAAATTTTAGGAGCACTAATGTTAATACGTCGATGTATGTATGTACTTTACCTTGACTTAGGTAAAATTCCGAAGGCACTGCCCCACTTGAAGGCGAGTTGTATGTAGCCACCCTCTCGGCCTTAATGGCGTTATGGTTGTCATACATCGTCAACATGTTGTCTATGGTGTCGTCTAGAGCTATTAATAATACCTAAAATCATAATTATAGGACTGGTTGTGGAACGGAGAATCAAAGTTTCAGTTCTATCAAAGCTTATATCGAACCGAAATTCAAGTTCAATCAAACTGAAGTTCTAGTCAAATCTAAAATCGAGTTCTATCAAATCGAAGTTCCAGTTCTAACGAACCGAATAACTACACATGACCTTGTAGCCTAGTTCCAGGCATACTACTGTGCAAGGGTTCAATTCTCAGTCTCGAAGGTACTTGTATTGTGTGTTCCTGGTATTCTAGGTGTGATTTGTAGCCGTTTCTGTGTATATCGCTGGCTGGACCATCTGATGATCTAACCCAGAGCACAAGGAATCCTAGTTTGGGCCATGAGTGTATCATGTCATGACACTAGTGGTCATCACGTTTTGGTGTGTCAAATTGCTAAGAAAGTGCATACAAAACATATTCTTACCTTCAATTCCTTAATGTGCATATTAATAAACCGTCCCAAGTGATCCGTCGCTATATGCACGTGCTCGTTTATAATATACTGAAATATATATAAGGCCACATAAATTTTTGTGATGTGATGACGAACGGGGAGAAGTATGAATGATTTTATCTCTTACGACGCAGATAATAAGAACAGTCCAACGTGTTACACTTGTTCTGCGTTAGCCTAGTTGCGATTGGCTACGAGCAGTCAAAGAATGTTCGTAGCATGTATAAAGTGAACGGTTTCCATTTGCTTGCATTGGCTACGTTCGTTCTACGCCGTTCGTAGCAAGTATAAAGTGAACTCTTTCCACTTGCTACGATTATAAGATAATATAAATACACTTTATTGCACCATAATACAGTAGTAATTACATTATTGAGAAGCATGTACAATTTTGGCGGAAAAGAAAATGAATGTTCGTAGACTTCGTAGCAAGTATAAAGTGAACGGTTTCTACTTGCTGCGATTTTCTCCGTGCGTTCTACGACGTTCGTAGCAAGTACAAAGAGACCGTTTTGGCCATTTGCCTGCATTGGCTACGTTCGTTCTACGCCGTTCGTAGCAAGTATAAAATAAAGTTAACGCTACGATCTTAATTTTTTTTACCTGATCAGGAGCGCGTTTGATCTTCATCATCTCAATTTGATAGTGGGCCAGAAAGTCCAGTTTGTCCGTCGGGTCGTGTCCGTATATCTCAAAGGCATCTATTATCATGGCCAGTGTGACATTCTCCCCGGGCTCCGTACAGCACGGATGGTTGCGGATATTGTATGGGCTCTGGAATCGACCCCCTACTAAATAACGTGTACGGTGGAACACAGAGAAAGGTGTACAGGAGAGTTTTTAAGGTTGAGATTTTCTCAAAAACTACTTGACCTATTGCAAAAATTCTATCACTGTTTGATAGATAAAAGTTAAAACTATGTAACTGTAAAAGAATTATTAAATTCGGTCCAGTAGTTTTTGAGAAAATCTCAACCTTACTGAGGCCCCCTGTATACTTATCTCTGTCTTCGACTGTACCGTACGAAAGCAAATCAATGTTAACACTTGCAGTACGATTTCAACTCTTACGACACAGATAATAAGAACGGTCCAAAATATTACACTTTATGTGTTTTGGACTGTATGCAATACTTGATGTACTCATAAACGCGGAATAATAACACAACGATTTAAGCAATGGTCCCTTTCTAACTTAACGTTTCTTAATGGAACTGTGAAAGTGACGGATGGACGGAATGGAAGTGAGGTTAAACTAACAGCGACTTTTCTCAAAAAGTACTTGACTGATTTTTTTTTTAATTCTTTACTATAACATAGTGTGTACTCTAGACCACCTACTGGTAAAATATTTTTTTAAAATCGGTCAAGCAGTTTTTGAGAAAACCTCAACCTTACTGAGACCCCCTGTATACTTATCTCTGTTTCGACTGTACAATAAAGCATAGCGTATACAAACAAACATGAAAAAATAAATAGCAAATGTTCCTCTCACCGTCTTAAAGATACAAGATGAAAATATTAAAAAACTCAGCAATCCTTTACTGAGATCAGTCATTTCGATGAAGTCTGCGTACGATCGCCATAGAACAATAACATTTTTGTATTTTTACGTAACTAACAATCCACTAACGACCAATTAATAATAACGAAACAATAAACGGAATTGGTTCAAACTCCTCACTGTCTACAGTGTGTTCAGGTTTAATATACAGGATGTCCTACAATAATCGATCTAAAAATACAAGAATAGGCCTTATAATTGCCTAATTAAAACTAAGTACTTAGTTCTGAAATGTGCCTTATAGGAATCATGAAAAATCTGATGTAGGTAGTTATTTTTATAAAGGGTCACCATAATATATCCACGTTTATACATAAACCTATTCATAGTAGGTAGATACTCGATGCATAGTCAATTTATAAGAAATATTTTATTATGATATGTTTAAAGACGAAATAAAAGTCGCCTCGACATACGAGTACCTATACTTTATACTGACTGAATCCAACTGAATATTTATATTTCCATATAGCAAAAACAGCTTTTTGCCACACCCCGTATAATAAAGCTATCATAAACATAATAGGTCCTCTCTGTAACAATTATTCCAAATCATAAAACGGCTATAAGTTTATTATTTGGCACGTTAGCGTATCCTCCATCCCCTATCGATCCGTCCACCGCGCAGCCACCCCGCGTCGAAGGGTCAAACCCACCCCCAACGTACGAGGAAACGTACCGAACAGCCATTCCGCACAAGAAAAACCAAATAAAAATGCTAAAACCTAAGAAATAAACCCCAAAACACCAACCAAAAAGGACAGTGACTAACAAAAGTGTTTACGCAAACTATAAACCAAAACTCTCATTGTTAAACCATGATTTTACAAGCGGAAAATATAAGAAAAATGGCTGCTCCAAAATCGAAGGGCATATTAAAATAATAATGTAAAATTATAATAATAGTGTAGTGTAAAGAAGTCTTCCAGAATTAGTGATAAGAATAGAAAGTTATACGTGAATTTTAGGTCGTAAAATTATAGTGTTATATAAAAATCAATGTCTTCCTGTTACGTCAATTTTAAGTCAATATATTTCTAACAAAGAAATAAACTTTTAGAAGCTGTGATTTATATACCTACTTGTATAAATTAAAAAAATTGGCAATAATAAAAATTAGGCCAAGGTCACGGGCTATACAGCCGAAGATTAGGAAATAAAAAGAGAATTAAATTGAAAAGATGATTAATCTCAGTCGATTCAAGCTTCCTCCTCTGAGGAATGCGCTGGACGTGGCGATGCAGACCGTCAGGCAACAGATGCCTGAAAAACCAGGGCCGCCACCGAGGCCACCACAAAATGTCAGATTCGCGAACATGGGTAAGAAACTTTGCTATTATCTCACTCCTTATAATCTGAATTATATATCTAGTTTTACTTTACGTCAAAGGATTTCTTAGTCATGAGCATTTATTTGGATTAACTCCATAATTAAACTAAATAATTCATACGAGTGGTCTTCAGACATGGGCGAGTCCTGCGAGCTATCAACCATGAACGAGACGACCTCGCCGACCTACCAGTCCACCAATCCGACAAACCCGTTCCTGAGCGGTCAGCTGCAGGCTGAAGACACCTTCACCAGCTATCAAAACACTTATCCGCAACAGGATGGGACACAAAGGTTAGATAAAGATGAAACAAATCAAAAGAATATTAAGCATTCACGAAGTATCTTGGCATCTTATGGTTTTCACAACATTATATAACATTTACAGGACCCAGAGCATGCAGAGTGTCGACTTTTATGCTTCGTCAGAAGAAGGTGGCTTCGAAGAGGGTGGTAAGGATGGTGTCAAGATCAACGAGTTTCAAGCTGCTTGGAATGTCACTAATGCTATTCAGGTAACGTCACATCCACACACTTTGACGTATTTCTTAAATTGAATATCTCTTTTAGTATTATTTACGCTTTTTTTTATTTCTACAGGGCATGTTCGTGGTGTCTCTCCCGTTCGCCGTGCTCCAAGGAGGCTACTGGGCCATTGCAGCTATGATCGGCATCGCCCATATCTGCTGCTACACCGGTAAAATTCTCGTTGAATGTCTATACGAAGATGACCCGGTCTCAGGACAACGTGTCAGAGTTCGTGACTCTTATGTCAGCATCGCCAAAGAGTGTTTCGGCAGAAAATACGGCGCCAAAGTCGTCAGTATAGCTCAAATCATCGAACTTGTAATGACTTGTATCCTGTACGTTGTGGTCTGCGGTGATCTCATGATCGGTACTTTCCCTGATGGCTCAATTGATACGCGCTCCTGGATGATGCTTACAGGCATATTTCTCCTTCCTTTAGCGTTCCTAAAGTCCCTCAAAAGCGTCAGTATGTTGTCGTTTTGGTGCACCATGAGCCATTTGATCATCAACGCTATTGTTCTTGGTTACTGTATCCTCTACATAGGAGATTGGGGTTGGTCTACAGTGAAATGGAGTTTGGATTTCGAAAATTTTCCGATCAGTCTTGGGGTCATCGTGTTCTCTTACACATCTCAGATTTTCCTTCCCACGTTGGAAGGTAACATGGAAGATCGATCAAAGTTTGAATGGATGTTGAACTGGTCACATATTGCTGCCGCTGCATTCAAATCCATTTTCGGTTATGTGTGCTTCTTGACCTTCCAAAATGATACTCAGCAGGTTATTACCAATAACCTTCGATCTGCCGGTTTTAAAGGACTCGTTAACTTCTTCCTGGTCATCAAAGCTATACTGAGTTACCCTTTACCGTATTATGCTGCTTGCGATTTGCTCGAACGCGCCCTTTTCAGAGGTAAACCGAAGACCATTTTCCCTGTCATTTATACATTGGATGGAGAGTTGAAAGTTTGGGGTCTAGCTTGGAGGCTCGGAGTGATAATGTTTACAATTTTGATGGCAATTTTTATTCCACACTTCACTATTTTGATGGGCTTTATTGGGAGTTTTACTGGGACTATGTTGAGTTTCATTTGGCCTGCATATTTCCACCTCAAGCTCAAAGGCAACCAGCTCGAAAGCACCACTATTGCTTACGACTATTTCATCATAGCTCTAGGCGTACTTTTTGGTGTTATAGGTATGTATGATTCTGGTTCAGCTATGGTGAAGGCTTTCAAGATAGGCTTGCCGTTCTAATTTACCGTAGTGTTAGATAAAATTGTTGAACTATTTTTAGATTAACGCATACTCCGTAAAATATGTTTTGTCGTAAGGCGTTGAGGCTTGAAAATGTTAATGCACGTAATTATCTAGTCTGATGTGGGATTGATTGATACATTTTGTATTCTAGATCGGTTTCTTTGATAGATAATTATTATGATGATAATAAAATAATATTTAATCATTTATATATATTTAAAACAAAATGCGTGGTTTGAAACAATGTCTTCCAAATGTTTGATAACAATATAAGGTAAGGTAAGAATAAATTAAATAATGCAGTCATCTGTCAAAACAGTATTTGTGATGTGATATTATATATCTTGTAGTTGAAATTGCTCGGCTAAAAAGTACGTACCTATACAAGATACACCAACATGGATCGTGTAAATTAGTCATAGGTCAAGTTATAAGTATAAAGGCGAAGTTTTGACAGATGATGTATTATTATAACTTTTGATGATGACTGTATGTTATTAAATTACCTATATCAATTTTAGGATATTAGAACGACTAGATTAATGTCTATTAAAATATTTAGAGAATGTCTTCCAAAAATGTTTTTTCTATTTTGTACAATATTATGTACCTAAGTGTATGTTTTTGAAAAATAATATGTTATTCACAACGAAGTCTTCCATTATATACTTAATATAAAAATAAAACCGCTTTGCTTATTTAAAAATAGCAAAAAATATTGCGTATTTTGGATAATAAATTAAATATTTACACAAACAATAAATGACATGTCAGTCCTTTTAAGGAACTTGAGTTTTAAAAATGAAAACAATAAATAACAGAATTTACAGTTTGCATTAAAAAAATGGTGCCAAGTAACGGTTACCTATGCAATGTAATCAAATACCTACTGCTCTTACAGTATATTATTATATTCATAAAAGAAAAAAAAAACATTTATTCACAAATAAGACATACACAAGAACAATAAAATACAAAGAATAGGAGAAAGAAACAAAAAATAAAATATAAATAAATAACATAACTTCAAACTTTATACAGATATACATTACATTAATTGTGTATTCATAAGATTATATTAATTGCATAATTTTATTATTATATATAAACAAAGAAAATATGTATACAATTTTGGCAATTTGTTTACAATCCAAACATGACATGTCTTCCACTTCAAGATTATAATAACCTGTTGTTAATTATATATAAATCGTAAAAATTGATTATACAATAAATGTTATTTAGATTAGTAACTTTGGGATTGTGAGGGATCGTGTGTGTAATGTTATATGATTTATATTCTTATAATTTAATTATACATACTTCAAATAAAAATAGTTAATTTTAAAATCATTGACATGTTTATTTTACACAGATTTATGTGATTTGATTAAGTATGGACTTCGTAGACTTTAGAAAATATATGTATCGGTTTTACCTAAGAATATAATATTATTTTACTAATGACTAAGTAGGTATTGATATTTTTTAACCAAAAATGATTTAAATGATTTACCTACTGTGTATTTTTTGTATTGCCTGTTTTAAGAATATATTAAAACAAAATAAGAACGTTGGTCTTCCAGAATATGAAATTTATTAGATAAAATTGCTTAAATTAACTAATATATTTAGACATTTTCTTTTATATTCCATGCTTATTCAAGATATTTAGGTACTTATACCTATATAGAAGTGTATCCAAGTGCAATAATGTTGTATAAATATACTTATAATATAAAATACATGTATTGTGATGAAATGAACAATTCTAGGTGTGTATTTTAAATAATATAAAATGTTATTCGAGATTTTTGTTTTAATTTGATCATCATCCAACCTATTTTTATGTCCCCACAACTAAGACAGACATTCCCTTCCATCCACCACGCGGACCCAATGCCGATTGGTGTATTCAATACACGACAAAAATATCGAACAATGATAAAGACAAATCAGTTAGCTACAACAAAATAATTAGGTACGGTCGAAGACAAAGAAAGGTACAATAGAGTTTTTAAGGTTGAGATTTTCTAAAAAAAAACTACTTGTCCTATTGTAAAAAGAATTCACTATAAGATAGATAAAAGTGAAAACTGTGTAACTGTATAGAATTGTTAAATTCGGTCCAGTTGAGAAAAACTCAACCTTATTGAGGCCCCCTGTATACTTATCTCTGTCTTCGTGTGTAACATCCTAACTTTGACTTAACTATTAAACTTCAGAAAATACACAAGCCATTAAAGATATTATTACCACAAAGGGCAAGGTAACGATAGTAAATTGTATACCTACAACGGAATGCAACTAATTGGCAATTTAAATCAGACCGCAGCAATATTTTCGACGTCCGCCATGCTGCCAAAATGTACGCATACATTCAAACATGCGCGGTGCTTGCGTTATGTATATCATGGGTCCAGATAACGGTAAGATATTATAATTATACAAAATTCATTGTCATATAAAATTGACAAATAATATTTATACAATATAAGAATGTATAATAATGTGTATTAATTATAACACTTTTGGTGGTGCCTGTACTTACTAGAACGAAACTACTACGAAATATACTTACTAGAAATCTTCATGGAAACTATCTTTTTCGCTGGAAAGGGTAAAAAAGACGCCACAAAATGTCTTTAGTTATGTATCAAAAATAATAACCCTGTTGTAAAGAAACATTAGGCAACAGATTCCAACGTTAACTTTGAAGTAACAAAATGATGCAGATGATAAATAAATATAGCTAGGCGGCAGCATTTTTCAGTTTATGCCCCGCCTAAAAAATTTAAGATCCGGGGCTGTACTAACATCAATAAAGTTTTATAACAAAGCTATTACTTACGACAGTGACAAAATGTAAACGCCACGACCAGTAAAAGTGACTTAAGAGCCTTCCATGAGCCAACTAGCGCCGCCAATCTTGAAAAAATAATGTCTTCCAATTTAATCAATTTTATTAAAAAAGCTATTTACAAAATGTTTATTAGGATGAATAATATTTTTCAGTATACAATACATGGCATAATTGCGACAAGCTAAGTTGTAGTTCACAAATATGCTAAAAACGGCCGTTTTTCGCAATTATGCGAACTACACCTTACCGAAATTGAATCACGTTATAAATAAGCATTTAAAAATTAGTATTTATCGTAATAAACATTTTGTAAATAGCTTTTTTAATAAAATTGATTATATTGGAAAAAAAATAATATAATTTTTTTAAGATTGGCGGCGCTAGTTGGCTCATGGAAGGCTCTTAAGTAAATAGTTTAGACTATTACTGTAGTATTAAAGAATATTAAAAAATCAGTACTTTTTGAGAAAATCAAACTCTCCTGCCTTACTATATTGTGTAGATAGACCGTACTAGGCTCATAACCTAACTTTGTCATAAAAATGAGTTTTATTTACGGTTTTAAATATTGTAAAGTTTTCCTATTTCTATGCTCAGTTCCCTTATCTCATCCGAAACCATCCGTGTTGTCTCGAGCCCAACGAGAACCTTACCCTCGCCATGATCATAGATGCCTTCGAGATATACGGCCACGACCCCACGGACAAACTAGACAACCTCTGGCTGTATCAGAACGAGATGCTTAGGATTAAAACTGCTGAAGATCAGGTAATTTTAAGATGGATTTTCACATAAACCATATTTTACTGCACTCTAAGGCCGATATTCTAAATAGACAGTTATTAATAGGAACTCAGACCGATAGTGAATAGAATAGAAAACATTTATTTGACACACTCACACATTTATGTATCTCTTATGTACTGTGTGCACAGTACATAAGAGATACATAGAATAAAAATTACAAAGAAAAGAGATACATAGTAGTAGTAGTGAATATACAGTTTTGAGTTCGGTCTTACAACTGTCAGTTTTCATAAAATTTTGACAGTCGTAAGTGCGAGCTCACGCTGAGTTAGCAGCAGCTATTACCCTAAGAGCCGAATTTGGACTGTGCCGGATGTTGATGGCTTTTACTCGTTAGTTGCGGTTATATGACAATAAGTATTGCGGTTAAATTTCACCAAAGCTTTTAATTGAAGCCAGAGCAGAAAAGAAGCTGACGTTGCTGATTAGGATCAGCAAACTGAAGAGGCAGTGGGCTGGTCAGATTTGTCGATCGGATGGACGAGTTCTCTAATGGAATGGAGGCCAAAGGGGTAAACTTGTTAGACAACCCCGACCAGATGGGAGAGACTAGGCAGGGACTGTTGAGTGGCGCGCCTTACTTGGAGAGGCCATGTTCAGAAGCGTACTGATACGGGTTGATAATGATGATTTACTATTTCACAGTACCTAATCAATGAACGCGTTCACATAGCGACAGACCACCTTGGCCGTTTCATAAGGCTCCACATCCAGGAGATGAAGGTGCTTCTCATCACGCTGGATGACGTCATCGACAACATGCTTGCCATGTACGAAAACCACAACGCTATAGCTGCGGAGAGGAAGGCGACGTATACAGGTGGACCGGTTCCGATGGAGTTCTATTTGAGTCAGGGTAAGGATGGTTATTGCTTAGTCTTCTGACTGAACTGCTTAGTGAATCGTAAAAAAATGTGATAAATGACAATGCCAGATTCTGCCCCACCATCAACCGCATGATGTACAAGATAACGAATAAATGTAAAAATATCTCCGTTTTTTATTAAAGTTATTGGTTTGAAATAAAGTTTTGTACAAGTTGCGAGTCGAAAAAAACAGCTTAATTAGGAATTCAGAAAATAGTAAGAATTCGAAGCGAATTATTCATTGTTTTTGTTATTCTTCTATAGGAGTTGCGAGAGTAGTAGAAAATGATACTGATTATGATTATGCAATATGAAACCTGTAATAAGTCCCCAACAAAATGATAGGTACAGCTTAAATGGTCACGTAGTTTTGTAGGTGGGGCAAAGCTCCATTGAAATGTGGCAATGTCTTTTGTGGAACCAAATACCTATCAAAGATGTATCTACGTTTGACGATACGGCTACATTTCACCCTCGAACCATCGATTCAAAGTGAACATAAATTTTCCAGAATTCTACTGCGGTAAAAACGTCTACATCTTCGTCTCCGAGCTATACAGTGACATCTACAACATGGGGAAAGGAATCGCGCCGTACTGCAAGGATCGCTCCTTTGTGTTCCTCGGGTTCCTGCATTATCATGACGAGCAGAAGTATTATCTGATTGAAGACCCGAGCATATCCTTCCCAACGGATAACTATCTTCACGGCTTGGAATGCCATATCGGCATCTGTATTTACAGGTCAGCAGTCTTCTTCTTTTTTGGTCGGAAAATATTCTAGAAATACCCGGTCTCCTGTGTGCGGGGAAACCCGTTGTATGTCGGATTTGAACCCACTCTAACAATCTCGATGGCTACCTACCCTTGTACTTTACGAGGACTCCGAGATCTTCAACGGAACTCACCACAATTGGCCTAAGGGTCAACTCGTGAGGACTCCTGTCTAAACCTCAGGGCTGACACTGGTCTTAAGCGGTAAGCGCTATGGCCGCACCCTGCCTTCTTCCCCAATAAGTAGGCCATCTTAGCAAAATATGGTAGGTACTTTTATATTAGCACTAAGTCTATACGAATGCGCATGCTAATATTAATCGCTTCTAAGCCAGGCGTCCCGCTCGCTCTTACGCGACATAGCGTATGAACAACAGTGACAGTTGCAATGATTCAACTAAGTGGCCGCTACAGAATTAGCTACATATACCCCACTAAGCCAACATTGTTCAGGGACAGATATTTACCCTAACACTTTAAACCCAAGGTTTCCAATAAAGAAGCTTTTGCAAAGAGAACGGGACGTTGTGACACTGCCCAAGGCGATAGTCAAGTGTGGGTTGGTGATGTACAAGCTTCCCCCGCTGACTGCTGCGTCGTGCATCATCACGTCAGGGTCATTCATCCTGGACTTCAACATTCAGGGTCTGCGGTATCGCCACCATGATTACTTGTTGGTGAGACTATTGTATGTTTATAGGAATACCTATCCACGATAAAGTACTGCAATGATCTTGGTAGATTAAAATATATTATAAGTACTTAGTTATCAGATTTATTTAGTACCAGTGCTAAACCGTCTGCAATAAAACCATTGTAGCATCGCGTCGTCGGATGAACTGATATAAAATGAATTGCAGATTAGTACCCCTTTAAATCCCAATCTCAAGCTCGGCAAATCAAATGTCTCTATCTATTCTGCCCCCCAATTCTGCTAAGGTATTTGAATCTAATTATTAGGTTAACGTATGAGCTGGGCCGGCCCCAGTTGACTTCGTCAAGCCAGCTTACTACTGATTAAGTAATCGTTTGACTCTGTTCGATCCAAATATTTTAGCAGAATAAGGTGGCTGACCATGGGAGTCTAGCACTTTCGAGTCACCTGTTCCTCCTTTGCCACAGCAGGTTGTTGCTTCAGCAAAGGCTGCGATACACCATAAGGTACTTCTAATTACGCACTTAATCCTCATTTGTCCGCAGACAATACCTAATGGCAAGACTTATTATACCAAGGAAAATGATACGCCTTTAATTTGCGACCACCATGTCTGCGAGTGGAATTACACCAATCATTATGGAGGTAAAGCATTGTCGTTTCTTCTAAATCTTCTAATCTTGAGCCACTAAAATCCTGTCAATCGTAGACTTCCTGCTTTAGGGTTCACCTAACGGTATGCACCTTCCTTGCCATTGGGCGGTGACGGCCTTCTTTGGTGACCCGCAACCCTGATGACTTCTGTTAGTTACGACGTCTTATGTTGCCAGTGAAGCGGCAATTGCCCCATTGAGATCTATCGTGCCTTTCCAATTCCTTTATATTCCTTCCCAAGCATCCTAAATGATCCTATCCTAAAGATGCAACTCATGGGAGCGTATGGGAAGAAAACTCATCCGCTTTCTTGCGAATATAATATATGCCGCAGGTCCGTTCCTGATCCCTGGTGACCCTGGCACGGGAATCGATCCGGTACCGCCATACATCGAGCCGACGCCCAAGCCCGAACCGGAAGGCGAAGACAATATCACTGTACCTTGTGAGTGGATTAATCTTTAGACTAATCGGGTTTAAAATCCGAGAATCGTGTTGGGTGGCGCGCTTTAGGAGAGGATATCCAGCAGTGGAGGCAAAAATTATCCGTGAACGTCATTACCAATACAAGGCACCGAGACTTGCTACCTGATCGTGGTGAAATCTGCATGCCGTAGAAAGAAATCGAGGGCATGTACCTCAATCGGCCGCTTGGTGGATCATGGCATTAGCTCCCTCGATGTAAGGCAAGGTCTGTGCCCGAGCAATGAGGACAAAAATAGACTGCAATGATGATAAGTCTTAACACGTCTATTTCGCTGACGTCACGATTCACGATGTTGCAGATATCTTAGAAGGCTGCCTGTTCATGTATCCGCCTAATTACGGCTCGATTGCTGGCAAGAGCTACCTGGACACAGTGGACCTGCATGACGACAGGTTTACATGCAACGCGGCGGGAGGCACTAAGGTTTGAAAGCTCGTTTTAAATGTTAAGAGGGTAAACTTGATGGCAGACCTGCCACCCTATTACCATTCTCAAAACGATGAAAACATAACATGTCATGGCGCGTCGAAAAGAGACGCCGCTATACCAGCTCAATAACTGTCTCTATCACGCACGCTATGATTTGGTATGATTTCATCGTTTTGAGAACCGCAATAGTCCCACTGGCCCCCTATTCTGTCAAGATGTTTGGATCAAACAAAGTCGAATCATTACGTTACCAGTATAAGTTAGCATAACGAAAATTACTGGGGCCGGGACAGCTTAAACTGGTTATGTAACGTTCGATAATCGTCCCTAAGACGAATATGGAGAAAGAATTCGCCGACTAAAGTACGAGCAATTTTTTTTATGAATGTATGAAAATTAAAAATTCTAATAAGTATTTCTTTACAGGGTCTCTATTGGTATCCGCAATGGATGGGAGCAATGCCTCACCACCCATATCCATCTCTAGTGGACGAGAAGGGGTCCTTCGAACCCCCCGGAGCCTTCTACCCACATCAAAACTACGACATGGGAGACCCTGAGGATAGCAAATAGCTTTGTATTATAAGAAAAATATAATAATTTAACATGTGTTTTATTTTTGGATATTTAGATCGAATAGAGATTACAATCGATTACGTAACCAGTATAGGCTAGGATGACGAAATTAACTGGGGACGGGCCAACTTATACTGGCTAGTAATAGTTCGATCCAAATATCTCAGCAGAATTGGGTAATTGGTAATGTACGGTCTAAGTCTGAGGGTCTAAGAGAAAGGTACAGGAGAGTTTTTAAACTCGAGAATTTATTAATAAAATACAATATTTCATACATAAAATTGAACAACAAAACTAAATATAATTTTCTAAAAACCTACTCTCAATGGCAGTACCACGCGGCAAAATAAAGAATGCTGGCGTACCTGCCTTCAACTCAAAATACTTCGTCACCAGTAAATCTCCTAGCTTCTGCGACGGGTCCACTACATGCGGCATCTTGTCGTATCCCTCAAAGTAGACATTCACCTTGTCACATTTGTATTTATCATGCTCATCCCACGGAGCCGGAAACAGCTGCTGTAACTGATTCAATACTGGTACGTTTTCCGGACAAGCTCGAACAAAATCTGTCATTTGATATTCAGGATACAAAAATAACACAGGCCAATATAATATTCCGTCTTTGATGTGAACTATAGCATCATGAGCTCCGGGCAAACTTGGCTCGAGCTTTGATAAGTCAATATCTTCCTCATCCTCACATTTGGATATCCTTATTTTACGTTCAACTATAGCTCTAATGACTGCTTCCTTTTGTTCACTATTTTGAGTATCCAATTTATCTTTTCTCCTTAGATCTCTTTCTTGAATCAACTTTTTCTTTTTGGCCGTATTGAGTAGTTCTGTGATTTCTTTTTCTTTTGAAGTTTCGAGTAGTTTTTTACAGTGATCGATGCAGGTGTCATATCGGGCTACTTCTAAAGCGGACTTTGCCGCTCTAATTCTTGCCTTTGTGTGGTCTGCGTTGAAGGATAAAGCTCGTTCACTGTCAAATAGAGCTGAACGGTAATTTTTTAGGTGCCAGTGCGCAGCAGCCCGATTGTTGTAGAGACTGGAATTTGTTTCAGCGTTGTCGCATTTCTGCTTTATACCATCTGTATATCTGTAACAAATAATATAGAGATTTAATTAAATTAAATAAATTAAGATGGTTATTGAGATACACAAGAAGGTATAATAATAAAAATATATGCAGTTGTTTAAGGATTTTTATAAAATTAGACGTTTTGCTTAAAGCAACTGTTACAATAAACTGCAGTTTTTTAATATGACCGTGAATGCTTACCCCAAAATAGCCATTCTATAATTCTTATGCTTGAAATTAAAGTTGCCGTCTTCCTTGTAGTTCATTGCTAGCTCCAATGGAGTATTTTCTTCCGGATCATACTTGAGCTTGGCCAGACCCTCGGCCAAAGGTGACAGCTCACCGTCTCCTGGTGTCGACTTCATGAAGAATGGGTGCTTGTCCATTTCTTCCTGGAATTTGGTATTGAAACGAGACTATGAGTTACATTATACAACAAGATACCAAACCTTGATTTCTGCACTTCTGTTAAAAGACAAATCCAGAGCGCCACCTCAACCAAAAAGGTATTTTTTTTAATCTCAGATTTTTTACGAGGCTTTAGTCACTATTGACCATGTCAGCCTCATTGTGGTCTCACCTAAGAGGTCCATCAAGACACCCCACGACCAGGAATGGGCTCCCAGGACCCAAAGAAGCATGTGATGTACCTATATCTGCATATTGTCTGTGTAGAAATTGGATTGGATAAAATTATATTCATGCAACAATTTCTCAATTTGAATTGACATTTATAAAGGCATGAGCCTGGACATTTATGTATCTCTAATGGCTTTATTCCGGTTACATTCCAGTACCTAAATTTTTTTTTTCCTCATTAATCCACCATAACTACATCCCAACCCCGATTACTAATTCTTAGCCTAAAGATCGTGTGAGTGTTGATGGTTGAAAGACAAACCTGCCACCGGTCCTCTGGCCAGCCCTCTTCATACCGTCTCCTCTCGAGGCTGTTAATAAAATCATCGAGCTCCTGATCAAGCTTTTGGCACAATGCCAGCCGCTCCTCGTCCGTCATAGAATTATTTTGGATTTCTTCGGCCATTTCTTACGCTGCACTGATATATTGATAATTTCACATTAATACACGTATTAGCACTAACTAAATGCCTTCGTAATCTCGGAAATCTCAAAATTTAAACAAATACCTCAAAAAACGGAACACACACACCTGCGTTGTTTTTGTTTTGTTGGATTGTCCGTGCACTGCATTGACTTATACCTATGGACATGCCCTATTCTTCTATATTACTATTTGGTTATACAAATATCATGCATTTCGACGTTGAACTCTTAAATATAATGCTATCTCTTTTTAACTATCATGAATTTCAATAAGTGGACAAGGACGACGCTAGTTGTGTCAGTAACAATTTTGGCAACACTTATTATGTGGCGTCGCGACCCGTGGGAAAGTGCCCAGTCGCCATATTTGTTAACGCATTTGTTGAGTACTTCATGTGTCAATTTGCTGTTTTGATTGTGATTTTTAACTAATTAAACCTTGTTATCAAGTGATATAGCGCATAAAAAGTACAAATTAATGTAAAGGAACAATGACTAAATGAAGTGTAATAGGCTGTGGTTCGAGGAAGACCAGGAATAACCGAAATTTTAATAATATAACATTTCACCGGTAAGCAAGACATTTTGCTATGATATATCGTCTAATTCCATATATTTCCACTTCTTGTTTTCGAAATTCAAAGCAGATCCTAATTAAGTACATTTTAGATAGGCTAAACTACTGTTCTAAGCCATATTTCAAGAGAATTTGACTTTGTAAAAATAGCAATAGTTGGACGATAGTGTTGTTCTTTTGTTATTGTGAAATATCGATATATTCATTTTTTTTTCTGTTTTTGTACTCTAATGCAATATATTATATAACGAATGCGTTTTGTTTGATTTCAGGATATTTCTTTTGAGAATCATAAGAAATTGAAGCAATAATTATGTATGCTTCAAGGAATAAAAATCAAACGATTAACTGAGAAAATTCGCAGGTAGAATAGATTTTTCTTTTTAAATATTACGAAAGATTTACGCAAACGGAATTTGTTAAATAACGAGATTTCAATTATTGAATATTTACAAGGAAAGACTTCATTAATTCCTTAAAATCTAGAGGTTTGCCTGTGGAAAAACAATATCCGGAAGATATTGAGCAGAGAGTAGAAGATTTGCTTTGACCCTTCATTTTTTCTTACATTTAACGTTTTACGGACGAGATTTACTGTCGGGTTATTCAGAGTTACATCATAAAAAAAACTTGAATAACTTTAATGAATTGTAGTCACAGTACTTGAACACATATCTAAATTAATTAATCAATCATGTACGTAGAAAGGATGTGTAGTGTACCTAATTAAGTTAATAATAAATCATATTTCTAAACTGTTTTTTTATTTGTCTAGATCGTTATGGCCTACGCTCGAGGACGGCACAGTATGGCTTGGCACGGCACAGTATTTATTTCTGATCAAGTTATTTTAAACCTTATTTCGATGATTTAAGGATGATAATAGAGGTTAGATATAAAATCTATGGGGAAACTGCATTTACCGTCTCCGGTCAATATCGATAAAAGTTATCGATGAACATCGAGGCTGCACTACGACAATCCGCCATATTTGTTCCCCACAAAGTTTAGGTAGGCAAGTTATTTTCGTAGGTATGCCATGTCCATAGGTATAAGTCAATGGTGCACTGCACAGCAATTTCCTAACCTCAAAATCTAAGAGTTATTTTCTATAGTTATGTAACCAGGCCACGATCCGAATTTTAAAAAATACAATGTCATTCCCGATAAATTCGGATACCTTGTTAAAAAAATTTAAATATGTTATGTGATAAAGGTATGGCCACGAAATATGCGAGGTCATTATTATTGGTTAGGTTGAGTTTATGCACCCGACCGTTCATGCCGCATGTCCAACTCGTCATTTTCTTTTTGGATCTATCTCTACAGTTACTGTGTAGATGCGATGCAAGGATCAAGTCATTGGTACCTACTTACAATATGGTGCAAGCCCGGGGTTAAAATAATAAAATTGTATGGTGTGCCCGCGGGTCGTGCGTGACACTAACTCTCGGCCTTAGGATTAACCTTTGGTACCTATGGCTGCTGGCTCTAAGCATATCACATGCGTACAATGAACTACCTACTTAGTTTGTTAATACTACTATAGAAACAGCAACTATCAAAATAATATTTAATTAATAACCGCAAATAGTTATTATTACATTAATATTTAAAGACAAATGTGCATTTCAACACAAAGTATTGCACCTCCAGAGCTGAATGTATTCGCACTTTCTGCATTCGCGTCTCTTGAAGTACTCAGGGTACATAGCCTTCTCCAGGGGGTGCCAGTAGTCGAGCACCCAGTCTGGGGGTTCGACCACGCGCGCGTACGCTGGACCACCGGCGATTCCTATAGAGCGGGCGACTGGGAACAAATATTGTTCACAAAATTAACAGATCCGAGTTTGTCCTGTTTGTCATACGATTAGTTCTACTAAAAAAATCATGTTTGCATGTACTACCTGCCCAGTATGACAAACTGGACTGCCTGCCAGATCCGAATCACGCTCGCGGTAGCAATGAAAAATAAGAGGTCCTTGGTTCAAACTCTAATTTCTAATCGTAACGAAGTTTTTTCTCCATCTATAAGATTAGAGACTTGGATAATTACGACCAGGAGATCATTAATTCAGCTCATAAAACACAAGTTACTTACATTTTGCAATCGGCAACGGATGTTGTTTCATAAAGACTTCGTGTTCCCCCACCCAATAAAGACGACGGGCTTCTTTTGCATCCGTAATGCATTTATTTTGATCGAACTCAGCTCTAAGAATCACTTGTTGATAGCGAACGGCTTGTCTGCAAAAATAAAAGATTTATCAAAGTCTCTCAACTTTTCACAAAATTAGGTACGACTTCTAATCTATATTACGTACCTAGACATTATGAACGACGTAGCTTGATGTGATTTATCAATATCATTTTAAATACTTAACAAATATTTATGTAATGATGGCTATATTATATTTGCTTCATTCTAATAATATGCTACCATTGCAGTACCGTACAAACAGGTATAAAATATAGTCACTAAACTTCTTTTTTTTAACCCAGGTAAAACATGCAAATCATGGGATGGATCCGGGGGAGCGTGTTGGTTATGTCGGGCTCACCGCCCTGAAGGGGCAGCATACCGACTAAACGTCCTGGGGTGTTCCACCTCGTGCCATTCTTGCCGAGCCACGGGAAACTGTGATACAACCGCGACCCGACTGGCGCCCGAGCACTCCCCATTGTGGGCTGTGCTAGCCCACAATGTATAATCCATTCATCCCTCACCTTCCTCCTCCCCGTCTGAGCCTCGAGCCGCTCGGGCGCCGTGCGGTTCGCGCACTGCGTCCGTGGGCCCGGGCCCTTACCTACTTAGGCGGCGGCACCTCGTACCTACATAGTCACTAAACCTACCTTGAAACATAATAGGCTTCGAGCATTCTGCATGCCTTTTTGTAAAGGGTACACACTTTTTGTGCATGAGTTCGTAATTCAGGTGCAAATGTCATCTTTAGTAAAAAACTGGAGTAATTAAAAAAATCACCGTGGAAACAACGATGCGTTATCAACGTAGAGAAAGTATCTACGGTTGTCAAAGATATATTATCTTTGGTTGTCAAGTTGTCAACGTAATGTCAACCATGTATCAAAGATTCTCAAAAATTAAGGATAATCATTCATTATCTACTCTTTAGTGAAAAGTTAGCAAACATCAAACAAGGAAATATACAAAAGATTGTATTGCGCTTTCTATGGTCTCATACTTGATAATCAGTCTACGCATACTTGTCTCAATAGGTATATTTATTTCACTCTTTGAAGAAAGCTACATTCAAATATTAATGTTTTAAAGATCTTCTTTTAATTTACGTAAGTTATTTTAATACTATCAACGTTTTTATTTGTCGTGTCATGGCTACTATTATTATGACTATATAAAATATGTTGAAATCCACCCAAAGTTCGCTACTTGCAAGATACAAAAAATATAGCTTGTTAGAGATCATGGTATTGGTATTACTAATGATCTTAAGCTACTTATATATTATACCGAAGAAGTTAGAATCATGCAACCAATAAGGATCTTGTCTTGGATGGTAATATGGGTGATTTTATACTGCGCCTTTGTACTACATAATATTGCAAAACAAAATCAAATTGTTAAAGTTAGGAACTATCCTACTAACGCTAACGATACCTCAAGAGTTGGTCCAGCAAGTAAAGAAACTAATAATGAACTCAACATCGCAAAACAATATATGAAATACATTCTTACTTGGCCACATGAATCACCATTCGATGTCTTATTAAGAGGTCAAGATTCCTTTATAAATAACAACTGTAAGCACATCAACTGCTTTGTGACTGACAATGTAAGCTATTTCAATGATATTGGAAAATTTGATGCTATAGGCTTTAGTGGCCTTAATTTGAAACGTGTAGCGAAATCACCATTCAAAACAAGAACCTTGAAGCAGAAATATATATTTGCGTTATTAGAACCAGCTCCATCGTATCCTATCACTAATCCTTTGTTCGATAACTTTTTCAATTGGACATGGACGTACAGACTGAGTTCTGATATAAATTGGAGACACATAACAGTACATGATGTAAATGATAAAGTGGTAGGACCGGCTATTAATATGAAATGGCCCAAATATTTTCAACCAATAGATGAAGAATTAAAGATGAAGTTAAATCATAAAACTAAAGCAGTTGCGTGGCTTCCTAGACGATGTTCCATTTCAGAACACATAAAGGCCTTTGTTAAAACATTTCAAATAACACTTAATAAGTACGGTTTTACACTGGATACGTATGGCCAATGTGGACAATTTTCTTGTGGTAAATCCATGCGGTGTTCAAAAATGTTGGCAAAGGACTATTATTTTTATTTCGCGATCGAAGATACCTTGGATGAAGACTATGTAACAGAAAATCTTCTTATCGCTCTGGACAACGACGTTGTGCCCTTAGTATATGGAGGGGCTAATTATGCAAGGTTCAAATTCATTTTCTAAAACATTAAGGCAGTGCTCTTTGAAATATCTAGTGATAGTTTCTGTGCTAGTTTATTTTTTTTTCCAGCTGATGGTACCTACTTGCTGTATTGATATAAATAAAATTACGTACACATACCTAATTATTTTATAACTTACAGGTTCTTGCCCCCGAAAAGCTATCTAAATGCAAGAGAGCTTGGACCTATGAAATTAGTTAAAGTAATTAACAACGCTATAAGAAAAAATACGTACCACAACTTCTTTAGATGGAAGAAATATTTCAAATACAACACCGGACGGACTACCGAACTGTGTAACATTTGCACAGCATTAAATGATGCAGAAATGGTGAAAACAAGCATTATCAAAGACTTTCGAAGCTGGTGGAACACTCCAGCAAGACAACGTACTTACGAATACCTTTTACGAAACTTCTTTGTCAACAAGGAATTAGTTAATTTGGCATCAAAATATAATGGAACACATTTGGGAAATCAAGCTTTATGGAACCAACTCATAAATCAGACAAATATTCCGAAAGAAAGCTTCATTTATGTGTATAATTTGAATTTAACGGTTATACCTGGCAATAATTCATCTTTATTGATTAGTACAACTGATTTTAGTTTGAATATACCAACGTATCAATATAATTTTACAACATTAGATTCTACTGAAACATACGATCCAAGTTTAGTTGACGAGACAATTGACTTGAATGAATGATTTATAAGAGAATTCAGAAAATCCTTGTTTGATAAAAATATCACACAGGCAAAGATACTTAATTTAATAGTAAGTACCTACTAGTAGTTTCTACAATTTAGCTAAGTACCTAGGTATAAGTATTAATTTTAGTATTCTATGGTGGCGGCGATTGTTTAATAAAAAGCGTGATATTTTGAGTCATTAATTTAGTAACCTTTATTAAAAATGAATACCTTTCGTATTGGAAAAATACAGGAATAAAACCTCATTAACCCAAGTTATGCTTAGCTTTCTTCTTTTACCAGACAAGACTCTAGTGCTTATGTTATGCTCTTTGGTCAAATTCTATTCGCTAGGTTAGGTAGATACATCTTGCATTTTAACATATTTTATTTTAAAAAGTGAAGTGTACATATTTTATATTTCAGTTACCTTGGGTGGATTGAAGACCTATACTATGCCCAACAGACAAGACCATCGCTTTGAATACTTGACATACTTGGCCATTTTTGGCGTCTTATATTATATATTGGTATACAAAGTAAATGAGTTTCAACATGACCATTATAGATATCCATCATTCAACGGTAATAATGCTGCGGTTTTTAGAATCATTGATAATGTATCATTGCACATCGGTGCAACAATTCAATATTATAAAGCAAATGCTACTGCTACTATACACCGTGGCATGAAGTATATCCTTGAATGGATGCCAGAAGGTGTTCCGGTACATCTTTTACAACACAAACAAGATTGCTTTATTGATAACAGATGTAAATATACAAATTGCTACATTACTTATGATAGGGACTATCTTAAAAACCATAAGGATTATGACGCTATTCTATTCAACGGATGTTCTTTGAGAGATTTGAGATATCGTTCGGACTTGCCCCAAAATAGAAGCTCACGCCAAAAGTATGTGTTCGCAACTCTAGAACCATCTACCATATGTCCTGTTACAAACCCTTTATACGACAATTTTTTTAATTGGACGTGGACAACACGACAAACGTCTGATATACTTTGGAATTATCTCGCTGTCTTCGACAAGATGGGTAATAAAATTGGACCAAACACAGAGATTAAATGGATAAAGCATTATACACCTATAGGTGAAGAATTGAAAAAGAAATTGAGTCGTAAAAGCAAAGGAGCCGCTTGGTTTGTTTCTCATTGCTCAACTCCAGGACGCAGAGAAAATTTTGTCGCTTTATTTCAAAAGGAATTTAATAGATATGGCTGGGCATTAGACATATACGGAGCATGTTCATATATGAAATGCGGAACTAGCTGGTGCTATAAAATGCTTCAAAGAGATTATTTTTTCTACTTTGCCTTTGAGAATTCAATCGTAGAGGACTACGTAACAGAGAAACTTTTGACTCCCTTGAAAAACTTGGCAGTGCCTGTAGTTTATGGAGGAGCTAATTATTCTAGGTTAGCTCAGTTTATGATTTTATCACTTCATCATTGTGTGGGTGCATAGGTAACTAAAGGCGATCAAGAAATGTTGTTGTTTATTCATCAGAAACATTTTCTTCTAGGTATTTGCCGCCGGGCAGCTATTTGGATGCAAGAAAATTAGGCCCAAAAGCATTAGCCAAAGTCATGAATGACGCTATTAGGAACCTAAGCATATACTACGATTTCTTCAAGTGGATGAACCATTATTACTACGAATCTTCCGAAAAAGCGGACTTATGCAATATTTGTACAGCATTGAATACTAAAGCAACAAAGACTACGACACATAAAATCTTTCGAATTTGGTGGAACGGTCTCTTAAAACAGACAACTTATGATGTGATTTTAAAGAATTTTCTAATGAATGAAAATTTGCTTAATTTAGCGTCCGGTTATAACTACACGCGTAAAGCTAGCCTCGTCCTGGTGAAAAATATTACAAATCAATCAAATGTACAACAATCTTTGATAAGTGATCTAGTATACAATAACGCTAGTTCCATGCAGGCTTCCGGAAATATTTACCGAAATGTTATCAGAGAAATTAACAACTCTAGTGACATAGAAATTAAAAATCTTACAAACCAAAATTGGCCGTGAGACCATTTTAATTTAGTTGACTGTGGCGTTATTTAACAAGACTTTTATAAATCGGCTTTATGTTTGTATGTTTTTGCTTTATATACCTAACATTTAATAATGATAATTGCATAAGTACCTACATATATTATATTTATATAGTTGCCCTTTAAAATGTTATAAAATAGAATAACAATATACGTGAATACGTTGATGAGGATTTATTGCCCAAACCTGTTTCTTCATGTTTTTATTTTACGAACTCGTCCATTGCCATCGCCTACTCTCAACGATAGCTTCATATTAAACACTGTTAAGAGCCTTCCAAGAACCAAAAAAATAAGACGGAGCCTGATATGAGCCAACTAGCGCCGCCAATCTTAAAAAAATAATATCTTCCAATTTAATCAATTTTATTAAAAAAGCTATTAAGATAAATACTATTTTTTAAATGCTTATTTATAACGTGATTCAATATCGGTAAGTTGTAGTTCGCATAATTGCGAAAAACGGCCGTTTTTGGCACATTTGAGAACTACAACTTTGCTTGTCGCAATTATGCCATGTATTGTATATTAAAAAATAGTGTTTATCCTAATAAAGATTGTGTACATAGCTTTTTTAATAAATAAAAAAATAATAATTGTAAGATATAATTTTTTTAAATTGGCGGCGCTAGTTGGCTCATGGAAGGCCCTGCTGAAGGAATGATATGCTGTTAGCGTAGGTACTAGTACAAGAGTATATTGACAGAAAATACCGAAATATTATATAACACTCATATTTTATTGTAAACTAAACTACAACATAGTATTACAATACAAGAAAGTAAACAAAAATAGTGTTAATCCACATAATAATAATTAATTTAATTTTAATGCACATAAAAATGGCATATTCCAAGTAGTCATACATGTAGAACTAAATGTATGACTTGGAATAGGTCCATAAAACGGCCTAGGCACACCAGTCACCAGACTAGCATTGAGCTACGTCTTTAACAAAAGAACATGGACCTATGTAAAAGGACAATGAGTTCTGGACACACTCTCTCTTGCACAGCTGTTTATTACTCTGAAGTTCTGATGGTTATAATATCCCATGTCTAGTATTATACATAGCTCAATGCTACTTAGGTACCTACTCTCATTGTCAACATCTCTTTAGTATACGTAGCGCAATGCTACTTAGGTATCTTCATTCTCAGCATCTTTCTCCTTAGCTTTTTGTTCAAAAATCAAATACAAAGGTAGTCTGCCACCTCTGCCTAATTTCTTTTTATTTTTCTGATGTACCTTGCTATTATGTTTTGATAATTGTGCTTTGGTAGTGAATGACCCTTGACATATCTTGCATACAAAAGGCCTGAGACCCATATGAGTACCTGACACATGTCGGTCCAATTCAAGTTTGGAATAGTACCGTTTCTCGCACAGGTTACAGGCGAATTGACCTGGCCCCATATGGACTCTCATGTGCCGACGTAGATTGCTGGCTGTAGTTCGGCGTATGGGGCAGTGTGGGCATAAGTATCGTGGAGCTGCATGCGAGCGCTTGTGGACCGCTAGCAGGGCTGCATTACGTCCACGGTATGGGCACTGGTCACATTTAGACGGCAGATTATCAGAGTGTGTCGCATAATGACTTAAAAATGCAGAAACATGGTTAGAAACTTTACCACAGATATCACAAATCATTTTTCTAAGTCTAACATTATTTGTTCTTTTCCTGACTCTTTTAGGTTTCTCCTCTGATTTGGTAGTCTTATCAATGTTCACAGAGATTTTTTTAACTACTTTTTTAGAGTGGTCATTGTTTTTTATTTGCCTTTTCAGTTTTTCTTGAATCAACTGTTTCATTCTGATTCTTTGGTGGGCCTGAATTGATTGTGTCTGTTTGTCCAGGGATTTTAGGTAATCCAAGGTTATTACTTCCTTACCCTTGCAATTTAGTATTTGGCCTTTTTGGGACAATTTCAGTCCTTCACGTTTATTTTTTTTATCAGTTTGCTCCGGTTTTTGTTTAATGTTCACTACAATATTGTTCTTTTGAGTCGACATAACAATTGGTTCTTGTTTAATGGACATATCGTCATCATTTACAGTAGCAGCAAGAAGATCATAGTCGAGTGCTTCAATTGGTTCGTATATAATGTCATCGGCTATTTTAAGATCAATTCGAGCCTTTGGAGTCATTCTTTTTTTACTTTCGATATCGAATGAACCATTAGCATCAGGAGGATCTTTAGCTGTGCACAGTGCTTCTCCACCATCTATAATAACTTCAACCAATTCTTCTTTTATAGGTATATTTGGATCATGATTATCATTCTCGGTTTTCCGTGTCCTGAGCAGCTTGTCCGTTGCCTGAGCGGTCTCGCGGAACGTCTTGGCAGCTTGCAGCAGTTGGAAGCAAGCCTGGCACAGACAGTGCGGGTAGCAATCGATTATGCTCACCTCAATACCCCCCAAGGCTTTGACATCACCAGATATGTCCCTGCGACATTTATCGCCGAAAATAGGGATGTTGCCCATCTTCAAACACACTCGGCACTTAGTGAGGGCGCTATTTTGACGTTTTAACCGTGAAAAGGTAATTTCATCGTTAATTCGAACTATTGGTACTTGCGTTCTTCTAACCTGCGCCATTATTTATTACGTTTACGTAGGTCATGTGGTTTAGTATTTATTAAGATACCTGAAATGTGTTCAGCACGATGTACTGCGAACGTATATTGAAAACGAGATTATCATGTAAAAACTGAAATTATGTACAAAATATTTATTTTCGGATCGACTTTCAACAAAAAATAAAAAATTCTTTTTTTATAAATAAAAATCCAGTAGACCATGCGCTAACTAGAGCATACAGCCTGGTCTGACGTTAAACAATAAATGGTATAATAAATGTATCTTGTAAATACATTATAAATACAAAAATAACTAAATGTAAGGGCTTTGTGACCAACACATAGTTGGTCACAAAGCCCTTCCCTAACGAAATAACGATTACTCAAAGATATTTAAGGTCAAAATTGTTTAATTAAACATCAGGCCTGGCTGTATGTGCTGTAGTATTGTAGTTAGCCTTGTCTGTCTTTCCCCTTCCCCCTGGGAAAAGCAAGAGGTTTATTTAAAAAAATCGAGGTTTTGTTATTTATTTATTCATTTTCACTTTGTTTTTCTATTAAATATTGATTTCTAAATAAACGTGGAACTGTTTCAAAATCTATTTGCATAATGTAATTATTTACATTCGTTACCTAACATAGGAAACATAACCTCATTGGCAAAATTGGATAACAATATTTTCATAATGTCGGACGCTTGGGAAGAGATTCAAGCTGTGAAGAGTAAGCGTAACAGCTTGAGGGAGAAGTTGGAGAAGCGGAAGAAGGAGCGTCAGAACATTCTTGGCACTTCTCTGGTCAGTGGTGATAAACCAGAGTCGCCCGGAGGCAAGGAACGCGCCGGCGGGAGCCCGGCAGCGAAGACTGACGGTTAGTTGGTTTATTTACACAATTAAAGACAGAGCCTAGCGCCAGTGTATATTTCAAGGCCGCGTTACCACCTGCTAATAAACTCGCGCAAGTTTTGCATGAGTTGAAGTTCATTTATTCGGTAACAAATCACTCTGCGTTCGAAATTACAATTTATAAATGTTCTAAGCTAATCACAAAAAAAACATGCAGGTGTTTTATTATTACATTCACCTCGCCATTTTTGATATAATGTGGTAAATAAGTTTACCGAATACCTGTATGTAAGTTTTTTCCTAATAAAGCCATTAGAACGTGGCTGACCCAGTCAGGGTTCGAAATCAGAACCTCTGTATCATAAGTACAGTGACCCAACCACTGCATCACCAAGCTCTCCCTTACATGGTACAGTCTAACCATTGATCTCCTATAAACAACTAGATACACAAAGGTCTTACTAAAACAATTTAAAAAACTTCCAATTAAGGGTCCTTTGTTAACGTCCAAATAATGTCCAATAAAGCCATTCATCCGTTTGGACCTTCTTTGTGCTCGGACATTTTTAGAAGGCAGACTGTATAAGCAGTTGTTTATAGGAGATCAATGAGTCTAACACAAAAAAGTGTACAGGAAAGTTTTTAAGGTTGATATTTTCTGAAAAACTAGGTACTTGAACTATTGCAAAAATTCTTGAAACTAGAAACTGTTATTTATTAAATTTGATCTAGTAGTTTTTGAGGAAACCTCAACCTTGTTGGAGGCCTCCCATATACTTTTCTCTGTATCATATAAGTATAATATCATTGCATGCAAAAAAAAATGTTATTGCTGTTTTTGGAAAGCGCGTACGGCCGGATCACTGACTCCCAAGTTAAAGGTTTGACCTAGTTTGAGAGTTCAGTGTTTCATACTGTGCCAGAAACCCTCTTTATGTCGTCGGATCATCTGGCCGGTGGTCTGCCCACGCTTCTTCTACCCGTCCGGGGCTCCACATTAGAACGCACTTACTCCATCGACCATCGTTTCGGCGACATAGGTGCCCCGCCCAGGCCTATTCCAGTTTTGCCACTTGTTTGCCGATGTCGGTGACAGGAGTCCGTAGGCGGATGGTCTCATTTCTCACTCTGTCGCTCATCACCATAGCCTTCTATAACTTTGTTTTGTTTGTTTCTGTCTTTGTACATTATTAAAAGCATTATTGATCTATGTCATCCAATTATCTCTCTAGCCCCAGCATCGCTAGAGAAACCGAAAGCTCCGGTGCCATCTGCGTCTCTGGAAGTGCAACTTCTGCAAGTCCTCTCGGACATGCAGCTGCAGCTCCCGGCTACGGCCAGCGCACTCTTGCCCGGGTTGGGAGATGTCGACTCTGGTATCGTTGCCAGTTTGCTACAGAAGTTTGCTACACAGAAGTTGATCACGTAAGCAAAATTAATTTTTGAAACTAAATGGTTTGTGATTGCGACTGATAATTTCCATTTATAAAATAGGTACAGCTAACAGCAGATCAAGTGTAACACTTTGGACCATTCTTATTATCTGCGCCGTGAGAGTTGAAATCGTACTGCAAGTGTTACCATTGATCTGCTGTTGACCGTACCTACCTACAGTTGAAAAGAGGCAAAAGTATACAAGGGGTCTCAATAAGGTTGAGATTTTCTAAAAACTACTTTACTGATTGTAAAAAATATTTTACTAGTAGATAGTTTAGACGACACAAATTGTCATAAATCAGTCAAGGACTTTTTAAAATCTCAACCTGAATTTAATTATTATTATTTTAAAAGATGTGCAGCTGAAAGCATTGTCCTTTTCCTTGCAAAGTGGTGTAAATGAAAATAATAATAAAATGTTGACGTGCAAAAGTGTACACAATGTGCTTACTTGCAATAAAGGGATTTCAATTTAATTGCAGCTCAAACAAAAGTTGTACAGAATCCTGGGCAGTTATCAATTTTTTCAGTTTACTTATGTTCCTCGCAGTATCAAAGAGCGTACTGAAGCCACAACGGATGCCAGCCTCGAGGTGGTGAGTGCCGAGTCAGTGCGGCTGGCTGCCGTTCTCGCAGCACTCATTGAGGAGCAGTCCACCACCGGGAGCAAGAGAAAAGGTGACAGCTTATAATTTTAGTTATTTTTATAAATGGATTTTACGGTTTGTCATTGCACATAACGAGTTTGTTGCTGTGGAGATTTTGGGCCTAGGAATTTTTTGCAATGGCGTTTGTAACCTAGAAAATCTCATTGGTACAGCAGATCAATGGTAACACTTGCAATACGATTTCAGCTCTTACGACGCAGGTAATAACAGTCTAAAGTGTTACATATGATGTGCTTTAATTTGATGTATACATGGTTGATCTGTTTTGTGAACCTTAATACGGTTCTCATGTCATATCGTGCGTGACAGGGACAGTGCTATTGCGTTGGTATATCTGCGTCTCTGTTCGGCGCGCAATGACATGGTATGATTTCATCGTTTTGAGCACGGTAATAGGAGGCTGGGGATCGAACCTGCCTGGGAGCCAACCACTGCGCCACCGAGCTCTTAACCCAAGGTTATATGTGACAGGAAACACCAACGCTGGCGGGACCTTCCATTCCCTAGCCGTTCGTATGATAAAGGACAAAGAAAAACGCTTCATACGGGCAAATCCGTTCACCGTCAGGTGGCTTTTCTCATAATGTATATGCCTATTTCATTTATGGAATGTCTTCTTAGTCGTTACACTCAGATGTGGTGGTGGGGAATACTTTTGCAATAAAGAATATATTTTTTTTTTTACCCTAATGTTCTTGTTATTTTCAGGTGACGCAGCTGCTGAACAAGGGTCTAAGCCTAAGGTGACCAAAGCGACGACGGACGAAAAGAAAGCAGCTAAAGGAGACACTGATATCATGGTAAGTACTAAGCAGTACTTAAGAAGAATAAAAATAAAAATACTTGCCCTTAAGAAGGATAATTAGATTTAAAATTCATACATATGCATACTCTTTCGCTCCGCGTCAATGGACAATTACTGTCCGCAACTCCGCTCCGCATAGTTAAAGTTTAGAAAAGTTGTATTAGAAGGAGACAGAAACAGTACACGATGTATTGGGGCTGTGACGTCATACTGAGGTAACCATAGAGGCTTCATACTAAAGACCGCTTTGCTAGAAAGAGATGGAGCACCCTCACCACTTGACTTAACCGCTTAATATCTTGGGTATTAATTGAGATATCGAAAAACTGATAACACAGCTCTCTTCAGCAGGAATATGAGAGTTGATTGATACAATAAATAAATAAAAATGAGTGAAATACCCTATTATGGACGACGATGTTAGGAAATAAAGAATGCTCATGGATATTTAGATGGTCAGGATTTATTTTCAACATACAGCACACACGTTCGATATAACTACGATATGTCAAACCTATCTTACCTTCTACCATAGGTCATAATATGGTTTATGCAGGTTTAAGGTTCGAGCACATTATGCCGGGCCGCAGCTTGTCGGGGCGGAACGCAAAAATCCGCTCAAATCGCTTTAATACAATTTGTATGAACTGTCGCACACTGTGTCGGGCCGCAGCGGCTCGCATTATTGATTTGCGTCCGTGCAATGCGGCCAGCCCCGCTCCGCTGCGCCCCGACACAGTGTGCTATAGCAAGCGGATTGGAGTGCACGCGCGCCCGCGTTCATTTTACGATATCTGGCAGTCACTGTAATCAAAATCCGTCAATGCGCTGCGACCCGGCCCGTCACTAATGTGCTAAGTAAGCATTTTGCGCTGCGCTGCGGCCCGCCCCGACACGCTGCGGCCCGGCATAATGTGGTCAAACCATTATACTCCAACAGATGACACAACAAGCACTATATTCAAAAATTAATCGTCTATACTCTTCCTAGTCTCTGTTAGCAATGCCTTCGAGCAGAGAGAAGGCTGTCAAGAGAGTCGGAGAAGAGATAATGGACTTGCTGAGCAAACCAACGGCCAAGGAGAAGAGTCTCGCTGATAAATTCAAAAGCCAAGGAGGTTTGTTTATTTTACACTGATCTTTTCTACATTATTTTACCAATTAATGGCCATGCATGAGCCAACTAGCGCCGCCAATCTTTGAAAAATAATATCTTCCAATTTAATCAATTTTGTTAAAAAGCTATTTACATAATGTTTTTTAGGATGAATACTATTTTTCAATATACAATACATGGCATAATTGCGACAAGCTAAGTTGTAGTTCACAAAATGTGCCAAAAAAGGCCGTTTTTCGCAATTATGCGAACTACAACTTACCGACATTGAATCACGTTATAAATAAGCATTTAAAAACTAGTAATGCCAGAGATAGCCAAGAATGGAGAAGATTGGAGGAGCCTTTGCCAATTCGCTGCAAAAGCTCAACAAACGACAAATCATATGCAACGATAAATGAGCAAGATCCTAACAAAAGGGTTTAATATATTATTAAAAATTAACTGTAAGTGTTCCTAAACGTGAATAACTAAATAATCAATCCCCAGGAGCCCAAGTCATGGAGTTCTGTCCCCATGGGACCCGAGGGGACTGTGCGCGCGCACGGGGAGCACAAGGGGCCGCACAAGGACAAACGAGAGATCAACAGCCCGGCGCGTGCAGCAAACTACACTTCCGCAAGATTATCCAAGGCCATACTGATGAATCTCTAGGCGATTGCTCCTTCCTGAACACCTGCTTCCACATGGACAGCTGCAAGTGAGTACTGGCAGTTAGGTTCTGAGTACTGACAGTTTTGTTCTGAGTCCTGACAGTGGTGCACTGAGTCCTGACAGTAACATTCTGGGTTCTGGCAGTATTACACACAGTCCGGAGGCTCTTGCCAATACTATGGTAGACATGTAATTTATTGACAAATTGTATTAATGTATTTTAAATAATAATTATTACTGTCTACTTTGCACGGTTTCAATTCTATGTAACTTTGTCGTGAGCAAAAAGAAACCAATACCTACTTGTATCGATTCCAGAGTGTGGCAATTTAAATGTCGCTAAGCAAGGCGTTCTCCCTCTCGCATATAAGTGACAGTGAAAATATGATTTAGTTTCAGGATTAATTATATTTGACAGAAAGAAACATACTAATGACCAACAATCATCCAGTATTGCTAGACTGTTAGCGGACCCTAACAGTATTGCGACATCCGGACCATACTGCACCGAGTCCTGACAATAAAGTACCGAGTCCTGACAATACTGTGCCGAGTCCTGACAATAAAGTACAGCGTCCTGGCAATACTTTGCTGAGTCCTGTCAGGAGTGTTGAGGATAATTTAGTTATTCCTTCCCATTGTTTCCAGATATGTCCATTACGAAGTAGACAATACTGACCCGAACGCGAGCGCTAATAAAGCGGTCACAGAAACACCACAGAAATCGACGCATAATGGTGAGTTTTTCATAATGTATGGCTTTTAGGGTTCCTCAAGAAGAAAAAATGACCCCATAAAGGATCACTTCGTTGTCCAGCTGTTCTCAGAAACGTGTAGACGTATAAAGTTGAAATAAATACCAAATACTCAGGTCTGCAATTTATTGCATTTGTGAAAAAATCTAACTACTACGTCAACACAATCAATAATATGGCCGTTTATGTCGTATTTTGCCAAACTAAAACATAGCAGCAATGTATAGCGCACATGTGTCAAATTGAAAGCGATTCATCGTAATCGCTTTCAATTTAAAACTCGCACTTGGCCGGTGTTTTCTTAGTAGCATTTCAATAGGCTGATGATTTTTTTGTATTTTTAACCGACTTCCAAAAAAGGAGGAGGTTATCAATTCGTCGAATTTTTTTTTAATGTATGTTACCCGACTCAAAGACGCTTGGACCGATTTCGAAAACTCTTTTTATAGGTATTTGTTTTGTTTATGTCAGGCACAACGGTAGTCCCAAAACCTGACGGTGTCCTGACACTTACTCCGCCGCAATGGATTCAGTGTGACCTGCGATATTTGGATATGACGTTTCTTGGTAAGATTTTGATTATTCTGGCACTTACGAAATAGAATAGGCACTATGTATAATAATAACTTGCTATAATAAATAAAACCGGCGACAAACTGGACACAAACAGCACAAGACAGAGAGAAATGGGCATCTCTGGAGGAGGCCTTACCCATCCCGGGGTTCTTGCATTACAAGACAACACATAACAAAACTAACAAATAATTTTAAGACAAACTAACATGTCTACATTCATATTAGCATGTACCATCAGCAACAGCTCCGCCTGCTCACTTTTCAAATGTTATTCTTTGCACCCGCACGCGGGCCTCGTTCGCCCCCCTGGTGAGACTACCTGACCTATTGAGCAATCAGGGGACAGTGACCCTTTTTTATGTGTCTAAGATAATTGTTTTGTTTATGAAAAAAATGTAGGAGTCCAATGATAATAACATGTGTGCAAAAAAATCTTTTGTTGTTAACTGTCGTAAATCACATACCCGGTTTGCTATTGGTTGATGAAAAAAGGAGGAGCTGTAGGGCCGCCGGTAACTGCAAATGAATTGCAACCTAAAGGTGATCAGGCGGAACTGTTGCTGACTGTACATTATGCAAGAAATAAAAGGTTTTATTTTATATCATTTATTTTATTATAATAAATAAAAGCCCGGCCGCCTATCCCATCCCACTTATATATAAACGCGAAAATTTGGATGGATGTTTGTTGCTCTTTCATGCAAAAACTACTGAATGGATTTTAATGAAACTTTACAATAATATAGCTGATCTCATAAAAAATCCTTCATCATCATCATCAGCCCGTATCAGATCACTGCTGGACGTAGGCCTCTCCCAAAGCGCCTCCATCTGGTCGGGGGTCCCACACTACGTTTACCCGTTCGTGGCCTCCATTCGAGAACTCGTCTACCCCGTCGGTTCTACGTCAGATGTGACCAGCCCACTGCCACTTCAGTTTACTGATTCTATGAGCAATGTCAACCACTTTTGTCTTCTGGCGGATATACTCGTTTCTTATTCTATCTAACAGATAAATTCCAAGCATAGCTCTTTCTATATATGTATAGCGACTTTGAACTTGTGTGCCAATTTCACCGTCAATGTCCACGTTTCGTCTCCTCCTAATCCTTAATCTCTCTTTATAGATACGCACCTCCTGTGTTGTGTGTGTGTGTGCATTTAGGTTTTGTTATTAATATTTATATGTATTTTTTTTCGTGTAATAATAATACGCCCATAAATAAGAAACCGTCAATGTGCAGGTAAATTCGCTGTGATAATGGCCGACCCGCCGTGGGACATCCACATGGAGCTGCCGTACGGGACCATGTCGGACGACGAGATGCGGTGTCTGGGCGTGCCGCAGCTGCAGGACAGCGGGCTCATCTTCCTGTGGGTCACGGGGCGGTGAGTGACACGTTTTGGGGGGATAGGGTTGGTGACTGGCATATTCTGAAGATCTAGGTGTGATAAGTGGCATATCCTGTCCGTCTTAAGAGCCAAGAGTGGCATGTTATGGTGGCATGGGGAGTGCTCGGGGCGCTAGTCGGGTCGCGGATGTATCGCAGTTCCCGTGGCTCGGCAAGAATGGCACGAGGTGGAACAACCCAGGGCCCCCTTCAGGGCGGCGAGACCGACATAATCAACACGCTCCCCCGGGCGTATTACCTGGGTCAAAAAAAAAATGGTGCTGTGAGTTGCGTATTCTGGTGGTTTAGGTGTCTTGCATTCTGTGGGTCTAGGGCCGGTGAGAGTCAAAGTCAAAAGACATTGCCACATTTCAATGGAGCTTTGGCCCACCTACAAAACTACGTGACCATTTAAGCTGTACCTATCATTTTGTTGGGGATTTCATATTGTATAATCATAATCAGTATCATTTTCTACTGCTCTCCTATAGAAGAATAACAAAAACAATGAATAAATCGCTTCGATTTCTTACTATTTTCTGAATTCTTAATTAAGCTGTTTTTTTCGAATCGCAACTTGTACAAAACTTTAATTTAAACCAATAATTTTAATAAAAAACGGAGATACTTTTACATTTATTCGTTATCGTGTACAACCTACGGTTGATGGTGGGGCAGAATCTGGCATTGTCATTTCTTTATTGCAAGTACCACGTTGAGTACATTTTTGCACGTCAATATATTTTTTTGAATTTACATTTACACCACTTGTGTGTAGTGGCAGGCATAGTCCTTCTGTTTACCTCTGCCGACCCTTCTACCATCTTATCTACTTTATATAAAAAAATCAGCTTTCTATGACAAAACGTGTTTGATCAATATTTATTTATTTATTTTATTAATGGACTCGACAGTTCGTCATTTGCCAATGTCATGTTACATAAAATTCAATGTATAATATCTAGTCTTCTATCTTCCTCCAGGGGAGTCGCCGTAGCGTCATCACTCTGGGTAGCCGCGTCTTCATGTCTTCATCCACAGGAGACGCCGTAGCGTCAATCACTGTAGACGAAGCAGCTCGACAGTCACGTTCACTCCCGAGCTCGTAGTGGGAATCTTGACCATGGCGCCAAACTTCAGATCCTGCTTGAATTCTTCAATAACTTCACCATACTGTCATTCGCGAACATTTTCTGATTAATTTAACGTGATATTAAACAAAAAACACCCACTGTAGACATTAAACTGAAAATTATTAAATAATTTCGCAACCGTCGTTTCCCGCCATTTTCAAAAAGCCGATCAATATTTTCTTTCAGTGCCATGGAGTTGGGCCGCGAGTGCCTCAAGCTGTGGGGCTACGAGCGCGTGGACGAGCTGATCTGGGTGAAGACCAACCAGCTGCAGCGCATCATACGCACCGGACGCACCGGACACTGGCTCAACCACGGCAAGGAACACTGTCTGGTCAGTAGTGGGGCGCAGTGAAAAGACATTGCCACATCAATGACCGCCTGACATCATTTCAAGGTCTTTAATTACGTAGTTAGCCCAGGCACAGGCTCCGACCTATTTGGGCTGCTATAATTATACGCCACAGTCGGTATTCTGTCGAGTGCTTTGATCTATAAGGTGTTATCCTGTTAATTTATATATAGTTGAATAAATAAAAAATAAATAAAAATAAAAAAACATTTCAATGGAGCTTTGCCTATAAAACTACGTGACCATTTAAGTTGTACCTATCATTTTGTCGGGGGCTTATTACAGGTTTCATATTGCATAATCATAATCAGTATCATTTTCTACTGCTCTCGCAACTCCTATAGAAGAATAACAAAAACAAATATGTAATAAGTGTGTCGGGACGTTGATTGTCTCTGGCAGACGAGAGTGGCATCCTGCTCACTCTAGCGGAACGTCGTATCTCTTGGCTCAGTCGACGAGAGCACTGCGACAACGGTGGAATGGAACAAGTGCAGCGCAGGGCACCACGGGGAATCATCGCAGGGCTCTCCAGACATGACAGCGCGCCATTAGTTTCACTTTGACGGATCGCTTACGTTCTGCTTTGAAAAAGTAACATTTACCTGTTGATTATTGCAATATCTTTAATGTGAAAGTGACTATAATTAGTACTGTCCAATATAGTAACTGTGTAACAATTTAGACTCTCATTGAAGTGCCTACGTCTCACCTAAGCCCGATAACCTACGCCGTAGCCCACGGGAAACCATTAGTATCTGATAAGGGGGTCTAACTCCCTTCAAGTGTATATAATCTGTTGTCAGGTTGGTATGAAGGGTCGTCCGGACAACCTGAACCGCGGCCTGGACTGTGACGTCATCGTGGCCGAGGTGCGCGCCACGTCGCACAAACCGGACGAGATATACGGCATCATTGGTGAGATACAATTAGTCCCGACCGAACTTTCGGTTTCGGCCAAATAACGAAACCGAAACTGTGTTCGAGAGCCTATAATAAGCATATAACGTTATAATATTAAAAGCGTAAATAATTTATTTGAAATAAGGGAGTGATAATATGTAGTGCTTAAGGATTACTTCAAATATCAGAGACTGAATTGTTATTAAACAATGTAATGTAATTTCTGAGTGTGATTTGTAAATAAAAAATGACTGAAAAAATAAATCCACGAAAACATGACCTTATATGGAAATTTCAGTTTCGTTTTCGGCCGAAACTAAGACCGTGGCCGAAATTCGGTTTCGGCCCTAAAACCTAGTTTCGGTCGGACACTATACAATAGATAAACTCTTTATTGTACAGTCGAAGACAGAGATAAGTATACAGGAGGCCTCAACAAGGTTGAGATTTTCTCAAAAACTACTGGACCGAATTTAATAATTCCTTTACAGTTACGTAGTTTTAACTTTTATCTATCAAACAGTGAAATAATTTTTGCAATAGGTCAAGTAGTTTTTGAGAAAATCTCAACTCCAAAAACTCTCCTGTACACCTTTCTCTGTGTTCCACCGTACAAAAGTATTATATTACACGAATAGGCCAGTCATTCTGGCGAGCGTTTGTATGGAGACCCCAACAATAACTCCTCTATCGATGAAACTTTTTTGTATACTTAATAGCATATTTATAAGAACAATTGTCAGAGAATCCAATAATATTTCGAGGCGGAAGTTACTTATTTTAATTGAAATTCAACATTATACCGTATCTTTTTCTGGAACAATGTTATGGTCATAATTCTTTTTCTATAAATTGTATTTTATTAGTGTGCTTCTGTACATTCATAAGTAAAACTACTTTTTAATTCGAAAGTGTAGGTATTTTAATAAAATGTCTTTTTTGGCCGTAGTTTCCGTAGGATAATTGCTCCGCCGGGTTTCTGTTTTTAATATGCCTTCAAATTATTATTTCTAGTATAAGTACGAAAATCCAACAAAAAAATCCAAATGAAACAATTCATTATACATAATTTGTCTTTTAACTATCTCTGGAAAATTACTCTATCAGATATTTTTTACAATTGTAATGAGATACCCAAAAATAACCTGATTTCAAAGGATCCAACAAAATATCCAGGCGGAACACCATTATTTCGAAATACCTATCAAGCGCAGGCCAGCGCGGGGCCCGAGGGGCGTCGAAAACCGGTCGCGCGGCGGGCGAGTTTCTTCAAGTAGGTTAATAGGTACAGCTAACAGAAGATCAACACTTTGGACTAAGTACCGTTCTTATTATCTGCGTCGTAAGAGTTGAAATCGTGCGAATGCGAGCGAGTATTACCATTGATCTGCTGTTGTCCGTACTATACGTATGTATGTATGTATGTATGTATGTATGAGGTTGATCTAAACATCGCAATTTAATTATTATTATCGTCATCGTTTCGAAACATACGAACGCAGTAAATGCGTATTGCCTTGTATAAGTTGAGTATATAGTGTGTGTTTTCTTCGCGACTCGGGGTCTAGGATAAACTAACCCAGAGATTCCTTTAGAGTGTCTTTAACTTAATTGGGCGCTTAGTGTTTTTTTATGTTACTTCCAGCTGTAAGAAACGCCCCTGTTGTGAATCTGTACTAGATTATTTGCAATTTTGTCGAAATCTAGTCGCGTTCATGTCTCACGCTGGTGCATGAGATAGTGTTTGATAATTTCGCCACGCCAAACAGCGGGCGTATTGGTCGAGTGGCTGGAGCGGTCGCCTCCCGTGCACGCGGTTCCGGGTTCGATTCTTAGCTAAATATATATATTTTTTTTGTTTCGTGTTTTATTTTGTATTTTATTTTAATTGTGTTTCGAATTTGGTTAGTATTTTATCAAACATTTTGTTGTAATTATCTTTGAATTTTATTTGAGCATAAACTCTGAACTCATTTATACCGAAGTAGGTGTATTAGGAGAGCTGGGAATCTGTCTGTACTAGATTACTTGCAATTTTTTCGAAATCTAGACGGAGCGGTCCGTTCATGTCTCACGCTGGTGCATGAGATATGCTTGGTAATTTCGCCGGGCTAAACAGCGAACGAATTGGTCTAGTGGCTGGAGCGGTCGCCTCCCGTGCACGCGGTTCCGGGTTCGATCCTTAGCTAAATATATATTTTTTTTGTTTCGTGTTTTATTTTGTATTTTATTTTAATCGTGTTTCGAATTTGGTTAGTATTTTATCAAACATTTTGTTGTAATTATCTTTGAATTTTATTTGAGCATAAACTCTGAACTCATTTATACCGAAGTAGGTGTATTAGGAGAGCTGGGAATCTGTCTGTACTAGATTACTTGCAATTTTGTCGAAATCTAGACGGAGCGGTCCGTTCATGTCTCAAGCTGGTGCATGAGATATGCTTGGTAATTTCGCCGGGCTAAACAGCGAACGAATCGGTCTAGTGGCTGGAGCGGTCGCCTCCCGTGCACGCGGTTCCGGGTTCGATCCTTAGCTAAATATATTTTTTTTATTGTTTTTTTTAAATTTATTTTTTGTTTTGTATTTTGTTTCGTGTTTTATTTTGTATTTTAACCGACTTCCAAAAAAAGGAGGAGGTTATCAATTCGTCGAATTGAAAAATTAATTGTGTTTGGAATTTGGTTAGTATATTAGGCAGATCACCCTCACTTGTAGATTTTTGTGGTTGCAGTTGCGATTACATATTATTAGTAGGTGAATATCTCACGCTCATCGTACAAGTGTAGAATTTAAAAGCCAATGGGCACATTCGTATGGAGGGTGGTGCCTTTTTTTTTTCGCGCGGCCAGAATCAGTTTCATATCTACTGTGTAGGAGACCATACAAAAAGAGAAAAAAAGTTGTTCCCGGGGTTCTAACCGCAGTCCGGGCCGAGATAATAGAGTTTAACTTTTACCAAAAGAGAGGAGAATGTCGCAACTGCCATCTACAATATACTCCCCCTTTGCGACAATTTATTGGTTTCCGGTCATCAAAAGCGGAAATCCGGTGCAACATGTGCAATAACCTGCCCCCCCCCCCCCCCCCCCCCCGCCCAAACCAAAAAGAAATTGTGTTTCCTAGTATTCTTTGAGATGTCGCATCCGCCATGTTCAATACACTCCCCCTAGACTTTTTTTTTTGCCGTCAACCAAAGCGGAAATCCGGTTCAACATGTACATTGAACAATATCCTCCCCCTCACCTAAAAATAAATTGAAATGTATTTTATTTCATAAGGCGTCGCATCTGCCATCTATAATACACTTCCCCTTTGATGTTAATTAATTTTTTCCTCCTCCCCCCGTAAAAAACATATTTATTTCATTTCCCATAATAATTATCCTCCTTGGTGTAACTTGTGTCCGGTGTAGTTGGATTCTCCCCGTGTAAACTTGACGAACTGAACTACACTAAATGGTTCCTCAGCATCCTCTGGCTAGGTGATCGATGTACGGTCGACAGCACATAAAGCGTATCATATTGGCACGCTACGCAGGGGTTATACGACGTAGTTTGCAACGTTTTTTTTGTAGGTTGATGTGCCGTCGACTGTACACAAAAGTTAAGACTTTTTAAAAAAATACACAGAAGTATAACATACGCCAAGAAACCATTGCAAAATATATCGTATAACTCCTGCGTATGGTGCCACTGTGATACGCTTGATGTGCTATCGACCGTACATCGATTGTTGCGGCGTATGTTACACTTCTGTGTGTTTGTATGTGTTAGAGGATATTTTTGCACACATAAACACTCCTACATATTAAAACACTCCCAAACTCACACCAAACGAGATCCAAATACAAAAAGACACTATTCCTAATATCGTCGATCTGGTTCGAGTCACGGTTTTCAACAGAGCATTAGCTCAACATTAGTTGAAAAAGAATGGCAAGGTCTCTGGTTCGAATCCCAGTCGCGATGTAATATTTAAAAAGATACCGTAAACCACAAATTACACTCGGATGAGCAAAACACACCCTAAATAACACAAAAATACTGGTACATAAAAACTCTCTTACACACAAAAATTCCCCTAGATATCGTACTAATTAGTTTTGCGCGTCTGAGTATGGTAGTGTATTTTGAAACTGAATGTAAGTACCATAGAGTGTGTTGTGAGTATTTGGGAGCATTTTTTATGTTAGGACACGAAATAATCACAGTTTTCGTTTGTCTATGTATTTTTTTTGCGTAAAGGTATGTTTGTATTTAAGGAGTGCGTTGTTGATTCTAGGTGCTTTGTGGGGCGTATTTGTGTGTATTTGCGTATTGTATTTTGTACGCTAAAGAGTATTTTTGTTTGGCTGTGTGCTTATGCATAAAGATGACTGTATTTTGTGTGTTACAAATGCAGTTGCCTGTGTTTTGTGTTGTTCGTAAAGGTATGTTTGTGTGTAGATGGGTGCGTTTTTGATTCTAGTTGTGTTTTGAGTGTTTGTTTCTTTCTGCGTTAAACAGGGGTTTTGTATCGTAGGGTATGTATATATCAGGGTGTAATTTGTGTGCGAGACTGTAATTATGTTTATCTGGTTGTTTTTGTATTAAGGTGGCGTATTCAAACGTGTTTCAGTGTCTAGGTATATTTTATTATGTTTAGGGGTGTGCTTGGGAGTTAAGAAGTTTATTTTTGCGTATGTCGGACTCTGGATATAGTTATATGAGTCAGCGTGTGTTTATATCCAACGTGTTTAACGCTTCTGTAAACTTTTCTTTAAATGTCAGGGGTTCGTGATAGTAGCATAATAATTATGTATCCTAGCTAGGCGATGCTGATAAACGAATGAGACCGTCAGGATCCTTTATTGGATGTTTTAGGGGAACCGGAAAAAGTTTTACTGTTTTGGGGGTGGGGGTTCCTTACCTCAGTAGGGAAAAAAGGAACCTTTATTGAAAATATTTTCAGTGTCCGCGATATTAGAGTTTAAATAAAATGACAAACTAAAGTAACATGAGACAGAAAGTATTTATTTATAACAGCCGAGTCGTGGCCTTTCGACGACAGTAGGGTCTTTAAAACCATGGGAATTTGCGAGATATTAGATTTTAATTTTTCCTTTACGTAAACTCAAATATCTCGGCCCCGGATGAGGGGGGAAACATAGACGCAACATTTTTACGTTCATCGTGAAGTCCGGGATTCTTACTTTCAGTCAGGGTATAAATATTTAAGTTTATGTAAAGTCATAAAACTTGAGAGGGGGTGTGGTGTAGAGGATACACCGGATATGAGAGGATTCTTACCTTCCGAGATTTTTACCTTCAGTCAGGGCAGAGATATTCAACTGTAAGGAAATGACAAACGTGAGAGGGGGGGAGAATGTGGTCATTTTAGATGATGCACCGGCCATCTAAAAAGAACCGGAGTTCTAGTGGCCCAGTCGGGATGAATTATAACAAAAGTTATAGTAGATGGCCGGTGCACCATCTAAAATGAGCATATCCTCCCCCTCTCTCACTTTTGTCATTTACTTAAAGTTAAATATCTCTGCTCTGACTGAAGGTAAAAATCCCGGAAAAACATTTTCTTGTAGACGACCTCATAGTGAATGTAAAAATGTTGATTCGACGTCTCTACCCTCCACCGGGGCCGAGATATTTGAGTTCAACGGAAGTAAAAAGTTAAAGTCGAATATCTCGGCCCGGACTGAGGTTACAGATGAGCTGCCATAATATGTTTTATTTACTTTGCCATTATGTACCTAAATAACCATATTTGGTTTCTGGCCGCGAAAATTTCAAAAGGCTCCAAAAACGCCCATTGGCTTTTGCTTAGCTGTAGTCGTCAGTATGACGTAAGTAATAAGACCTATGCCGCACGCAAATATACCCGTAGTCGATGTGCGAGCGAGTTGAAAAATAACAAGCTGTCTTTGTTACTCGAGCGGGTGAGGGGGGTCCGATCGCATGTTGCACGGTGCACCGTTCCGCTGAATCACTTATTGACTGATAATCTATTTTGATTCTAATAATATCACAATACAGTAGGGTTTTATATAACAGATAATTATAATTTTAAGAAATAATTTAATACACGCACACCAAACGAGATCCCACGGCGAAAAAAAAGTGTTTTGCCATTGTCCGTACTAACCTTGACATATGTTGTCGTACTTATGCGTTGATGATACGGACTAGATTACGTTTTGTGTTTGTTGGCGTAGGTACTATCGTCTCGGTCGAGCTTACTTAAACATTCCACGTAGTAGGTACCTAGTAAGTACACATAAAAACACATCAAGTTGTAACACTTTGGACCGCTCCAATCTATATATCTATCTGCGTCGTTAGAGTTGAAATCGTACTGAAAGTGTTACTATTGATCTGCTTTTGTCCGTACTAACCTTGACTTAACATGTTGCGCTTATGCGCCGATGATACGGGCTAGATTACAATGGTTTTGTGTATGTTGCCGTAGGTACTGTTGTGTCGGTCGAGCTTACTTAAAACATTCCAAAATCAGATCAAGTGTAACACTTTGAACCGTTCTTATTATCTGCATCGTAAGAGTTGAAATCGTACTGCAAGTGTTACCATTTGTTTTGGTATGTCCGTACTAACCTTGAAATGTTGTCGTACTTATGCGCCGATGATACGGGCTAGATTAGAATGGTTTTGTGTATGTTGGCGTAGGTCGGTCGAGCTTCCTCGTCCGGCATCTGGGGTCGGTGGGGCCGGATCTGCATGACGCCCAGTACGGCTTTCGCTGTCGGCGGTCGACCATCGACGCCATCGCGCGGGTGCGGGACCTCACAGAGGAGGCGGTTGATCAGGGCGGGGTGGTGGCGGCAGTTTCGCTGGATATCGCGAATGCGTTCAACACTCTGCCCTGGGAAACGGTGAGGGAGGCCCTCAGGTACCACGGCGTGCCCCGGTATCTCAGGAGAGCGGTGGCGGATTATTTCGTCGACCGGGCCATTGTGTATCCGGCCCGGGACGAATGGTCCAGATGGGAGATGTCGTGCGGTGTTCCACAGGGGTCGATCCTCGGACCGCTCCTGTGGAACATTGGGTACGACTGGGTGCTGCGCGGCGCCAACTTACAGGGTGTCGAAGTCACGTGTTACGCCGACGACACCCTCGTGACGGCCCGCGGTAGCACCCTGAGAGAGGCGACAATTATCGCCACTGCCGGTGTAGCGCAGGTGGTTCGGCGAATTCGAGCCCTGGGCCTGGAGGTGGCGCTCAACAAGTCGGAGGCAATAGTTTTTCACGGACCTCGACGAGCGCCGCCTCCGGGAACAGAGATCATGGTGGGTGGAATCTCCATCACCGTCGATAAGACTTTGCGCTACTTGGGCATAGTCCTCGACGGTCGGTGGAGATTCACGGAGCACTTCCGACGCATGGCTCCCAAGTTGGTAGCCACGGCCGGAATGTTGGGCGGTCTCCTACCCAACATCGGGGGACCGGGAGGTAGTTGTCGGCGCCTCTATGCCGGTGTGGTGCGCTCCATGGCGCTCTATGGGGCGCCCATATGGGTAGACGCCCTTAACGCCACAAATCTGAGCCAGCTGCGGAGACCGCAGAGGGCCATGGCGATAAGAGCGGCCCGGGCGTACCGCACCGTCTCATACGAGGCGGCGACACTATTGGCAGGCAGCCCGCCCTGGGACCTAGACGCGGAGGTCCTGGCGGCGGTCTATTGGAGAGACGCGGAGGCCAAGCAGAGGGGCGTCCGCCCACCTCCGGAAGAGATGAGAAGATGGCGAGAGCGGGGCCGGGACCGTCTCTTCCGGAGGTGGGAGCAGAGGTTGGGGAACCCGACTGCCAGCAGAGAGTTGGTGGCCGCCATTCGGCCAGTCCTCAGGGACTGGGTCGAACGAAAGCACGGGGCTCTCACCTACCGCCTGGCACAGGGCCTCACGGGACATGGTTGTTTCGGCGAGTACCTGTGCCGGGTGGTCGGTAGAGAGCCCACGAAGGCGTGCCACCATTGCGGGGCGGCGGAGGACACGGCGCAGCACACCCGCGCCGTGTGCCCCGAATGGGAGGAGCCGCGCGCGGCGCTAGTCGCGGCCATCGGGGCGGACCTCTCGCTGCCGACCATCGTCCGCGCCATGGTCTGCAGCGAGAGAGCGTGGGAGGCGGTGATCACATTTTGTGACACCGTCCTGTCACAGAAGGAGGCGGCGGAGAGGGACCGCGAGGACGACCCACTCGCGCTTCCAATTCGCCGCCGGCGAACAGGCCGCCGGCGGTTGGCATATGCCCACCGCCTGCCGCCCTAAAGGGGACCTTCGGGCGGAGGATCGGGGGATCCGCCGTCCGAATGAAGTGGTCCCGAGCTGGAAGACGCTCCACGTGTTCCGGAGCGCCTTCAGCGGAGAAGGGGGAGGCACGAGGCCCCCCGGAGTCGGGCCCGAAAGGGCACCCGCCGACAGGGCCGCGGTAGTTTTCGAAAGATGTACCCGTGGTCCTGTCCATGGTGGCGGAGGCGGAACACCCCAGGAGTTTTAGTTGGTGCGAGTCCAACATAATCACCCGTTCCCCCGGACGGGTGGTATACATTATGTATTTCTCCTGGGCAACAAAAAAAAAAAAAAAAAAAAAAAAAAAAGGTCGGTCGAGCTTTCACCACTCGGTAACGAGTTAACCTAAAATAAACCTTATTCGTATAACTGTAGGTAGAGTACAGAATCCTATCTCCAAAATATTTGTTCAACTTCCAGTCCACGTTACCGATGCGAGAGATATTTTCTACTTGTATAGGAATAAGGTTTGTTATAAATTGACTTTGACTTTGAAGAACAGTTCGACTAAGATCGTAAGTATGTTCATAATGATAAGAAAAATCGAACTTAGCATTTTTCTCAACTCTAATTTTTCGTCGATTTCTAGAAAACGCTTGTCCGCATGGATCTTTACTGGACTTTAGTAAAGAGTTAATCTACAATTAACCTTATTTGTATATGAGTAGACAACAGAATCCCATCTCCAAATATCTCCTCCGCTCCGTCCAATTTCTCGTCCGCGTTCCCGCTGTTCTGTACGTGTAATAGGAATAAGGTTGTTATTCGGCCGCAGTAGCGATCCGCGCTCAGTGGCGCATGCACCGCCGCGTTGATTAGAAATATTTGAATACAACTCTATTTGTTTTTGTTTTTATTTATGTGCTTCGCCTGCATTTTTTATTGGAAAACTTGAAAAGCAGTTTTAATAAGATAGTCTGTTCATAATGACAAGAAAAATCGGGCTGAGCATTTTTGGAAACCCCCATTTTTCGTCAATTTCTGGATAACGCTTTTGGGTCTGGATTTTTTATTGGATATTCATAACTACTTTCGAAAGTAATATTTTAAATACATAATTAAATAGAAATTGGAGTGAGTAATTATCCCTTGGAAATTACGGCAAAAAAACACATTTTATTAAAATATCTATAATTCCATATGGAAATATGGTTGGATATTCTGTCAACACATGCCTATAGGTAACTAGAACTTGTAAAAAAAGAATTTTGGATAGAGCAATTTTCCTGTAATTGATACCACGTAATTTAAGTTTGACCTTGAAAATACCTAACTTCCGTTTCTACAAATTATTGGATTCTATGTCAATTCCAATCTACATATGGTACTCTATCACTGTGCCAAATTTCATAGATAGAGGAGTTACTGCTAGGGTCAACTCCTTTAATGACTGGCCTAGAAGTGTAATTGGTGAGCTTCATTATTAGCCTTTGTCAGTCCACTGCTGGGCATAGGCCTCTCTCAGAGCACGACACAAGGGCCTGACAGACATGAGCCAACTAGCGCCGCCAATCTTAAAAAAATATTTTCCAACATAATCAATTTAATGTAAAAAGCTATAAAGAAGTCAAAGTCAAATTTCTTTATTGCAATGTAAGTTGCACATTTTTGCGCGTCAATATATTTTTTTGAATTTACATTTACACCACTTTGCAAGGAAAAGGTGCCAACGCTGAGGAGAAAAAGTGACAAAAAACTCTCAGCAGCACATATTTTAAAGTAATGATAATACAATTACTTAATAACTTTATGGGTAGAAAATCTTTACTAGGATAAATAATGTTTTTTTTTTCAATATACATAATATCATAATTACGACAAGCTCTCAAATATGCTAAAAACGACAGTTTTTTAGCAATTATGCGAACTGCTACTTACCGAAATTGAATCACATTGTTTTTGTTAATAAGCATTTCGTCGTCATCAACCCGTATCGGTCCACTGCTGGACATAGGCCTCTCCCAAAGCACGCCGCTCAACACGTCATCGAAACTCATGATAATACTGCAGCCCAATTCTATTAAAATATTCGGATCGACCGATTATGTAACCAGTATAAGCTGGCCCGGCCTCAGGTAACATCGCCATTCGTCGTGCTACCTTATACTGGTTACGTAATCGACTGTCTTCGATCCAAATCTCTTAGTAGAATACGGGTCCCTGAAAAGGTAACTAACATGTAATTTCGATTACAGAAAGACTTAGTCCCGGCACAAGGAAAATTGAACTCTTTGGTCGACCACATAACGTCCAACCTAATTGGTAAGTCATTATAATCATCGTCTGTTGAATAAAAGTTAAAGTTGACTACGATAAACGCTGTTATCTTAAATTCATATCGCATCGAGAAGTACGAACAACAGCAGATCATTGGTAACACTTGCAGTAAGAATATAAAACTTATGTCGCAGATAATAAGAACGGTCCAAAGTCCAAAGTGTTACACTTGATCTGCTGTTAGCTGTACCATGGAGTACAGGGTAAATACTAGACTCTGTAGAAGTAATAAAATATGGTGTGTAATATTAACCTTGAAGGTTTAAGGTGCGATTCCGATCCACGCGGCAGACGTGACAAGTCGCTCTGCACTTGCAGTCGTAAGCGGAAACGGTCTCATACAAATTAATACTGTAAAGTAATGCTGTCTGCCGCGAGGATCGGAATCGCACCTTTAGTCTCTTACAATGTAGCCTCGAACGCCGTAATCTAGGTCTCAGATTCTAGGATATTGTAGTCTCGAGCGACATAGTCTCTGACACTGTAGCCTCAAACACCGCGGTCTAGGACACTGTAGCCTCCAACGCCTTAGTCTAGGACACTATTAAATCCTAAACTTACACTATAGTCTCGGACACTGCAGCCCCGAATGCCGTAGTCTGACGTTGTACTCTTGAACGCCATAATAATCTTACACTGTAGCCTCCAACGTCGCAGTCTCTTACACTATAGTTTAGAGCGGTGTGGTCTCTTATGCCTTAGCCTTGGACACAATTAAATGCTAACCTCCGTTGTCTCAGGATAATACTGAGCAACCAAGTATACGGTCGTCTGGTTGACAGTATAGATAAGACTAAATAGACGTTGTAGCCTCGAACCCCTTAGTTTAGGACCCTGTAGCCTCCAACGCCTGCAATGTTTAGGACACTATTAAATCCTAACCTATCCGTTGTCCCAGGATAACGCTTGGCAACCAAGTGGACGGCGTTCGCCTGGTGGACGCGGACCTCATAGCGTCGTTCAAGAAGCGTTACCCGGACGGCAACTGCATGGCGCCGCCGCCGCCAGACCCGGGGCTGGCGTAACTTGGCGGAATGTAAAGGTGCAAGTCTGTAGCCGAGAGCAACAGCAGGCGACGTCTCGTCGATTATCTTCGGTCGGGCTACGTGTCGCTAGCTACGGAAGGTGCTTCATATAAATACATAAAAACCAGAAGTGTTTCTATGTATTTATAGTTGTCAGCGCTACCCTCAGATCAGGGAATAGGATGAGGCCCCAATTTCATTTTAGTATGGGAACCGCTTGTCTCCACTTATCACCTCCTAGCTTTAGTATTCGAAAATCACTTGTAACGAAGTAAACCTATACAAACATAGTCAGAAGCCCGCTTCCGATTATGACAATACTATCAGTCAAATATGAACGCTATGGCGCCCGTACAAAGTCGCAACGCTCTGACCTTATGCTCGCACGTAGAGTGTATATCCCATCACTAACTCGCGACCGCTAGCAGCGGCCGTGCCGGCGATGGCCCGTGTGCTGAGAGTATCGTTTAAACTTTGATCCATTGCGCTGCAGGCAGGGGCGTTTCATTGCACTTTACATTCAAAACAAGCAATGTATACTGTTTTATGTGAATTCCTCTTTTCCACACTAATACTTCATGGATCTGGTTATAGGTGCAAATAATATCGCGGCGACCCGACCACGCCCCCTTGCCGAATCTCTCTTATTTACTGATCTGAGGCGCTACCTTACCATGAAACATAATCATTAATAATAGACGGCTTTGAGCAAGAATGAGTTCTTGCTCAAACGCTGAGGCGTATGCTCGTACTTACTGTCAAAATTGTATGAAATCTGACAGTTTTGTAAGACTGAGCTTAAAACTGTATGAATAACAGGCTAAGGCCGAGTTTCATAGACATTTTTGAGCTACTACTGTATTGATCTATTTGTTGTTAGGTCGTCAACAGCTTATTATAAGTTATAAGAACTGTTTTTTAAAGATTGACTAAAGTATTATAATTATTGTAAATATCTGTAAATAAATACAATTTTGTAAATGAACCAATGTTTTTATTAATAACTATCTTAGATCAGCCCCCTTACCATGAACTCTTATAGCAGGATTACTTCAATAATACTTTATTATTTCGTACCATGACGTCCTTAATAAGCCTAATTTAAAGTACGAAATAACAGAGTATTATTGAAGTAATCCTGCTATAAGAGTTCATGGTAAGGGGGTATGATCTACGCCTCGTAATCACTAGGAACATTTGAGTCAAATGATTTGACGCACAGCACGTGACGCTTAACAAGTTCGGCAACGTTGCACAACAACGATTGGACAGAAAACGTTACTAAACAAAAGTTCCTCGCCGTTCAACATGTTGAGCGATATGTTGTGCAACATCATCATCAGTCTATTTATTTGTCCCCATTGCTCGGGCCATGATCAAACACGCGGGCCCAGTGCGGATTGGCGGATTACACATGTCTTTTTTCTACGGCATGCAGGTTTCATCACGACGTTTTCCTTCACCGTTTTGAGGGTACTCGGTAAATGTACGTAAGTTTTTCCGTCGAAAAAATCGAGGATAACTCATTTATATTGTACGGTGGAACAAGAGAAAGGTGTACAGGAGAGTTTTTAAGGTTGAGATTGTCTCAAAAACTACTTGACCTATTGCAAAAATTCTTCCACTGTTTGAAAACTATGTAACTGTAAAAGAATTATTAAATTCAGTCCAGTAGTTTTTAAGAAAATCTCAACCTTATTGAGGCCCCCTGTATTCTTATCTCTGTTTTCGACTGCGCTACGGCCCTGGCTGGGAATCGAACCTGGGACCTCTGTATCGCAAGTCCTGCGCAACCGAGAAACATGTCGCGCGTCAAATGTTGCTTGTGAATACGAGGCTCACAGTACGTCAACATACACTTGTAATTTACATCATAATGTTTCAAAATTTTCAAATACCTATCAGTTAAAATAAATTTGGCGAAAAACTTCTTTGCCTCCCTTTAGGCGACGTGGGTCGGACTGTTGATGCGAATGGCTTTGGAACGTGGCTTGTTCTGTCTAAATTGCTGAAAGAAAACAATATTTTTCTTAGGGGCAAAAATATAAGACGTGGAGCCTGATATGAGCCAACTAGCGCCGCCAATCTTAAAAAAATAATATCTTCCAATTTAATCAATTTTATTAAAAAAGCTATTTACAAAATGTTTATTATGATAAATACAATTTTCAAATGCTTATTTATAAGGTGATTCAATTTCGGTAAGTTGTAGTTCGCATAATTGCGAAAAACGGCCGTTTTGGCACATTTGTGAACTACAACTTAGCTTGTCGCAATTATTCCATGTATTGTATATTGAAAAATAGTATTCATCCTAATAAACATTTTGTAAATAGCTTTTTTACTAAAATTTATTAAATTGGAAGATATTATTTTTTCAAGATTGGCGGCGCTAGTTGGCTCATATCAGGACCTTAAGCCCATAAAAACACAAAAACTCCATAGTGTCACACTTATTTACTAATGATCACACGATCCATTGCTTTAGCCAGCTGTGGCCAGTACGACTCAAATGAGTCTGTTCAGAGTGAAACGATTGAAACTGTTTTGATATTTTCTTGCTTACTGGATACATTATTACTGTATGGATGTACTGGATGGATTGAGTAATTGCACAATTATTTATTTATTGTTTATTAGAAATTTCACAGCCTTATTTATTACAATTAATATTAGTGATTATAATTATATTAGCCAATTAATTACTGGATAGATGTCGCTACCGTCCTTAAGACGAGAATATGGAGACAAAATTCACGACCTGGATACGATATCACGGTGACTCTGTTGGAATAGAGCGTGCCACCGAATGGCGAGGCCCTGGTTCGAATCCCGGTCGTGATGAAATTTTTTCTCCATTTATCACTTACGATTGAAAAGCCAATGGGCGTTTTTGGAGCCTTTTGAAATTTTCGCGGCCAGAAACCAAATATGGTTATTTAGGTACATATTGGCAAATTAAATAAAACATATTATGGCAGCTCATCTGTAACCTCAGTCCGGGCCGAGATATTCGACTTTAACTTTTTACTTCCGTTGAACTCAAATATCTCGGCCCCGGTGGAGGGTAGAGACGTCGAATCAACATTTTTACATTCACTATGAGGTCGTCTACAAGAAAATGTTGTTCCGAGATTTTTACCTTCAGTCAGAGCAGAGATATTTAACTTTAAGTAAATGACAAATGTGAGAGAGGGGGAGGATATGCTCATTTTAGATGGTGCACCGGCCATCTACTATAACTTTTGTTATAATTCATCCCGACTGGGCCACTAGAACTCCGGTTCTTTTTAGATGGCCGGTGCATCATCTAAAATGAGCACATCCTTCCCCCCCGCTCACGTTTGTCATTTACTTAAAGTTAAATATCTCTGCCCTGACTGAAGGTAAAAATCCCGGATGGTAAGAATCCTCTCACATCCGGTGTATCCTCTACACCACACCCCGTCTCAAGTTTTATGACTTTACTTAAACTTAAATATTTATACCCTGACTGAAAGTAAGAATCCCGGACTTCACGATGAACGTAAAAATGTTGCGTCTATGTTTCCCCACTCATCCGGGGCCGAGATATTTGAGTTTACGTAAAGGAAAAATTAAAATCGAATATCTCGCAAATTCCCATGGTTTTAAAGACCCTACTGTCGTCGAAAGGCCACGACTCGGCTGTTATAAATAAATACTTTCTCTCTCATGTTACTTTGGTTTGTCATTTTATTTAAACTCTAATATCGCGGAGACTGAAAATATTTTAAATAAAGGTTCTTTTTTTCCCTATTGAGGTAAGGACCCCCCCCCCCCCCCCCCCCCCCAAAAAAAAAAACCGGTTCCCCTAAAACATCCAATAAAGGATCCAGGCGATCTCAGTCGTTTATCAGCATCGCCTATTATTATGCTACTATCACGAACCCCTAACATTTAAAGAAAAGTATACAGAAGCGTTAAACACGTTGGATATAAACACACGCTGACTCATATAACTATATCCAGAGTCCGACATACACAAAAATAAACTCTTAACTCCCAAGCACACCCCTAAATATAATAAAATATACCTAGACACTGAAACACGTTTGAATACCCCACCTTAATACAAAAACAACCAGATAAACATAATTACAGTCTCGCCCACAAATCACACCCTGATATATACATACCCTACGATACAAAAACCCTGTTTAACGCAGAAAGAAGCAAACACTCAAAACACACATAGAAACAAAAAACGCACCCATCTACACACAAACATACCTTTACGAACAACACAAACACAGGCAACTGCATTTGTAAACACACAAAATACAGTCATCTTTATGCATAAGCACACAGCCAAACAAAAATACTCTTTAGCGTACAAAATACAATATGCAAATACACACAAATACGCCCCACAAAACACCTAGAATCAACAACGCACTCCTCAAATACAAACATACCTTTACGCAAAAAAATACATAGACAAACGAAAACTGTGATTTTTTTCGTGTCCTAACATAAAAAAATGCTCCGAAATACTCACAACACACTCTATGGTACTTACATTCAATTTCAAAATACACTACCATACTCAGACGCGCAAAACTAATTAGTACGATATCTAGGGGAATTTTTATGTGTAAGAGAGTTTTTATGTACCGGTATTTTTGTGTTATTTAGGGTGTGTTTTGCTCATCCTAGTGTAATTTGTGATTTACGGTATCTTTTTAAATATTACATCGCGACTGGGATTCGAACCACAGACCTTGCCATTCTTTTTCAACTAATGTTGAGCTAATGCTCTGTTGAAAACCGTGACTCGAACCAGATCGACGATATTAGGAATAGTATCTTTTTGTATTTGGGTCTTGTTTGGTGTGAGTTTGGGAGTGTTTTAATATGTAGGAGTGTTTATGTGTGCAAAAATATCCTCTAACACATACAAACACAGAAGTGTAACATACGCCGCAACAATAGATGTACGGTCGATAGCACATCAAGCGTGTCACACTGGCACCATACGCAGGAGTTATACGATATATTTTGCAATGGTTTCTTTTAACAAGCCACTGGGCTTGTTACGGCGTATGTTATACTTCCGTGTATTTTTTTCAAAAGGTCTTAACTTTTGTGTTCAGTCGACGGCACATCAACCTACAAAAAACTAAACTTTGCAAACTACGTCGTATAACCGTAGCGTGCCAATGTGATACGCTTTATGTGCTGTCGACCGTACATCGATCACCTAGCCAGAGGATGCTGAGGAACCATTTAGTGTAGTTCAGTTCGTCAAGTGTACACGGGGAGAATCCAACTACACCGGACACAAGTTACACCAAGGAGGATAATTATTATGGGAAATGAAATAAATATGTTTTTTTACGGGGGGAGGAGGAAAAAATAAATTAACATCAAAGGGGAAGTGTATTATAGATGGCAGATGCGACGCCTTATGAAATAAAATACATTTCAATTTATTTTTAGGTGAGGGGGAGGATATTGATCAATGTACATGTTGAACCGGATTTCCGCTTCGGTTGACCGCAAAAAAAAGGGGGAGTGTATTGAACATGGCGGATGCGACATCTTAAGGAATAATAGGAAACACAATTTCTTTTTGTTGGGGGGGGGGGGGGGGGCAGGTATATTGCACATGGTGCACCGGATTTCCGCTTTTGAAGACCGGAAACCAATAAATTGTCGCAAAGGGGGAGTATATTGTAGATGGCAGTTGCGACATTCTCCTCTCTTTTGGTAAAAGTTAAACTCTATTATCTCGGCCCGGACTGCGGTTAGAGCCCCGGGAACAACTTTTTTTCTCTTTTTGTATGGTCTCCTACACAGTAGATGTGAAACTGATTCTGGCCGCGCGAAAAAAAAAAGGCACCACCCTCCATACGAATGTGCCCATTGGCTTTTCCAATCACCAATTAGTCTAATATTGTTTTTGGTGAACTTTCAAATGTTATGTTTGTTTACATCGATAGAAAATTGGATTCGGACAGACTATAGTCACAAACTCATCAATACAACTGAAAAAATGTTTTTGTGTGTTTTTTTGGGGGTTAAGTACTTACCTTTGATCCTGACTAAATCCCAATCTGTATCCTGTACTGGTCTTCGAATTGACATCTCTGCTAGGTTTGGATTTAGCCGGCAAACTAGGGCAATATTAATCATGGTTAATTGATATAAGTATCAGTTATTGAAAAGTCTTCGGCCCGTATTAATAGTCTGAGCTCAAACCCGCCCAAAAGCGAATTCAGCTGAAACACTCTCAAGACGTGATCACCATCTCAAGTATGTCATTTATTAATAAACTAATCTTGAGGGCGTATCACGTGATGTCTTTCTCAAGTCGCGGTCCGCCTGCAATCAGCAAATACGTTCTCAAGTGTGATTTTGACAGTTCTCTTGAGAACTGAATTTTGTTTATTAATACGGCGTTACTCACGTGATACCCGATTACTAAACGCGCACCTAAGTTACGTTTATTAATAGGAACGCCATCTTGAGGTCGTTCTCAAGATTGACTTTTGAGCTGAGCGTGATTTATTAATAGGGGCCCTAGAAACACATAGCACGTGGGATGTTATTCATAAACGTGATTTAAAGTTACGCCACGGTTTAGGCCCCCTGTCTCTTTCTATCTTAACCTTTTTTAACGAAGTGTGAAAGGGATAGCAACACAATTTGAAGGAAGTGAGGTTAACTAGGTTTATGTAACAGCAATGGAGTGTTTATTGTCTCCGAAATAAGAAATAAAATAGTAGGTATTTTAGAGTAACTATTTTAATAAACTCACGCCTGATTCCTGTAGGGGTAGGCAGAGACGATGGTCTTCCATCTGCTGCGCTCCTGGCACACAACCCTTACCTCCTCCACATTCATCAATCTCTTCATGCATGCTCATCGGTTTGTAGTAGACCGTACTTGACCCTTTTTCAAGATCTCGCCAATTTGGTCGCAGTACGTTCTCCTCGGTCTACCTCTGCCGACCCTTCCGTCAACATTCGCTCTGTGTATTTCTTTCGTTACCCTTCCTTCACTCATCCGCTCTAAGTGGCCAAGCCAACGTAACATACCCTTTTCAATTACTGCATACTATTAAATTACAGTAAGTATACCGCAGCCCAAATCAAGTGTCTTATTTTGTAAACAAATATGATCGTCTAATTACCTGTGGTGATATAACACTGAAAGAACTGATTGATCGAACTTGTTCATCGTTGTGAAAATAAGATAAGATAAATACACTTTATTGCACCATAATACAGTATCAATTACATAATTGAGAAGCATGTACAATTTTGGCGGTCTTATCGCTAAAAGCGATTTCTTCCAGACAACCAACTGCAGAGGATATTATAAAAATATATCAGAAAAATAAAGTACCTAATCCGATCTAATAATGTGAAAATGACTATGCAATAATCACAGAGCAGCTTAAAATGTTAGTAGGGTAGTTTTTGTTTACAAAATAAGACACTTGATTTTGGCCTCGGTTTATACTATACCCACTTGATTGCATTACAATCCGTACAGAAGCCGAGCCTGGCTGCTGTGCTAGCCGTTTTCGAACTTGAGTCCCTGGTGTTAGGCTTGTCTTTCAAATGCAGACTGCGAAGGCAAATAAGACTACCTAAGTAGGTAAGCATTCCTATTAAACGGTCCTCGGTGTTTTAGTGTTACAAAACACTAACATGTTTTGGTAACCGATTTAACAAAGAAAATTGTTACGTCACGCCTCTATTTTATTTATTTTATTAATGGACTCGACAGTTCGTCATTTGCCAATGTCATGTTACAGAAAATTCAATATATTCAATAGTCTTCTATCTTCCTGTTCGCAGTAGTGTCTTCACCCTGGGTAGCCGCGTCTTCATGTCTTCATCCAGAGGAGACGCCGTAGCGTCATCTCTCTGGACGAAGCAGCTCGACAGTCACGTTCACTCCCGAGCTTGTAGCAGGAACTCTTGATAAAAGCTTGAAACTTCAGATCTTGCATAAATAATCCAATAACTTCACCGTACTGTCATTCGCGAACATTTTCTGATTAATTTAACGTGATATTAAACACAAAATAGTCCCTATAGACATTAAAAGGAAAATTATCAAATAATTTCGCAACCGTCGTTTCCCGCCACTTTCAAGAGAACCGTGACGCCCCTAAATCCGATGTTACGGTGATTTGTAAAGCCAAGTCTGCTGCGACGTGTTACGAAACACCGCAACATCCGATTTAGAGGCGTGGCGTAACAATTTTCCTTTGTTAAATCGGTTACCAAAACATGTTACGGTGTTTCGTAACACGGTAACACGTCGCATCGGACGCAGCTTAACATTGAAACACGTCGCACCGGACCGTGCTTTATGATAACTTTGTTAACTGCTTAATGTTTAGGTCTGAAGATAGATTCAAAATCTCAGCCAAACCGTGCGTTCTCTTGCTACAACTTCACGCGATCGCCAGCCAATCAGCGGTGACATTGATCAATTTCAACCTTTAGAGATTTTGAACCCTTAGACCGAGACAGTTTTAAGACTTAAGCCCAAGTTTAGCGTGACTGACGTAACTGAGCTCGCTCTTACAAACTCCATTCCATAGGCAAATAAATTCATAACGTATCTAATACATTTGTATCTATAAGTACCTCATTTTCTCATTATACATTGCGCTCAGTTTGTCTGCGTTGAGAGTATCCCGGAATCTCCTCTGGAACTGGAAACATTCAATTGTTTATTATTTAATTGCTCGTCTGCAAGTTGATTCAGCGATAAAAAAAACAAAAAAAATTCCAAAAACGAAGATTTAACGGAAAATTCTACTAAAGATACTTACTATTATTTTAGAGAGAATTTACCTAGGTACTTAAATATTCATTATTGTAAAAAAGAAATAGGCACATACAATTAGGATTATAATTGGCGGTCTTATCGCTTAAAGCGATCTCTTCCAGACAGACAACCTTTGTGTAGAGAATTCAGCCGATGAATAGGTTGATGAGCAGTTACATTTTGGTTTGTCAGTTACATCGTGCGCGTACAAATTCAGTAAGTAGATATTAAATTAAAAGCACCGAATGCATGAAAGATTGTGAATGAAAGAGTTGTAAGAAATGATAGCTACTCTTTAAACCACTCATAAAAAGTATACCGGGCCTCAATAAGGTTGATATTTTCTCAAAATCTACTGGACCGAATTTAATCATTCTTTTACAGTTACATAGTTTTAACTTTTATCTACCAAACAGTGAAAGAATTTTTGCAATAGGTCAAGCAGTTTTTGAGAAAATCTCAACCTTAAAAACTCTCCTGTACACCTTTCTCTGTGTTCCACCGTACCTTGATGCTATTGAGCATATCTCCTTGCGTAGCGAGAGGCCGCTCGTCTGAGCGCACGCTCGGCGCACGCTTGACCGCCGGGGCATCTCTCCTGGCGCCGAGCGACGCGGCGCCTATTGACCCGGACCCGTCGCGGGGCATTGTCACTGGGGGGCAGAGTCATCACGCAATAAACATACGCAGAGAATCGTGGGTGGGTCCCATTCCCCAAATAATTTCCCGTGGTAAACCTGGGTGTACAGTCGACGACAGAGATAAGTATAAGGGGGCCTCAATAAGGATGAGATTTTCTCAAAAACTACTGAACCGAATTTAATAATTCTTTTACAGTACATAGTTTTAACTTTTATCTATCTAACAGTGAAATAAATTTTGCAACAGGTCAAGTAGTTTTTGAGAAAATCTCAACCTTAAAAACTCTCCTGTACACTTTTCTCTGTGTTCCACCGTACTACGGGCATAAATATTTTATCATAGTTCACGTGGGACCACAGACCACTTACCCAATGGACATGAAATCGGTACAAATTTGCAAGCGAAAAATTCTGTCAACGATGAGCGCATAGAGACGAATTGCCGTATTAAAGAGAGGTCCATGTCGATATTATCTCTAGGTTACACGCGCCGCGAAGCAATTTTGCGCTCATGTGCAGGCAGACACGGGCGCCCTCCTGTTACAGGTCTATGGGGTAAGTGGTCTGTGCATGGGACCCATATCATGGACAAAAAAGGTCTCAACAAAAGGACAATGACCCTTAAAAAAGTGTTTCCTACTGATTTCCTATTGATAAGGGGCGAGAAATTAAAGATATATTAAACAACAACCTATATTATTTTATTCATCATCTAAAACTACATAAATCACAATAGCTTTGTTTGTATTCTATATTACATATACCATAAAATATACATAAAGTACCTGCACCTATGTTATGTGTAGAAGTGTCATCTGGAAAATATGTAGTTACATGCATAGCATAAAGCGCAGGCCACACCGCCAGCGGGCGGGCGAGCGAGCTAGGCAGGCGAACATCGTTTCACCTCTTTACATACTTCGGTTCACACCGCGAGCTACCGACTAACCTACAACGATGTTCGCCCGCCTAGCTCACTCGCCCGCACGCTGGCGGTGTGGGATGCGCTTAATTCTATACTACATAAATACAAATTAGACGAGACACTCTTATACAGTTCATAGAGTTAAAAATAAATACATAACTAGGTAAGTTTAGCAAGTAGTACAATTCATGCATTTTGTTATTTATTTTGTCTTTCAAGGATTGATTTTATTGGACCTTTAACTAAGCAGCTACTCCTCATATGTACATTGTACAATCTTAGAGAAATAAATATAACTTAAATTAAAATAAAAACAAAGTTATTTTGGGGGTTGCCTCTGGTAACTGCTTATGAAACTGCTAAATAAAGGTTTTAAGTAGGTAAATATTCGAAATTACTTCATTAATTTATATGAATAATAATAAGTACTGTCATAAATAAAAAGCTAGACCAGATTCTGCTTTGCGTTTTTTACAATTGATTGTAAATTCACTAAAAGTAGATGCCTTATCATATTTAACAAAAAACTGGACGACACTACTTCAGGTCGGTCTGAAATTGCAAGTCAGAATTGGCCAATAAGAAAAATAGCTTGTACCTCATAAAATATCAGTAATAATTTTATTTATTTAGGTTTACTTATTCTGTATTTCAACTTTATCTGTATTGAGTTGGCTATCATTCTTATTTTCTTCTTTACCTTTACTTGCCTTTTTAGGTATTCTAGTTTCTATTATAAAATCAACATCTTTAATTACTTTAGCATCTTTATGTATTTGAACATCTTTCTTATCGTCTATCTGTGCTTCCAATTGTTCTAGTTGTTTACGTGATGTCGCAGGCCCGGCGAAAAGAGCCGGAGTGGTTTTAGTCTTCGGTAAGTATACCTCATAAGTTTTGAAGTATTTCAGTACATCTTCTACATCCTCCAATCCCAGCTTATATTCTTCCGCAATCTTAGCTGCCGTTACTTCGGCAGGATTAGCTTGGTAAGCAGAAATAAAATTCATTACATGCCTCAATGTAGTTCGACCATATTTAACTTTGTCCGGTTCCTTGAAGCCGTATTCGAAGTCTTCTACTTGCTTACGGTTTTCCGGCAACGGCCGATTTGAATTTCGTTCTTGCCTTTCCCGAGTAACGTCATCCTCCGGTCTTCCATGCGAGGTTACATAAACATCTCTAAGTCTAATGTCGAGTCCTGCGTTCTTTTTATCGAGTATTTCGTCCAAATTGGGTTCACTTTCGACAGCACGTTGTATGTCTGCGATGTTCTGGGGATATTTAGGTGCTGGAGTCGGCTTTTCTTTCGAAATAACGCGATGTGCACGATTCTCGATGTTGAAAGACCTGAGAGGTCTCAATGCTCTTGTGACTAAAGCACCCATCTCAGGTGGCGTTAGTTCTATTAAATATTAGTTATATCACTTAATTTTTACGTCGTTAACATCATTTTCAATGTAAAAATAACAATTATCAAGTCATCTGATCAAGAAGAGGTTATGTTTTCTTCGCTGACATTGACTTGACTTGACAGTTCTATTTTTGAAATACATACAACATGAAAAGTTGCCAGTACGAAATATTTTCTCTCGTAACGAAACATCGATTTATTTCTCTGAGATTTTTTAGGACATGTTTATTCGCCAACGCACAAATAACTTTAATCTAATCGCTATATAATCGAACTCAATAAAATATAATACTAAGGCAGTTGTGCCAACGCCGGCGATGAGCGAGTAGCGTAGCGAGTAGAACAGCGAGTGGGAGAGTATAGTTTTGTAGGTCGGCTATAAGCCGCCGCGGCCGTCGCCTGCGAGCGCGAGTGTCTATAGCAGATTGCTGCGTACATACAAAGTAGTATTTGCACTCTTTGCAGAATGTGAATAAAGGGCGCTAGGGTATATTTTCATGCTTGAAATGGAAGTATGTACTTAAATAAACCCATGACCCTGAAGATTTCGCCGAACAATTAATATAAGTACCTACTATTTAATTATTTGGCTTAGGAACTTACATCTAAGTCTAGATAGAGCTTCTTTCAGGGCACATTTGGATGAATTTTTGGCAAGGAACTTGTGTGTTGTCGGTGTGTTCGTGGCTCGATTCTGGTCCACATATCGTGTCGGGGACGGACTAGGACTGCGACCGAGTCGCCGTCGCTGCTGAGGCTGGGTTGAACCTCTGTACGCTGGATAAATTACAATAAAAATAAACAAACAAAAGTCCGTCCTAACTCCTACCTAAACATATAGCTAGAACATTCTCACAGGTATAGCGTAAATTCTTACAAAACTTAAGAGGTGTCTCAAAAAATCTGTTTTGGTAAGATATAAATTTTTAACAGCGTCTGTAATGTTTCAGTAAGTTTCAAGGTCAACATGTGAAAGAACTGTTAATTAACTTTAGTTGTCCTTTTACCTTTTACTTTTTTTAGGGTTATGGATCTTTTTGTATCTGTAGAACTTGAAAGCAGCTGGATAAATTGTGATGCAGCTTTCATTTCATTCACAATGCCATATTTCTAACCTGTATTGAACGGGGATGGTTGGATACTGGCTACATTGTTCCCTTGGACCGCACGCTCGATCATATAGTTTGTGGCGCGATATGCGTGTGGCTGAGGAGTTACTATAATTGACGAGTTCAGCTGTTTGTCTCGTTGTTCGTTATATGCACTGCTTCTTAAAAGGAAGTTCTGAAAAGAAAATAGCCATTTTTATAGGAAATATTAACATTGTAAAATAAGTGTTATTCTAAAGCTGTGTTTAGAACACAGTGATCATTTTCTTCCTCGCAGAACAGGCAGGCAATATTTAATTTAAATACATAATAATAATGTTGCAAGTGTAACTTACTCTGGCATCATTTAGAGATTTTATTACAGGACCCTGAGTTGTACGAAATGTAGGCAAAGGAGGAATATTTTTTGCAATTATTTCCTGTAAATAAAATCTTTACATTAATCATTACCTACAATATTCAGATAAATTCATATTGACGATGCAACGCGAAGAGACTTCAAAGTGTATTCAGTTCAATAATTTAGTAGCGGCATTCTATTGAGTTTTTGTGTAAATACGAACCACAGGTATATCTCGGTTACGTTGTTGCAATAATTTCGGACCATTGCTTCGTGAGGACGACCGTGTTGGTAGACGTGGTTCGCCAGCGCCGCTGGTTCGTCGCGACGCAGTGGGGTTGATTGTTGTTTGTTTCGCACTTGGTTCTCTGCAGATTTTGTGAATTTATTTAATTCGTAATAAAACACCACTTTGTTAAAATTATTCATTATCAGGTTGACCCCGAAAAAGTTTAAAGGGCGACCTTGAAATTCCCTGAACTCGGCAAAGGTCGAAATAGCGTCGAACACCCTGACGGCAATTGTACACACTATGCACCAATGTCCGTTATTGCAGATTTGAACGATGTATATATCCTACGTATGGATGCAGCTACGTATGTAATATAAAAGATATTGAAATATTTACCCCTTAATATTCTTTTGGTTACTGCTTAATTTGGTGCGCCAGTCGCTGGTCTCCTCCGCCGTCTTACTAGGAGCTACCTCAAAACAAAAACAATTGTCATTTTACATACGTTAGTCTAGTTAATGTTCTGTTAGGTCAGTCAGTCAGTAGTATCAATGACGGCACGACCCTCTCTAGGAATTTGGCCAAGTCTTTGGAACTGGAACATAACTGCAGGTTTACAGGGTCGCATAGGTTTTATTCAATGCCGATACCTAATTCAAATTGTATCTACATTTTAATTAAACTAACCATGTCTAACAACGAACAACATCTACTTGTATGCCATCTCTGTGGAGTGACGCTCACACAACGCACCGCCAACATCCATAGACCATTGGTACAACTTTTGGTGCAAGGTCTACAGCAAAAATACTTTCTCCAAAACGACTGTTTCTTTCGTCGTCTTGCTGGATGAATATTGTATTCTTCCATGAACACCTGATTTTTTAAAACACATCCTTTTAAGAGAGTTGGCGGAATTTTTGAACTAATCGTCAAATCGCATGATGATATGAATTTCTCTTTCATTTCTTCATCATCCATTTCTGGTTGCTCGGATTGTCTAGTCGATTGGTCTGAATCGGAAAAAAGTAGGATACATTTACCAAATCCAATAAAATGGAATATACTTAATTCCGATTTAAAATAACACTGTTTCCATATCGTACTTATACTTATATTGGCGGTGTGTTGCGTCGGTATCTCTACCTTACAAACGGACCATACAGGCAACCATAAAAACTTATTGTAACACAAACAGTGCTACTTTAAATCGAAATATAGACCAAATAATAATAAAAACTTCGATGTAAATTAACACTGTTTGGACCATAATAATAATAATATGCTAATCTAATAAGCTACAGGTACCAAAATATTAAGTAAGAACTTATCACCTTCCCGAATCCTCGATGCTTGTGGTCTAACAGGCGGCTTGGTGTCCAATCGAGTTTGCCTCAGGATGGGTGGTGGCGGTGACTGAGGCTTGTTGATTACCACAGGCATATGCTTCATAGCATTTTCCATAACAGAATATACCCCGAACTCGTGTATTGGAAACTTTTCAATATCTTGAAACGTGCGTTTCCTGTAACATGAAGTTTTTTTGTATAATTACAGTGATAAACCCTAATGTGATCCGTGAGAACGCCATAATTTTTATTGGATGTTTAACCAGTCAGCATAGTATTCGAGTATTTGCGAGCACTTAAATGTAATCTACCAGCAGAAATAGCTACTTAACCAGCAAATGATGTCCGGCAAATATTTCTGAATCAATCAACCATTATTTTTATTTATTTGATCCTCGGTTAAGCGCTACTCCTTAGTGTGAAGCGAATGATCCTACAGTAACGACAATAGAAGTTCTACGGCTGCAGAGATACGCGGTTGATGTCACGCTCTCATAGAAACAAAATATAACCATATCTACAAGGTATGTGATGCGATCAATATAACTAAATTACTCGGAGTGGTATGTAATGTAATAGAGGAAAAGTAGAAAATATTCACCAGCTGTTTACCTATAAAGATTGCCTTGCTTTGTCAGCCATGCTTCTAAGTGCTCCAGCCATTCCTGTACAAATTTAACAAATTCATTAAATCAGCGATACAGTGTTGAAAAGCCAAATATCAAAAGTAAGTATCTAGTAGATATTTTACCTGTTGATGACCAATAACAGAGCCAGGTCTGCAAATCCTCATCCAGCCTATGGCTTCATGAGCAGTCATTCGATAATGCTTGATGAGATAACAACCAATCAGTGAACCAGTGCGGCCTAGACCTGCCTAAACAAATTCTTCATCAGTTAGGGTCTGGAGTCTGGACAGTGAGTCAACATTGTTGCAAAATGCAGTTTGGTTGGATGCAGCATTTGTACAGCATCGCCGTATGGCAAACTGCCAACCGACGGCGAATGCTAACCGAACCGTTTGATACCGATGCATTTAGACCATGCCTACAAATCATCCGTCTAGCTAGACCTTAATTATTTTCATTACCGAACTATGAATTTTGTTGGCATACCTAGTATTTCTACTGCTAGGTGTTTAGATTATCTTGCCTGGCGGTGTCAATATTAAATCTTAGAGTTGAACCTGTCAAGAGTCCAATGCCTGTCTCACATGGGTTGGTAGTCTTTTAAATACTTATACAAAAAAAGTTCCAACAGTAACATTTACAGCCAATAAGCCTTTCTAATAAATGGCATACGAATGTAGATGAAAGGATAAACCCATAACCTTGCAATGGACGGCAATAGCTCCATCCGTCTCTTCGCTGATTTGCAGGAACTTGGACAGAATGTGTCGAGGAGGGTATGACCCATCAGGGAAGAACAGGTCGTAATGCAGTATACCAGCGTTAGCAAACCTGATGGAAATACATACTTGTAAGATAACAGGAACATAACGAAAGAGAATCAGCTTTGAAGATTCTATGTGAAAGCCTTTAATTTATTAGGTGTGTCATTTAACATTATTGGTAATAAGTTCATCAATGTAATTATTTTATTAATATATTTTCAACATTTTAACTGATATACTTATTGTAGGCCTTAAGTATGTTTTTCAGGGATTTCTATAAGTATACCAATTCAAGATCATCATTTGTGTTAAAAATATTTGTCATTGTCACGAATACTTACACATTTGCATCGTACATTCTCTTATTTAGTCTAATGACTATTTTCACGTTGTTAGCTCTAAAATATTGAATGTACATTTCTGGAGGATGATAAAGGGATACACTGTAGTCTACTGGACCGATGAATGCTAAAAATTTACCTGAGAGAAAGTAGATAAGTAATTTAAATTACGAAGTGTGTCTCAAAATTAATGCAAAGGCCGGCTTCGCGCGTCACGTATTTTTTTTTACTTTTGGAATGAAACAATTCTTCTCCACTGCACTTTATATTAGGAAGACCCGAAATTAACCTAATGAGAGGTTGACTGTAGTGCATGTCACCGAATATTTCATTTCACAGGCAACCTATATATTAATAATGTATTTTAAAATGTAAATTTTTAATTACCAGGTACAATCCAATTAAGATCGCCACCATGAACATTATCTAATCTTTCATATTCATCGTAATTAAAATCTTGAAAATTAAACAATCTGAATTCCCGCGCTTTTTTAATTGCTTGCAGACAATCAATCAACGATATAGTGTATATTGGTTCACCTTGCGTTGCGTCTTGGAAAGGTCTGTAGACAAAAACATAACTTTTGTCGCTAAATGATTATTTATATAAGTACTTACATATTACGTAGATAAGTGAAAATATTGATTATAATTTATGATTATAAGGTATGAGAATTTATCATGCATTTAAAACTTATTATTAGGTCAGTAGCAGTCAGTTTTTAGGGGTCGTAAATATAAATTTTCCTTATACTTATATATATATATATATTACTCTATGATATCAATCGACAGAGTTTGTAATGTAGCGCGGAAAACTCAGCACAGCCATCAACGTATTCATTTCCCGAAAGCAGTGGTGACTTAAATATCTACGTTCACATTAAATTATTTTATTCCTGTGGTTTCGAATAGAGTTGTTCGAGGATAAATAAAATAAATAACTCACCGATAAGTTTGACCATGAAGCACAAGGGGCCTTAAAGCATCTCTCGGCGATAAACTCAAGTACAAAACGCCATAACATCCTATAAGAAATGCTGCGTTCGCTTTTTTCTTAGGATCAATCGATGTATAATGCACAATGGATTGCTTATTCAAATACTGTTTCACTTTCTCGTGCAATATTTTACAGTATGTATAAATACGACCAAGATTTAAAGGACCAAAATCTGAATAATAATTTTCATAGGTCAATTCGTTATCTATACAAAAATAGTGTATTTCATTAGTACTTTTGAGGACTTTTCCTTGTCTTACTGTTGCGAAATATAATACATTTTTTATGTATTCCGTTAAAAATAAGATATCAGGACTGCGAGTCATGATTGTTGTAATAATGCTATGTAAATACTTAATTGATAATGCATAATTATTTTTAACTAAGTATAAAATATTCCTTTACGAGAATACACAGTTTGTACAAATATATTACTAAACTCGACGATTTCATTACACAAAACCAACAATTTTTACAAAAGTAGATATAAAAATCAAAAGGCCAATGTCAGTCATTGCTGTCATTTCGCGTTGGTTCTCTTTTGTTTTACATTTATCATGCGAGCTATTCTATAAACCATCTAGCTCAAATTAGGACTTGTAATTGAGATAATTAAGAATGCAAGTTATACCATCTAGCTCAAATTAGGACTTGTAATTGAGATAATTAAGAATGCAAGTTATTTATTTGTAAGAAAATATGTAATGAAAAACGACTTGTGAATTATAATATAATATTAATTTCATTGATAATAAACATTTTTCATACTCATGATTAAATTTATATAGGAAACGGAACGTAATCAATAGAGATTCCCATCGCAGTCTGTCTTGCCATAGAAAAAAATATGTTCGCATTTATCGTTTGTGTTTGTCTCACTTCATTGTATTTTGTACACCAATTTCACTACGTATGCAATCTCACCTTTTATAAGCAATTTCAACGCCATACATTTTTAGATCTCAGTATTTAGTAAGTACTCGATAAAAATCGATTTTCTTTGACAAGTGAGTTTTGTTTTGAATTGAATTTGCGCATCTCTAGTCTTTTCCGGTACGCAAGGTAAAGTGTCAAATGTTTTGTGTTGAATTTTTCTCAATCTTCGATTATTTCAGTGATCTTTCACATTATTATGGCAGTGATTCTTATAATGAAATCTCAAAGGATCTTTCAATTCACATTATTCCGTATTTCAGGTCACCGAATCGTAATAAACCATGGCTGATGTTGAAGTGTAAGTATTTCTGTTTTTATACGATTTCGCTATTTCTACGTTTCAATTATCATTCTTAACGCTTAGTTTAGTGTATAATGTATTATTTTGACAATTTATTATAAGAAATTAAGTGAATAATTTAATAAACATGTTATCAACATAACCTCGAAAATGAGAGGTTAGGTATGTCACTAGAAGTCGCCTCCTGGCCTACTCAGCACTTTAGCATGCTTCTAGAGACCTTTCCTTACAAGCTCGGGGTATGGTTCACCACGCCATTGGGGAGATGGGGAGAATTATAGAAAGTATGCCGTAATGAGTTATTTGTTGACAGTGAAGTAGCGCCCAACCCCGTCCTGAGCGGTGGTGCAATGGACGTGAACACGGCTCTGCAGGAGGTGCTGAAGACCGCTCTGATCCACGGAGGCCTCGTACACGGTCTCCATGAGGCAGCCAAGGCTTTGGACAAGTTAGTGTGCAAAGTTTATTATGAAAATGCAGAACAATCGAAAGTAGTGCTCTATGGCTAGCAAAGTGATAAATGCTGTGTGCAAAAAATACTGTAATTAATATACTGTACTTAACTGAGACAACGTTGTCTCTGTTAAGTACACTATTTTTTGCCTTCCGGATGGCCAATGTTTCCAGAGGGAGATGCTGCCATCCCCATTGCCTTAAGCGGTGGGTTTGAATTGTGTACAGATAGGCTTTACAAACACTCTGAAATGTACACATCAGTGATAAACACTTCAATTATTCACGAATGAGCACACATTTTAATGTATCCTTTGAACGTCAAAGACGGCCATAGCCATGTTGGGATATCATGATAAGTTGCGTCAAATTATTCTAAAATGTCATGTGTCATGGCATTGAGGGTGCATCACTTTCTAATATGACATGGCATTCAAAATATTTATTTATTACAACTACAACATCTTGACAGGTATCCCCAATACGATAATGTATGTATATATGTATGTTAATGTCATCTACACATTTCTCTGTTGAATTCAGAGAAGACACCAGATTAATAATTTTTTTGATAGTTGAATTTATTGTAAATATATTTTTTTTTTTCCAAATTGTTTAATTTACTTAATCGCTGTGCAGAATTAATATATGTATGTCACAAGCCTAACCAGACATTTAATTTTGTGGAATGAATTCAAGGCCACCCTGTATTTAAGTCTGTTAGATTTGTGAGTAAATAAATTTACAAAAAGCACGCCCCATTGTCTTTTTAGGAAATCCTACATCAACTAAGTCATGCTATGGTCATGGAGGCCTCCCAAATATTCGCGCAACATGTGGCTGTTTTAGTCTCATGCCGTGTGGAAATATCTGACAGAGTCCACGCAATGTCAGATCTACTCCGTGACCAATATTAATGCACATACATAGTACCACAGTGCTTGTTGTAATCGAGTTTGTGGCCTCCCAACTGTGCTACAGAATTTTATTTCACTTTCTTTATACAGGGTGTAACGTAAAGGGTATATGAAGCCGAAGGGAGGGTGTTCAGTATCGGTATCTGAACAACTTTTGTTCTACGACTTTTTGATTTTCGCCAATAATTTTTTTGACTATTCATACATTTCGTACCGGTCAGCTGATTGATTTGTATGAGACATTAATTTATTTTTATTTTTTCTTCGAAAAGTTGTAGGACAAAAGTTGTTCAGTTACCGCTCCTGAACACCCTACCTTCGGCTTCATATACCCTTTACGTTACACCCTGTAGATGCCTAGCTTAATCATGAAACGTCTAGTTTTTGTATAAAAAATATTAATTAGGTACTTAACATATTCACAGTTCCCATACAAAATAAATGTTTTGATTTCCTTGTAAGTCCCACCTCTTATTTCAATCTCTATACAAGTCAAAGTACATCTTTGTTATGAGAGCACTTCAACACTGGGTGGAGCACTCTTCTGAATACAATAGGATGTGAATGGACAGCAGCATCCACCATATTTACTTACCTTCAAAAAAAAACCTTACCTAAATACAGTCTCATAAATTCGGCCCTCTTGGAAGAGTGCCTATCACAATGCCGGCATTCCCGCGCTGGATTGCTAGACCCAGCCGCTGCGCGAGAAAGCCGCCAGCACGAGTCACCCGTCGCCTCCCTCAGATGCTTGCTGAGCTCCTTGTGGAGCGCGTGTGCATTCGGGCCCCTTATTACTTAGCAGTGTAGTACTAGACTTTAAAAAATCATTTATTACACTCATGTTGTTATACAGATGTAAAAAAAATATACATAGGTATTAAAGAATCAACAGTAGGGCTATTGCCATTCTCAAAACGATGAAATCATACCATGTCGTGCTGAACAGAGACACTATACTAATGCAATAGCACTGTTCCTGTCACACGCACCATGACATGCCCCACAGTATTGATTATTCTCATTATAGATTCCTGCTTTGTCAACTTAAATATACCACATGTTTTCTAATACTGACTCTGTGTCCCACAGGAGGCAAGCAGTGCTGTGCGTTCTGGCCGAGAACTGTGACGAGGCTGCGTACAAGAAACTGGTGCAGGCTCTCTGCAACGAGCACCAGATCCCACTTGTGAAGGTATTATTATTATTTTTTCTTTTGTCTCCACTTCTTGCCGCGATCTGTCTCCATTGACATTTAGCTGCAGTTTTGGTGCTCGGGTATTAGTCCCAGGTCGTCCAGTGACGAGCCAGGAATTGGTCAGTGGTCCGGGAGTAGATTGTCCTCCGGTATTCTGCGTTTCAGCTTAGGGTCTGTCTTTAAGAGTTTGTTTGCCAGCTGGTTTGGGTGAGCCTCTATTCTCCTCCTGTAGGTGTTTGATAGGTATTATTTGATATTAGGGTATTGGTACGGTGGAACACAGAGAAAGGTGTGCAGGAGAGTTTTAAGGTTGAGATTTTCTCAAAAACTACTTGATCTATTGTAAAAATTATTTCACTGTTTGATAGATAAAAGTGAAAACTATGTAACTGTGAAAGAATTATTAAATTCGGTCCAGTAGTTTTTGAGAAAATCTCAACCTTATGGAGGCCCCCTGCATCCTGATCTCCTCCATCCTCTCCATCCTCTGCGCAAACGAAGTTGCGGGGTATAATCGAGTATTTCCATCGTCCTGCACCAACTCTTTTCTAAATGTTTCAGGTCGACAATAATAAGAAACTCGGTGAATGGGCGGGACTCTGCAAAATCGACAAAGACGGCAAGGCCAGGAAGATCGTTGGTTGCTCGTGCGTCGTAATTAAAGTGAGTACATTCGGTTGTTACTATCGTTAATGCCTCATGCTGGCATGCGACAGGTGCCATGCATGACGACGCGACGAGGAGAGTTTAAAAATGTAAATATTTTTGTCATCGTTGAAATAACAACAAATGTTGTTAAGGGCCTTACATGAGCCAACTAGCGCCGCTAATCTTAAAAAAATAATATCTTCCAATATAATCAATTTTATTAAAAAAGCTATGTACATAATCTGTATTAGGATAAATACTATTTTTCAATACATGGCATAATTGCGACAAGCTAAGTTGTAGTTCACAAATGTGCCAAAAACGGCCGTTTTTCGCAACTATGTGAACTACAACTTACCTACATTGCATCACGTTACAAATGAGCATTTAAAAAATAATATTTATAGCAATAAACAATGTAAACGTAGCTTTTTAAATAAAATTGATTATATTGGAAGATATGATTTTTTTAAGATTGGCGGCGCTAGTTGGCTCTAGGAAGGCTCTTAAGTTGGAGAAACATGCCCCCTGCATGTTTCTCCAACTGACGTCAGAACAACTGCCCAGGTCTGTTAAGTCGGATGCCAAAGTCAGAAAACCATTGGATACGATTAGTTAAAAATAAATCACTCGTGTGATGTCGTCGTAGTTCTCTCTCTATTGCTGTTATTCATGAACCTAGTTAAACCTCACTTTAAATCGTGTTGCTATATTTCACACTTCGTTAAAAAAGGTTAGGATAGAAAGGGACAGGGTGGCTAAGCGGTGGCGTACTTTACATCACGTTTATGAATAACCGCCTATATTACTACCTAAAAGTAATTACTAATATTTAGCAAGTCATTAAAAAAGGCATAATTGAAAATGATATGTATCTGAGAGTTTTTTTGCCACTTTTTCTCCTCAGCGTTAGCACTTTTTCCTTGCAAAGTGGTGTAAATGTAAATTCAAAAAATATATTGACGTGCAAAAATGTACTCAACATGCTTACTTGCAATAAAGAAATTTGACGTTGAGTGAACGCCTATTTTGTGGTCTTTTTGCGCTCAGCACGAACACTAGCCCCAGTCCATTGGTTGTTAGTGCCGAATACTAGCGCCACAGGATCCAGAGTGACCCTATAGTGTCGTGCCGCTGCACAGGCAACTTTCCTATCGCTCATACATTAACATTTCAGAACCTTAGTCACATTTATTATTATGTATCTCCCAAGGTTTCACGGGTTTCAAAAAACCCGGTCCTTGAAAGGCTTGCACGGAGACATAGGTCCCACGCGTAGAGGCCCCTTAGAGAGCTTCAATTCAAAGGGATATGTGATGCACCTAGCGGGACCCGTCTCTGAGCGCATCTGAACGCACTCAATGACAGAATCCGGCAGGTGCATAAACTATTATAGTATTGAGTGGAAATTACAACTTAATTGGGGCTATTGGTTTGGGGTATTGGTGGGTCAGTCAGTCTGGTCTATGGAGCGAGACGCCGGACATCTGCCATGATCACATTGTCTCGAAGTTATGAAAAAATTATGATTATTATTTAATTATGAACAGGGGCAAGGCAGCTCCTTGCTGATATGTCCATTGCAGTGTTTGTGAAAGCTATCACTTAGTATTTATTTATTTAAATTTTAGTATTACACGTCGTTTTAGTATTACAGGTTGAGATTTTCTCAAAAACGGAACCGATTTTAATAATTCTTTTACAGTTGCATCGTTTTAACTTTTATCTATCTAACAGTGAAATAATTTCAGTAGTTTTTCAACATTTAAAACTCCTGCATGGGTTAACAAGCATGACTAATGTTTTTTTTCCTATTATAATACGAACATTCCGTTCCTTGTTCGCAGGACTTCGGCGAGGAGACACCAGCGCTGGACGTGCTCAAAGACTACCTTAAGTCTTCGAGTTAAGCCCTAGGTTGTAGCGTCTAAGTTTAAACTAATAAAAACCCAAAAAAATAGAACCTTATTGTTTTATTTCTAGTATAAATTAAAAGTATTACATAATTCTAGTTATAGTATACTTGCGAGCAAGAAAATTAAGGCGCTTCAATACTACTTCAATTCAAACATCTTTTGAATAATTTCGCAGTCAACAAAATAAATTCTTAAATATTTTTTTTAATCTTGGATAGTCCAAAATACAAGGCACACAATAAATATTCAATCAGCTCTCGGCCCAATTTCTTTGCTCTTATGTGTAGTTCACACGTAAAATCTATAGAATATCAGTTGATAAATTAAAATATTTTTTTAAAATCATAGAATTAAAATTAAACGCAGAGGTTAGCAAATTGATCGCAAAGCTCCTTGTGTTTGGACCACTGCTGCACCTGGCATTCCCTGGAAAACATTGAAAAGTAAAAATAACTGCTTATCCCCGTACAAAAAATGTTTTGATTTCCTTGTAAGTCCCGCCTATTATTTCAATCTCTATACAAGTCGAAATACATCAAATATGTTATGTGAGCACTTCAACACTGGGTGGAGCACTCTTCTCAAGACAACATGACGTGAATGGACAGCAGCATCCACCAAGGACATCGTATTTACTTACCTTCAGAAAAAAATACCCTTGTAGGCACAGACTTTTTTCATCGTGCCACATATATGGGGCACGGGTTTGTGAAGCTAGTATGTCGTGCTCCATATATGGGGCACTGGACTGTGAACGTGTTAAGCTTCATTCACCACCAGACAAAACAGCAATTTTAGCGTTCGCAGGGCGGCATTGTCAACATTCTTTGGCAATCACGTGAAAAGCATTGCAATTTGCCCCCTCTGATTGGTCGAACGCTAAAATTGCTGGTTTGTCTGGTTGTGAACGCAGCATGTTAAGTTTAATCAGTGGTTTAAAGACTATAAGCTGTATAACAACCACTTTGCCTGTTATACATATCGATTGGTGTTTTCTGCTGCAAATAGACAGCAATAAAGTTGGATTCAACCACGCTTTTTGACTGGCATGAAAACGCGGTTTTTGGCGGAATTGGGCTAATGGACCTTGCTATCTCTGGATAAAGCCAGATTCTCATTTTTGTGGCGTGTCGTGCCTCGATGTGACGTCATCTGACGCAAAATGCATTTACTATGGCTTCACTCGGAAATGTGAATCTAGCCATAGTGATTTCATAGTTGATTTGCGTACGGTACGACACAGACCACTTACCTCATAGACATGAAATCGGTACAAATTTGCAAGCGAAAAATTCTGTCAACAATGAGCGCATAGAGACGAAGCGGGGGACAGGGGTGCCGTATTAAAGAGATGCGTCTATGTCGATAATTTCTCTAGATTACACGTGGCGCGAAGCAATTTTGCGCTCATGTGCGGGTAGAAACGGGCGCGGGCGCCCTCCTGTTACAGATCTATGGAGTCATCTGTGCGCTTCATACCTGCCACAATACCACTCAGTCTTGCACCGCGAGCACTTCTTGCTGGCCTTGTCGCCACATCTAGCGCACCTAGCGCCGCCGCTGTCGAGCGCTAGCGCCGCGTCGCTAGTGTACGAGTCTAGCAGCCGGCGCGCCATCTCGCGCGACTCCTCGGAACCATCCATGTGGAAGCTCTCGAGCTGACTCTTTGCTATAGATTTTGTGCGCTTGTGGATTTTCTTCATGTAACCGTCTTTTATCTGTGGAATTTGAAATAAGCCCTTAGTTTAGATTCAGAAGCTAGTTCCGGGCTATTAGAGGTTGCAATGTACTGGTGTGGGATGATTTGAGAAAGCCAAGAAGACTGCGTCACCTTCACACGCTACAAAGGAGATTTCTCGGGTTAAGTACATAACCTCGATCTTGGTTCTTTTGAAAATGGCGGGAAACGACGGTTGAGAAATTATTTGATAATTTTCCTTTTAATGTCCTCCACGTGTAATTCTTCCACGCACCCTTCATCATCATCAGTCTATTTTTATGTCCCCACTGATCGGTCACAGAAATCCCTTACATCGAGGTCCGGGCCTTATGCAGTACTTATCCTTTATTTACCAACCTGCCTTTCCAAAGAATATGGAAGGGATTCTCTAGAAAATGGCGGGAAACGACGGTTGCGAAATTATTTATAATATTTACTTTAATACAGTGGTTATTTTGTGTTTAATACCACGTTAAATTAATCAGAAAATGTTCGCGAATGACAGTACGGTGAAGTTATTGGATCATTTATGCAAGATCTGAAGTTTCAAGCTTTTGTCAAGAGTTCCCGCTACAAGCTCGGGAGTGAACGTGACTGTCGAGCTGCTTCGTCCAGAGTGACGACGCTACGGGGACTCCTCTGGATGAAGACGCGGCTACCCAGGGTGAAGACGCTACTGCGACTCCCCTGGAGGAAGATAGAGGACTATTGAATATATTGAATTTTCTGTAACATGACATTGGCAAATGACGAACTGTCGAGTCTATTAATAAAATGAATAAATAACCCTCGATCTCTCACATACCTACATCATCTCGATATTGCAAAAGACCCTTAGTCTAATATGACTTTTTGTTAAACTTTCAAACGCCATGCTTGCTTACATCTATAGAAAATTAGATAGGGACAGACTATATGTGTGTATGTGTACTACCCTCACCTGCGGCACCAGCTCAATGAGCGTACACCCCGGGTTCTTCCCGTTGGTGCTATTGTGAAGACTGGAGTAGTCGCCCACCGCCAGCCGGCACAGGAACATCTTCAGGTCCAGGAGAGGAGGCACTTGGTCCAGCATTGGGTCGGTCATTTTGGCTTGGAGCTGAAATATAGGGCCTACTTGAAATGGTGGCGTAGTGGTCGGGTCACTTGTGGTATCGTGCGGTGGAACACAGAGAAAGGTGTACAGGAGAGTTTTTAAGGTTGAGTTTTTCTCAAAAACTGCTACAAAAATTCTTTCACTACTTGTAGATAAAAGTTAAAACTACGTAACTGTAAAATAATTATTAAATTCGGTCCAGTAGTTATTGAGAAAATCTCAACCTTATTGAGGCCCCCTGTATACCTACTTATCTCTGTCTTTGACTGTACGTAGATACAGCTAACAGCAGATCAAGTGTAACACTTTGGACCGTTCTTATTATTTGCGCCGTAAGATTTAAAATCGTACTGCAAGTGTTACCATTGATCTGCTGTTGTCCGTACGTACCACCGGGTCCCAGTTTCGATTCCCGTTCAAGTTGTAGTTCCCAATCAATATTTACTTTGAGAAGATAGTAGTGAGTTTTCCTCCATTTTTCGAAGGAAACCCTTACATAAGTAGATAAATTTACCTAAAGCCTGCAACGGTAAAGAAAAACATGTAGGTACGCCAGCACTAACAGAAGATAAAACTCTAAACCCCCACTTGCAATAAAAGATAACCCCAAGAGTTAGCGACTTAACCCGAGGAAAATGTGTGGAGTTTTCATGGATTAGGTCGTTAACTCTGGGTTTATCTTTTATTGCAAGTTAGGGTGACTTGCAATAAAAGATAAACGTACACGTAGTCCATTTAGGTTATAGATTCGATAGAATCACACCTTAAAGGAGTTTTATCAAAGGTCATTTGAAAAAAACTCCGTCATACCTTACCCTGCAGAATACGTTACGCCGGCTCTCGTCGATGGAGTAATAGTGTTGTAGTCTTGGCTCCAAGAGCAGCTGCCTCAGACACAGCCAGAGCTGCGCCTCGCTGCGGTGCAGCTGGGACAGGTCCTCGGCCGTCGGCTTCAACCAGCGGCCGACTGGGTGGCAAATATATTTTTTGAAAATTATTTTACTTATGTTTGAAGAGATGTGAAGGAAGCGAGAGTGGTGTGCCAGCAGAATCTCTACACATAAAAAATATGCCATTATTGAACGCAATAAGACAGAAGCCCATCGTCGCTGCCTAGAAAGATTATACTCGTTGTTTTAGATTTTCACAACATTGTCATTTCGATCGATAACGGCCTAGACCCGGGCAGTTAAATTCGACATGCTAGCTTATATGGGGTCTAATTATGTAAGTGACAGCAAGCCCATTCCCATTTCTATACTCCATTAAATACCTTAGCCAGAATAGGGGTCTGTTTCAAACAGCCCCTAGATATTCTGTAGACATAGGTACCTAATGTTGTTTCATCAACATATTCATCCACCATATATAAATATTTATAATTAATTCACCGTGTGCACAAGCCGGATTCATGTTGTCGCTTTATTATCTACTTGTTTTTTTAATACCTGAACCGACGAGTATGAGTGCAATAAATGATTCTATTCTACGGCCGCGTTTCCACCTGCAACCCTGCAAGAAATGGCAGCTTGCAAGTGTGAACACCATTGCATTGCTGTCGCAACAGCTATTGTCTAGCATTTCCTACGAGTATAGTTACAGGAAAAATGACATTGCCACATTTCAATGGAGCTTTGCCCCACCTACAAAACTACTTGACCATTTAAGCTGTACCTATCATTTTGTTGGGGACTTATTTCAGGTTTCATATTGCATAATCATAATCAGTATCATTTTCTACTACTCTCGCAACTCCTACAGAAGAATAACAAAAACAATGAATAATTCGCTTCGATTTCTTACTATTTTCTGAATTCTTAATTAGGCTGTTTCTTCGACTCGCTAGATGTACAAGACTTTGTTTTAAACCAATAATTTTAATAAAAAACGGAGATATTTTTATATTTATTCGTTATCTTGTACATCTTGCGGTTGATGGTGGGGCAAAATCTGGCATTGTCATTTGCGCGAGTTATTGCATGTGGGAAACGCGGCCTAATAACATATCTACAGTTAAAAGTCTGCACGTCTCCATCGTCGCTGGTCTTCTTCCAAGGCTCTAGTTGCAGCAGGTGCGCCAGTAGGGACGGCGCGTCGTACGTCTTGTACAGGTTGGTCGCGATGGATGCGCCCGCGCCGACCACCTCCATATGCTCAGCTATGTAGCTGTGAAGGACAGATGGGCGACCGCGATTTTCATCGTTATCGTTTTCATCTGGATGATCTATTGGTACGTATATGTATACTTAATATTTTCGCGAGTTTAAAATAACATCAGGCTGATAGTCATATACAGTTTTGAGCACTCGGAGTGAGCTCGCACTTACGACTGTCAAAGTTATATGAAAAAAAAAACAGATGTAAGACCGAACTCAAACTCCCTTATACCAAACTGTCTATGGCTATTGGCTTAAGAAACACAGTAATGTAACGTATATCTGTAGGTACATCTAAATCAAATTGAAAAGTTGAAAACCGTAACGAAAATTGGCAGAATTATCGACGACACATCAAATCCCTCTTACGCGACAATCTTTAAGACGTAATTAAAAACTTTTGACGAAACGATATTAACAATTAAAATACTAGTAAATTAAATAAGTACCTACATACCGTAAAATAGAGATGCACCTCATGCTAATATCGAACTGTAAATTGTTCTTCTGTCTCTCCAACTCTTCTAAGATGGTCTCACACTCCATCTCTTTTTGTGTGACTGGTTTCAGGTAACCGTTACTGCGAATAGGAAGAGAAAACCGTTTTTCCTCGTGTATTTTAGTGTCAAACCCATAGAAATATTTACCATACTTTAGTTTTAATGGGATTAATTTTAATTTACATTGGAATTTGTACGAGAATATTGTAAAACTAGTTTAGTATTGCAGTGCAGGGTTCATATGTGAGTCAATAAGAAAGTGTATTTTTTAATATTTTATTTACGTAATAATTTTAAACGGCCATTTACCCCGTGTTTCCATGAGGATTGATATTTAGTAGTCTCACCACATCACACCCTGACCGATGGGCATTGGATTATTCGAAGTTTCTATACTCACTTGATAAGCGCCAATAATGTGGTCAACTGCTCAACGGCATACTGCAGAAGGTCGATTACGACCTCACTGATGCACTGGGCCCCGTCTTCGTGGAAGAGTACCGTCTCCAGAAGACCAACTGCTGCCGCTTCGTGGTATAGCTATATATCGACGGCACCAGATAACTTTACCAATTCCACTTCTTCAAATAATATTACATTCTAGATTCTCGTCATTAGATAACGTTCATCATCAGATAAAATTAACATGCCGAGTTATTTATCCCTACATTACTGCTGTTATTCATAAACCTAGTTAAACCTCACTTCCCTTAAATCGTGTTGCTATCCCTTTTACACTTCGTTAAAAAAGGTTAAGATAGAAAGGGACAGGGTGGCGTAACTTTAAATCACGTTAATGAATAACAGCCTATGTGTTTTCATCAAAGAAACTAGGTACACTTACCTACCTTACCGTCCGTACCTATACTTATTGGTAGCTATTAAAATCCCAGAAAATCCATTACCACATCATTTGATAAGATTCACTGAATGGGACATGCAACTGTCTCTAATTAATATGTACCATACATTGGTAAAGTTCACGAATCAGTTAGTAGGCACAAGTAGATTCAATGGAATATGAATGAATTAATGGATGGAGTGGAGACTTATGGCCGAGCCGAGCAAGGGATAGTACCGCGAGCTCGTTCCTACAACGATCAAACGTCTATGGAATTTGACGTTTGTTCTTGCGAGCTCAAGCTAAGTTAAATAGCGTTCAAAACTGTCTAATCTCGGTATCGCGTACCTACCTACTTCCAAGTATGATGTGACATTGATTTCATTTGGTAACTCACCACCATATAAACACCGAAAGTGTTGGCTGGCGCGGGCTCCAATTTAATAATTTGCGGATATATTTTTATTCGCCATACTTGAATGCAAATCGCTTCGTGAACTAACACTGGTAGCTGGAAAAGATTGGATAAAAAAGACAGAAATTGTTACAAAAATTATTGGAACCAATATAAATAATAATAATAAGGTAATTCTTCAATACAGACCAAATCCGCGGATTTATTTAAAAAAAATACGCGTGAATTGAATATTTTTAGTTCCATTACTTCTAAATATCGACCAAGAAATGGCGATTATTTAAAAAAAAAGTATCAAACCTTTCCGTACGAAATCAAAGTTTCCTTTGTTTGTTCTTCCATCATTGAAGATGCTTCCAAAACAGCTTGCTGGTTTAATTTCTGCAGTCTCAGGTGCCAGTCAACCCACCTAGATGTTAGTTACAGTTTTCTTTATAGTTAATTCAAAATATGATAACAATTATGTATAGAAGAGTACTCACGCTTGGGTACCAATGTTTTCAATACGAGACGGCTCAATACTTTGGACGAACACATCTAGCTCGCCCACATCTAGAGCGCTTAATTGAGGGTCCTTTTCCACCATTGTCCTTATTTTTCGATCTACAAAATAGAAAATATTTCGCAATTTTTACGAATTCGAGTAGCTATGGAAATGTTTGATCAATAAGTTTTGAAAATACGCGGCCCGGAAGTTAACAAATGAGGTTCTAATTTGAACGTTCCATTCAATTTCAACATTTCGGCTAAAATAGGACAAGACGACACAACTATCATAAGTGTGACAGAGATAAAGCATATTACATAGCTTTTGGTAGTAATGGAACAAACTCAGTGTTGCTATAATGAAAAATAACAAAAATGGCGACCACCGGAAATTATTTTTCTGTTTCGTTCTTTTCATAATTTGACACACGTGCCGCGTGGAGTTTTACCTCGCAGGTGGTTATAAATTTAGTTATTTATTCTAAATTTGGTGCTATTTTGTAGATATAATACTAAGGAATTCGTCTGCAGTGTCAGTATTTCAAAATACATCGTGAGTTTTGTGAAAAGTGCATGTAAATCGTACGTAGTGTCACGACATGCCGCCGTGTTACCAAACTCTCATTTCTCTTGAAGAATAACAGTTTGTTTGTGGGATACAACTAGTAAATCCGAACTTTGAATGTCTATTTATACTTTTAGATTGTTTCTGTAGCGTTTTTGCGATTATTTCTGATACTTGTTTTATCTAACATAACCTCCAAAAGTGGCTTCTCAAACATCGTAATAGTGGTATATTGTCATTGCAGCACGATGGTAGCCGTCACAGAGAAGAAGGCTCCGGCCGAGAAGGCCCCGGCCGAAAAGAAGACTGTAAAAGGCAAAGAGGATAGCAAGAAGCTGCCAGCCGTCCCTGAGTCTGTGCTCAAACACAGGAAACGCAGGGGGGCACTACGCGCTCGGAGATTGCAGGTTTGTATTCATAAAATATTAACAGCGACGCTCTAACCGTTGCAATTTATTTGCAGCAAGAGGCGGCCCTGCATCTTTGTCAACCTATAGAGCACTGGGATGATGTTTTTTTGTCTACATTCAGCATCCGATGAGATAAGATTCGCCGAAAAAACCGAGGATAACTCATTGGTACATGGCTGCCCGGGCTGGGAATCAAACCTGGGACCTACATATTGCAAGTCCATTGACCCAACCATTGAGCCACCGAGCTCTCGAGTCATACAAATGATGATCCCAAATTACAAGGCATAGTTCATCTGACAATCAATGCTGTTACTTTTTGTAATCTGATCTTTACTATGCCACCACTTAACTGCTGATTATTTTCAACATAAAACTAACTTTCTACTCCTTTCAGGTCACTCTCAAGAGGCGTTCGTCAGCCATCAAGAAGAAGAAGGAGATTTTCAAGCGTGCTGAGCAGTACGTGAAGGAATACCGCATCAGGGAACGAGATGAGATCAGACTGGCCAGACAGGTGACTGATTCTTGCTTTTACTTTTGTTATATGTAGTAGATCTAAAATACAATGGAAATAATTTTTATTCTGGACTAAGTCTATGTCATGTTAGTACAATACAAATTCTTATTATCTAAGGTTAGTAAAAACACAAATAGGAGTAGGAAAGTATACCCAAGTAAGTACCTAATAAATGGATCTGTCCCCCAGACACTGGCTACAAGATGACATCCAGTGCCTCTGCATGGGATATAAATATGAATTAACTCTAATGGATAAATTCATTTTTAATAAATCCTTGTTTCAAGCCATCTGTTTTTATTTACATTACTGTTTTTTGGGTTTAGATTTTAGAATATTGATAGTACCAACAAGCTTTTCTTAATGCAATCTTCACAGTTCCTGCTAATAGCTAAAATTTTGGATTCATTAAAAAACATTTGACTTGAATTCACGAAATTAATAATATTTAGTGTAATATTATATTATACATAAAAGCTTTCAAATCTAGACAGAGTTTATCATTATCACAGTTTGCTAAGCCCATAAAAGTTAGCACTATAGTTATTTAGGTTTATCGAGTTATATAAGCTATGTAGTAGTAAAAAAATAATTACAAAAAAAATATTTTAAATGGCGCCGTCTCGGGTCGTGTGTCGTCGAAAGGTTCCCATCACACTGGCCGCGTTACCGCGCTGGATTGCGAGGGAAATACTTTTGATAAGATACAGCCTGGAGCGGACACAGCGGGGGTCACTGTCCCTTAAACGGCGACCCAAATCAGCAACAAATTTCAGAATGTCAGGTTTCCACGCCCCCGTATTTAGTGTTAGAAAAGCTAGACAAACTAGATCGTATTGTTTTATGAGTATGGTTGGTAATTTGTGTGTTTGTCGTTGCAGGCGCGCAACCGCGGCAACTACTACGTGCCCGGCGAAGCCAAGCTCGCGTTCGTCATCCGTATCCGTGGTATCAACCAGGTGTCACCCAAGGTAAGTTTATTTTGGGTCATAATACAAACTATAATTGGTTAACTTGTAAACCTTGTTAACTTGTCTAATCTAGCACATTTATAAAATGATCCACTCTACAAGGTTGCTTAGGGCCACTTGCGTCAAAGTTCGGGTTAAATAAGTTTGAACCGGATTAGTTATCTACAATTGTAGTCAAAAGCATATCAAATCAAGTGTAACATTTGAATTTTTAACAGTTTTTGGAGTTCCGAACTTCAAGAGGAAAAAAGGAACCCTTATAGGATCACTTTGTTGTCCGTCTGTCTGTCAAGACCTATATCTCTAAAACGCGTGGATGGATCAAGTTCAAATTAATAACAAACCTTCTACATTAACGTTTTTTGGAATTACAAACTTATATTTGCTGTTGACGCCTGGTATGTCGATGTATAACGTTATCAGTTTCGAAAACGCAAAGATAAGTTTGTCCCTAAATCTAGATTATCTTTTCGTTAGAGCAAATGTTATGGTGAAGTTGCACGGAACCCTAGGTGCGCAAATCCCACAGCCGACTCGTACTTGGCCGGCTTTTATTATCTGCGTCGTAAGATTGAAATCATACTCTACTAAGTGATACCATTTATCTGCTACCTTCACGAACTTCCGCCAATTTGGGTCAACTTAGCAGAACTATTTGCTGTTGCGAAGGAAACATAACTAATGCGAGCTCCTTGCTGTCCGCAGGTGCGCAAAGTGCTCCAGCTGTTCCGGCTGCGTCAGATCAACAACGGCGTGTTCGTTCGCCTCAACAAGGCCACGGTCAACATGCTCCGTATCGCAGAGCCGTACATCACGTGGGGGTACCCCAACTTGAAGAGCGTGCGCGAGGTAACGTTCAATGTACTATTACCTCCACCATGAGTTGATAATGTACTCATATCGTACGGTCGAAGACAGATAAAGCTGTACAGTTGAGTTTTTAAGGTTGAGATTTACTATTTGACTTATTGCAAGAATTCTTTCACTCAAATCTTGGACTTAAAATCGGTCCAGTGGTTCTTGAGAAAATCTCAACCTTATTAAGGCCCTCTGTATACTTATCTCTGCCGTGAAACTAGTAGAAGTTATTAAAATACAGTCAAAAAACACAACCCTCCTTCTTGCATAGTCTGGTAAAACAAGTAGAAAATTATTAAAAACATAAATCTCGACTGCATCATTACTTTGAATAAATTATAGCCTAGTCACTCCTACAATCAAGACGAATCATTCGCTGAATTCTCTACCCAAAGGTACTGTTAGCCTATTTCTTTTGTGTAATTCCTTATTTTTGCAATAAAGAACTTATTCTATGATTTAATATTCAAAACTCAACTGTCGTATTGCTTGCAGTTGATCTACAAGCGCGGCTTCGCCAAGGTGAAGGGTCAGCGTATGCCCATCGCCTCCAACACCATCATTGAGGAGAAACTCAGCAAGAGCAACATCATCTGCGTGGAGGACCTCATACACGAGATATTCACCGTTGGAGACAAGTTCAAAGTTAGTAGCGGTGTCATTACTATGAGCTGAAGAGGGACTTTTAGTCCAGCAGGGCTAGTACGCGAACGCTTTAGCGATCGACGTTACTTCCGTCGGCGAGCTGTCGAATGGCTGTCAGACGCAACATTTCGTAGCACAACTACACGTTTGCGGCCGATCTTTCATATGTGACGGCGTGGGCGTGGCGCGTTAAGGCGCTATATGGTTGTCAAAAGGAAGAGTGAGACACAAGATGCCCCGCAGCGGCAAAGTGAAGAGCACGGCACAGTGACTCCATATTTGGATTTTTATTATTTTGGCAGGGAAATAGAAATACGCCAATAAAAATCAAATTTTTTAAACAGGCTCTCATGTTTATAATACCTTACATTTTTATATATATTTTGTATGAATAACTATTTCAGTTTAGACGTAATTTACTTTTTAAAAGACATGACCCTTCCATGTCTTTGTTTGTGATGTTTTTCTATCGAGCGCAGTTTGTTTAATCATGTATTCATCAGTCCCAAAATATACGCCCCAAGATTGATATTTTTTTTTAAACCTTTAATTTTAGTAGTTAGTGCCGTAGCCTTCATAGAAAAACTGTAAATCTTGCAGCTTTGTACCTAAAGCGCGGAGTGCGCCTGGCCTGGTTCAGATGTTAAAACCTGTTTTTGTTCCAGTACGCGAGTAACTTCCTGTGGCCGTTCAAGCTGAACAACCCCACTGGCGGCTGGCGCAAGAAGACCATTCACTACGTGGACGGCGGCGACTTCGGCAACCGCGAGGACAAGGTCAACGAACTGCTGCGGAGAATGGTCTAAATATACATAGATTTTAAACAATGTCGCGTATTTTATTTATTATCTAACGGCCGTCTTAGATGACTGGCGTTAAACGCGCGCTTACCCATAGCCAGCCATAGGTGTTGTTCACATGCTAACGCGCTTTTTTCCATGTAGTTTAAAGCGTTATGAAAACGCGCGTTTAACGCCACTCATTTGAACTCACTAATGAAAAGGGTAATCAGTTTTACCTATACATAAGATCGAATCAAGTGTCTTATTTTGTAAACACAAACTACCAACATTTTAAGCTTTTCTGTGATTATTGCATAGTTATTTTCACATTTCGATCAATCAGTTCCTTCAGTACAACGGGTAATTAGACGACCATATTTGTTTACCAAATAAGACACTTGATTTGGGCTTCGGTATAATTAAGTTTTAAAAGGGGCACCAACCTAACCTCGAGGTAGTCATTAAGGTGCAACGCTAGGTCCCGTTCTGCATATTTATCATTCAATTTCAGTTTTAAATTCATCATTCATACCCCGATTAGTGGAATGATTTTAATTATTTTTAAAGACAATGAACTATTAAAACATTTGGTTTAAAATAGCCTGTTATTCGTGAGTTTTGCCAACAGATTTGTATGCATAACGGGGCCTAGCGTAGCACCTTAAAACAGATGTGTTGATGAGAGTATTTGCCACCTTTTCCTTGCAATGATGTAAAAATAACCGTTGACGTGCAAAAATGTACACCATGTTCTAATTTACTTGCAAAAACGGGTAAAAAAGTCTCATCTGTTGCATTTTGATTGAAAATCCCACCCCGGATTACGTGTATTGAGGCTTTATTATTACTACCGCCATCTATTGTTGAGTAGTAAAACTTTAAGGCAGTTATAATGAATTAAGTCTAGGTAGATGGCGCAGAGTAATTAATTTTTTAACTTCAAAGTCGAATCATTTGGTACTTTACTTGCAGCTTTTGGCAGAAATAATGGAGCGTCAGGGCTTGGATTGAACAAAGCGGTTTATTCGTTCACGCTAAGGGCTTATTGGGATATTGAACTTTATACAATGATAAAACATGCATTCAATAAGAATTTTATTTTTCATTTTCAATCACAATTATTACTTACATCAAGTTAACTTTATAGAGATCACTTTTTATGCTTAAATAATTTTAAAATAAATCGTAACAAAAACTTGACTTAGCTGCCAGTATAAATAGGTAATAAACTTTTAATTTTTAAAACAATCATGAGCCTGGCTTCGTAATAAATAAACCTTACACAGTCACACATATTAATACATAGGTTATAGACATACACTTTAATTATTATAAACGCGTGAAGAATCCTTTTTTGATTGGAACACACACATTGGAGCCACCACCATGGAATAAAATTCTGACTACGCAGGCTTTTAGTACATTATATTTGTCGGCAAAAACTAGAATTTGTCGGCCAGCCGTTAAAGTTATAGTCTATGCCGAAGTAAGCTTTGGCACAGCCACACCAGATCCCGAAAACCGCTCCACATAGCAAAGATCTGATTAGCCCACGATTTAGTCGGCAATTCATCGGCCCTAGTCGTCAAAAACTAGAATTCGACGGCCTGTAATTACAAAGATACGATTTGGATTTTGGAATAAACCAGGAGCAGGGCTGCACAATCTTTCATATAAATAGTTTCAATGCTAAAATAATCGAATACTGTATTGACGATGCGTGGCGAACGTCTGTTGTGTATTGTAAATATACTTTTTATAATTACGACGTCCATTGCTGCGTTTCGAGGATTTATAAAACCACATTTCCTTGCCATTAGTTGCTATTTGTAGCCAATTCTGTAGCGACCATTAGTCGCATCCTAAACCTAAACGCGACATCACTGTCGTTCATATACTACATCGCGTAAGAGCGAGCGGGACGCCTCGCTTCGGCGACTGATATTAGCGCACACAATCTGGAATCACTACAAACTTATTCACTAGTTTCGCAATTTTTGCGATATAAGTTACGCTACTGGCCACTATGGAAGTTGCAGCAATCACGAACGATTCAGACATGTTTTTCACATATTCGCTGTACCAAACTTACTATACAATATACAGCAAGTCATGGTAAGGAAACAGCTAAATGTAGAAGCCTCTTATAGAGGCAAAGCGCCATACACAGTTCGAATAAACAGATCTGCGAGCACCAGAAATTCGTCCTTTACTCCATCGTTGATACACCTCTTCACAGTCCTTTGAATGTCCTGTAAATAGATGGAAAAGTGTCATTAAGGTCTATTTTGGCCATATTTAGATAATCAGGGGACGAGACGCATCGCAATCCCATGCGCTACCCATTAGGCTACTTTGACTTACATAAACGACATACTTACGAGTATATCCGCCAGAAGACAAAAGTTGTAGACATTGCTCATAGCACTGGGCCCGCGTGGTGGATCATGGCCCCACTCCCTCGATGTAAGGGAAGGTCTGTGCCCGAGCAGTGGGGCAATATAAATAGACTGATGATGATGAATCTGCATTGGGTCCACATGATGGATCATGGCCCGAGCTCCCATGATGCTAAGAAAAGGGCTGTGCAAGCAGTGAGGATTGTGCCAGCCTCCCCAGGGACTTACTTGTGTCTGCATTGCGTGTGAGAGCCGGTCATATTCCAGTCAATAATTTTTTTAAAGTGATGCGTGTGATTGAGTCAGCAGATTGCAGTACTTGTAACACAGCAGAGGACCTTTTACATTTTGTGCTGGAGTGTGACCAGAATAAAGCCAACAGAGACATGTACATGGCCGGGTTGGAATTAAGAAACGGAGGCATTAATGTAATCTTATCCAACCCAATCTCTACACAGGCGGTGCAGATATATAGGTTCGTCAGATACTCCTTTGCGTCCAGGGAGCCCCTTCCTGGTCGTGGGGGGGTCTGATGGGCCTATTTGTTGAGTTTCAATGAGGCTGGCATGGTCACCAAGTGACAAAAGCCTCGAAAAAACCTAGATTAAAAAAAAAAGCAGTGAGGACATAAAAGTGGACTGATTGATGACTATTTAGTTAATACACATACCTCAATAGTTGCATAAAGGGTGAAAGAAGCGAAATCCATTCCAGGTCTGCTATTTTTGAATCCACTGTGAAGCCAATCAGCGAAGAAACTTCTGATGTTGAGAGCCAGCTTTCTGTCAGTACTTGAGATCTTCAGCACATTCTTATAGAAATAGTTGACAATTTCTACTTTGACTTTTCCATCGCCAATCTCAAAGCATATATCGGTATTCATTTTTAGAAACTCCTCAGATGAGAATTCTCTTAGTAAATAGTGTGTCTTTATAGAGTTGAAATGTGTTTTCAGATAGTCTTCGTTCAGCAATATTTCTCTGAAACAATCTGGGAGTCTTACATATAAAGTCCATTCCAGCTCATTCTTCTTAGGTTTTGTTGTGTCTATGAATCTAAATACTTCGCCGTGATGGTTCATAGCTGCTTTATAAATCAAGTCTTGAATACGTCCCTCGGGTTCCTTTAAAGATGCCACTCTATTTACAACCATATTGGTTTTAATAAAGTGTTCAGATTTCATAACGACAAGTTTTCTGTACAAAACAATCCATATAGAGTGCTTCTCATCAAAAGAACCAGGGATATTCGTTACAATTTTGATGTCTATGTTTATTTCTTTTGTCTTTGACATCTTTTTAGCACAAATTGGCACCAAAACTTGAAGTTTTCTTAGAGTATCATACAGTTTAATGCTTGTGGTTTTCAGTAGCTTTCCTTCAGATGAAAAATTTATGTGAATTTTTAAATCGCCAAACAAGTTTGAGAGGATATCATTGAATGTGTGATGATTCATGATGCAACATAGCTTTATTACGAAGCAGAATGTGTCTTGTTCAAAATATTTGGAGAGTTCTTCGGTTAAAATGACTTCTGGGTTTTCTCTAACAGCATCCTCATAACTTTCGAATACCTCAGCCTTATGTTTTATTACTCTCTCCATGATATCCTGTCTTTTCGACAGAGCTAAAGCAGTTACATAGCTACCTTCCTGACCTAGCTTCTTGTTCATTTCATTGCTCCTATCCACTTCTTTCATTATACTGTAGAAATAATCCGAATTGTGCAAAAGCGTGTCTGCCGCATAGTATTCATCAGTGGATACCGGCTTCAAGTATGCTGCTTCATCTTCAATCGAGAATGTATAAATTAAGTTGCTGTACGTAGTACAAACCAATTGCTCCCCACATTTGATAAAATCTTTAACATTTTTGACAAAGAATTGTGCAAATTTAATGTCTTTCTTTGACAATATGTTTTCAGTCTTGTACATCAAATCCCCATCAGAGTATATCAGCATATCATTTGATTTTGAAGTGAGTATCTTGGAAATTGCTGTGTTTAAATGAATCAGATCTGGTGAAGGTTTGTCTTTCAATGGGAGTTGAATTATGGTGCCGATAGTGAGAGCGATAATCAAATTAACAGTGCCCGTTTCAGTTATTTTTATATCGCAAATTTCTGTAGGGGCTGTGTACAGTTTGATTAATGGGCATTCGTCATTAGTCTTTGGGTTGAATAAGCAGCCGTAAACAGAGATTTTATCAAAAGAAATTAGTACCAGATTGTAAATATCTGATGTGTTTACATCAAAAATCTCCTTCAAAGTCTCCAAATAATGTTTCTTGACCTCGTGGGAGTATAAAATACATTTATCTTGTGTGGTTTCCGTCAGAGACCAGTGTTTACTTTCGGCTTTTAACACTGTTTTCTTTTCTAACTGGAATTCGGAGTTTATTCGATGGAGGCACAGATAATATTTATCAGACTCGTATCTCAGACATAAAACGGTGTCAGACGAACGTTGTGTGAACGTTAATATGCCTTCTTCCCGAGGCTGCAAACTGCTACGAAATCTTTTTTGGGCCGAGTGCTTGAATTTCAAAGAAGTAACATGAACTTTACTGGCGGTATCTAAACATACCAAATAGTTGTTGGAGTTGATCAGGAGACACACTTGAAACTCAGGAGCTAAACTCTTGGCGGGATTCTCGAAATAGTAGTCCTCATACGTGAATATTTGATACTTATTCCAAAATGTTAGCACAGAATTTGATTCATTGTAAACAATGTTCAAGCTATCCAGCAAGCGCTCCTTGATTCTGTAACATCTCTTCGTCTCTTCTATTTCTTCCGCTAATTCCATGTCAGACATTTTCTTCAGATTTTATAAAGAAATCTTCAATAAACACCGGTAACCTAAAAAGGAACCTACATTTTTTTGTTTGTAATTTTTTTGACATTACAATACAATACAACGAGAGCGTCGAGTTTATTGCTTTTGTCTTTTGGCCATTTTGGCGCGTGGCAAAAACCTGAACTAACTAAAAGCCTTCCCGTAAAACATCACCTTTCATTACGAACAGCGCCCCCCTTTCAATGTCATCCACGTGCCAAAAGATCCTTGTCGCGCAGGCGCTGTCCATATTTTGTCCGATCTTTCGACAGGCAAAGGAACTTACTGAGTCTGAGCCATACAGCCTTCTGAATGACGATGGAAACTTTATCGTTATAACTTTCTAAATATTTTCAGAAAGTGAACTTTTATAGAGTCTGGCTAACGAAAGCGTGACCTGAGAAAACGCGGCAAATTCAAAAAATCTACATGTGGTATTACTGACTATAGTAGGAGAAAAATGTTTTGGTACTTGAGTATATTTTAACCGACTTTTTGTATTTACGACTATCAATTTGTATAATAGTTGCTTACGAAATTAATTTATAATTTAAGAAACACACCAATTCTTTAAATGTGCATAACCTACATGGTTAACACTACATTTCAAAATGTCGTTTGTTTATAAAGGCTGTGTTTGGTGCGTCGGAGCCTCGACTGTTATGGATGTGAGTAAAAAAACGAGTGTGTAGATATTTTTTATTAGTATATTTTTTATTAATATTCACCTACTTAACATTCAGTTCATTAAATTCCTTTAACAACATGTTTAATAGGCTGATGATGTTTAATCATCGTACTCAAAAAATTCAACCTTTAAGGATTCTCCTGTATCAGTGGAGTCGTCATCACTTGCACTTATTATGAATTCTTCCAATACTTCTTCTGTTATGTGATCTCTTTGTTTGTATTTATTTTCCACATTTAATTACATGGTCCGCCATTTTTTTCCAATTTTCTGCAGTTATTCGGCCAAACGAGGTTTTTATCATTTTTTCTTTTTCTTTTGCGGGCAGATTAACTGTCTTAATTAGATACCGAGCTTTTGTGGGGGCGTTTTTTTCTGGAGTGCTCCACATCCTTTCATTCGCAGATCCCTCCTTTAAATTTTTTTAATGTCGTGACACCAACCTCTGCAAAACAAAGTATAAAATGCATACTTAATAATAAAATTTGATGACGTCAAATAACACAACTTTGTGAAATGGAACAAACAAATAAAAAACTCTAAATCGATGCATGCAGGTACATACCAGTTAGTGAAGATGAAGATATTTCTTCTAAGAACATAGTCTTGAGTTACTATTAAAAAAAATTCTCCAAATTTCTTAGCGTTCCAACAATATTTTTAATTTAGCAGAGTCCTTCAATATCTCCAAGATTATCTATAAACATAAGAAAAAGTATAAACATATCGTAAATATATCTAATATTCAGTCAACATGGATCAAGATTACAAAGTCATACTAACCTAAAAAGTCCGAGATGGCACCTAAACATTGTTTATTTTCATGGAAAACAACTGTTTTCTCTTCTCGTTTTTGTTTAAACTTACTTATCATAGTATGTAGCAGCTTTCGTACGTTACTTTTTATTGTTTTACCCATATTAAAGCAATTATTATTGAAAAATAAATCTCCACAACAGACTTTGAGATGTACCTTTGACACTTGACTGACAGCTTAATATTGTTGCCAGATCAAAACTTTTAAGGAAACTCCACTCTTTCGTTAGCCAGACTCTAGTAAACAATTAATTTTATAAAAATGACATATTATATAAAAAATATATCGAAAAAATAGGTCTTGATGAATGACTGTTATTTTTATTTCAATTCACTTTATTGTTCAACTGACATAATATTATTAATACCTACATTCTCTGAGCCTACATTATTGTGTAGCACGTACAATTCTGACGGTCTTATGGCCTAACGCCATTTCTTCCAACAAACAATCGAGTGTATGGTTTTGGCCAAGGGTTTTGATGCAGGGGAATTGATAGAAAAACAATATTTTAAACATCTTTCTTTTACTCCACGAAACAAAATTTAAATACACAAATTGGTAAATTCAAAATTTCTTAAAGTTATTACAAACTAATATTCATTCGTAACGAAATAAATATTAGAACGGCGCAGGGCGAAAATACACAAATAAAATGAATATTTTGACTATCCAATTGATTGAGCTTTAACTTACTCAAATAATCTTATTACAATGAGGTAATTCAGCTTAAGGTGTTTAAAAAAATTATCGCAGATAGATATAAACTACAAAAGAAATAATTAGTAACATTTAAATTATTTAGTGAAATATTTACAAGCATTTCATTCCATGTTTAAATTATTAAAAAAGGGGTATAGGTAAGTACATAAGATCACAAAAGTGAGATTCCATACAGGGTGTAACGTAAAGGGTATATGAAGCCGAAGGGAGGGTGTTCAGTATCGGTAGCTGAACAACTTTTGTTCTACGACTTTTCGATTTTCGCGAATTTATTTTTTGACTTTTCATACATTTCGTTCAGGTCAGCTGTTCGATTTGTATGAGACATTAATTTATTTTTATTTTTTATTCGAAAAGTCGTAGAACAAAAGTTGTTCAGTTACCGATACTGAATACCCTCCCTTCGGCTTCATATACCCTTTACGTTACACCCTGTATATCATTTGGCACAATATAATAGGTGTTCACAATTCACGTCATACTTTCCTATTTCAGGAACGAGTACATGGAAAAATTGCAAACTCTATGCTTGTTGATTAAAAATTAATAATCATGCCATTTTTTCTATACTTATTTATATGTATAAGTACGTTGTAAGAAAACCTTTCGTGCTGTCACAGACCACTTACCCAATAGACATGAAATCGGTACCAATTTACAAGCGAAAAATTCTGTCAACGATGAGCGCATAGAGACGAAGCGGGGGACAGGGGTGCCGTATTAAAGAGATGCGTCCATGTCGATAATATCTGTATGTTACACGTGCCGCGAAGCAATTTTGCGCTCATGTGCGGGCAGACACGGGCCCTCCTGTTACAGGGGTAAGTGGTCTGTGCGTGCTGTGGGGTGACCGCGACTTCCAATCGTTATCGTAATCGCTTTCAATTTAACACATGGACGTTATACATTGCTGCTATGTTTTTACAAGTTTTAACAAACAACAACGAAACGCAGCAATGTATATCGTTCAATGAAAACGATAACGAAAACGATTGAAGTCGCAGTCACCCCTCTGGCTTGAAGTGTTGAGAAAAATGCTTTGAGCATTATAATAAAGAATATTTAGGTGTTCGAGCCTTCGCTAGAACCATATTGTGAACAAGTTGGGGATTTATACAATACTTACTATTGTTGCTTATAAACACATTTAGGTGCTTGTTATTTTTTTACAAAATGAACAATTAAACTAGTTACAGAACCCATTAGGCAATGCTTTTGTTAAAAACAGGTTTAATTAACTTAACAAATCCTTACATATTTAAAAAAAAGTGGTGATCGTAGTAAGAAAAATAGATTGTATCTTTCCTTTTATATATGAGAATGTCAGGCGGACGTCAAATATTTTTCTCCGATTTTTATTGATAAATAATCCAATTGGGCTATAATGAACTATAAATCCTGATTGCTGCCCTGCCCTTACGACTAATTTCTGAATATATATGAAATTTCATTGCCAAGAAAGAAACTCTTCGGTTTTCACAATTTTTCCAAAATTCTGATAATTTTCCTGTTTGCCTATTTTGGCAAGTGAGCAAGTCTGCGGTTGATGATCAGCCGATTGAACCCGTAGCCAGAGCAAACGGAAGAACTTTCAAATTACGGGCCTCCAACACAAACACGGAATAGCACATACATTCTATTTGAAGGCACCATGGATTGGCGATGGAGGACTCTGTTTTTAGTTTTACGTTATTCTGTAGTTTGACGAAACGTATTATTTATTTCTATGTAAATAGTTCAACATTTCGTAAGTTATTTTATGTACATAGTAACCTTATAATGTCGCAGACTGTCGGTCCATCGCATGATACTCACGGCAATATTGATACGTATTCTTCAAGTGCTCTGATACAATGTCCGCACTGTTCCCAGGTACGTTTTTTTAAAGGTACAAGGGGATTGAACATACACTTTGGAAAGATTCACGGTCCAAAATCTGCCCCAAACGTACATTCAATCCCAACGAATTCCGTTCACCCTCATCACTCTCACATTACCGTTGACCCGAATACTGCTACTACGACGAATTCCATCTCCGAACCATTCTGGAAAATTCTAAGCCACTTGAAGTCTACAGTCCCTGTAGTCAAACGTATTCCCCGCGGAGCCCGCACAAGTGTAGCATTAAAATTATCCACGATCATCAAGGAGGTCACCAAACACAACACAGAACGAGCCTGGGAACAACTTTTTACATTTCCATACCAATTTCTTCACGCTAGGGACGACATCAGTAAACGCGACTCCCTTACCAAAATAATAAAAGACAATTGCAACAATCCTTCATTGGCACCTATAGACCACAACTCACATCGTAACTATAATTCTTTCAATATTTTCAAAAAGGTAGAGAGTAAAATAAGCGACGGAGATATTAAGGGAGCCGCGCAACTGTTGTTCTGCAATGACGATATTGCACCCGACTCCCCCGAGACATTGTCTGCCTTGGGAAGTAAACATCCCTCCCCTTCAGCAGCACTTCACCTTCCAGATCCACCACAACCCAACGACCCCATACCCACTGCTAATGTCAAAGATGTACTTTCAGCGATTATGTCATTTAGGAGCGGCTCTGCTGGCGGACTCGACGGGCTGACCCCCCAGCATTTTAAGGACTTGGTGTGTGGTGCTTGCGGTGATTCTGGCAGAGCGCTACTAAATGACATCACCAGTTTAATAAACTTGATGCTTTCTGGTAAAGTACACTCTTCAGTAACATGCATATTATACGGCGCAAACCTTTGCGCTTTGAAAAAGAAAGACGGGGGAATACGACCTATCGCAGTTGGCTCCACCTTGCGCCGCATCACATCTAAAATATGCTGCCGATACATCCTCCCTTCCATTTCAAATATATTACAACCGATCCAAATAGGTGTCGGTTGCAAGGGAGGATGCGAAGCAGCAGTCCACGCATTGCGCACATACTTACATCATAACGCCGGTGAGGTGCTGCTTAAGGTGGATGTAAAAAACGCATTCAACTCCATAGATAGAGGCACACTTTTGGAACAAGTTAAACAAATAGCTCCTGAAATTTTTAATTATCTCTGGCAATGTTACAGTTCTCCCACCAAATTACTTTTTAAAGACAATCCCATAGAATCAGCTGTCGGCTGCCAACAGGGTGATCCTCTCGGGCCGGCTATTTTCAGCCTCGCGATCCATCCCATAATATCATCGCTTTTATCTAAATTAAACATATGGTATTTAGATGACGGTACTCTCGGCGGTGATGTAGCTACCGTCCTTCAAGATTTACAAACACTCATAAACAAATTTGATGCCATTGGTTTAACACTAAATTTTTCAAAATGCGAATTATATATTTCAGATACGATCCCGGCTAATGATAAATCTCAAATCATACATCAATTCAACTTACTGTCACCTAACATTAAAATTCTCAGTAACGAATCACTGCATCTATTAGGCGCCCCAATTCTTAGCGAGTCAATTCCTCCATTTATCAGAGAACAAGCTTCAAAATTTAATGACTATACAGAACGTTTATTAAAAATTAGCAGTCACATGGCATACCACATCATCCGCTATTGTTTGTTTGTTCCCAAATTTACATACGTATTAAGATGTTGCCCATTTTGGAAATTCGAAAATCTTTTGGCCACTTTAGATAACGAAATTAAAAAATGTTTGATAAATATTCTGAATTCTCCCTTAGACGACCGTGCCTGGACACAAGCCTCCCTTCCGGTACGTTTTGGAGGCTTGGGCATTCGTAAGATCGCGAGTGTTGCTCTACCGGCGTTTCTATCATCCAGCCATAGTACACAAAGTCTTATGCAAAAAATTCTAGATTCTGCATTGGGCTCAGTTCAGGTACAGTATTTGTTGGATGCTAGAAACGCCTGGTCGTTAGCCTGCCCGAACAGCGACCTCCCGGACGACCCAAGGCAACAAAAGCAATGGGACGAGCCGCTCTGCAAGCTTACATTCCAACACCTGCTGGATACAGGTGTCAGCTCTGCAGATCGCGCTCGTCTCTTAGCTGTCTCAGAAAGGGAGTCGGGGTACTGGCTTCATGCCCTTCCATCCTCCTACATTGGTACGTTTATTGACAATATATCTTTTTCTCTGGCCGCCAGTCTGCGATTAGGATGTAATTTAAATGAACCACATCGCTGCTCATGTGGGAACGACGTCGGTCGCCTTGGACACCATGGTCTTTCCTGCCAGCGCAGTGCTGGACGCCTGTCCCGTCATGCCGCCCTCAATGACGTCATCCGGAGGGCCTTTGCCACCGTCAACGTGCCGGCCATTTTGGAGCCGAACGGTATTGCACGTGACGATGGCAAGAGGCCCGACGGGATGACGCTCATACCGTGGAAGCATGGGAGGACGCTAGTGTGGGACGCTACCTGCGTCGACACACTGGCTCCCTCTCATGTGCAGTTCACGAGCAGGGCGGCGGGGGCGGCGGCCGGCGCCGCGGAAAGCCTCAAGCGGCGCAAATATGCGGCTCTCAGCGAGAGCTACATATTTGTGCCGTTTGGTGTAGAGACCATGGGGCCATGGGGACCAGAGGCGCGGCGACTGTTCAAGGAACTGTCGTCGCGCCTAATTGACTCGTCTGGTGACCAAAGGGCTGGCGCTTACCTCGGCCAGCGTATATCGCTGGCAATACAACGAGGTAACGTCGCCAGCCTTTTGGGCACTCTCCCGCAGGGTAGTGATTTGGCCTCAATTTTTTATTTATAAGTAAGTATTTTATATTGTTTTTGTCATAAAATAAGTTTGTTAAATAAATAAAGTAAAATTTATCTTTCCTTTTTGTTTAATTATGTTTGATTTTGTTTCTCAACAATCAGACAAGGAAACATATTATTTAGTGAGTTTTATATACAAGCGGCAATAATAAATAATAATCAAATAATTTGATCATTGGAAAATGGGATATTTTCCACCGTTTAAAACTAATTGGCACACTTTCACATTGATTCACTAGCAAAACTATTAACTAATTACAAATTATCAACTAAAGGAAGTTGGTTTTATTTATTTTATTCGTGAAAATGGATTTGTTCGTTTATTTATTTACATGTAACATTTTGATATGTGTTCGTATTGCGGTGGATCTACTTACGTGTTTTTGTAATAGGTATTAATTAAAGTTTTTATGCGAGGTTTTGTAAAACGCTTTTGTATAATTTAAAAAAAAGTGTTTAAAATGTTCAAATATGTAACTATAACATATGACAGATGAGGCCAAGTACCCTTACTTTCACATAGCAGAAGAGCCTTCCATGAGCCAATAGCGCCCGCCAATCTTTAAAAAATAAACTTCCAATATAATAAATTTGATTAAAAAGGCTTTTTACAAAATGTTTATTACGATAAATACTATTTTTAAATTCTTATTTATAACGTGATTCAATGTCGATAAGTTGTAGTTCGCATAATTGCGAAAAACGGCCGTTTTTGGCACATTTGTGAACTACAACTTAGCTTGTCGCCATGTATTGTATATTGAAAAATAGTATTCATCCTAATAAACATTTTGTAAATAGGTTTTTTAATAAAATTGATTAAATTGGAAGATATTCTTTTTTAAAGATTGGCGGCGCTAGTTGGCTACTTAAAAATGTGAATAACTAAATTCCTATACAAGCTAACTCAAAAAAATCGGTTATTACAAATATAAATATTCATTCCTGTCTCAATAATAAATGCACAAAAATCACGACCGATATCACGGTGGCTCTGTTGGAATAGAGCGTGTCACGGAATGGCGAGGTCCCTGGTTCGAATCCCGGTCGTGATGAAAATTTTGTCTCCATTTATCATTTCGATTTTCGTTTCGCATAGCGCAATAAAATATCAACACATTCCTATCTCATTTATGTAAAACCTCTCATAAACGCAATAATTAAAACTATTCTGTCTTAAAACCATATTTATGTATATTTGTATGCAAAGCAAACTCTATTTGTATTAAATTACTCGCTATAAATGCTTAAATTAATACTATAATTGTTCCTATTGCTATATTTACAAGTTCTCACAATCTTGAGTATTATAATTGCACTTTATTTGTATGCGGGTGGGTCACCACAAACGAAGATCATCATAAAGTTGCATTCACAACCAGCCTAAAGTTTTGGCGATTCTTGTGTGATTTTCATGAAACATTGGCAATATCGAGCTGGGGTGACCGCGACTTCCATTGTTATCGTAATCGCTTTCAATTTGACACATGGACGCTATACATTGCTGCTATGTTTGTGCAAGTTTTAACAAACGACAACGAAACGCAGCAATGTATATCGTTCCAGTGTCAAAATGAAAACGATAACGAAAACGATTGAAGTCGCTGTCACCCCCCAGGTTAATGCTGGTTTGTTGGTTGTGAATGCAACTAAAAATAAATACGCAATCTCCATTCATATCATGAACATAAAGCTAGATTCACAATGCACAAAACGCACTATATTTAGACGAAATTTTAACGCCCACTAATGAAACAAGATAAGCAACATTCACAATGCAGCAGGTATCGGATTTCCTTTTTCACGAAAACCGGGTAAAATTACACTTTATTTTCATAGTAAATGCAATTACTAAAAAATAGCATTCTCGATTGATCTTTCAGCCAGCGTTAGTGCACTGTGAATCTAGATTATTAAGTGGCAGTATTTTATTTTTTTAAGTCTTTTTTATAAAACCAAATAGCGAACTTTTGGTGATATAGGTAACGTTTCACGGCTATATTTTGGCAATTACAGCGTTTTTTGAGACTTTTATTCCACCTTTGTTTATGGATTCTCCTAAACGTGGTTTAAATAATCCAGAAACAAAGATCTCAAAAAAAAATCACATACCTACCTACTTATCACGATAAAGCCTGTCACATACCTGGCGCGGCCTGCGGTGGTCTATATCCGCGGTATCTCGCGGTGGTGATGGCGGGCAGCACCATTTGCCACAAATCAACTACTACGGTCACGCGCTAGCAGAAGAAAAGGGCGTCGTGGCCGTGCCTGTTTGGCATGTTGTGCCTTCACAGACTTGGAGCTATTGCAAGTGATCGTGGCCGCAACCATCACCGCAGGCCGCGCCAATATGTAAAACCTGATGCTCCAACTTCACTGGTTATTCGTATTCGCTATTGGATGTTTGTCGTATTTGTCAAAATATTTGACGTACATACAAATATGCCAATACCGTGCTAAAACAGACAAATACGACCACACATGAGAGCCAAATATAAACACAAACCGACAAGCGCGCGGAAACGCGTATTTGGTATTTGATGTGTTTGTTGAATAGGCAAATTAGACGAATTGTCACACGTGGTAATTATTTGTCAAATATAACAAATACGCAACTACAATAAATAGCCATGTAAAGTGGAAGCATCACACGGTACATATACAGTAGGCGGCCTGTCCGCGGCCTGCGTCCAGTTGCACCGCATGCGCCCCGCAACTGGCCGCAGGCCGCGGGCAGGCCGTCTGTGTATGCGTCAGGCTTTACAGACTAATTAGTTAAATGCATTCATCCGTATTGCGACAAATATTGCTGTGCAGTAGCGACCGTCTTCATCTCTCCGTACGCGACCTCGTGAATGTTCAAAAAGTTCAAATGTTAATGTTTAATGTCCGCAATCTGTTAGACAGGCCGACGCGGCCGGTCCGCGTGTGTTACTTCTTGATGTCAGGGTCCATCTTTGTCTTGTCCATAGATGACGACACCATGCCACTTTGAGGGTATAATTTGTCTAAATGCTTGAGCGATTCGTTTAGGAAATTCTGTAACAATAACAAAGAATATGTAATTAACTTAGAATTTATGGTTGGACAGATTGTTAAAGCTGTCCAACTAGTTCTTTTTAGCCATAAATCAGGATTAACTTCCCTTCTCTTAAACCTTGTTTTCACACTTTCACACCATCGTTAAAATAATAACGTTATTAAGCTAGAAAGCTAAGCAAGAATGGCTTTAAACCGTGGAATAACGTTTATGGCATGTTTATTGGATAGGTATCAATAGTTATAAAAAAATAGTGGGTATAATATTTAGGTAAGCGATAAATAAGGGATAACACACTGTTCAAGGGCATGAGGTTAAACTAGGACAGGGTATATGTTTAACAGCAAAAGTGTGTATAAATCATAGAATTGGTCGGGTACAATACTTATTTCATAATTTGGCTTATGAATACGTTGACGGCAAATATTTCAAAACCCAAGAGCACTTATTCATAAACGTGATTGAGAGTGATTAGGTTATATTGTATTAGTCCATTGCCTAGGAGAGGGAGCCTGGTGATCTGTACCACAGGTATTTTTACCTAGTTCAGACACCAGACTCTCACATTAAAGAATGGCATCTACCAAACTAATTTATTTGTAGAGTTACTCCACCGTAAAGGGTTCCACGTTCGAAACCTTCTGTCCCTTTCTACCTTAACGTTTTTTAAAGTGACAAGAAAGGGAAGAGAGTTTAAACAAAGTTTATGGCTGACATAAAAATCAGTGGGGTGACCGCGACTTCCATCGTTATCGTAATCGCTTTAAATTTGACACATGGACGCTATACATTGCTGCTATGTTTTTGCAAGTTTTAACAAACTACAACGAAACGCGGCAATGTATATCGTTCAAATGACAAAATGAAAACGAAAACGATTGAAGTCGCAGTCACCCCCCAGTTATCCGTGTGTATAATTTGGGATATAAATACGTTGACGACAAACATTCCAAACCCCTACCTGTATGGCAGTGAGCGCCGCTACTATGGCCGGCCCACCGAAGCCGTGCGATATGAGCGAGAAGTGTGTGAGGTGCCGCTGTATCGCCGGCTCCAGGAGGTGGGGCGGCCGCGTGTTGCACAGAGGCGACCGATCTTGGTTCAGCAGGTCCATTAGTTCCTTTGTCACCTGCAAGAGAACATATGGTACGGTCTAAAAATAAAAATAAACGTTTATTTTCGAACTACATAGGTCCATTTTGTGTTAGTATCGGGTACGGTTGAACACAGAGAAAGGTGTACAGGAGAGTTTTAAGGTTGAGATTTTCTCAAAAATTACTTGACTTATTGCAAAAATTCTTTCACCGTTTGATAGATAAAAGTTAAAAGTATGTACTGTAAAAGAATTATTTAAATCGGTCAAGTAGTTTTTGAGAAAATCTCAACCTTATTGAGGCCCCCTGTATACTTATCTCTGTCTTCGAGTATTATGTTTAATTTGAGCAAGATCTGAAGTTTCAAACTTTTATCAAGAGTTCCCGCTACGAGCTCGGGAGTGAACGTGACTGTCGAGCTGCTTCGTCCAGAGTGATGACGTTACGGCGACTCCTCTGGATGAAGACAAGAAGACACGGCTACCCAGGATGAAGACGCTACTGCGACTCCTCTGGAAGACTATTATATATTGAATTTTCTGTAACATGACATTGGCAAATGACGAACTGTCGAGGCCATTAATAAAATAAATGAAATGAACTTTTCCGGCTGTTTTAAGCGCTGTCCTGTCAAAGTTGGCGTGAACGAAATTTTTGTACTTTTTCACCAAAAATCTGATATAGAAGGAGTTCATTGAAAAAAAACCTACCTGTTTGGTAGCCTGCAACAAGTCGCGTCGTCTCCTCGCGTCGTGTTCCGCGTACTGCCGCGCGAGGTACTCGGCCAGCGCACGCGCAGGGAACTCGGTCTCACACACGTAACCGAAGTCACGGGCCAGGTGAACGGCTTCCGCTGTGGAAAAACGTTAGTTTTAGTTTAGTTTTCGTTAGTTTAGTTGTAGAAACTCGGTTAGTTAGGGTTAGGGGACTTAGGAAGCAATGGGCTATGCTTGACATTATTCTCTCTCTCTCTGTGTGTAATTCTTTAATATGCGGTCTAACACAGTTTTTATAAAGTTGAGATTATCTCAAAAACTATTCACTGTTAGATAAAAGTGAAACCTATGTAACTATAAGATAATTATTAAATTCAGTCCAATACTTTTTGAGAAAATCTCAACCTTATTGAAGCCCTCTGTACACTTTTCTCTGTCGTCTTGTGTACACAAAGTAAATACAAGTTACATGAAATCAAATTAGATGTAAGTAGGTACTTACATATTATATTTCTCTGGTGGATATATAATAAGAAATATGTATATCCGCCAGGGAACAAAAGTGGTTGACTCATAGAATCAGCAAACTGAAGTGGCAGTGGGCTACCTACAACTATCATAGAATCGATAACGTAACATTATAAAATAGCGTGGGACGCACCAAGACCTGTGGGGTGACCGCGACTTCCAATCGTTATCGCTTTCAATTTGACACATGGACGCTATACATTGCTGCTATGTTTTTTGCAAGTTATAACAAACAACAACGAAACGCAGCAATGTATATCGTTCAAGTGTCAAAATGAAAACGATAACCATAACGATTGAAGTCGCGGTCACCCCCCTGATGGAGGAATGACCTGCGTTTTGGGAGAGGCCTATGAGCAGTAGACTAATACGAACTGATGATGGTGTGTTAAGTTACTATCTTTTGATGCAAGACGGGGTTGATGTATTACCTTCCACTAAAGATGTGAGCAGTGTCACATTAGCGGCTTTCCGTCGCCCAGCCGGTAGATTGAGGCCGATCTTCTCCAACTTTTCCCGAAGTAACCTCCCGCCATTTTTACTTTTTGCTCTGAAACAAACAAATTGAAAGATGTCACATTAAGGGCCTTCATAGAGCCAACTAGCGCCGCCAATCTTAAAAAAATAATATCTTCCAATATAATCAATTTTATTAAAAAAGCTATTTACGAAATGTTTATTACGATAAATACTATTTTTTAAATGCTTAATTATAACGTGATTCAATTTCGGTAAGTTGTAGTTCGCATAATTGCGAAAAGCGGCCGTTTTTGGCACATTTGTGAACTACAACTTAGCTTGTCGCAATTATGCCATGTATATCTCATGGAAGGTCCTTAAGTAGCTCCATGCTTTGTTCTAATTGGTTGTTCAACTACAGTATTGAAAAAAGTTATTATTTATGTATATGGAAAAATCTTTTACTGGAGATATAGGTACCTAATTGTTATAATAGATAGTTTAGACTTATTTACCTATTAGTTTAGTTTATTATGTAATTATTGAAAGAATTCTCAAAAATCAGTCCAGTACCTACCTAGATTTTGAGAAAATCTCAACCATAATAACTCGCTTAGTACCTATACCTTTATCTTGTGTTCAAATGTACCTACGTGTTCTATCAAAGTTATCAAATAAAATAAAATTGCGAAATATCAAACTGTCTACGATACGAAATCTTCTTACGGACATGACAATCAAATCAAATAAATTGGTTCCTATTATTTGGCCATTGTGAGTGTCCGACGCATAACTGATAATTTAATTCAGCGCGTAGTTGACTTGTCTATCTTCTGACAACTTCGCTGGCAGCATAGAAAGTTTTAATTGTATGACAAATTGACAATATAATATTTTATAAGTTATTTCAGTAGAACTATTTGGAGCAGACTTTTTCGAACTAATTATAGTGCTGCATGCTGGCTGCATGGTATAGTCATAGAAAATTTTAAGCTCGAATTCAGGGGTGAGCGCACGCTTAAGACTGTCAAAATTAATTAATAAAACTATGAAAATTTCCAAGTTGTAAAACCGAACTCAAACTCAGCTGTGACTATCGGCCTAAGTAGTTAGGATCCTATACTAAGCTATTCGTGTGTCAAAAATAATAAGTACTGGTTAGGCACAACTGCACAAGCCCAGCTCTAAATTAGGCATAATAATTGATTATACTGTAGCACGTGTGGTCAAAACTATGTGGCAAGTTGCCTTGCATAGCAGAGCAACATCAAATCATCGTAATTATCCATCTTGATGGTCAACGACCCAGCCAGCTGGGCCAAAAAAAAAAAGAAAAAAATATATGACTTTGGTCAGACATCTTGACAGGTCGCGTGTATAGTATGGCTACTGCCCGCTAGATGGAGCTACCGATAACCTATCGATTACCGTCAAAATTGTAGTGATTGACGCGTAGAAAGTTGCTCAAAATCTTGACTTAAACTAGAAACGGTTTCATGTTAAACTTTAATGCCAAGCTTTAGAGTTTACAATTGATTAGTTGTTTTATTTGACTGCAAAATTGATCTTGTAGGTATCTCTGATGTATGTAGGTATGTCTGAGAATCTGGCTACTTGTATTTAACGGATGAGAAATAAATGCTTGTTATCGAAATTGTTTTCGATTTGAGCTTGATGATGGTAGTTTAGGAATAAAGTGAGCGAAGGTATGCGAGCCAGCTTGTTAGGTTTTGATTGACTGATTGATAAAAAAATGATTGCGTTTTTTAATTAACTACTTTCGACAGGTTGTCGACAGGTTAGAACGTTAGGTTTTTAGGTAATTGTTGGGTTGAAGCGTGTAAAATTATTTTACTTATTACGTAGATACGTCTATCAAGTCGAACAATATCCAGAATTTGTCTTAATTTAACTTCCTGTGTTCAACTACAGAATAAAGAATACATTCATTGAATTTAATTCGTAAAATTACTTAGGTTGTTTCTAGTTATCTTACCTATGCACTTATTATAAATAATAAAACCTCCTTACGTTCAATTTAGATTGTGTTTAATTCTAAAAACATTAGCTGAACCTGAACCGTTGAGGTTCAGCTAATTATTAGTTGTGATCCAGTAAATGAGAAAACTACCGATTAAAATAATCGCTAAATTGCGTTTTTATTAAAATTTTAATACCTATTTATTTATAGCAAAGAATTGATTAAATAAAATACTTACTTAGGTACACATTCTATCAAACACTGTAAGTTACTAAAATTTAGTAAATTAATTCAATGTCTTTAACCGAATCGTCGTTAAACTTTCAGACACCATTTCTCAATCGTTAAAAGTTTTAATAAAAAATTGAAAATAACAATTCTCGTTAATTTATCGGAACTCAGCGGGATTCCAAAACTTGCTAAGCTTAATTTCGCGTAACGAACGTCTTTGTACGCCCCTCTTTAGAGGATGGCATGGATGGTATGTGGACGAATTCCTTGTGAGCAATATGCAATATTATTTAGTTAAGTATATCAATTACGTAGTTTAATTAAATCAAAAATTCTACTGAATCTACTGATAGACTAGTCATCAAACCATGCGTCTATCCTTGGAAAGTACACGAATAAAATGTACATATAGGCGCGTATTCACAAACGTGATTTAAAGGCCACGTTAACCTTTTTTAACGAAGTGTGAAAGGGATAGCAACATGATTTAAGGGAAGTGAGGTTAACTAGGTTTATGAATAACAGCACAGATGTTTTAAATTGTATTACGATTGATATCATGCCTTGGATTTGTGTTAAGAATTACTTTTTTACACGTCTTATAGGAACTAAAATTATATGGTTATTTATTAGATTAATACTTATTTAAATACGGTACGTCTATGTTAAGCACTTACTGCATTTCGTCGTGATCGATTTTTTTTATACTTCCATAATTTGAAACAGAATTAAATCACAAATCCATACACTTAAATTGATTCCTCGTTAGCATTAAGAATAGAAAAATAAACACGTACCTAATTAGTCATGACCGCTAACGGGCTTTATATTTTCACACGTTCGTTTAACCATCGACAAAAGAGCCGAAGTTTACCCGTTAGCCTGACGAGACGAACAATGAATTCGAATTTAGAATCAATGGAAAACTAAATCGGATGAATCGACAGATTGGAAACTATAATGGGCATTCGATATCGTATCGAGTACGCGTATCGAAAGATCGAGTGTCCGATTATAAAAGATTATCAATCTCAATCACATCTAGTCATCTGGTCAACTCTTTGATTTTAGCGCGATAATTGTTTTGAGGTTATGGGCCGAGATGTTAATTTTTCTAAGTCACTCAGCCCACACATACGAAAGAATTATAATGGACGATTTTTCATCTAAGGCTGCATTTTGTATAGTAGAGATGATAATACATTCATGTAACAATCAACAGTTATTTAATTAGTGCGACGTGCTGACATTAGTCAGCTTCGACTGTTGTTGAGTGTACTAGAAGAAGATGACTTCTCTATGAATTTATGCTATTTCTTCATGAAAAAAAAAAGTTGCCGCGAATTATGGCTTGAATTTCGTTCGTTATAAAAATGATTCGTTTCCGTACACGTGATAACAAAAGAAAAATGCTGTCCAATTATCAATATAGAAAAACCTACCAATAAGAGAATATTCGTAGACATATTACAAAGAGATGCATAATATCCATTAATAAACAGCAATTGATTAAATTCGAATGGCATTCCATCTTGCGACACACACATAACAGAGTTTGAATTTCGAAATAATGCCGTCTCGTCTGCGGTTCGTTTTGACGGATATTTTTTAGATGGTTTTCGAATGATTAATTTTCATTAGATTGTCTTTTGAAATAAATTGAATAGAAATATCTTCAGATATTTTTATTCCTTTCTAATTATTAATAAGCAGTTAACATTAATTTCATGGTAGCGATTTTGCTTTACGTTTTTACTTTAAACTTTTTCGTAACTTTAGCAAAAGCAAAAGGTTTTTAAAGCTTCAAAATTAATTTAAATTAGAAAAAGAGGATCAGAATTGCTACCACTGCATAATTATCTAGGTAAGTAAGCATTTATTCATAATTTACTGTACAACTAGCGAGCACAATTAACTCGAATTTTATGTGACAAGTTAACGACATTGTTGCATTTGACGTATAATGGCTTATAAAAATGGTTTAATTAAAAACCCGACATAGTTAACTCTTATAGAAAGAAAAAGGCATCACAATCGAGTTTTTAACATGAAAATTACACGTTTTAAACGCGTAAATTAGCTACTGTGTGACGTTGGCGCTATTTACATGCATCACTCGGGCGAATTTATTAAAATATTGTGATAATTGCCTTGTAAGACGACGCCGAGCGCTGGAATATGTGAAAATTGCGAAATATTTAAGACAATGTTTCATTATACTGCCAGCTGCTGGTTTCCCGCTATTCACTATAACGGTGTTGCCAGGAACAAAAATAAATAAATTTTGTAAAAGAGAGCAATGGCTCGCTGGCCAGTAACATTTTGACGGTAATGTCAGTAATTAGGCACTCCCTCTGGTGGTGGCCGCTGTGTTCTAAATTAAATTACCTAATTTATAATTAAAATAAGCAAACATATTGCCGATAATAATTTGTTGAACGCTATTGCTTGTGTGTATTTACTTAAACTTTTAATATCGATATCAAAATGGGTAATTATAGTATTTAGATTAATGGGTAGTTACTTGGGTAAACAAGACATAATCTTGGATACTAAAGCTGTTAAGTATTGCTAAATAACTCCTAAAAATAATCAAGTTTTTGTCTGATAGTCTAGTGGTATGGCTAGACCACTTTGTGCTTTATACCTTAGTCATCACTGTATCTATTTGTGATCTAATTGATTTTTTTCTAAACTACTAGCTATTTAATTTAAATACTTGCGCAAAAAGTACATGTAATTAAATGTAATGTAAGCTGTTAAAAGTAACACGTTCAATTACTACCAATTTATAAATTAATTATAGTCGATAGGTAGGTATGTATGTAAAATCCATTTTTCCATGCACATTTCGACACAAAGTTATTTCCATTATAGTTTATGACCAGTCCTGATAGTTTTAAAATCAACCGCGATGAAAAAAATATCGGAGACCGACAATGAAAAGTCTATAGGCAATACCCGATAATTATATTCAATAAACATGTAAGGGGCACACACTATAACATTTTATGTTGCCCCACTTCTAACCACTAACAAATGTAGCAAAAAACAAGTCTAATAACCGCTAACCAAAACGATCCGATCATATAAAACTCAAACATGTCTTTAGCGCTCGCCGCAAATTGTGCAAGTGTTGTAAGCGCAAAAAATTAAAGGAAAAAAACCTCCATATGGTTTTAAACTTAATTTCACCTACAGTTACTATGTAGTCAGTTAAGTGAATACCTAATTTAATTTATTGTCCTTACAAGGAAAATTTATGTGAATTTTTATATGTTAATTATTGTCACCTTTGAATATAAACTTTTAGTGTCCAAAGTACTTTTTGAACCATCACTGGCACGCCACGAATTACTATTAAAGGCCGAGGCCGGTATAGATTGGCCCTTAGCTATAAAGTATAAACGTAACTTAAATTTAGCCCATTTCACTAAATTTCTACAAAATCGATGGTTCAAAAAAGCTGTTACTTAAATTAAACCACCATTTAGGAAGTTTTATTTCTAAGGGTCTATAAACATATTTATTTTATTACAGCTGCCAGGTACAGTTAAGACCATAATTCTTGCAATTACTGTTAAATAAACAACAGGTTAACCGCAAAGCGCGGATACGTAAGAAAATTTGTTCTTATCTGAACCGCAGAATAAATTGCCTATAGCAAAAGGGTCAAGTTAATCTTTTGGGAGTACAGATCATACGAGAACGAGAAACTACTGAAGATGACACTTTTGTCATTACCGTATCGTCATTCATTGTAATTTGTATAAGTAATATAAAATTTTGATTTATTGACATAGATTTTTAGAGTGTAGCATTATATTCGTATTTGACATTTTATTTTTTACTTAATTCAAACAGTAAACAGTTTTAATTGCTAATAACCATCGTCGACTTGGCTGAAACCTATAATGGCGATCGGATTGTTATCTTTAAATAAATAAATGTCATTTATCTACTAACCTCCTAAGCACGCCACCCAGTAGCGACGCGTTGAGGCACTCCGGCGGCGACAACCTCCGCTGTACCTCTGCCACCGTGACCTTGTACTTGCTGGTGGAGGACAGCAGGGACAGCCGGCCGGGCACGGAGCAGAACACGTCGTTTGGCGTACACGACCCGTTGCCGCCGAGGCCGTCGCGGCCTTTCATTGCTGGGGAAAGATACCAATTAAGTATACACAACAAAAACCTATGATATCAATTAAGTATACACAATTTATACTAGGTATTTCATATCAATGAGCCGTTTTATTTTTAAAATAGAATAGAAAATATGTTCATTGCCAATATTGCCATACACCAATTACATAAGCTTACAAAAAATTAAAGTTATTCCACAGTTTAATCTTAATATAGTTATGACTCGATAAGAGGTGTGGCAAAAGGTGCATTTTTCAGGTAAGCTGACACCGAGGTGTGCAGCGCAGTTTTTCGACATGAGCTTCTTATAGAATTCACCTTTAAGACTAGACTAGATGACAGCAAAAATAGGAAACAAAAACGTCAAAGTGAAAATAGTGTAGTTAACCAGAGTTAACATACACAATAACTTATAAATTATACTAGATAAGCGTATTTTTTTATGTAAATTGACTGTTTCCGATTCTTAAATCTAGCTGAAATTGTTTGTGTTTCGACTATTATTTATTGGGAGTAATAAGTTTTTCCCCTGGCAACATTTTAAAAACGAAAAAAAAAATTGTGTTTATAAAAGCTTGGCAGTTGTTTTTAAAGAACGAGAGAGAGATGTCCTTACGTTTGATAATTATTAATTGAGAACATAAAACAGAACAAAACAATGTTTTTTCCCGAATAAAATAATTAAATACTTAATTATTTCTCCATCACTGGTTTCGGATAAAATATTATAAGTCAACTTTTTTTCGTACCGGGACTGGGGCACATTTGACCCGTCTCCTTTATGAGAAAGGACACATATTATGGAAAGCAATGGCGTAGGCTTTTACCCAGAAGGAATCTGTACAAAGCGAAACTAAAAGTAAAGTGAATAGATTATGGAACTTCGTTACGTTAAGTAGGTTTTAGTTAAATTTGAGTGGATGAGGAAAAAAATAGTAATTCGAAACATTGCTAATCTTCTTTGACAAAATACGTGTCAAAGTTACGGTATAAATAAAATATTACAACTAAATTCTACACCTATAAGAATACCGGTGATTACAAAATTCCCCGGCATCGAATACCAACAATGGACCTCTTACAATCACTGCCACGCCCCAAACATGCGCCCAGCGTGATCACCATTCTCATTGTAATTTTTCTTTTTGGTAACCCTAATACAATAAACATTAGTGTGTCATTAGCTTTGCAATACTGGCTATTTAACACCGCGGAGTTTTTATAAAAGAAAAAAAAGAAAGGCGCGCCGCCGCCGCGTTGCGAGCCAATTACAATAAGATTCCATTTTTGAAAACGCAATTACATTTTATTAAATATCGAACGACTTTTTCAAAAATGGAATGCTCATTATCCTCAGTCGAGTGGGTCCCATTTCATTACCCAATCCGAATACACTATTCAAATATCGATTGATTGATCGTTACTTTTATTTCTTTGGTATCGATTCATTCGGCCGTCGAATGAGAATGGATTTTTTTACAATCTACTTAGAAAAATCGATACACCTATCCGATAAGTGGTGTACGGGGCCTAATTACAGTTTTATCTGCTTTGGGTCATCGGTAAGAGCAACAATAAGACAGTTTGATAAGTTAATAATATGTACTTATTATATCGGATATTCGTGCCATTTAAATTAGACACAACCTATATTTGTAAAGCTTCGATACTGTATTCTTGCAATCATGCTGCATTGAATATTTTTTACTGTAAGTACTACTACAACTTTATCTAAGTTAAAATATCATACGTATCACGGGGTGCACCAACATTTCAACGCCGAATACACTCAGGTTTTCTCCATTTTTGTGGCAGAACTCGAAATTCAAAATTCGAATAGTAAAATGGTTCATTGACATGACCTTTAGCATCAAACGATAATCTCTAATGGCTTGTTAATACGATTTTATCAATATAAATGCAGTTTAAAGTCGAACCCTTAAGCAGTTTTTATCGGTACGAGCCTGTGCTTTTAAATCGAATATTAATTAAGCTGAATGACACATCATCCTAGAACATGATTTATATTTAAAATACTAAAAAAATTAAAACTACCTAAATATACTTTAAAACTACCTAGAAAAAAAACCTTGCCTAAAAACAGTCAAAAATATTAAAATTTATATTATCTTTGACTTAATAAGTAGGTGCACACGAATACAGAGATAGTATACAGGGGGCCTCAATAAGGTTGAGATTTTCTCAAAAACTACTGGACCGATTTTAACAATTCCTTACAGTTTAGTTTTCACTTTTATCTATCTAACAGTGAAATAATTTTTACAATCGGTCAAGTAGTTTTTGAGAAAATCTCAACCTTAAAAACTGTACTGTACACCTTTCTTTGTCTTCGTCCGCACCTATATAGAATTAAACATTGTATAGAATAAAACAGTACTCACTTTTTAATAACGGGAGGTCAGTCATGAATCCCGTAGTATCGTCCATGCCTGCATTCTGAAAGAAAAACTCCTATTTTATTTTTGCATTTTTAAAAATATTGAAGATAAATTGTGTGTGGACAAGATGCTCGTGCATTCTTTGCGGAGGGTTTTAATTTAGTTAGCTTATTATTAAATTCCTATTGGACATATTTGGCGGGATATTGAACGTCGATCGGTGCTCGGGAGGAGAGCGAAAATATGCGCGCATTTAAGTAATTGGCATACTTATGCGCTGAACCTCCCATGCCATGTTATAATAATACAAGTGTTTGTTTAATGTTTTTACAAAATAGGTACTTAGTCATTTGCTGATATTCTTTTGCCTAAAAATTGAAAAACAACACAAGAAACTGCCATGCATTTTTATAATCTATCTGTAGCTGCTGCAGCCTGGCTTATTCCTGCGGCCGTAGCTCAACCCGCCGTGCGACATCTGGCCACATTACGATACTATAGTCCGTCAACGTCGTGCTTGCCGCGCCCATGGGGTAAAGGGGTTGGTGGGCGAGGGAATACGGTCTCGGAGGGGCTGCGGGCGGTGTGTCGCGACGCGCACGTCTGTGTATAGAGTTACCTCGTCTCCGCAAACCCTTGTACCCCGTAGGCGAGGCAAGCACGACGTTGACGGACTATATATTCGTACACTAGTGCTTACCGGCGTCTAAGCTCGTAGCTGCGCAGCCTGGCTTGTTTTGCAAGCTGGGTACATTACGATACTACACTAGTGCTTACCGGCGTCTCCTCCGTGGAGTGCAGCGCGTGGTGCAAAGCCAGCTCATGCTGCTCCCTGGCGCCGTAGTCAGCGCGCCTCTCCCCGCCGCCGTAACTGAACCCGCCGTGCGACAGCTGGATACATTACGATACAATTAGTACAGAAATAAGCGGCATAAACAACAAAGAAGCTCCACTGGTGTCTGCAATATAGAGATAACCCTGGCATAAGTACTTAACCTTCCATACATTAAAATTCCATACATTTTGTTCGGGATAAGTCGCTAACTCTAGGGTTATCTTTTATTGCAAGGGCTATAGGATTCAATTTATTTAGACTCTCCAATAACACATGCATTAGGAGCTATTCTCTCGTGGCAGATCTAAACCTAAACCTATACACATCCTACCTAGCGTTTAGCAAAAACTGTGAGCAACACTTCTAGCTTAGCGAATATGAACATGGTCACACTTTGGAATCACTATTAAGTAATATACAATTTAATAATATGGATTTCTTGCAAAGTTGGCTTGAGTAAACATATATGTTATTAATATAATAGACGTGTATTTAATGTAGGTAACTGTACAAACGGCGACAAATGAACACAATGTTTATTTGTCGCCTGTAACGTTCGTTAGAATATAAATAGTGTGAGTATGTAGTATGGTATCACTAGTTTTTACTCCCTTATTAAACATATTTCGGATGGTCTACGACACTTCGTCATTAGATTAATATCATAGAAAAATATTAACAATGATCTGGCTTCATAAATCGCTTTTCAATCACAAAATGGCATCGGATTTCCCGCCAGAAATCTGCCGCCATTGTACGAAATAGCCCGTTTTCGCGGACCGCCACATTACGGCGGCTAATCTGCTATAGTGGGACATCGTAACTATCGGCAGTATTGTTGGCTGGAAACTATTATGATCCGTTGACTATTTTAGAAAAAAGAAAACTCGCTCGTTCCATTTTTGAATTTTCTGTCGGAAGATTTCCCAGTTTTCCATTGGTTAGGTTGAATAGGTTGTGGGTTGTGTCACAGATTAAAGATATAAGTTTTCTATGGTCATTCGCTGTCGATATCAGAAGATATCAAGGAATAAAAATATCTTTCAATCTTGGACGAATCTCACAATCCATTAACTTTCCTTTCATCAATAGCGAAACTAATACTTAGATAAGTTAATAAATTAATGGTATTAAAAATCAAATCTTAGTATGATCTTAGGCCAGTAGCGATAAACAAGGGCGTCGCCAGCCGATGGCCCAGAGGGGGGCAAGCCGGTATAAATTACAGCTGTGTGTGAGAACAGGCGACGACGCGGCCGCGTGGACGGAATAGGAGAGACAGTAGCACTCTCCTCTCCCCGCTCGCTCTCGCCTCATCGCTTTCCAGTACCTGACTAAGGACTTTGCATTGGGCTGGATATTTTTTATAATCTCTAGGGGGGGGGGGGGGCAGCTGCCCCTACCTGCCCCCCCTTGGCGACGCCCTTGGCGATAAACGCGACTTATAATTGTTAGGTCTAAGCCTACGTCATTTGTGGTCCAGGTTTAAGAATGTTCGTTGGATTTCGCCATACGGGCATTGGATTATTGCCATATTTTTCTAACCTACTATACTACTAGTAAACTCACTGTAGGCACAGTGTAATACTATGGTAGCAATTCTGGGTTTAATTTTTAGGGTTCTGTACCTCAAAAGGAAAAAACCTTTTTATCTGACTTAGTAGTCAGACATGCCTGACTAAAAGACATTGCCACATTTCAATGGAGCTTTGCCCCACCTACAAAACTACGTGACCATTTAAGCTGTATCTATCACTTTGTTGGGGACTTATTACAGGTTTCATATTGCATAATCATAATCAGTATCATTTTCTACGACTCTCGCAACTCCTATAGAAGAATAACAAAAACAATGAATAAATCGCTTCGATTTCTTACTATTTTCTGAATTCTTAATTAAACTGTTTTTTTCGAATCGCAACTTGTACAAAACTTTATTGTAAACCAATAATTTTAATAAAAAACGGAGATATTTTTACATTTATTCGTTATCTGGTACAACTTGCGGTTGATGGTGGGGCAGAATCTGGCAATGTCATTTTTAACCGCAAGTTTGGTTAAAGAAAAATATCAGTCTAGGAAACACAAAACAGATTCGCCACCGTTTTTAATCATCTAATCTCAAAAACACTAAGTACGTTAAAATGATCTAATAACATAATTACTTAGGTATTTTGTCGGCAACTGAAGGGGTGCAAACTATGCCGGGCATTCTTTATCAACAAGGGGTAAGTTCATGGTATGCAAGGGGTGGAGGGTAGTTCAGACTCACTGTTATGATTTTGTAAATCGATTTCAAGACATTTCTGAGGAATATAATGGCTATGTCGATAACTTCTTATCAGGGATGAGGATTTTAATTCTGAATGAAAATTTCAGTTTTGATCGTTGATTTTTGCAGGTACAGCTAACAGCAGATCAAGTGTAACACTTTGGACCGTTCTTATAATCTGTATCATAAGATTTAAAATCGTACTGCAAGTGTTACCATTGATCAGCTGTTATGCGTACACAATCTATTTTTTTTCTTCATTTATCTACATTTATTTACAAATACGACATGTCCATTCTGACGGTATTTTGATGGCTAAGAGCCAATACTACGTAAGTGACTAGAGATTCTGGCGTACGTTTTTTTATAAACTAAGCTAAATCTGCCAGGTCCGAAAATGTTTCCTCTCTTTCCTACACCAAAGTTATGAAAAGGATGGCATTACGATTTACTACGCTGTATTGCTACTACATAGTTACGGCAATTCATGCTTCTGTATCACGGTTACGGAAAGTTCTGGCACTGTTACTACGCGTCGTAGCTCTGGTTACTTTGCGTAGTGGCATAGTTACTACGCGTCGTAGCACCTGGTTGCTTTGCGCCACAGACCACTTACCCCATAGACCTGTAACAGGAGGACGCCCGTGTCTGCCCGCACATGAGCGCAAAATTGCTTCGCGACACGTGTAACCTAGAGATATTATCGTCATGGACGCATCTCTTTAATACGGCAACCCTGTCCCCCGCTTCGTCTCTATGCGCTCATCGTTAACATAATTTTTCGCTTGCAAATTTGTACCGATTTCATGTCTATAGGGTAAGGTGGTCTGTGCTTTGCGCTGTATCACTGATAACTGGTGCGTAGTATCTATGCTACCGCACGCTACGGCGCGCAGTAACCAATGCCACTGAGCGAAGTAACCGGTGCTACGAGGCGTAGTAACCAGTGCCAGGACATTCCGTAACCATACTAAAGCATGCACAAAGTAACTATTAGTAGCATAGAACGAAGTAATCGGCCTCACAGAACTTTTACTGACAGGGTTATTACTGAGAAAAGTGTACAGGAGAGTTTTTAAGGTTGAGATTATCTTAAAAACTACGTGACCTATTACAACAATTCTTTCACTTTTCGATAGATAAAAGTTGAAACTATGAAACTGTAACGGAAATATTAAATTCGGTCCAGTAGTTTTTGAGAAAATCTCAACCTTATTGAGGCCCTCTGGATACTTTTCTCTGTCTTCTTTATGAGGATTACTCACGTGGTGCGCATGTATCGCATCGTGGTGGTCTCGATGGTGTCGTAAGTGTGCGTGGGGTTCGTGGTGCGTGTGGTGGCGCGGCAGGAGCTGCTGGGGGGCGTAGTGCTGACTGTACTCCGCACCGCCGCCGCCACCGCCGCCGTATTCCATGCCATGGCTCTGGGGAACAACAGGATTGTGTAAAGGAACGAATGGTGAAGGCACGTGGTGTGTGGGTGAAGGAGACATAACAATAGATAGTTCTTCGCATCTAAATTGAGTTACTTAACAGGACTACGATAAAAACTCTTACTATAATAATAAAAAATTAACACCCTTTGATTAATTTTTATAGCCTATGTCACTCCTACAATCAAGACAAATCCCTGAGACAGGCGTTCTGCCGAATTTTCTACTACGATTTTCTACAGGAAGAAACTCGGCAGAGACTGAATTATGCATTGCCCGAAAATACTACATCAAATTTGAAAAATGGTCAACTCGGCTAAAGCCGAGATTATTCTGGCCCGAGTTGCCCGCGCCGTTAACGACACCTCGTAATGTTAATCCATCGAGCCTTCTAAGCTGTCAAAAAGAGATATTTGGCTCTTTCTGATCAACAGCTCAACGAAGTGGAGAATATCTTTGGAGTGGAGAGTCATACGAGTATATTACTTCATAAATGATAAAGGAGCTTTACTGGTACTCGACGCATCTCTAGTGCTTATGATTATTGGTTTGTTGTCTTACCTGCTGCTGATGGTGCGGACTGGATGGGTGAGGCGCGGGCGCGAAGGGCGGCGGGAAGTAGGGCGGCTGGAAGTCGGCGAGGGAAGGCTGTGCGCCGCCCCTGAAGCCGCCGCCGCCGAGACCCAGCCCGCCGCCGCCCAGACGCTCCTAGGACAAACATAGAGCTGGGTTTAGATAATAGTCTGGACAGGGTTGGTAGGGAATAAGTCCTGACATACAGGTTGTTCGGTGTATGGATCGACAAAATTTTGTCGTGGATTAGATCATAAACAAAAAGGTTTAAAGGTGAGATTTTGGGTAATTTCAAAAATCGTATTAAAGTGACAAGGAAATTGTCGATCCATGCGCCGATCTGTGTAATATTGTTCGCTTTTCTGTAGTGATATATATAACCGTACGGTCCAACACAGAGAAAGGTATACAGGAGAGTTTTTAAGGTAGAGATTATCTCAAAAACAACTTGACCTATTGCTAGAATTCTTTCACGAATTATTAAATTCGATCCAGTAGTTTTTGCGAAAATCTCAACCTAATTGAGGCCCCCTGTATACTTATCTCTGTCTTCGTGTGTACGTGGTCCCTCTATGTATGGGATAGGAATCCTAGTGTGGGTGCTAGTACTTCTGAAGTACAATTGCACGATCTTTTAAACCTGTTAACATTAAATTATCTTATATTTTTATAAGTCTACGCCACTATGTAAGCTCGTGCTTTTACATACATGTAACTCCTGTTTTTATCAATAAAACATTTAATAGTAGTAGTATTTGCTCAAGGTAAAAATTTTAGAAGAGAAAAATACGTGTTATTTGAACGTCTCTTATGAAAATAACTATTATCACTACGTTTTTAATAATTTGCTTACAATTCCTCACAATAACGTAATGATATAACTAATGTATGAAGTTGGAAGTTATTTGAACTCAACTTCTAAAAACAAAAGAGAATAACGAAGGGGTCATTCTCTCGGATGTTCGATTCAAAGTGTGAGGGACGTAGGTCAGAGAAGGTCCACCACTTGGAGTCGTAATTAAGAGCTTTGTAATTTACTAATTATCAAATCAACAGGTCAATCTAACTGCTATAGCATTAACGTACATTATACAGATTATATTATTACGTATAGTTACTATTGTATGCAACAAATTAAGCGTCAATTTTAAGAGTGAATGATATGAGATGATAGTCCAGACCTAGAGCTGGGAAAACTCTTAGGAGAGCAAGGTCAGTTTGGAACATAAAGTATAAGGAGATAGCCGAATTATATTTTTGCTTTTCGGAATTTAATTTGAAATCATTTATAAACTATACCTAAGTGCATTCAGGCCCACATAATGAGTTTATTTGTTAAGTCTTGACTAAGAGACTAGAACGAACCGTTCGTCGGTGCTGTTAACCAAGCCTATACCTATTTTAACCACTCTTCCCTTAACCAGTGTTTTTGTCCGTTTCATACTACGTTAAAAACGTTAAGTTACAAAGGAATCGAAGACTTAAAATAACTTTAAATCACGTTTATGGCTAATGGTGTATCTGATGATCGCTTGTCATGACGTTAATAGCCGGTATGTATATATCCTTTGTCAAAAAAGAGCTGCCTCCTTTAGTCACATTTAAGATCTTTCGTCTATCGAGAGCAATGTTAAATTATAATTATAGAGCTAAGTGCGGTATAGCTCTACATATGATACTCTTTTGATTGCCGCCGCGTACACGCGAACTCTGAATTAGAATATGAAGGAGGTTTTGAACTTATGGTAAATAACGTGTTACACTTATTTATTTATTTTATTAATGGACTCGACAGTTCGTCATTTGCCAATGTCATGTTACAGAAAATTCAATATATTCAATAGTCTCCTATCTTCCTCCAGGGGAGTCGCAGTAGCGTCTTCACCCTGGATAGCCGCGTCTTCATGTCTTCATCCAGAGGAGACGCCGTAGCGTCATCACTCTGGACGGAGCAGCTCGACAGTCACGTTCACTCCCGAGCTTGTAGCGGGAACTCTTAATTGAAACTTCAGATCTTGCATAAATAATCCAATAACTTCACCGTACTTTCATTCGCGAACATTTTCTGATTAATTTAACGTGATATTAAACACAAAATAGTCCCTGTGGACGTTAAAAGGAAAATTATCAAATAATTTCGCAACCGTCGTTTCCCGCCATTTTCAAGAGAACCCGTGTTACACTTTCAGATTAATCTATGCTGAGTTTAATATGTAGTAGGCATAGACCACTTACCCAATAGACATTAAATCGGTACTTTGCAAACGAAAAATTCTGTCAACGATGAGCGCATAGAGACAAAGCGGGGGACAGGGGTGCCGTATAAAAGAGATCCGTATCTCTAGGTCACACGTGTCGCGAAGCAATTTTGCGCTCATGTGTGGGCAGACACGGGCGCCCTCCTGTTACAGGTCTATGGGGTAAGTGGTCTGTGGTAGTAAGTTTTATATTCGTTTATTGACAAAAGAAAGATATTACCGAGGGTTCCCCTGAGACGGGAAACGACGAAGAGGCAGACATACCTATAAAAAGGTGGGACGACGACTTATTCAAAGGTTGGAGAGCAGTGGGCCGCGATGGAGAAGTCTGGAAGAAGGAGGCCTATGTCGAAGGACAGCCTGACAATCCGACGCCGATGTCATAATTTTTTCATAAACACCTTTACCTATTTTGAAGCTCGTATTGTGAGAGAAATAAAGACTATTTTTTATTGTCATAGGCGGCTTGTATCTTAATCAAACTGAACTAAAAAGTGGCGTGGTTGTAAGAACGGGGCTTCCGTTATGAAGGTCTAAGTTCGATCCCCAAAGAATCCACAAGGCTAGTAAGTAATCTGTCTTTATCTTTCTGTGATTATTCAATTAATACATAAAAACTCATCTTCACTTATATGTGGAAAAAATATCGAAAATCTACAAATATTTTTTGAACAAGTATAAGTATGATTTTAATTTGGTTTAGTTTGTAAGTTGTCACGGATTTTATGGTAGATTTTTGGAATTAACCGATTAATTTACTATTTGATTTATCTATCAATGTATTTCCTATAAAGATATTATTGAATACTTTGGAAACATGATAAGATTGAAAAGATTTTTATAGATTCACAAAATGGTTGAAATGTCCAAAGCAATGTAGATCGATTGCCAAACCACTTGCCTCGGTATCAAGTTGCGGTAGTGACACTCGTATCAATTACTCTCGATCTGGTTTTTTAAATTTTAATTTATGCGCCCGACACCGGATGTGGTGAAATGAGAGTGGCCGATGCGATGACATAGGTGCTACCATTAATTGTCGATGGTTGGAGGTAGTGGTAGCTGTAAAATGTAGAGTAGATATAATAGAGATAATATAGTATACACCCCTCAATAAGATTGAGATTTTCTCAAGCTTATATGGCTTTCACATTTATCTATCTAACAGTGAAAGAATTAGTCAAAAATTATTTGAGAAAATCTTATCCTTTAAAAACTCTCTATATGTTGCATTTTTAATGCTCGTATACTACAAAGATACAGCAACAAAAAATCATATTTATTATAAAACAAAATAAGTGGCATAAATACTCGTACAAGCTCGGGTTTGTTAATATTAGTGAAGCTATTATTTCAGGATAATCGCAGGCTTACGCCATACAAAGTAAAATGTCAAATTAAACACATGTAGGAAGTTTTTTTATTATGTCTGTCAAAGTTAATATTTGGAGATTAGTTTCGCGTGAAATTCTATTTAAATTATTTTTAATTTTAGTTAGGTAAATGCGGTTATGTCGCTAAACATGGTTTAATCGTACATTGACAGCTCGATAAACGCGTTTAAGAACTTAGATTTTGATGTGCAGGATGTTAAACATGTTTAGGGGTTTAAATGCTTTTAAGCCATTGCTAAACAACATTTTAAAAACGTTACGCCAGCCGCCCAAAGTATTAGGCGTAGGCTAGGCGATGTTTATCGCCACTGGTTTTGTAATAATCTCCGCCCAATACCTGCTCCTTCCTTATAATAACTGCGTACTGCCCATTATTAGTAATTGAGCAGTAGCTTCGCCCAAACACTACACACATTAATAGCGCGGGAGTCGCATACTGTTTTTTGACTTGGAAAGGGCTGGGATACTTGGTATATTCGCAGCACTACCACTAATCTAATCATTACGAAAAGATAGTTTTCATCAAATGGATCCAAAATCTACCAAAAGACTTAAGTAGGTACATATTTGTTTTGTTTGATAACTTAAGTACGATATTAGTAGGTATTAAACAAAGATTGGTGAAGCTTGTTGGTTGATGGACTACTGTTGAAATGCTTAAATACTGACAATCAAACTTAATAATATAAATTAAGGTTATTTATAATTAAAACATTTAATTAAGTAAGTATTTAACATTTAATTTTTATTTATTTCATAACATTCGATCATCATTTTATTTATTTTAATAATGAACTCGACAGTTCGTGATTTGCCAATGTCATGTTACAGAAAATTCGATACATCATAGTCTTCTATCTTCCTCCAGAGGAAGGAGGAGAGTCGCGATAAACAATTTAACAACCGTCGTTTCCCGCCATTTTCATCTTAATCAGGTAGGTATGTACCTATAGATAGGTAGGTATCACAATTCAACCGGATCTTTTGCAAGTCAAAAATCAAAACACAAACTCTCTGACAACAAAACATGTTTTTTTAAATAATTTATTGAGGATATAGCATGTGTCGCAATGTAAGCGCTCTGGTTTTCGACTTGATTTACGCGTGCTCGCAGTTAGGGGACTATACTACGTTATACTTATACTTGGTTAAACGAGTAACATTACATTCTAATTGCTGGCCATTATGGCATGTGGGCATTGACTGGTCACGTTTACGTTTAGCTAATGAAAGACAAGAAGGATCTAAACATGTCCGGTAATAAATTGACATAAATTAGGTATCATTTTCGAAATGTATGAAAAATCAAAAATAAGCGAAAATCGAAAAGTTGTAGAACGAAAGTTGTTCAGATATTCAGATATCGATACAGAACATCCCCCTTTCGGCTTCCTATACTCTTTTAGTTACAGGTATAACTTAACTGAAGGCTAAAACTATACGTTGAAAACGATCGTACAAGGTAAGCAATGTTGGGCGAGGTCAGGACCTGGATGGGCGACCGCTAGTGACACTTTCATCTGAGCCCCTTCGTGCCTCGGAAAGCGCGTAAAGCAGTTGGTCCCGGTTGTTGTCGCTTGACAGCAGTCGTTAGGTTACGTCAGAGGTCTACGGGCGGCATGAAGAACTTTGACAAATAGGTCACTAAACCACACGAGAAAAAAAAGAAGAAGAAAAAAGGTATAACTTTAAACCGCATTTATAAATACGAGCCCCAAACGATTACTTTCCGATCAGTTAGATACAGCTTCCTAAAGAATACAATCATTATCTTCGCACAGAACATACAATGAGGTACGGTATACCCTAATGGGTACATCATTGACCCACACTGACCCTTGGGTAAACAATGCAATAGGTATATACTTTCACCGAATGAGAGGTAATATTTCAAATATATCTTCACCAATCAAGATTTAAATAACAAAGAATATTATAGACCTCAATACGTGTCAGACTAATAAGTATACCGCAGACCAAATCAAGTGACTTATTTGGTAAACAAATGTGATCGTCTAATTACCTGTTGTGATGTAACACTGAAGGAACTGATTGATCGAATCTGTTCATCATTGCGAAATAAAGTAATCCTGTCTAATAATGTGAAAATAACTATTCAATAATCACTTAGTAGGGTAGGGTAGTTTTTGTGTACAAAATAAGACACTTGATTTGGACTACGGTTTAGGTAATTTAATTATACAGGTTGAGGTAAATAGTTTGCCGGCTGACTATTTGTGTATCCTAATTTTAGATTGGAGCGGTTATACAGTGCCGGTTAAAAGTTGCCGTCCACGTAATCCGCGACCACGAGGCGACACCTCGGAGGTGTTGAGCTGCTCTGTTGACGTGCTTGCATTATTGTGACAATGGTTGACGGGGAGGTAATGAGGCGAGGCGATGCTGGTATGATGCCGGGTTGGGTTGGTACGTGTGCGGCAACGCTTAATGTTCATATAAATTATTGAAACATGAAGAATTCAAACTTTTAAGGGCACGAATATTTTTTTGTTTAACTAGATACTTACTTGTTATAGAATTTCAATTGCATTTGGTAGTTGGTTAATATTGTACCTAAAGAAAGTATGAAAGATCAAAATTGAGAAACTTAAATTCGTTAATTAAAATTGTAAGAAACAAAAGTTCATCTAGTGCGATCAATAATTCAAAAATATCGATATCGATAGGTACTTCATTAGATAGAATCGAATTTACTGTTAACCGTCGTTTCCTCATCAATCAAAGAGGAATGCGTATTAATGTATATCTCTATTACAATACGTATAAATTGCTCGATATGTATGTCTCATTAACATATGAGCTGCGGTACAGTCAGAAGCAATGACGTATCGGCACCTGTCAAATTGGAAAATAATTTGTGGCCCTGCTTGAATGTTATAGTATGCCACAGCTAGGGTTGCCGACGATTCAAAATGATAGTTTATAAACAAGAGCTTCAAAATCCCCATATAAAAAAATAATTCTGTAATATAATAAACGTTTCCTATATCAAGACTTTTGAAGTGAAACAAAAATAAATATCGTAACAAACGTTAAAGCCTGATTATAATTGATAATGAAAAAAATATTTTAAATTATAATGAAATGATACATACTTACGTATAGTTTCCGCAAAATTACTTAATTGTTGTATAATGAACTAGTTACAGAGCTGAAAGTGTCACCATATATTTTATTATTATTCATAGCTTAGAAAAAATTAATTGCTCAACATATTTTTAGCTGAAACTTGATTTTTGTTCTTATTTTGTACGATATTTACAAAGTGATTTGCTTATGGTTGATCAATGATGATTATCAGATTTTACCGTGCTTTGAATGAGTTGACAGCCCTTGAGTATTTTTTTTTCATTTCAGGATGTTTTTAACAATGTAGTATATATGACAAAATACTCGTTGGTTAATATTTTTATAGGCCGACCGTACAATTAAATATATGTATTGTGTTTTGCCTCTTTCAAAAGTTAGACATAATGATGTCTTGAATGGCTTGTTTAATTTTAAACACCTGTATAATTAAGTCTAATAAATCATAATCGATGTGATGACAGCGCTCAATTGCTCGAGAAAAAACAAAATCGATTTTATTGCTCTTGTGAATTTTAATTTAATTACAGTAGGCTACAGTCTATTCGATTGATACCGTTAAGTTTATAGCATTTTATGGTTTTAGCAACCATTTTATTATCTCCAATGGACGCTGTTAATTGGATTTAATTAAATTATAAAAAATGAACACCTATGCCTATCAAGCGCTCATAGATTTAGGCCGAGATTCACAGACAGTTTCTAGTGCAAGCCTAGTGTGAGCTCGCACTTACGATTGTCAAACTTGTACGAAAACTGACAGATGTAAGACTGACCTCAAACTCTACTCATAGGAAGGTACTCAAAACTGTTTATGATTATCGGCCAGAGATTCAGAGAGTGAGCTCACTATTACATCTTTAAAAAAATTATGAAGCTGCCTTCATACTTGCCTGCGCCTTGCGAAATCTCGGGCTAAAGCAAGTTCCAGATTCAAAAACAATTTTGAGCGCGAGCTTACAACAGTTACCTATTGTCAAAAGACAGGCAAAGTTGGTGTTTTTATATCATTAAATCCATATTTATAATAATAATATTTCATGACAATGTAGTGCAATAATAAACCAATTAAATTATATAATTTAAAATAAATAAATGTTAACTTAAAGCTAAATATCCGTTAGATCCTAGAGATATTATCGACATGGACGCATCTGTTTAATACGGCAACCTTGTCCCCCGCTTCGTCTCTATGCGGATCGTTGACAGAATTTTTCGTTTGCAAATGACTTTGCCAGATTCTGCCCCACCATCAACCATCATGATGTACAAGATAATGAATAAAAGTAAAAATGTCTCCGTTTTTTTTAAATTGATGGTTAAAAATAAAGTTTTATACATCAAGCGAGTCGAAAAAAGCTTAATTAGAATTCAGAAAATAGTAAGAAATCGAAGCGAATTATTCTTTGATTTTGTTATTATTCTATAGGAGTTGCGAGAGTAGTAGAAAATGATACTGATTATGATTATGCAATATGAAACCTGTAATAAGTCCCCAACAAAATGATAGGTACAGCTTAAATGGGCACGTAGTTTTGTAGGTGGGGCAAAGCTCCATTGAAATGTGGCAAATGTCATTTGTACCGATTTCATGTCTATTGGGTAAGTGGTCTGTCGCTCGCGGCGCTGCCGCGCTGTATTGCTATGGCGAGTCTTTGCACCAAGTAGGAACCGGAGCGAGAATCGTGGTTTATTTTGGCCTTATCTTATTTTATTTATAAAAAAATCAAGTTAATTACCTGCACCTCAATCACGCTGGACAAGTCAACGTACGCCAGCGCACGTGTTTTGTTACACTTCACAAAGAAAAATATAACAACTTTCACATCTACACACTTGTTTATAAAGTTTTTCCTACATGTTTAATTCGCACACACTTTTGCAACTTCGGTAGACGCGTCAATATGCTAATTAGGATACATTTTATTACAGCAAAAGTTTTTTTAAGCCATTTGGTTAAAGGTGTTTTTGTAACGCTATTTACGATATTGCAATAAATTGTGTCACATCTCTATTATAATTTTATTTTTACAACCGAATATCGTTACAAAGTAGTGAAGTGAAAGTTACGGAAAACGATATGTAAATTATATCGAGTATCGACAATTACCGGTCCCTTAAAAGGCGGGCGATTCCGGCTGCGATCGGTAAGTGATTGCTTTTTAAATTGCCCTCTTGCTCTCCGTCTGTGATGTGATGACCGAATGGGGACTACCGGAATATTTTTATTTATTTACTAGTGTTGCACCTAATAGATCTTGCAATATCGATATTTCTATGCTAAAACAATAATTATTTAATACCGAATCTATCGACACAGCTAATTCGTTCTTTTTTAGTTTTAAGATATAAGTACCTCCTTAATAATCTAAATGAAATGAAAGTAAAATATTACCAAAAAAATAATACCAAGCTACACTTACTTATTACATTTCATAGGTAGTTAATAATCAATAATAAGAAACTAATTCTACAAATAAACTATCATTCCGTTCGCCCCAAACATTAAACCTTCCCCAAGAATACTATATTTCCCCGACACACAGGCTATCTAAGTTTTGAGCTAATTCATTAAGCAAGATTTAATGCAGCGTGGAGTAACAACAACCCAACATTATCACTATAAATATTATCGATATCGATACTACAATTATTTCATGATAAAATAGATAAGACAAATAGCACATCTCTACGGATGAGCGCGCGCGAATATAATCGATTAACCGCGGCGAATTATAGAGCTGTTACTGATAAATAGAATAATTACACGAATATGAAATGGTATTTAAATTGTTTTAATTATTCATCACTGCCAACGGAACGTGTTTGATAATTAGGTCAAAATATTGCTTTTATTGGGAATTTTATTACAATATCTCGATTAACGAATCGATTCTTTGAAACATGTTGATTAGAGAGTAGTTGAATAATATTGTCAATTAAAATGCAAATGGATTATGGCGCCTAATATTTAATTAATTGATGCATACATGATATTTAGTTATATTAGGACCGCAGTTTCTATATAGGTGGCTAGTGTAGTTACAGTCGACAGCAGATCAATGGTAATACTTTTTACTTTTGACAGTTCTTATTATTTGCGTCGTAAGACTTGAAATCGTACTGCAAGTGTTACCATTGATCTGCTGTCGACTGTACTATTACTATATAGTATCTATGGACATAGTTTAAGTAGATAGCGTACGTAGGATGTCGCATCGTATCTGTTATCGATCGACAACGCATATCACTATTTTTGTAATATTAATAATTAATCTATAACTTCAATAATACACCCACATCAATTAAAAATAACTTGCGTATTGGTTAACTACGATGAAGGAAAACACAAAAAACTTGAAAGATAATGTAAAGAGAAAGCACAAATGACTAAAACTCATCCATATTAAGAAAGAAACTGTCTAAATGTAAACCGATTTATATCAATCATCTTTGGTGTCGATTCTGTAGTGTCACATGCTAAATTTTAACCTTTTCATTTAGGGGAATAGATTTAGCAGCTAAACGCGTTAATAATATTAAGCCATAGATTAAACCGCGTTTATTAATACAATCCAATAGTTTTAAAAATTAGAACTCTACACTGACTCTACATAAACTCTATGTAGAGTATTAAAAATGTGGTAAATCGAGTTACGATCGCGCGCGCCGCGAGCTCGGTACAGACTGCCGGAGGGCGGGCGCGATCCGCCCTCGGGTGCCATGTGCTCTCGGCCTTACGGTGTGTGTGACCCTTTTAAATTACACTTGTTACTATTTGCGGTGGCTTGTGTGTTACTTTGAGATATTGTGAAGTGAGTTTATAGTGAGTTTCGCATGAAAAAAAAGCAACTTTTTTGCAAGAAAGAACGGCAGAGTAGTGTACTACTGCGGGGCAAAGGCCTCCCCCAACCCTTTCCACTCATCTCTATTCCGCACAGACTCAGACCACCCTCTCATAAAAACGTCAAGTTCATATATGTTACTTATTATGATTTATTATTTTATTCAAGAAATCTTACAAACAAATATAATAAAACTAAATAAAGATACTACTAAAGATACATAAAAAACTAAACTAAAAATCTACCTAACAAAAAACTTGGCCCTCTTGGAAGGGTCAAGCCCATCACACTGACGGCATTCCCGCGCTGTATGGCTAGGCTCAGCCTCTGCGCGAGAAAGCCTCAGCACGAGGGAATCCCCTCGCCTCCCTCAGGCGCTTGCTGAGCTCCTATTTATTATTATTTTCAAAATAAAACAAAAAAACCGCAGGCTAGACATAGATTCTATTGGGATCTTAATAATTTTGATAGTGCCATGTTTGTCAGAAAGTCTTAACATAAATATTAAGACTATAGTTACATGTCCTGTAATTCGCAGCTCGTTGGGATGTATTAGTCAATTTGTAGATTTCAGTTTAATTCATTCAAACATATTTCGTTCTTGCAGTACATTATGTATATTTTATACGTTATCACTTTTCGAACGAGTTTCGATCGAGAACCAACAGTTACACCATCACCCCACCCTCAGGCTCGGTAATTAGTAGGTATTGCGAACGCACGCCGATTGGTGATCGTTCTAGTGTACAATGAACTTCATTAGTATGTGCGAACCATTACAGTCCACCATTCGAATACATACACTATTTAACTGTAATTACATGTGGCTGGGTAAAAAGCTGTGTGGTTTAGTGTACCATTGTGTAGTCACTTGTTTTTCAGTTCAGTTGAGTAGGGAACTATGAGCTATATTTAAGAGTACTTTGTTCTAACTGCAGTACCTAAGGTGTGATACTTATGTACTCTGTCTTCGACTGTATAGTCGACAGAACACACTGGCGCTCTACATCGTCTAATAGAAATGGTACAACGAAAGGAGAGCGTTCAGTATTGATACCTAACTGAACAACTTATAGACTTTTCGAATAAAATAAATTGCGGTCATACTATGGTAATACAAATCGAAAAGATGGGTAGGTATAAAATGTAAGTATTTAAAGTCTAAAGTAAATTCGTGAAAATTGTAAAGTACCTAAACCAAAACCTGCTAACCTTTTCGTTATAGCCTGTATTTTGTAGAATTTTTCAAATAGGTATATTTTCATTTTACTTAATTATATATTTTAATGTTTTTCCTTTAAATTATGGAAATTGGTAGGTACCTGGACATATCATAAATTTTATATCGTAATTGCATAATTCAACTCATTGTAAAATAAAGAATCGAAACATATATGAACGAAAGTTAATCCTAGATTTCAAAACTGTTAAAATTTCGTCGCAATTCCTGTTTTTACATGGCAACCCCGACCCTTGAATGAATGGAATGATTTCCCGATTCGTTCAGTTTGGCTAATATCCGTCATTAGGGACCCCAGGGGCGCGTCCCAGCGGGGACACAGCCTCGGGGCTTTAGGCATGTGTAACTTAATAACTAGCGGTAATCAATGGATTCTGTACATATTCGTATTAGGTACTTAGTAGATGGATATATCGTCATAGAACGCAGGTTTAAACTTGAACCATATATTTGTCATTAATTAATTAATAATTTCATTAAGCAGTCTTTTTCTTTAAGGGCCTTCCATGACCCAAGTAGCGTAGCAATTTAATCATTTTTTATTAAAAAGCTATGTACATTGTACACTATCTTTATTAGGATGGATACTATTTTTCAATATACAATGCATGGCTAGCCAAGTTGTAGTTCACAAATGTGCCAAAAACGGCCGTTCTTCGCAATTATGCAAACTACAACTTACCGAAATTTAATCACGTTATAAATAAGTATTAAAAAAATAGTAGGTAGTACTTTTATCTGTTTTCGATTGTATTGTATAAGTACCAACGCCGGAAATCTCCAAATAGACGTAAATTCCGGACCCAGTGATTATCGCACAAAAACTATTTTAGCTAGCATATCTACATTGACATTTCAGGTTTTCTGAACTGTTAGTATTTTTATAAATCTGAAATATTAAAATTATTAACCGATATTTACGAAATTTTGGCTCCGATTTAAAGAATTTATTGAAGTCCCGTAGAAATACACTTAAGTACGATTTACATTATTGTTGTTATTCATAAACCTAGTTAAACCTCACTTCCCTTAAATCGTGTTGCTATCCCTTTCACACTTCGTTAAAAAGGGTTAAGATAGAAAGGGACAGGGTGGCTAAACGGTGGCGTAACTTTAAATCACGTTTATAAATAACAGTCTATATGTGGCAGCAATCGATGCATAGAGCACTCACTGACTCGGAAACATTGGAATAAAATAAGTGTGCTCGAAAAACTCGAAAGCATTAGCTAATTAAATATAGAATACAATAAAAACTCCTCGACAAAAAGGAAAATAATAAAAAATGTATTGTCGCCAGGCCTTTTTGAATAAAGAACGTGCCCCGATTGGTTGGATCGCCTCAGGCAAGATGGCGGGGTGCCGAGTGTTGCCAGTGGTCCGGAAATACGAACTTCGAAGGCTGAAATTCAATTTGTATGTCTTTTAATTTCTATAGTTTGTTAATCATAAACCTAGTTTAACCTCACTTCCGTGTTTTGTCACTTTCACACTTTCGTTAAAACGGTAAGTAAGAAAAGGACCGCGGTCTTGAGGATGGAATAACTTTTAATTCACGCTTATGGCTAATAGCGATAATGTGTATCTTAAGAGAGTGTTTCCACAGTTGAACACCAGTTTATGTGTATTGGCCTAAGTCGTATTAATTAAGTATTTCGTCTTACTAAAGTCCATCCGCGTATTTTCTTATCACAGACCACTTACCCCATAGACCTGTAACAGAAGGGCGCCCGTGTCTGCGCACATGAGCGCAAAATTGCTTCGCGACAGGTGTAATCTAGAAATATTATCGACATGGACGCATTTCTTTAATACGGTACCCCTGTCCCCCGCTTCGTCTCTATGCGCTCATCGTTGACAGAATTTTTCACTTGCAAAGTACCGATTTCATGTTTATTGGGTAAGTGGACTGTTGTAAAATTAATTTAAAAGTAAAAAATCAAGTCATTTCTATGTGGAATTTATTATGGAAGTCATGTTGACACAATTTTTAAAATTTAGAAGGACAGCGTTATTTATTTATTTATTAATGGACTCGACAGTTCGTCATTTGCCAATGTCATGTTATAGAAAATTCAATATGTAATAGTCTTCTATCTTCCTCCAGGCGAGTCGCAGTAGCGTCTTCACCCTGGGCAGCCGCGTCTTCATGTCTTCATCCAGAGGAGTCAGTCGCCGTAGCGTCATCACTCTGGACGAAGCAGCTCGACAGTCACGTTCACTCCCGAGCTTGTAGCGGGAACTCTTGATAAAAGCTTGAAACCCCAGATCTTGCTCAAATTATCCAACAAATTCACCATACTGTCACTCGCGAACATTTTCTGAGAGATGTTAAAAGGAAAATTATCAAATAATTTTGCAACCGTCGTTTCCCGCCATTTTCAAGAGAAACCCAGAAGGACAGCGTATTTTCTTATAAAAATACAATTTTGATTACTATTCTAATGACCATAGAGGTCTAATAATAATAGTTCCTTATAGACACTAGACGGCCGAATATAGTCAAGTTTGAATTTTTTCTTTATCAGTTATTATATTATTATTGGAGCCTGACCAAGATATAACCACTGTATTAAACACGTGTGCTCGACTCCACTCTCCCAGTGACCTTAAAGACCTACGCCTACCCGAGTAGCGGCAGTAGCCACTTGCCTGTCGTATTATGAATGGTGTATGTTAATATTTATTGACATTATAATGAATACCGTACGCCGAAACGTTTGTGCAATTAAGAATTAAAGCTTTTTTAAAATGATATGAGACTAGTCCTTTATAAAATTAAGTTTGATGGTTGAGTACCACTTATTTGAATGTGGGACAAAATGAGAAGTGCAGTTAAGTATAGGAGTAGACTAAATCAGACCATAAGTTTTTGCCACAGACCTTTTGCCCCATAGACCCTGTAACTGCCCGTGTCTGCCCGCACATGCTTCGCGATACATGTAACCTAGAGATATTATCGACATGGACGCATCTCTTTAATACGGCAATCCTGTCCCCCGCTTCGTGTCTATGCGTTCATTGTTGACATAATTTTTCGCTTGCAAAGTACCGATTTCATGTTTATTGGGTAAGCGGTCTGTGGTTTTTGCTGATCTAGACATGACTATCTGACGGGTACGGTATGACGTCATTCATACAAATAGCGATTCGGTTTTGTTTAGGAACCTAAACTGGATCGCTATAAGAGGTGAGAGTAACCCTGCTGTACAAAACAATATACCCAGTTTCATAATAATCGTAATTTTGACAAATGATGACGTACATTACTGCGTTGCTTTGTCGTTTATTAAGATTTGCGAAAACTTCGCTGTAATGTATCGCTTCCACCTGTCAAATTAAAATGATAACAAAACCAAGACTCGGTCGAACCATACAATTTGCAAACTTTATAAATTATTTAGAATTAAAACTAAAATTAATAAATCAGCCTAATTTTGTATCTCCACTGCTAGAAAACGGATCTTGTCTTACATTGAGCTCCACCACGCGGGCCCAGTACGGATTACAAATGACTATTATAGAAGATATTTTTGCCAAACCCATGTATTTTCTTTCTATTAACTATCGTCAAAAGTCAATGACTTGGCTACACAAATATTTGCGTTAAATCACCAACAAAAAAGAATGTTAATTACGAAAAATTTCAAAAAAGGAACGCATTAAAAAGTAAAAAGGCCGCCGGCCCCGACTTGGCTGGACTTTGGCGCGACCGTTACTTTCTGGGAACACCGTGATTGATTCAACCAGGGTTGTACGACCGCCCATTGTGGTCAGCTGATCGCTACTACTGTCGGCCAATGGGTAATGATGCAAACATGTGAAGACTAGAAGCATTGATATCTGATATGTATTTGTATACATAGCTTAGTAGATATATAAGACTGTACATTTTTTGAGTCGAATACAGGGGGCCTCAATAAGCTTGAGATTTTCTCAAAAACTACTGGACCGAATTTAATAATTCATTTACTGTCACATAATTTTCACTTTTATCTATCAAACAGTGAAAGAATTTTTGAAATAGGTCAAGTAGTTTTTGAGAAAATCTCAACCTTAAAAACTCTCCTGTACACCTTTCTCTGTGTTGCCGTAAGTACATTGGATATTTTTTGAAAAGAATCATTGTAATGTGTTTTAGAGGCTTATTCCACTTTGGTCATAGTAGACTTTGGTCACACTGAGACCAAAGCCCAAATCAAGTGTCTTATTTTGTACACAAAAACTATCCTACTCAACTAACATTTTAAGCTGTTCTGTGATTATTACATAGTTATTTTCACATTATTAGATCGGATCACTTTATTTTCACAATGATGAACAGGTTCAATCAATCAGTTCCTTCAGTGTTACATCACAACAGGTAATGAGACAATCATATTTTTTTACAAAATAAGACACTTGATTTGGGCTGCGGTATAGGTCACACCTAATAAAGTTTAAAATATTACGCGTCGACCTTGGTCACACCCATAGAATTGCCAAAACAACAATTTTTAAAATTATTGTCTGTTTGTCTCTGTCTCGTTGTTCAAGCATCACTCCTAAACTACTGGAATGATTTTGATAGGACTTTCACTAGAAGATAGCTCAAATATCTGGGCAGCACATAGGCTATAAGCCATTGCGATATGTGATGTAGAACCACGTAACCAGAGAGGAAGAGCTGCCTCCCAGTACAATGAAAGTACTTCGTGGAGGTCTATCCAGCGATTTCTAAGCATACGAAGTTGTGGGTACAACTAGTTTGAAATAAAAGAACAATGTATAAAAGCGAGGAGGTCGGTAGCGTAGTGGTTGGGTCACTGGACGGAGTGCCCCAGGTTCGATCGCCCGTGTAACCTACCAATGAGATTTTCTCCTTTTTTTCGAAGGAAAAACATACCTATGTACATTTACCGAATACTCTTAAAACGATTTACCGTTTGCCTTCAGGAAAACATCGCGAGGAAATCTGCATGCCGAAGAAATTAAGGCATGTAATCCATCAATCCGCACTTTTTTCAATTTACATTTACTCCACGGAAGCTGCCAACGCTGAATTCTATATTAGTAGAAACAATTCCAGAATATTATCTTGGCAATGTGTATGGAGTCTAAAATGATTATTATCTTAATAAACATACCAATACGAAAATAAAACTTTCACTAACACCACAATAAGGTCAATTCTAATCTAATCTAAATAGAATTCAAAATAACATTGTCACATTTATTATATTCAAATATAATCCGAAAAACCGCGTATGTCCCAATCAAAGGTGTAATATGACCCAAGCATTTTTATACCTCATCAAAATATGGGTATTCCGTAAAGCATAACAGTTAAGGTTTACATTCGATTAAAATTGAATTGGTAGAGGGTAAACGGTACGCTTGTTTTTGTATTGAGTAATGCTGACAAGTCAACTGATTTGGGAGCAACTTTCTATACGTATAAACAAGTATGACTTTATAAGTGTGTATGTATCGCGTATGGAGCTGTGTATGGGATACGTAACGAACGTATGACACACTGATGAAATTTCGTATGTGGTTTGACTGCATAAAGTTGTGACTTGCTAAATATAAAGCCAGTAATAAGGTAGACAAGTAGAAAATTAATTTATTTTCATTAATCAAATCAATTATACTTTATTATCACACAAATGAAAATACATCAGTTACATATAAAACCAAAATTAGCTAGTGTACAGACAGTGCCTAATAATTAATATCGCAAAGCAATTTTTATTATCTTGAAAACGTCAAGTTTCATAAATAGAGAAGACATAGGCTGAAAACAATGAACCTAGTAATAAATAAAGCCTGTACTGTAGGTGCGCCTCGCTAATTCTAATAGTTTTGTGTGACAGTTTAATTTAGGTTTAGATTGAGTGCAATGGCACTGGCAGAGGGGTATTGGCGTCCATAGCAGAATCGCACATATTGTCTGTAAACATACGCACAGACAAAAATACAGTAAAGTATATACAGGGCCTCAGGTTTTTTCAAGTACTACTTGACCTTATTGCAAAAAATATTTTAGGCCTACTTACTATATAATTGTAAAGAACTTAAAAAATCATTCAATTAGTTTTTTGAGGAATTCCTCTCTCTATACTATTCTCTGTGTTCTTCCGACGAACGACTTCATATTGCAGAATGAAAGTATTATATAATAATTGCTAACAAATATTAAAATATACATTTTTTTAAATTATAACTAAGAAACTAAAACCAAAACGTAAAATAAACTAAAACTAAAATAACTCTAATCAAAATTCCTAAGCCCAAAGTCACAGTGCTCTTCAAATGACTTGCGACACGGCAATTCGCTCGTTCGCCCGCACCAATTAAAAGATAAAGTCCATTGACAAAACCACTGGACACCTCTGCTGATTAGATTTATAACTATTTACGCAGATTTATAACTGTGCTCGTAATAGGTGAGTGAAAGTCGGCATTTGATTAGACGGACCATTTATAATGTGACTAAAATATATTTTAATTACTTATCCTAAATGGCATTAAGATAAAGATAAAATACATTGCCACATTTCAATGGAGCTTTGCCCCACCTACAAAACTATGTGACCATTTAAGCTGTACCTATCTTTTTTTTTGGAACTTGTTACAGGTGTCATATTGCATAATCATAATCAGTATCATTTTCTACTACTCTCGCAACTCCTATAGAAGAATAACAAAAACAATGAATAAATCGCTTAAATTTCTTATTATTTTCTGAATTCTTAATTATGCTGTTTTTTTTCGACTCGCAACTTGTACATAACTTTAATTTAAACCAATAATTTTAATAAAAAACAGAGATACATTTACATTTATTCGTTATCTTGTACAACTTGCGGTTGATGGTGGGGCAGAATCTGGCATTGTCATTTACTTTTTTGTACATAAATTCATTCATATTCTATTCGGAAAGAGAGCTGATGTTGGATGTATTTTTTATACCTGTATGTAATGTTTACAATAACCTAATTAAAATGTATAAATTACACAGTAAATTATTATTTATTTAATAGCCTGCAATGTCCCACTGCTGGGCAAAGGCCCCACCCCTTCCACTCATCTCTATTCTGCGCAGACTCAGACCACTCTCTCATAAAAACGTCAAGTTCCTCTTGTCATCGTTTGCGGGGACGCCCACGTGGCCTTTTCGCGTTGTTTGGGGTCCATTCGGTGGCGATTTTTTACACAGTAAATAGCGAAGTAAAATTAAAGTTTAAATCACGGTTATGGCTAACCGCGATTGAGTTGAACTTAGATTTATTTTCACATTCGATTTTTCAACCCCGTCTATTGCACTAACTACTAAAATTAAACGTCTGAAAAAATGATATAGCATTCTAGGGGTATCTGTTTAGTTATTGATACACGATTGGAAAAACTTCGCTCGATAGAATAAAAATCGCAAATATACCCCTTCCACAAATTGTGTGCCTTCGTGTGTACAACTGTACTTGATAGTAATACGGCCTAGATTGCTTTAACGTTATGCAGGATAATGCGTTGCCGACCGACCAAGTGTTATCAAGTGGACCGAATTTGATTCGGCTTCTTCTGCATGGTATATAGTGCGATGGTATCTCAATGTGGCTCTATCAAAGCCAGCATACCAATTTGTCTTATTCAATGACAAAAAAAATTAGAAGCTTCTATTGTTGTATTTTCTGCTTCGAAAAATTAAAAGAATTGTACATAGAAAGGCTAGTAGACGTTCGGTCGAACTCCATTTCTTAGTTAGTAAGTAGTTCGGATAAACGAGGTTCGACCTACGTCTGTAACTATATTTTGGATAAACGAGGTTCGGCTTTCGTCTAGAGTCACTATAATCTGTATAAATGGGGTTCATAGTTCGATCTACGTCGTACCTTACCATACTATTGTTGTAGATTGAGATATTTTGACTCCTATATAGAGGTCCAGGTAAACACGAAGACGGAGAAAAGCAATGAGGTCGAGATTATCTCAAAAACTACTAATTTAATAATTATTTTACAGTTACGTAGTTTTAACTTTTATCTACCTTACAGTGAAATAATTCTTGCAATAGGTCAAGATAGTTTTTGAGATAATCTCAACCTTAAAAACTCTCCTGTACAGTTTTCTCTGTGTTAAACCCTCAGATCAGTAAAATAGAGTTAGACCGTACATGATCAAAGAGTAATGAATAGACTATCGGACCATCATCGGTGGTCAAGGTAATAAGAATTTCGGATTAATCAAATTAGGAGAAATTATGGGGTATCCTCAGTAAACTACAATTTGCAACATATTTCTCCTTATAGTCCTCATGGCGTCAATGGCACCTGCAACTCTGTGGTGCTGTAGGTGATGGTAACCACTTAATATTAGGTGCTCTGAGTTTCCCGTTCTGACGTCCCATAATATAACCCTAAAATACTTCCGGAATTGTGCGGCAGTCCGAATAACCGAATGCGCCCGGACTATTGAAGTTCGGAAAATGGAGGTTATATTCTACTGTACTGCCGTGTTATCTATCAAACAGTGGTTGATGTAAAAAAAAACACAATAGCCCGTGTATTCAAAACGGACTGGCCATATATTATTGTTATTCGACCATTGGTCTAAGAGTATTGGATGTACCACGAGTTCTCGATAATAACTCGTTTCGTCTTCAGACTTGTCATCGAAATACCGGGAGCTCAATCCTCAATGGTTAACACGGTAATTTAATTCCCGTTTTATAATATTGTTAACTGTATAGCGTGTATCTATAAAAGCGATTTAAAGTTATTCCATCGTTTACGCCTTCTATCCTTTTCTACCTTAACGTAATTTAACGAAGTGTGAAAGGGACACAGTTTGAGGGAAGTACGGTTAACTAGGTTTATGAATAACAGCATATAAGTCTGAAAAGTGAAAATCTCTTTGTTTTGTACAGGCTGGGTTTTTATACAAGTTAGAATTGATCCTGTTAATTTAGGGTCATATTAAACGAACATTTTTAAAATTTTCGCAACCTGTTTTATTTAGGTATATATATAGCTTTTGTTTTTCTTTCTATCTTCTAAAATATCATGTTTAGCAACAAAACAATTTACCTCAAACTGCTCGTAATCCTTCCTTAGAGCTTTATAATCGTTTATAGTGAGAAGCGTTCGAAAACAAATGGTACGACGTCTACTATTGTGAAACGTATTGGCTACACTAGAGGCGTGCGTGCGTGGGCGGCTACAGCGTGCCACACTCTGGCCACACTACTGAGGACTGTGTGAATTTTTTTGTCCCCTAGAACTAGGGTTACCAGTTACTGAAATGTAACGGATTTTACGTTTCAGTAACTACCTGAGGTGTTATCAATATTCGGGCCAGTGCACGGTTCAGCTTTGTTGACCCTAATCGTGCATATTTTCTCGAATATTTTTCTAAACATATTCGAATATGTCGATTATTGCACGCCTAACATATCAACAGCCCACTTTTATGCCCCCCCCCCCCTCCCCCCCCCACACACACACTAGTCTGGTACCTTAATATAAGCGAGCTGGGACCATATTCCATCCTAGAAACATAGTGCGGATTATACATATCTTAGATTTTTTACTATTTTTCTCAGACATGATGGTTTTCTCTTGATCGTGCCTTTGGCAAATGCACGCTGATCATGGATTTAACTTGGGAGTTGGGACCTCCGTATCTTAAGTTCCAATTAAGTAAACTCTTTGCGCCATCAAGCTCTATTTGAGTTTGGACAATAATCCGGTCAAATATGAACATCATCATCATCAGTCCATATCAGTCCACTGCTCTTAGCACTTCCCAAAGGACGCCACTCATCCCGCCTCTCAGCCTTTTGCATCCAGTCTCTGTCAGCCACCTCAGGTCATCCCTATACTACGTTTACCTGTTCGTGGCCTCCGTTCGAGAACTCGTCTACCCCAACGGTTCTATGACAGATGTGACCAGCCCACTGCCACTTCAGTTTGCTGTGGTCTAGGGCTGTGAAATGATATTCGGGTGGAGTACATCGGATTTATTCGGTCGGATGGTGACCCTACCTAGAACTGAGTAGGTACAGTTGCTATGCGACCAACTGGGTGCGGCTGTAGGCCTAAGAATTGCCGTATCATTTTTTGTTTCATTTACCTATCTTCAATCTTAAAGGTTCTATGTAGAAAAACTTGATGAAGATATTAACAGTTCCTTATTTTCTCCATTTGTCTAGGTAAGAACTTAGGTGAAGACTCATTGATTTGATGATAATTCCTAGCGTATATTGCAAGTAAAGTAATATTGCATGATAGTTTACTTACATAATTTATAAGTTTGCAAGGAATAAGTATCAACCACCTAAATTGTAAGATCTTGTCTACGTTCATATAAGAAGAAAAGAGGTGCCTATTGAATAATTTCAATATTATTATTATTTTATTTAATAATAAGAGTTACATTTTTATTCAGTTAAGTCTCATACAGAGAAAGTATGCAGGGGACTCGAAAGGTCTTAAGGTTGAGATTTGCTTAAAAAGTGTAGAACCGATTTTTTAAATTCCTTTACAACTTCATAGTCTTGCTTGACCCTGTAAAAGATTTTTTTATACAATCGGTCCAGTAGTTTTTAAGAAAACTCAACCTTAGTAAGGTTGTATTGTTTAATACCTAGTTATTAAGTAATTGTGTATTATTATATTATTTTAAAAGATGTGCTGCTGAGAGTTTTTTGCCACTATTTCACCTCAGCGTTGGCACCTTTTCCTTGCAAAATGGTGTAAATGTAAATTCAAAAAATATGTTGACGTGCAAAAATGTACACAACGTGCGTACTTGCAATAAAAAAAATTGACTTTCGACTTTGACTTTGTATTTATAGTATACTTTTCTCTGTTAGACCCCACTACACTTCCACTACATAATTTTATTATGACAATTAAAACCAATCAAATCATGTGCTATGGTACCGACACCATGCATTTTCCTCGTTGCTAGTGGACCATACCACTTAATCAATGTATCTTTCACGTAGCTCTTCACATTCTGGTCTCATTGAGTGGCAAAAACCAACAGTCACCTGGCATGACACATTTAAAATGTGCTGGTGTAGTAAAAGGGTCATCAAACTCCAACATACGACTACGCTGGTCGAGGTTGTTGGCTTGTAACAACTGTCGTCTAAACTAAGACGAATCTTATCTTTTCAGTAACATAGAAGGTTATAAAATAAACTATTTGTATCTGAATACAAAGATAAATAATAAACCGATATTAATTATTATTGTTATTATCATAAACTCCCGCCTGATTCCCGTAGGGGTAGGCAGAGACGATGGACTTCCATCTGCTGCGATCCTGGCACACAACCTTTGCCTTTTTTCGATATTAATTAAATAAATAAATAAAATTCTTAAAGTAGAGGGAAAACTAGAAACAGCGGACAAAGAATAGTAGCAGTAACGGTTCCTAAAGAAGTCTCGGTTTTTATTTAAAAAATGTACCATATAATGCATCCATAAATTGCATCCATTTATTTATTTTTAGTTAGAGATTCTTTTAAAATGTTTTACGATTCTAAAACATAATCAAATTTGTCCGATTTCTTTGTTCCTCTCACACATTTTTGATTTTGATGGCTATTTACAATATCAAGCTAAAGTCGTCTCTATCGTAACAATTTCAAGTCACTATTTTAACTACATAGTTACAATTACGACACCATTTGCTTCTACCATGGTAGGGGTTCCGAAAGCCATATAAACAATTCGATGTGTGGATATAAAAACTGCTAATTGACGTTTTTTTTGATTCGAAGGTTATCAAAAGATAGTCTGTTAGTTTAGAGAGCTTTGACAGAAGCACTTTGTCAGGCCATAGACTCGTCGCTCTTGACGTCTGTACTGATCACTTGCAGGTGTATTCGGTGTATTGAACAACTTATTGTTTTGTGACTTAAAAAAGTAGGTAAGTACCTAAGATATAAAATTATAGAGAGGCCTAATTGAATTGGTCGGTGAATACATGGATTTTTCTTTAACTTTACATGAATGTATACCTAAAACATTCCTGAGTTAGATCTATGACAGAAAAACAATCGATTAATGTACATTATCAATTTGATACAGTTTTCATTATCAATCTGTTTCTTTCACATAATAAAGTGTTTATTTTTCCAATACTAAAATATTTGATACAGTGATATTTTCGCAAATATCACTAGAGTGGTATTCTTGACTTATAATTTATAAACATATTTCGAAGAAAAAAGGATTTCATGATTATTGGCGGAACTAATGGTCACCATTTTTGGCAAATTAACAAGTCAGCAAAGAAATGAGCCAATAAAACACGATTTCACAACAAATCGTAAAACTTTAATGCCTTTTCAAAAGAGGTGTTAACGAAAAGGCTGCAGCAAGATTGGCGTAACTTTTTATTTCATTGTTAGAGATCCAAAGGTTCTTATTATTTGGAACCAAAACCGAAAATTAAACCAATACAAATAGAGCCGAGAAAAAATTTCACATACGCCATGAGACCGAGTAACTAAACCCTACTAATTAAATTATATAAAAATGAAAATGAATTATATGAAAATGATTTATGATGATGATAAAGGTAAATTCTATAAAAACAATGATTTGCACAAATCTGAATTTGGAATCTTAATAAGTATGTACAATTTGTTTTAGTACAAATATCGTACCTACTCCAAGAGGAGTGCTACAAGGAAATTGTAATAATGGTTACTTGTAATAATGGTGTCTTGAAATCAATAAAAAAAATTGAGACCGAAACCAAAGGAATTTAAACCTAATTAAAAGACCCTATGTAGTTTATCACTTATCGGCGTCACTCGATTCCCGAGCACACTGCCGGAATACCAGTACATTTTTTGATAATAACTTGAGCCCACGACTTACGCCGGACGGAATGTACTGTCGAAAACAGAGAAAGGTGTACAGTAGAGTTTTTAAGGTTGAGATTTTCTCAAAAACTACTTGACTTATTGCAATAATTATTTCACTGTTAGATAGACAAAAGTTAAAACTATGTACTGTAAAAGAATTATTAAAATCGGTTCAGTAGTTCTTGAGAAAATCTCAACCTTATTGAGGCCAAATGTGTATCTCTGTCTTCGTTTGTACAATCGTATAGTTTTGGGACCGAAACCGAAGGAAACTAAACCTAATTTAGAGACTCTATTTACTTTATCAGTGTCCCGTCACTCGAGTCCCGAGCAGTGTGCAGACGGAGTACATTTCTTGATAATAACACGAGCCCACGACGAAAGGGTAACGGAAAGTAAAATCGGGTAATTTTGATACTTGCAGGTGTGCGAAAAATGCGGGCAAGCGTGTTTGGTTCGTGGCGAGGGATGGTTCTCTAACTAAAAAAATGATCTAAAATGTGTAACTTAACTCTAAGTTATTGAATGCCCGAGGTGGGTACACTGCAAGTGTTTCAGTACCAACTGTAACTGCTACTTACTTACAGTGTCATAAACGATTCTGATTCTAAATGACTTTATGTTGAATAAACGGTATGGTACCTTTCTTGCACAATAATTTATTTGCTGGCCTGTATTTCCACCAAAAAAGTAAATTAAAAAAGAAATGTTGACGTGCAAAAATATACGAACTGTATTCATTTGCAATAAATTCTGATTCTATAGAGTTATATACGTTTTAATCACCAACAAAAGCATGTATGAAGTATGTTATAGTTAAATCGAAAGGTTCTATGTTGTTTCCCACGGACCCCTACTAGCGGGCAAGGTCCGGCTTCATAAGTGCGACCTACTTGTACAGCCTTTGAGCGGCCGACGCGACCCGCGACGGGCAGTACATCGGATGCAACCTTATAATGCTGGGGACACACTAGCAGCCCCTCTGTAGCCAAGTGGCTTTTCATTAACGCTAGTGGAATAGAAAGACAGTTTACAACAGCTTAGATGGTTACTTATAAATATATACTTATTGCATATATCATCTGGTTTTAAACTAGGATATAAAATCCTGTATCTTAGGAGCCAGCTCTCAGCCCTCAAATTGTTCATGGGTTGGATTATTTAAAGAAAAATTAATTTAGGCGACTAATGCCTAAGGAAAAATGACGAGGTATAAAAATGTCTAAATAATGATTATTTATTAAGAAATAAAATGACCAGAAGTATAAATATGGGATCTACATTTACTTATTCGTTAACAAACGTTGTTTGTTTATTAAGATTTGTAAAAATATTGCCGTAATGTTTTTTAAAAATTTATTTCAATTAAATTATCAAACGCGGCATCTTCTTCTCCTCTCTATCGCTGTCCACTCCGTTATCCTAAAGTTCCTTGTTAAATCACAATAATTGAGTATTCGTAAAGCGTGTCAAAAGGCCCTTAATAAAGTAGCCACACTTCTTTAATAGATACACGGTTCTCATGTTTCATTTAAAAAAGAATAATTAAATATAACATTTTGCAGATTGTAACTTTGGAATCTTATTTTAAAGAGTGAAATAGGTACTTACTTATATTTTATTAATTCAATCACCGACCCTGTCCATCCACCGCGAGATTTGGCTCAACGCAAAGTTGCAAATAAATGCGACATCAGTGTAACACTACCTTTATGGCAAAGTGCATCGAAAATGTGTCGTATTTTAGACTTGTTAAGAAGTTAATTTTATCATGACTTCACTTCACATTAAATGTCAAGTAAACTCAAAATATAACGGAAGATTATTTACATTATATCTACAATAAATATACCTTAATATGCAAAAAAAATTACGTAACTTGTAACCTGAAAATAATTCAATAAACTCAAGATTACTTTACCTACCGATAACTGTGCCCTACTTCTGTTAAAAACGTGGGTTTCTCTATCAGCACTCTATATTATATAGGTACAGTGTACGATACGCCTCACATCTCGATCTCTATACATCTTTTTCTTTCCTCCAATGTCATTCATTATAGTCCGTCAACGTCGTGCATGCCGCGCCTACGGGGTACAGGGGTTGGCGGGGACGAGGTAACTCTATACACAGCTTATTATAATATACAAACGGATATCAGTCACTTATATTGTTGAACTCGGCAATTAGACCGACAGTTCTATACACAGCTGTGCGCGTCGCGCTCGCGTGCCCTCTCGCCGCACCGCCCACAGCCCCTCCGAGACCGTACCCCGAGGGCGCGGCAAGCACGACGTTGACGTCCGTTTAAGACCCCAAATTTTGTCTATGATCGGACATCCAGGTGTATCAGGGAAGATGTGTTTGTGGTTATACAAATGGAGAATATCCGGAAAATATCGTGTCCTTAAAACGCCTGTATCCTACAATAGTTTTTAGCGGTCGATAAGAATAATCGTTCAATATTGCAAAGGCTTTTAGGCCCAATTATTTCAGGAAAGTGTCATTCCGTCAAGAACTCGTTTTGTCATCGAGTTATTTCCGTTCTAATCATCTTAGTACACGGATGTAGGTATCAAAAGTTAAATAAAACCATTAGATTTCTTCATCGAGAGTTGGTTTTAGAGATTGATAATACAATTCTTTACGCATTGCAACTCTATTGTAATAGTGAGGTCAACCGATCATCGGTATTTTAGAATCTTATCGATAGAATAATCAAATAACAGTTTTTGTTGCAAAATAGAATGGTTTGTGGTACACCTCGATAAATTCAAATAGATTTAAAAGATTTGTTTTACGTAATTGAAGTTTTTAATTGCGTCAACCAATAACGTGAATTTTGCGAGTGCAATGTTATGTTGATCAATCAAGTTTCAGAGATTGCTATGAAATCCGTTAATGATGTTGTTTTATATCGGTTAAGCGTTAATGTTTGATCTGATACTGAATACATTAACGAAATGTGTCAAGTATTAATCAAGTTATATAACAATTAAGTGGTGCTTTGACTTTTCTGACTTTGTAGACAGTTTTTAAGCAAAGTATGAAAATGAAATGAAGGGGTCCTAATTATGGTTAAGATTGTGTCAAAAACTACTTACGCATTTGACTATATACTAGTGCTTCTAAGGGCAAGACTCAGACGCAATGTTGAGTGCGAGTTTTATGTGAGCTCACTATTTTAATACTGTCAAAAAGCTGTGAATTTTGACTATTGTAAGAGCGAACAAAATTGGTTATGAATGAATATCGGCTTCAGATATCATTAAGTATGTAAGTAATCTTATAAGTCTATAGTTAAAAGAAATGATGATAATATTTTGGAAATGTAATTAAGTACTAATTACTTACATTGTTGTCTTGTTCTTCGCTTCCATTAACACCGTATTCGCCGTCATTATGTCCATTCGTTTCAGTATTCGTCAAATTCTTGTCGTCACTTGTATCCATTGCCATTTCGTCACTTAATTCGCCATTTTCTGCAAATTCATCATCCTCATCCTTATTGGAAGATCCATTTCCTTTGTACATTATTGAATCATCGGGGTATCGTAATTCAAGTCGTATTGTCTTATTAGAATCTTTATCAATACTTATATTCACTTCTGTTGGTAGTTTACCCGTAGCAAAGTCTTCATTAGCGATATTTTTAGAATTATTATGTTTTCTTTTTAAATTTCGTTGAGTTTCATTCGTTTTATCAATGAATTTAAGATTATTATTGTTGGCGTATTTAATTGCATTGGTTACATTAGAATTTTCAGTAGATACAGTTTCTTTTGTCTCTTCTAAACATACATAGTCAGCCAGTTGAGTTTTCTTTCTCTTGACGTTGAAATTCTCGTTGAAAATATCGTCTACCGTCAGATTATGTTGGTCAGCCATATCAGGAAGGTTGATCCCGTTCATCTTGGTCATATCGGTGAAAGATGAAATAAGTTATTTGACTTAATGTCTCTTCGATCTTTAAAGATCTTTAAATTTGAAATTCTTTCTTCGATATTTCAATTAACACCGATTATATTGATGATTAAACTCAGGTGATCCCTTTTTTACCCGACTACGCAGAAAGGAAGGGTTATTAGCATTGCGATCTCTAAGTTTGTATGATCTTAGTTGTAATGTTGTATTATATCCGTCTCTTTCTTTCTTTCTTTCTTTCTTTCTTTCTTTCTTTCTTTCTTTCTTTCTTTCTTGTGACACCTATATAAACGTCTGTAACTATTTTATTTCCCAACAAATATCCAATAAGCTTTCATATTTGTTTGCATATTAATTAGATATATCGATATACTGAAAGTGTTTAATTTTTGATACTTATCAAAATCGTGTGGGTACTTCAGTGGGGGGTTTCTCTTGCCATTGTCGATTTAATGCAGTGTAAATCATCGAAGATCATTATCTTCTCGATCATGATGACCGGTAAAAAGGACCAGTTTATACCGACCTCCGATTTTGTTATAGCTCTCTATTTGAAATCGATTTGTTTAAGGTCTATGTTAGCTGGTCGAGACGCATTGTTACCGCAACGTTGGGCAATCGTGAACTTTTACATTATTGTACCTCCATTACGATTCGTATGAGAATTCTATTTTCTATTGATGATTTGTGATCTGTCTCTGTCTGTTACATATGCTGCGTCTCGCTCTGGCCTTAAATAATGGTATTGTTTACTTGGTCCGTTATTGACGGTATACAATCCGAGGATCAATCCGATATGTGATTAGTTCCGTATGTTCTCGATGTTGGCATAATTTGTGTAAAATGATCTATATTTCAGTAGTATTCTTCTTAAATGAACCTTTTATGAAACACAGAACTGTATGAATCCATAGATTAAAAAGTTAATCAAAGCGAAAGTAACAAATGATAAATTAGAAGTTTTTAGCATAAAAAAATCAAATGTTTAAACTGTCAATTTAGTTAAGAACAAATAAACAAACAATAAACATCTTGAGTGTAAAAATCTTTAGGATCAAACCTTTCAGGTTACCTAAATTAAACCAAAAACCGTTTTAACACTTCCACATAAGTTTCAGAACTCCTAAAAAGTTTTCTAAGTCATCAACAATGTTTCACAAAAATTCAGCACTCAAAAACACAAACTTTTTAGCACTTTATAAGCTAACACTTTTCACCGCAAAGTTCGTATAAAGTTCCCAATCTGAGACGATTTTTTAGTTACTTGTAAAAAGTTTACCAAAGTTTACGAATTGTGAGGTCTGAGATAAGTCTACAGAGGTGGGTTTTAAATATGAGATTATCTCAAAAACTAGTTAACGTATTGCAAAATTTATTTCACTGATAGATAGATAAATGTTAAAACTAAGTAACTGTAAATGAATTAATAAAATCGGTCCAGTAGTTTTTGAGAAAATCTCAACCTTATTGATGCATCTGTATACTTTTCTCTGTGTAGTCTATTACGAATTTTAAGTAGTACAAAAAAAGGTTGCAATTAAAAAGGCTGTGCCGCCACGTGACGCGAGCCGCGCGTCGCTCGGGGCTATCACATGGAGTGGGTGCGCGCGCGCAGGTCGCCGCCAGCCGCCGGACATGATAAAGACGGGGAGACCGGCGTAGTATATGCGAAAATCTTACATTTAATAAGACTGTAAAAAAGTTGAGTCTGTATATTGGATATTTTTAGAAAAGAATAATTGTAATGTGTTTTATGATCGATACTGATGTCAAAACACCGATTTTTAGAATTCTCATAAGTCTGTGTCGATGTTCGGGCATCACGCCAAAACTAATGAAAGGATTTTGATAGGAATGTCACTAGTAGATAGCTCAAATATCTGGACAGCACCTAGGCTAGTAAGCGATGTAGAACCACGTAGCCAGAGAGGAAGAACTGCATCCCAGTACATTGAAAGTACTTCGTGGAGGTCTATACTAACCAGCGACTTCTACGCATACGAAGTTGGCAGTTGCAGCTAGTGTTTAATAATTATCTAGTTCTTAAAATAAAATGTGAAAGCTGTTTTATCTGAAATGTAAACGTATACTATGTCCAAAAGCTCCTCGCACCACCCAGCGAATCTATAACATTGTTTCTCTCGTACGTATCGCAGCCAGTTTGACTGGCCGTGTGTGGGTCTGGGCAGATACGGATTTAGGGTACGGGGGCCCTGGCGATGCAATGGCGACGTAATAAAGAGAACGCCCTTTTAGCATATTGTCGTTGCAGTCCATACTCCTTAGACATTAGTGACTGATGGCTGACGAAGGCCATTGACTGACAACTGATAGAGACAGTGAATTAACAAAATAGAGAAGATTTTACACGACAACCGTACAAACGTGGTCCTTCAAGCCGGATTTAGGATTAGGTAATAGCTTAGATTAATACGATACATCATTCAATCAATCGGTTTTTTATTTTTCAATAAATATTCATCTGAGAGCTCTTTAAGAAGCAAGCAATAGGTTGGTCACTAAACCACACGAGATTATAGAGGATAAATCCTTAAACTTATTAATGTTGATATTTTCTGAAAACTAGTATCTATGACTGGGTAAATAATAGTTTTTTTTATTATAAAGGTCAACTAGTTTTTGAGAAAATTTTAACTTTAATGTTTATGACAGTGTACACTTTTCTTTGAAGGAATGAGTACTTAACATATTTTGATTTATTTAAGAATTAACTGTATCTTACCTACTGCTATTACGGTATTTATCTACAAGCATTCGTTTACAATTCCTACCCCGGTTGAAGCCATGAACAAATTGGGGCCAATCCCCGATTAATAAGCCAGGCCACCTTTTACTCCAGAATTCGTTCCTGTATTTTGTTCGTACAGTGTGCATGTAAGTAGGTTATGGTGGTCAGTGAGTGTGTGTAGTGTGTAATGATTTTCGTTTATGATTGTACATATTTTGGCCGGACATTTAGGTTGATTGACATTGAGCTTAATGATTTTATTCTCCTTTGTTCATTATTAAATGATACAACGCATTACAAATAAGGCTGAATATTCATTAACTCAGACTAGTCGTCCTTTAGTTTTAGACTCAAGTTAAACCGTTTTATCATCATCATCAGTCTATTTATATTGCCCCACTGCTCGGACACAGACCTTCCCTTACATCGAGGGAGCTGGGGCCATTATGGCATCTATGGCATGCAGGTTTCATTACGATGTTTTCCTTCACCGTTTTGAGAGCACTCGGTAAACGTACGTAAGTTTTTCCGTCGAAAAAAACCGAGGATAACTCATTGGTACATGGCTGCCCTGGCTGGGAATCGAACCTATGACCTCTGTATCGCAAGTCCATTGACCCAACCACTGCGACACCGAGCTCTCAAACCGTTTTATATTTGGTAGTAATTTGCAGTACGTTTTTTAAACATAACTAAACCTGACAGGTCTAATATGCTGCGTCCCTTTCGTACACTAGAGAGTTATGAAAAGGAAGGTAGGCACTACTTTTAGAAACGTCTTAGAAAACGCACAACACAATTGCTTCTACTAAAGGTTTAAAATAAGACAAAAAAAACCTATGCCCAAGGCAAGTGTTTTATTTTGGAAACAAATGACTCTAATTTTACATATTGTGGTGTAACACTAACTGCTTGAATGAACAAAAAGGATGAAAATGATAAAGTATAATATTTTACTAACATTACCCTCGTCCTATCGGTAGTCGGGTAAAAATCTGATAATTAGTCTGCCAGATATTTTGTTTCATAGAAAAGACATCAACGAGTACTCTCTTTATTTTTTGTGGATATTTTGTAATAAGTATTATTATTAATTTTCGCATAGGTACAGTCGACAGCAGATCAATGGTAACACTTTTTACTTTTGACAGTTCTTATTATTTGCGTCGTAAGACTTGAAATCGTACTGCAAGTGTTACCATTGATCTGCTGTCGACTACTATCTAATAAAAGTAATAATTTTGACGTTATTTTTGGCTAGCTAGAGATCCTTTTAGGATCTTTTACGGTTATATTAGGGTCCACTTAGTGTATATCCCACCCCACATGAATTAATTCTTAAATTTATCTAGGAATAATTATTTATGTATGACCGGTTAATTTTAAATATCTAAGGACCGCTTGCAATATCGAGACAACCCCGGTTTAAGTATTTAACTTGTGAAAACCCCATACATTTTGCTCGGGTTAAATCTCTAGGGCTATATTTTATTGCAAGTGGCAGTAAGGCCCACTTGCAGTCAAGATAACCCGAAAGTAACTCGTAAAAACCATGCACTATTCACTGGTATAAAGGAATGGCGCTCTTATATTCCATTAATTTTTAAACTCAACTAAGTTATATTTCCGTAACTTAATTGCTATAATAGCACCTAAAGTAACAAAAGCCCACTCGCGGGCAAAGTTCAAGAGCCAGTAGGCGGGGGTCAGTGTATCTGTCAACACAAAACCACTGCTACATAAAACCACTTTAAAAGTCATCGACACAAATGTAGGAAAAATACGTACTTACCTACATTCAATAGGAATTAAGATAACTATCCATAGTTATGAATGATAAAGATAGGCTGTAAAGCACAGAAATTATTTAACACAAAGTTAGGAACTTAACCTCCAATTGCAATATAAGATAATTCTAGAGTTAGCGACTTAACCCGAGCAAAATGTATGCAATTTTCTCATGTTAATGTTAAATACATGATCCAGGGTTATCTCGATATTACAAGAGACTCTTAACACTGGTGTTATCTCTTAACAAGAGCTTGGGGTTTATAGTAGGTACTGTCGTACCTTTTTGCTGTATAAAAATAAGTACAGTGTACAATTTATTAGGTTTATTTTATTTCAGTACATTCTCTTGTATGTGACCGGAAAAAAGCTCTCGGAAAAATTCATTACTACTAGCTCCATCTATATACAGTTTAAGAACTTAAACAATATGATTGCCATCTAGTGGCGAGTAGCAAAACTAGTTAAAAGTAACACGCTTCTTACTTACGTAGTTTGTATAACTTGCACTAGGGGGCGATACATAAACTCTGCTTTTTGGAATACCTATTTGAAAATTTCGGTTTATTAGTAGTGTTTATTTTGTATTATTCATCATAGAATTTAATAATCTGCCATGACATGACTGGAAATTAAAACAGAAACAAAGATATTTTATTACATGTAAAGGCAGCGCCATCTATTATCGAGTAGCAGTACTATAATTTAGTTCTAACTAAACAAACTTACCCAGGCGGCGTTACTGTCGTTCGATACGGCTTGAAATGTAGGCACACAGCGAAAAGTCATGGTTTTAGCTATTTTTCTAAGCTATGGGTCAATTTTCACAAATAAGCTCCTTCTCACAGCTTACCTAGAACAAAACGAAACACTTACTTAGTGATACAGCATTGACAAGGAATTATATTTTTCCGAAGAATGTTTCGGGCCTTTTCCAAAAGAAAAGAGAAGAGAGATTTTTGAAAAGAGAATCGAAGTCTTTTTTTTCGATAGACAGTGATGTCCCATTGCTGGGCAACGGCTAGAGAGAGAGGGAGAGAGAGATATTAAAACGTAAAAGCTCGGAAGTTTTCCAAACTCTATCTTTAGTTGTTTGTTGACAAATAGATCTTGCAGTGACTTTTGATTTTTGAATAACAAGTTGTCGAGATTTCAACACGTAGGTAATTGAAATAATATTTTTTTGTGACGTCATTGACTGTTCTTCAGCCTTAAGTAGCCTATAGCTATTGTAAAGGCTGTATTGATTTATAGATGGCTAGTATGACAGGATAATTGGTTCCAATTAGAGTCAAGTTGCGTCAGTCATCACGCGTTAGATTCGGTGAATGTTCATTCAACGTTTTTGTGTTCCAAAATATATTAGTAGCGATTCCAGATTGCGTACGCTAATATTAGTCGCCGCTAAGCGAGGTGTCCCGCTCGCGATGTAACATATGAACGATAGTGACAGTTGCGTATAGGTACGTTTAGATTTAGTGACCGCTCCAGTATTAGCTACATTTGCTGTTATTCATAAACTAAGTCTAAAAGGCACAAGTAGGTACAATGGAATATGAATGAATCAATGGATGGAGTGGATATTGTTGCTGTTATTCATAAACCTAGTTAAATCTCACTTCCATTAAATCGTGTTGCTGTCCCTTTCACACTTCGTTAAAAAAGGTCAAGATAGAAAGGGACAGAGGGCCTAAACGATGGCGTAACTTTAAATCACGCCAACATTTTTTGAATGTTCATTTAGGTGTTTTGGCAAGAAAAGGCTGATGAAAACACCCTAGCAGCACATCTTTTAAAATAATAACAACATTTTTAATAACTAGGTAACTAAACTATACAATTCTTTAATCATTCATGCGGAACTGGCGACATACACCATGCATTTCAATTGTTGAATGCATGATTCGTACGTCGGTCGTGGGCAATTGATAGAAAAGGTAACTCGTGAAAAATTGAAGCCCCACTCGATTCAAGATAAGGCTCAGAATCCTTTTTTTTTAAACCCAGGTAAAACATATAAATCATGTGCCACCACGCCCGGGGGAGCGTGTTGGTTATGTCGGGCTCACCGCCCCGAAGGGGCAGCATACCGACTAAACGTCCTGGGGTGTTCCACCTCGTGCCATTCTTGCCGAGCCACGGGAAACTGTGATACAACCGCGACCCGACTGGCGCCAGGCTCAGAATCCTGGAAAATATTTAAAAAATTACACCTACCTAAGTAGTCAATAGAAGTTTGTAGTTATTGTAATTGTGTCGTTCAATAAAGTAGAGACTAATTTTCTATTTGCATTCTACATTGACTCGCTCGTATTTAACTTACCAACATAAACCAATTACACCATTAAATAAATCTGCCTCGAAACCCCTGAACCCTAATCATAACTTACTGTAATGCCTCTCTACAATGAGGCATAAAACAGTCTTACACAAAAATATTTCAGAAAAAAACTTCAACTCAACTTTAAAACCAAATCTCAACCTTTCCATACCGAATTATGATGCAATATTCTTTGTGGAATATAAAGTTGTTCGGGCAAGGTAAGATCAACTTTAGGTGGGATGGTGATAAAGTTTATAGTGGTTTGTGTGGTGCGGAGGTAGTTTTTTTGGTTGGGTGATGTTTCGTAGCGCCTCAGGCGTGGCACGGGCCGGGGTTCGAGGCGGAGGAATGCCTAGACATCTTCTCGCTGATCTGAATAATGACCGGCGAGATAACTGTCAATTGGCAAGGTCAAAAAAATTAACACTTCAAACAAAAAACCATTTTATGTTCAGTCGTTTCGGACCGCACTGGCCCGTATTAATAGTCTGAGGCCAAACCATCACAACATCTCAAGTATGTCATTTATTAATAAACCAATCTTGAGGGTGTATCACGTGATGTCTTTCTCAAGTCCCGGTTCGCCTGCAATCAGCAAATACGTTCTCAAGGTGTGAGTTTGAGTTTTGTTTATTAATACGGCGTTACTCACGTGATACCGGATTCCTAAACGCGCACCTAAGTTACGTTTATTACTAGGAATTTTGATCTGAGAGTGATTTATTAATACGGGCCCTAAGTTTGCTCGTCTTCGGTGGAAAGTTTTCGTTTTTGCAATGTAGGTACTGCTAAAACGTTATCGAGAAATGAAGGTTTTTCTTATGTATGTGGTTGTGAAACCTATTGTCACAATTATTCAACGCGGGACCGAGTGCGACGTTCTTTCCGAGACACGCGGAATCTTCGCGGAAGGCTCTGATGAAAATGACACTAGCGGTAGGGCCCAGCTGTCAAACTCAAGCGCGAGACAGAAGATGTCCCGCAGCGGCGGAGTGAAGAGCACGCCACAGTGACTCCATATATGTATTTTTAACAATTTTGGATGAATTTTGGCAGGCAAACAAACATATGCCAGCAAGAGTCTGTTTTTTTTTTAAAACAAGCTTTAGGTTTAGACTAATTTTCATTTTAAAATATATGGAAAATATGTTTGCGATTTTTTTCTATTGAGCGAAGTTTGTATAATCGTGTATCGGTATTCTTCAGTCTCTAAATAGACACCCCAAGATTGCTAAATAGTTTTTTCCGACGTTAAATTTTAGTACTTAGTGCCTTCATAGAAAAACTGAAAATCCACGCACACCCAGCCCCTTGTACAATCCTTTTCAATGCGTAAAAATTCGCAACTGGACTACAAGCCGCCAAAACTTAGCTTGCTGATACTATTTAACATAACAAACATCTATTTTACCCAAATATCAAACCTCCAATATTCGTAGTCCCAAAATCGTATAAAAACCAAAGCGTGTAAGTTTTTATTAGTGAATTCCGAGGAAAGGTCTGTGAGTGATCATTACCTACGTGATTGCTCTCCGAAGGTAACCCTGGCTGGTCTTTTTGTGGCATAACATGGTTTTACAACGGAATTGTGGAAAGTTGTGATTGACGTGGGTCACGCTATGTGGATTATTAATACGTATATTCGACCTTTTATTCTGAGGACAATTTGTAAATACAAGTAGGTAAGTATCTAAAAGATAATTTTAAAATAAGATTTAATCAAAATCAGTCATAGGATAAATCGGCAACCTAGTAAGTACAGTCGAAGATAGAGATAAGTATACAGGGGGCCTTAATAAGGTTGAGATTTTCTCAAAACTACTGGACAGAATTTAATAATTATTTTACAGTTACATAGTTTTAAGTTTTATCTATCAAACAGTGAATTTTTGCAATAGGTCAAGTAGTTTTTCAGAAAATCTCAACCTTAAAAACTCTCCTGTACACCTTTCTCTGTGTTCCACCGTACCTATCAGTCATAATATTTTAAAGTAGTTTTTAATATATTTCGTAAGTTTTAGTTATACTTTTATTAGCTTGTGTACAATATCAGTCATAATTAATGATCGGGACCCATCCACAAAGACATACCTACGTACATTATATACCTACATAGGTACATTCACTCGAAAAACAATAGTAAACTTTCTTTTTCCGGCAATAGAATAATCCTACTAGTTAACCGCGATTTTCATTTGATTTTCTTTTCGGCCAGTTCCCAGTTATAGGATATTTTATATAGTAGCGATTTCTACAAAGGAGGTTTTATGCTCAGATAGAACTGCCTGCAAATGTTCGTTTGATATAAATACGAGGTTATGGGCCCAGAACCAGAACAACCGTCGTTCATTTGTTTTTAGACCACCATGCCCTTCTCAATTTGAATTCATCCAGATTAAAAAATATTCGAACTAATAACAACAAAAGCTCCTGGCACGTTCGTTGCATTAATAAAAAATAAAACAAATCACTGGCAGTTAAAAACCACCTGAATTGAAAAAAGAAAACGTTGTGGAATGTTGAAATGAACTTGGCTACCAATTTGGGATACGCATTTCTGAAACTTTCTTTCAAAATTGAACATTGTTGCTCGAAAATTAAAATACATTTTCGTAAAATTAAAATAATCTACTTAGGACTTTTTGTAAGGTAGAAATTGTTGACTTCCGTTTTACATGGTTGGTGAAAATGGCAATTGGGACTTTAATTTGTGATCCTCTAGGTTCAACTTAACTTGTTAGTTAGCTAAAGAGTAAATTAGTTCACGCGATTTCTGTCTGACCACAATGAGATTTTGAATAATATTTTTAAAATATCTACTTTGAATTTAAATTGGTGTTTTGTGAATTTACCTTTTAAATGGATAAATATCTCCTCAACCAGTACCGGATCTATAGCTATACCTAATCATCAAAATCATAGTGTCATTTAAAGATTCCATTAGAATCCACGACATCTGAACTAGTTCCGTGTGTGATTCTGTCGTGCGTGACCACTAAATCGAATTCTAAACTGACTGAGACTCGTTTAGCAACACTTAAATATAGTGTAACACATTCTGGACTTTGAGTTTTCACCATAAAAGTAAAGAGTGGCAAACTTATTAGTAGGAAGATACAATTTCCCCACAAATGACATTGCCACATTTCAATGGAGCTTTGCCCCACCTACAAAACTACGTGACCATTTAAGCTGTACCTATCATTTTTTTTGGGACTTATTACAGGTTTCATATTGCATAATCATAATCAGTATCATTTTCTACTATTCTCGCAACTCCTATAGAAGAATAATAAAAACAATGAATAATTCGCTTCAATTTCTTACTATTTACTGAATTCTTAATTAGGGTGTTTTTTTCGACTCGCTAGATGTACAAGACTTTGTATAAACCAATAATTTTAGGAGGAGGAGATATTTTTACACATATTCGTTATCTTGTACATCTTGCGGTTAATAGTGGGGCAGAATCTGGCATTGTCATTTAAATTTTTCATGGATTTCAAGCTATACACATGTCTATTACAATCATTTTCTCTCGTTTTACGGAAACTAGATTTAAAGGTTTTAATTTACAGTAACTTTTGGCTTCAAATACATTGCAATGACAACATAAATAAAAGGATACAACATAAAGCATAATCAAATCTCAACTATAAAAATGTTTTAAAACTTTTAATCATCTCCAAATCATTCAGGGTTAAGAGCGTTGTCGAAACCCGCCGCAAGGGGCGTGGTCGCATGATGGATGCGCGGGCGCACAGATTGAATGTCGTACTTGACTCCCTATTAAATACTTACCAACATGACCATACAACCTAGTACAATTAGTATGAGCTTTGAAGCTTAAAACCCAAGGTGTTCTATGGTGCACGCTTTAGTTTGTAAGTTTAAAGGATCGTGTAGTATTCTCGTGTAAGGAAAACGTTAGAAAACTTATTGGGTTTTAAGTCGGCTGCTAATGAAGGAAGTGAGTGGTTTAGGTCAATGATAGGGTTATTGACTTTAGTACTTTGAACGTTGGAGGAGGCTTTTGAATTGACAGTAAAACTAATTGGAATAGATACAGCTAACAGCAGATCAAGTGTAACACTTTGGACCGCGCCGTTCTTATTATCTACCACGACTATAACTCCAAATATTTCCGACATATTACCTACATATAGGTACCTAATCGATTAGTTCGAGAGATAAGTCGATAAACCCGCCTTTTACACGCTAAAACCGTTAAGAAATAATTACAACCGCTTTGTAAATGGTTACCGGGTTACGTTACGAGCGGTTGCAGCGAGTAACTCGGTGGGTCAGGCCAGTCACGACCCCCGACCAGACGCGGATCCAGGGGGCGACCTCAGGGGTCGATCGCGATTTCATCGTTTGGTTGTCGTCTTCATTTTGACATAGTACGTAGTCAAGGACGCGATAAGGTTGAGATTTTCTCAAAAACTACTAGACCGATTTTAATTCTTTTACAACTGTAAATTATACTATTTATTACTATGTAACTACATAGTTTTAACTTTTATCTATCTAACAGTGAAAAAATTCCTGCAATAGGTAAAGTAGTTTTTGAGATAATTTCAACCTTAAAAACTCTCCTGTACCTACTCTGTGTTTGTTAGACCGTACGCGATACATTAGGTACTGCTATATTTTTGCAAGTTTTAATAAACGAACGACAAAGAGACTCGGTAAAGCATAGCATGGTAGTGTGATCTGATCATTGTTGTTCTTGTAACTGGGTAATCAGTATCAACAAATCAACGGTGCCACCATCTCTGTCCATGTGTCAAAATGACCATTGATATTTGTGTTAAGGGGCGGCAAGCTGTCAAACTCGAGCGCGAGACAGAAGATGTCCCGCAGCGGCGGAGTGAAGAGCACGGCACAGTGACTCCATATTTGTATTTTTATTGATTTTAGATGAATTTTGGCAGGGAAATTAAAATACGCCAATAAAAATCAGATTTTTTTAATACAAGCTCTCGTAATTATAATACCCTACATTTTGATATATATTCCGTATGAATAACTATTTCGGTCTAGACATAATTTTAATTTTAAATGACATGGAATGGACATGTTTGCGATTTTTTTCTATCGAGCGAAGTTTGTCCAATCGTGTATCGATATTAATCAGTCCCTAAATAGACACCCCAAGATTGCTATATATTTTTTTCAGACGTCTAATTTTAGTAGTCAGTGCCGTAGCCTTCATCGAAAAACTGAAAATACGAGGCCTTAAAATCCCTTCTTCTTATGTTGTTGTCTTTTACAAAGCTTGGCGATCATTATGGCAATCTGCACTCTCCACAAACGTCGCAAAAGAGATGGTTCTTTTCTAATGGTGGCACTTCACTTAGCTATTCGTATTTGTGTATTTGTCATAATTGCCATATGTGGTTGGTATGCTTGACAAAAGATTCGTCTTATTTGTATGTACGTCAAGTATTTGACAAATACGACGAACACCCACTAGCGAATACGAATAGCCAAGTGAAGTGCCATCATAAACTGAAATACCGCGATCATGGCTAATAGTGATAATTTCGAAAGACATGCGCAGAAATAAATCGACGACGTCTGGGGGGTCAAGTTTACCATGGCCGCATGATCCGCCTCTGTTCCCGACGCACTTTATTACATCGCTTTTTTGGATTAGTGTATTCTTTAAATTACTTTTTTAATATGTATAGTTTTATAAGAGGTTTAAAATAGCTTTACGCGGGTCAACGGGCGGGTTCCTAAACGTAACTCAGTGGCCGCTTCTGTCTGATATGTTAGTCACGATTAACGGGCTTCTACGTTATTTGTGCCTATTTTGGTTTAACAGGGGTTGTGTTTACTAAAATAAACGTCGGTTAAATGTAGCCGAGCTAAATCGATGTTGTAAAGTCTCTATGCTGTAGATATATGTAGGTAGGTATGAGTTTTATTTCAAAATAAGTTACAATATAAAATTTAAAAAAGAAACATTCAAAATAGAAAACCTAAATTAAATTAGGTATTATTAAAATTTTGAGAGGTAGAGTACACAAGACAGTGGCAGCGTTACCTCGTCAGATGGTAGGTAGGTATTAGTATTTTTTTTTAAATATACCTACCTAGACTTCACATAATTATTTTGTGTACTGTCTGGTTTCATTGCACATTTACTTATTAAACACAAAACAACCACTATAGACATTAAATTGAAAATTATCAAATAATTTCGCAACTGTCGTTTCCCGCCGTTTTCAAAAGCCTTTCCGGTTCTTACAAGATTTCTTTAAGCATTTTATGAATGACTCATTCATTCATTAAACCCGATCCAAAAAAGTTAGCTGTCATCGTAGACTAGAAATAATTAAAAAACTAATAGCCGCGGCATCTCTAAGCCAAAGGCAAGAACGATTTAAAAATTAAAACCATATTTCTACGTGCTCATATTTATCGATACTTCAAACTATCGATGTTTTTTTTCGAATACCGGAAGACATGACACCTCTAGATTTACAACCATCAATTATTTTAATGGAGTATCTCTATCCTTCTTTGTTTTACTTCTCCCTCTTCATTTAGCTTTTGTTGATAATATTTTGTTAGTATTTTAAGTGCTTTGTTAATTACAAGTTGGTTTATAGGTGTAATATAAATATGTATACCGCAGCCCAAATCAAGTGTCTTATTAACCTGATCATTATTGTAAAACTAAAGTAATCCAATCTAATAATGTGAAAATAACTATGCAATAATCACAGAACTGCTTAAAATGTTAGTAGGGGAAGGTAGTTTATGTTTACAAAATAAGACACTTCGGTATAATATGGTACGTCAAAATAGTGTGAGAGTGATTCGACTTGCACCAAAAATATACCCAGTGAAAACGCCATACATTTTTTTCTATTTAATACCAGGTTAAGAGCTGACCCTTGGTGCAAGCACTCTAACACTTAGGTACCTAGTTTATATTTAAGTAAGTAGTTACCTATCTATTTCCGCAAAAATAACAAGAAAAGAAAAAGTTATAATTAAATCATTGATCTCCTATAAACAACTAGATACACAAAGGTCTTACTAAAACAATTTAAAAAACCCAAATAAGGGTCCATTGTTAACGTCCAAATAATGCCCAATAAAGCAAATGACCATTGGATGCATTTGGACCTTCTTTGCGCTCGGACATTTTTAGAAGGCAGACTGTGTATCTAGTTGTTTATAGGAGATCAATGAATTAAATAGCTAACGACTTCGATTTTTCATACTTATAGACTTGGATTATAACATAAGTCATACATAACCCAACATTGGTGGATTACATAATGCCACTTTGAATGTTATTCAGACCTTCACCGTTTTGATAGCATTAGATGTAATTTTTTCTTCGAAAATCTCGAAACTTAGAGATCTTTTATAAAACTAATTACTGGCTCTTGGTATTTTAAAACATAATTCGGTACTGTCGTCAGCAAATCAACTTACCTACACAAAACCGTTGCAATCTATACCGTATTACCGTCGAATAAAGTACACATATTTTACTTGATGTGCTTGTCGACTCTACCTAATTTGGTATCAATATTTTCGTCTGACCCAAACGACCGACCATTAAAAGAAAGGCTTTATTTGGTCCTACGTGACAGTGTTATTTAGGTGGACGTGATGACGAATCCAGTGGACGAAGCGGACGAAACCATGCATTTGTTGACTAATGATTGCCTACCGTTCCATAATTTCGAAACAATAATGTGGCCAGTATTTTAGAGAGATGGAAAATATTGAATTTCGAATGGGATGTGAACTCGTCGAAATTCAGTTCTGCCACAATAATAAACCAAAAATATGAATGATGAATTAGGTGTCGTAATGTTGACCCCGGTTCTGTCTGGGTCGGCCATATGATTTTTCTTGAATTTTCGAGATAATTTACGTTACATTTACCAATTGTGTGTACGGTGGAACACAGAGAAAAGTGTACAGGAGAGTTTTTAAGGTTGGGATTTTCTCAAAAACTACTTGACCTATTGCAAATATTATTTAACTGTTTGATAGATAAAAGTTAAAACTATGTAACTGTAAAAGAATTATTAAATTCGGTCCAGTAGTTTTTAAGAAAATCTCAACCTTATTGAGGCCCCCTGTATACTTATCTCTGTCTTCGACTGTACATTTAGGCTTTCATATTAGTTTGACTCTAGGCTAGCGTAAAGTAAAATTGACTAAGGATATTGCCCAAAAATATAAGTAATATATTTATACTACAAACGTAGTCATTTAAAAAATGAGTTTATTCGTCATCTGGAATCTTAGTGTGTCCAGTTAGTTGAATTATAGCACTTCTTACTTGTCGCCAACTGGATTTTCACCCAAATTCCTTACAAAGTAGCCACATAAATAAATGCTTTGCCAAACGACAAGAAAATAAGGTCAGTTTTAATCACTGTATCGAAAATTCGTTTCGCGTGCACGCAATGCGGATTTGTATTTAAAAAAAGAACCGCATTGGAAATTTGAAACATTTAAATTGCACGTTATTGCTACTGTGCACGCGGCGTCCGATTCTTGTCCAAATTCCTCAAGGGTTGTAATTACGTACGCCGATTTGCTCATCTCGATCCAATGCTGGCACAACAATAAAAAAACGTTAGTCTAATTCGTGGGAGTCGTGAATTCTCTGGCTTAGCGTGAGAAAGGGTTTACGGGTTTAGTGGAAAACAATTTCAATGTTGGCAACATTTTGTAGAAAAGTGAAAAAAAAAGTTCTATAATGTTACGAATCCATAGTCTTCGTAATTGACTCTACCTACCAATTTTAACTTCGACTATAAAAGCATTTAACGCAGTTTTAATGCAGTTGGTCGCACCCCCTAACTGTTCCAGTTACAGATTCATATTTTCTGGCATTTGCAAGTATGATAGAGCCACATTTCAATGGAGCTTTGCCCCTACAAATCTACGTGACCATTTAAGCTGTACCTAACATTTTGTTGCGGACTTATTACAGGTTTCATATTGCATAATCATAATCAGTACCATTTTCTACTACTCTCGCAACTCCTATAGAAGAAAAACAAATGAATAATTCGCTTCGATTTCTTACTATTTTCTGAATTCTTAATTAAGCTGTTATTTTCGACTCGCTTGATGTACAAAACATTAGTTTAAACTAATAATTTTAATAAAAAACAGATATATTTTTACGTTTATTCGTTATCTTGTACATAATGCGGTTGATTGTGGGGCAGAATCTGGCATTGTCATTTGCACATCATATTGCATATTATTCGTGACTAAGGGTCTCTTGCAATATCGAGATAACCCTGGGTTAAGTCGCTAACTCTAGAGTTATCTTATATGGCAAGTGGGGGTTAGCAAATAAACTGTCATCGCTATGGGAAAAATGTTGCATAAAACTTACAGCAGCAAATCTTAAAAATATATACAATTACATTCTTCCAGTCTCACACTTCAGCCATTGAGCTATTTGTGTCATAAAATTACTTAAATGATACTTAGTAGCCCAATAATGGTATAATAAGTGCCGATTCTTAAATTAAAACGAGTTAATTCGAACGCGCAACGGATGCGCTAACCGCCCGCTGCGAGAGGTCGCGGTTCAAAAAAAGAACGAATATCGAATGCGCGCCGTCAACCGAACGTCAAGCGAGAGTCGGAAAATGAGAAATGTTGCCTGTACAAAAAAAGAACCCTAGACTATTCATTCATAAACCAGCCAGTAACATTTAGAAATTAGTTTATTTTAATTACGCGGCGAACGTATTGTTATATTAATTATGCCTTTGCCCGATCGTCTGGACATGGACAATATATTTTATTGTCTTTCTGTACGTTCGTTGATTTATATATCTAGTTAGTAAGTTATTCGAATTTTAATTTAGACGAGTTTTAATGGGTTACGCTTGAATGGATTCTAATTAGGGGAAAACAAGCTTCGCCTTATGAGTAATGTGAGGTATAAATTCGGGTTATGGCTTAGAAAAGCGATCGTTCTGACCTCTGTATCACAATAGGTGTGTTTGTAGTAACAAATTGCTTTTGTCGAAAAAATGGACGATGAGAAATGGATAGAAACTGTAACTCTGCTTTGTTGAGCTTCGTTCGAGGTTCGGAAAACAAATAGCTTGAAGCTTATTTGGCGTCAGTTTAAACAATTTATTTTCGGTCTATACAACAATGAATATAACAGGGCAAGTTGTCACTGAGTATGCAAATAAACTCTGTAATAAGGGACGTAGAGTTGCTGCTCCATATAAGTTGTTATTAAAACATATTATGCGTACTACATCCCACATTTTCTAAACTTCGCTGGTGTGGTGATCAATGGATGTCATTTTATAATTATATCACAATGTAGTTCTATAAAAAAAGTAAAGATGTTTGGTTGTGTTAAAAAAAAGTGATTGCAATTTGAATTATTAAGGAGCATACAAACAATACGAGTCACGATTATTGTCGGTCATTAAAAATACAAAACAAAAAGCTACCACTCCGTAGTTCACCTTGCGACATTACTCAATACTTCATTAACTGCTGTTCACAATTCATTGCTTATAAATCAAAAAATTAAAAATAAAAGACACACTCATTTGGCTGCCCCGTGCCGCATGCCCGTTGCCGTACACACTATTAAAAAAATAAAAAATAAAAGGAATAAAAACAAAGCTGCCAGTATATTTCTTATTGCCTATTAAAAATATATCGCCAAAGCTTATTGAAAATCGAATTTTGAAATAGCCAATTAGGCTTGTTGTTTCGAATGTGCTCGATTATAGATTATTGCTGGGATTGTGGGCGGTATTCGATTGACATGTCATTAAATTTATATTTCGACAATAAGTTTAAGTTAATAATTTATTTAAAAATTACAAATTAATTGGCACAAATTCAAGGTAGATTCAAATTACACGTCATTTAATAGAATTGATTTTATGTCACGTGCCAGGATAAGTCATTGCTGAATAGAATATCTAAGTAGTAAGAGACTAGTATATGTAGGTACCTACTGTCGACATGCTTAATAAAAATGTCACAAAGTTACTAATTGAATACTTACAACGATTCGTCAATTATACTTAGACGGCGTGTTCTGGCTGTAATTGTAAATAGTTTTATTTTAGTATAATATCCAGGTAAGTACTTTAGTATTTGTATTTTAAAAACTATTTTGTTACATTGATTTTATAAAATTTGCTTATTTTAGAAAGTGGTGTCAATGTAATTTTAAAAAAAACATGATGAAAAAAAAATACTTAGTTAACATTATTATGTCTTTAGTATACACCAAAAATAAATATTAATGATTAAAATTGTTCTTCAGTAACTACTTAAGAAAAAATAGGTAGATACAAAAATACCTAGTAAGTATGCCAGCTTAAAACTATCAGCGCCAATAAGCTTCGTCTAGACTAGGATTCCCTTTGGTCTATATGTCTAACATAAATTATAATTTTCTAATATTAAACGGCATTGAAATAAAATGCAAGATGCGTCAATTTTGTTTTCTTTATTTGCAACGAATATTAAATTGCTCTACAATTGTATACGGCTGCCGGTCAAAGTCAAAACACTGTTATTTTAACAAAAGCACACCGCGGTACAAAATTAATTTGTCAAAATTACATTCAATAACACCATACAATGCAGGATTGGGGTTACCAGTGAAATAAGTACGTGACAGGTGAAAATATTTTCCCAAATTATTTGTGTCGTATGTATTTATGGCAATAAATATTTTGATTCGTAGGCACTTTCGTTAGCACTTTATTTTGGCCATTTAAAAATCTAAAGTTTTAACAATACACATAAATAAATGTGTCAAACGATTAAGTAAAAATTAAAGTACGACATATAATAAAGCAATAGAGGAATTTTATCTCTATATCACTTTTTAAACTTTCACGGTTTGTATACATATTAATTAGATAAAACGGGAATTACCGTGTTAAACATTTATTATTGATGTCTCGATATTTCGACAGCATTGCAGCCATCATGGACTTCAGTCTACTCGTGAAATCTATCGTTTGTCTATTTAAAACATAGGTTTTAAATAGTTTATTATTTCTAACTAGATCTCGATAATTGGATTACTAAGTCATATCTCTATTTTATTATTCTTAAAATTCCTTGATACATACCTAGTGGTTGCCTCAAAGAAACTTTTAGCGATATTATAGCCTCCAAAATTGTATATACTGTTTGTATTTTTTTTGTATTAATTGTTTGTCTTTACACAATAAAGTGTATTTGATTTGACTAAACCACATAACTTAGCGTGCTAAACCGTATCGGGCTGAGCCATTGAATAAGGCACGGTTGATTTTATTTATAAGAGGCTAATTAAAAAAATCGAATAAATCAGAACCTGGCAACCCTCACTGTCCGCATGAAAAGGCCTCGCGCTCCCGTTCCAAATTCAAAATTTGGGATTCGTTATTAATGGCGGCATTTGACAGCGGCTTTTGTGCGGCTAATTTAAATCTTATCAACGCGCGATGACAGCGCCTTAATGGGATCGCGGGTGTTTTGAGAATAATCCCTTTCATTTCATTTCGAGATAATTTTTTTAAGAAGAAATTAATTTGGCAGAAAGAAACATCGAAATATTATTACAATTTACTTTTGTTTCTATTTTTCTTGAACTTAATAAACTTCAACAATTTTCAAGGAGTTATAGAATTTGGCAAAGTTGTAATGTCGGAGATAAAAAGACATTGCCACATTTCAATGGAGGTTAGCCCCACCTACAAAACTATGTGACCATTTAAGCTGAACCTATCATTTTGTTGGGGACTTATTACAGGTTTCATATTGCATAATCATAATCAGTATCATTTTCTACTACTCTCGCAACGCAACTTCTATAGAAGAATAACAAAATTATAGAATAATTTGCTTCGATTGCTTACTATTTTCTGAATTCCTAATTAAGCTGTATTTTTCGACTCGCAACTTGTACAAATCTTTATTTTAAACCAATAATTTTAATAAAAAACGGAGTTTTGTTTACATTTATTCGATATCTTGTACAACTAGCGATTGATGGTGGGGCAGAATCTGGCATCGTCATTTACCCGACTGTCGAAAGAAGAAGGGGTTTTCGTGTCTTGTTAAGGCTTATTATGGAAGGTCTAACTAAATATACTATTCTACTTTTTCTCCATAGCGTTGGTACCTTTTCATTGTATTGTAAAGTGGTGTAAATGTAAATTCAAGAAAATGTAAAAAAACGTGCACAAATACACACACACAATGTAAGCAATTTCCTTGCATTGCAAGAAATTATATAAACTTGATTCTGTATTTTTGTATAGTATTATAAAAAAAAACTCATTATAAAATGAATATATCGGTCTGAGCAATAAGGCCGTCTTTGTATAAATTGTTTCAATAAATTGTATCAGCTGTTTTCTATGTGTATATATGTATATCAGTGTCTATATGCTTATTTGTGCAATACAGTGTTTACCTATGAATAGGTTCATTATTTTAACAATAACTCATTATGTATAACTCGTTGACAAACAGCAAGTATTTATGCTCCCATAATGGACCTGTCAGTCTGTTTAAATGATGCGCCTGCGCACACCGAGGAACGTAACGCGATGCACCACGCTTCAGTTTGACTGAAGTTTACAAAGCAAGCTGCTGTCGGACAGACTGTCGGGCATTTCCTACAGAAGTTATCTTGTAGATGAAAACGCGCCCTAAGGTACGTCGACAACCAAGAAAAGTATACAGGGGGTTCTCTTTAAAATGGCGGGAAACGACGGTTGCAAAATTATTTGATAATTTTTGTTAAAATGTCACAGTGGCTATTTTGTGTTTAATATCACGTTAAGTTAATCAGAAAATGTGTGCGAATGACAGTATAAAATTTATTGGATAAATTGAGCAAGATCTGAAGTTTCAACCTTTAATCAAGAGTTCCCGCTACAAGCTCGGGAGTGAACGTGACTGTCGAGCTGCTTCATCCAGAGCGATGACGCTACGGCGTCTCCTCTGGAGGAAGATAGAAGGCTACTATGTATTGAATTTTCTGTAACATGATATTGGCAATTGACGAACTGCTGAGTCCATTGAATAAATAAATAAAAGTATACAGAGGGCGAATTTTACTTGGATTCCTTGTTAAGCGCGCGAAACGCCATTAGCTACTTTTTTGGGAATTCTAATTAAATAGTTTCTGTGGTATTTAGTGATTAACGATCACGTTAAGTTAATCAGGAGATGTCCGCGGACGTTTCTATTAGTTGGAGTGCTCGAAAGAAGTCGTGTTTGTGAAGTTTTGTGCTCTTAGCAAGGTTTCCTTTGCATAGCTTGATGGTTGCGTGGATCATTGAGTTATTTCGTTTAGGGGTTTGGGAGTGTTGTGCGTAGGTTTAGGTTAGGTTATCTTCGTATATATGTATGTATTTATAAGAATTCAGACATTCTACTAACATCAGACCAGGCTGTATGCCCTAATTGGCTTTGCCTTTCCCTCTGGGAAGAATTTTACAAAAAAGAGTATACAGAGGGCCTCAATAAGGTTGAGATTTAAAAAAAATCTAGTTGACCTATCGTAAAAAAATCTTTTACTATTACCTAGATAGTCTCGAGTACCTGAGCATGCATCACACATTGCATACACACGACCACTTGCATGGTGCATCCTAATAATTTATTACTCGTACTTAAAGGAATCGTAGTGTAATGTTAAAACCGTCCCTACACTTTACTACAACATACGCCATAACATAGTCAACTGAAAAGAACTTACAACAGGTTGAAATAATTATAAACAGACAGCACATGTGTAATTATTGTGTAGCATTTAAGAGAAGAATATAAGCCGCCATTTTTGTAGTTTACAGATTTCTTCAACCTTTTGTTGGCACTTTAAAAGTATATTGAAACTGGCAATTAAGGGAAATTTTTAAAGAAAAAACTTTACCAATCAATAGATAGAAGAATAAAATATTTTTAAATTACTAATAGTTAACTGGAGGGAAGTTTTGTTAATCAAATCCGAGTCACGGTAGCTCTGTTAAAAAGGAGCGTACCATGAAATGGCGAGGTCCTTGGTTCGAAGCCAGCGGCCTAATGAGGTGTTTAAAAAAAACAGTCAACCTTTTTTTAGTACCTACTAACAAATAGATGACTGACAGCAAGCCCATTCCTATAGTCCATCCATTGCTGACTTTCATTGGTAGCGTGAATTTTTTTGTCACAGCAACCTAGCAATGGATTAAAGAAATGGGATTTGTATTGCTTACAATACAAATCCCATTTCTTTAATCCATTGCTAGGTTGCTGTGACCATCCGCTGTGTCCATCTTACCTAGATATAATATAATATAAAATATAAACATGTAACATCTTAGTTTTCGCCACATTAGTAGATAGGTCTAGGTGTACCTAGTTACTGATTAATATTCACATGATTCAATGTATACCTACTATAATATAAAATCAACAGAGCATTAGAAATAAGTACAGTCGACAGCAGATCAATGGTAACACTTGTAGTACGATTTCAAGTCTTACGACGCAAATAATAAGAACTGTCAAACAAAAGTAAAAAGTGTTACCATTGATCTGCTGTCGACTGTACCTACCTACCCATTAGAATAATGAAATACGTAAGAAAAAATTACAAAACAATTTTGGAAACCATTGTGCAGAAGCCGTGTAACTCAAAATTTTTAAATTTTAAGTTGGTACTTACGAGTATCATTAAAAGTGTAAAATTATGTAGGTATTTCAAAAATTCGAAGTTAAACAAAGTCTATTTTATACTTATGTCTCAAAAGAATGTCTAAAGTATAATTTGTACCAACGACCGCCAATTATAAAACTTTTAAAAGTATAACCCTCCGAACGCCGGGCACAGGTAATTATATCCCACGAAGGAATCTTTTAAATGTACCTATACACCAACGGGATTTCTTTCGTCTGTCAAAGTTGTAATATTTATTTGTCTTTTTCCTTAACTAGATAGGGGAGGATTGTCGCAGATTGTAAACTGTTATTGAAACAGGTAAAAGGATAAAAAGTTATACTTACAAAAAGAGAGGAAACGTTGGATGACTGTGTTAAAAAAATAAAAAAGTGGTTAATGATAATAGTACAGTTTGCGGTGCGTCGTTGGAGCGCAGGATAATGGGCAATATCCTTTTACGAATATGTTGGTTGACATTCGATTTTGTATTTTCTGATTGAAAATAAGACAAATGATACTTAACTTTTTCAATAGCTTCAAAATATAGGTATAATGTAATTTTTTTCTCCGCTTATATTAGGTATAACTAAGCTTATTTTGGGTTTACCATGGCGTGAGTGATATGCAAGAGACTTTGAAATTGAAAATGTAACTTTATGCAAGACGAGTTAGCTCCTTTGAATCAGTTAACTGTAAGTAATTTAACTCGCATTGCAAATATTTGCTATCGATATTAGACAAAGTTGTGTATAATTCATCTCACCTTTAAATAATATTGATTTTGTTAAGTGATAGCAGGAGTATTAGTGTTAGCGATTCTGGTCAACACCTTTTACTTACAGTTGCCAAATCGAGAAAAAAAAACATGACCTCAGAATTTGTATTATACATTATGCTCGACGAACAATTTTAAACATGATGAAAAATCTTCTAACCGAATGTTAGACAGGGTTGTCGGAATACTACTACTATTATCCGATAGATGGAGTTGCGCAACGTACCCTTTAGTATGTATAACACAATGAAGATTTTCGGTGGCGTGGCCTGTGGTGGCTCAGTTGGTAAGAGCGTGTCACGGAATAACAAGGTCGCAAGTACAAGTCCTGCTCACGGCAAGAAATTTTTCATCATGTTTAAACTAGAACTGTCTAAAAGTCCTTTCTAACGTTTCTTAGTAAAACAAAAGTAATTTTAGTTTAAATTATAGTAAACACGATTCATAAATCTCTACCAGTATCATCTAAGGTATTCTTGGAAACAATTAAAATCTTGTTAGAATCGAAAAAAATCTAATAGATAAATTATGTTCAGCTAATATAAAACAACAACAATTTAAAGTTTTCAATGGAGACTAGCATAGCATAGTATAATTAATTATAGATAGGTAACTGTTGTTAAAATCCGCGTGATGGAATGACGTACCCCTGTCATTTTATCTTAACCAGTCAAACACGATGGTTGTATTTTTAAAAAAAAAATGTCCTGTATGAGATAAGATGGCACAGATGCATAGAAATGTCAATATTTGAGGTCTTCGCGCCTGTAACTCTGATCCCCCTCCCTCACGTAACATTGTACACAGTATAATAGAGAGCCCTGCCCTGTAAGGTTAGTACATAGTATCTTGATAACACCCATACCTCACGATGGCACTGCATATAAAGGTTCATACCGTCGCAACGTATTCTATCTATACTAAGGCAAACATATCACAGAACACAGAATGTCTCCATATCACAACAACAAAAGTCTCAATACAACACCGTTGCTATAGGCATCGCACTCGGCTTTGTACATCGCTATCGATTCGGCAACCGCCGGCGGCGACGCGCGTAGATCACGGAATCACGCGTATGAAATGTAATAATAATCGACCATCCCGCGGGCTTATCTGTAAACGACTGCAGGCGAAAAGGTTTTAGCTGGGGGCGAAACACCGTGCGTAGCTCGAGGCTCCGCCCCGGGGACCGCCATTGGCTAAAAAGCGGTAGCGAGCCTCCAACGCACCTCCTTATTGGCTACCCAGTAGCCCGGTGGGGGTACCGTGTCGCATCCGCGGACAATATTTTGACGTTTTTTACCGGCGCGGTGGCATTTCTCGTCGCAGCGATTAATTGTAATTCTTTATGGCTATTGTAGGGTTAAGTGAGCAGTTATACGTGACGCTGTGTTCAATGGTTGAATAGTTTAGCTTGTTTGTAGTGATTCCTCGATTGTGTTAGATCTGCGCGGACGCAGCGTTTCAGTGGAGGTTTTGTTTGGTTTTTGTCGATGTTTGAATAGGTTGCAGTGTCAGACTGTTTGGATTCGTGACGCTACCTTTTGGCGTTTTTGGTTGTTTGCACCTGTTTACATTGTTCAATCACGCAGAAGTATCAGTATTAAAGTAAAAAGTGTACAAAGAACTTCCTTTTTATTGGAAATGGTATAAAATTGCAAGTTTGGAAAATTGATTTTTACGGTTGTCACTTTTGCCTTTGGGATTTTGTATTGTAACTCTTTTTTCCCCTAACAATTCACAGGGTGCATTGCATGGTAGGTAGATGTATTATTGTAGGTTATCTATGCATAATGCATGTTTGTATGTTTGTCTTAAAAGACCGTGGGGGCACGGATTTCAGAAGGCTCCACTCGAGGGGACGACTTGTGATACGATGGGGGAGAAATTGCTAAAACGGTCGGTGTAAGCATACCTACCTATCTATGTATCTACATAACGCGTAGAGGTTTGGTAATGGACTGGCCTTGCTCACAAATTACTTCCAGAATATTCTCATTAATTTACCAAACTACATTGCATTTACGTTAATAACATGAAGATAACGTTTATTTAGATTCTCATATAGCTGAGTTGAGTATAAATAAATTGTTGGTATGATTATTTAATTTACAGGTTAATTATTATTAATTGGTCAATTAATTATTATTATTATCACTTTTTAAACTTTCACGGTTTGTATACATATTAATTAGATAAAAACGGGAATTACCGTGTTAAACATTTATTATAATTATGATTATTAAAATAGTCATATTATGTCATAAAATATAAATAATACCTAATAAGCATACAAATAAATTAAAAGTCATAGAATACAATTATGGGCACATTACATAAAATGCCATCGCGTTAAGGTGCAGCAACAGCAAATTGACCTGTCGCCGCGACATGCGGTCGGGTCGTGTTGTTTGCCGTCCGGCCCTTAGAAATAGACGACGTATCGCTAGCAACGGAAGGTTCACAAATACATAGAAACCAATAGTGTCGCTAGAACCTGCCAGGCGGCAGACGACACGAAGCCCGACCGCATGTCGTGGCGACATGTCGTCTGCTGTTGCTGTGTGGGGGCGGCTGCGTAAGGGAACCCTAAGTCTAACATAGTTCGTAAGTTTATAACCCAAGTGGTCAACTTGGTTTGTAATAAATATGGAATTTGGATTAGAAAATTTCAATTCCATTTTTATTTCACAAGTCAATGCTACTTATACCTTTTTTTTTACTTGGGGAAATGCTTTTCGCATCTCACCGCGCCAATGAGGAGGGGCGCGCGGTGAATATGTGGGACTCCCGCCAGAATACGGTCCTATACCCACTAAAACCCTAAGGTGATCAAATGCTACTTATACCTAGGTGGGCAGGAACGCCGACATCTGGATATTGGTAGTAGATAAGAACCCAACCCAAATGTCACATGGCACCTCCTCCCCGGGCTAAAAAGAAATTAATTTTAATACCAATGACATCTGTCAAACCATTGTGTGGTCCACAATTTCGGCGTTGCGGTGGAAACATCGCAAATTGTGGACTTTCCGGTAACAAATAATTCGCCATAATTAATTTACTGTGGAAACGCGTGTGTTTCCGTGTGTTTAGCTTAATTTGTAAACTTTTTTAATAAACACCCCGAGGTGTCGGACATTTGGTCGGCGGCTGATGTTAAACAAAATTGTATTCGAATTTTAATTGAAAGAATGTTGAAAGTCCTTTTGTTCGAAAATTTAAGTTTCATAAATGTTATAAAGATAGGTTTTAAAATAACGTGGGCTTTGTTCAATTGTAAGTATTCAAACATTTTCAGTAAAGGTTCTTTTTTTTTGTCTAAAAAATCGCTCAACATGGTGGAAGATGTAACACGAAGTCTGAAACGTATTTAAACTATATCTTCCTCCACATCGTAAGAGAAAACCAGAAATTACACTAGGTATATCTATTAGTCACTATCGGTACCTAGTATCTAACTATCTAATAATATCTATCTCTTTAAAAAATACATAAACGGTCGAAATGATAAATGTAGAAATTTTTTCATCATGACCGGGATTTGAACCATCCTCCCCATCCGTGGTACGCTCTATTCTAACAGAGCCACTGTGATAATGATATCGTACCCAGGTCGCCGAATTTTCGAAGAATTTAGATTTTCGTTTCGCATAGCGCATAGGTATGCAAGAAAATACAAAACATATAAACGGTCGAGTTCATTAATAAAACGAATAAAAAGTAATAATGACACAAAACTTTGATTTTTTTAACAAAGAACTGACAAATGTATATTTACCACATTTGTCATTTCTTTGCTATTTAAGTATTTTTAAATAATTTATAAGTAAGTAATTTATATTTCTTTCACAACCGATTATAAAATTAAATTATCCTAATTCACGTCCCAAAAGTCATTCATTCCAATACTACACACTTGGAACTACCGATAAAAACAAATTGGCATAACACATTAACAGCTAATTTGTGTCTAATTCACCACGGCGACTCGACCCCTACTGTCATCAATTAAAAATTACTAAAAGTGTCAGTTCCTTTTGATAAATTTCCGTGTTTCGGAGTTACACCTTTTTGTTTTAGCCGCCCATTGGTCACGGTCTCACGGTGTACCGTTATTTTGCGTAATCTAATCATTTTAAATTTGGAGTCTTTATCATTTTAAATTTGGAATATTTCTGAGTAACGGTTGTTTAGAAAATGAATTAAGAAATAGCTATAGATAAGGTACATTTTTAATCATCCCAACAACGATGTTATTTTATTTTCCGGACTCTACAAGTAGAGACCTACCTATCGGCTACAGTCATTTATTATTTATAACACTAATTTCGATTTCAATAGCCAGACAAAGATGGTTGAAAATTGTGCTTTAACCACTTTCAAAATAAACCACCGTTTACGACAAATTAAGAACCGATGCTCATAGCCATAAAAATGGCTAAACGGAGGTTTATTTTGACAGTTGCTAATACACCGAATTTTAATGTCGAAAATTCTTAAATCGTGTTTTAAACCACCGTCTAAATTTAAGTAACGTTTATGACTAACAGCCCGACAACGCAACTAGAATTATAACTCCCAAGTCTCTGTAGATTATACGTAATCTTACAAAAATTCCAAATATTTCATAGCTGACAATTACTGCGGTATTTCGATACGAGACATTTTGTGAGGCGAGGCTGGCACGCGAGGACCTATTACTCATATTATATGCTCTACATGTAATTTTAGACGTTCATCTATCATCTTTTACGAATTATGTCGATGGCCGATGACGGCACAGGACTTTGGTATGCGATTGTGTCTTTTTTATTGCGTATTTGGTTGATTGGCTATAAATACCAGCTCTACTGACATTCAAATCAATGTTCTTTTATTTACAGATTTGTCGTCATCTTACAAATTATAGTGAGAGGACAGCCCATTTTTTAGATTACACTTTTAGACCACTATTTATTTGAATTTAGGCAGAGATACGGTTAGTTAGTGTAAAACTATAAATAAGCTTAGAAATATGCCATCATTTTCTTTAGTTGCTAAAGGTTTGAAAGAGATAGTAGCTATTTTTAGTGACGAAATTTTTTCTCTACAATCTTTGGTAACATTTCATAGAGGATGATAGGGACCAAAGTTAGCCATGCCTAGTTTAATGTTGTCCCTTTCACACTTCGTTAAATATTTAAGTTAGAAAGGGACCGAAGGCTTAAACCGTGGAATAACTTAAATTTAAATCACGTTTGTGGCTAACCGCGCCAATATGTAAGCTTTTTGCGATGATAAAAGCACGACTGTCTATCGCATTGTTTCATATTTAAGGCTTCGTATGCGCGTATTTTCAGTTTTTCTACGAAGGCTACGGCAATAACTACTAAAATTAAACGTCTCAAAAAATATATAGCAATCTTGAGGTGTCTATTTAGAGACTGATGAATACCGATACACGATTGGACGAGCATGAGAAATCGATGCATTGTCAAATATTCTTTAAAATTCTTACTTATCTACATCCTTACATTTTGTTACCTTCTAAAAACAATAGTGATGAAAAAAAATGTCTTCAAGTGTTATATTTTTTTGTAAACCGAAGCGATCGTGATCTCCGCATTTAATTTTGACCTGACCTAAGATAATACCCTCTATTCCGTTCCGTATATCACAAAACGTTTTATAATTGCAACCTACGGACCAAAGCCGGTGGTTAGCGGTCCCCCACCTCTAATTGTGGCCCAAAACATAGTCATTTCGTATATTTTATGGTTCTTAAAAGTATTGTTTAAAGAAAACTTTGGTTTTAGTGTTTTGAGATGTGTCGAAAGAGTTGGAGGGTTTGTGTTGCGAGAATTATAAGTTATTGTTTATTTTTAAAATTAAGACACTAGTCTAACCAAATTGAGCTGGGTTGTGAGACGGCCGAGCGTCGCAGTATCAATCCCCATCTCTGGTTTATTCTGTGGTGGATCGCTTCTAAGTAGTATACAGTTCGTCGAAGTCGAGAGAGTCGCTCCGTACAAGTTGTTATCGCAGCGCACGTCGAAACCTGACCGATATTAACTATCATTCTGCGTTCTAAGTAGCATGTATGAGTATACAAGTCCAGCCGAAACGTGGACATTAACGGTGAGATTGGCCCACAAGTTCAAATTCACTCAGCGAGCTATGGAAAGAGCTATGCTTGACATTTCTCTGGTAGATACAATAAGAAATGAGTTTATCCGTCAGAGAACAAAAGTAGTTGACATTGCTCATAGAATCAGTAAACTGAAGTGGCAGTGGGCTGGTCAGTCGTAGAACCGATGGGGTAGACGAGTTCTCGAATGGAGGCCACGAACGGGTAAACGTAGTGTGGGACGCCTCCCGATGAAGGAGGGATGACCTGAGTGGTTGGCAGAGATGGATGCAATAGGCCGAGAACCAGAGTTGGACGTAGGTCCAGCAATGGACTTATACAGACTGATTATGATAAGTCCAGGAGGTTGGGTATCTTTTGAGGAAACCAATCAACGATAGCGACTACGTAAATATATTCGCTGAAACGTACGGTATTGCTAGGATTTTAGTTCCGCTACCAGCCGCTTTAGATGCAACACAAATCCGACCAATCCCGTGCGTCGCAGCTGTGGTTTACATAGTCGCTAGCGATATTGAATAATATACAATTATGGAAGTATAGTAGAGCCCACTACCAGTGTCTTATTTTGTAAACAAAGATGACTATACCATTTTAAGCGTGAGATTATTGCATATATAATTATTTTCACATTGGATCGGATCACTTTATTTCACAATGACGAACAGTTTCATTCAAGCGGGACCAATGTTACACCACAACAGGTAATTAAACGATCATATTTGTTTACAAAATAAGACACTTGCTGTGGGCTTAGGTATAGATAGGTCTACGTTTTACCACGAATTTTCGCTATATTGTACACACCTACATAATTATATCTAATTTATTTACGATCTAATCTATTGGATTCCTTACATTATAAGCGACCCAGAACTCTGATTTATTTATACCGAGCCATGGTGATTATGCAGATGATCCACATCATCACATGGTAATGATACAGGCGACATTAGTGTGCCCTCAACCTATACTTAGTCGTGTACCCGGCGCATTATAGAATAAATTATTTTTTACCTCGAAGAGAAAAAAAAAAGTTGGAAGGTTTTTGGATGTAGCTCGCATAGAACGTCATGGTAACACTTCGACCCGAAGCCATAGGAATAAAATTTATTCCACAGTTTAAGCTAGGGTCCCGTTCTAAGTTAAAGGTTTTGGACGAAGTGTGATGTGATAGTGTCGAAATCGTGGTTTAAATAAGTGAGATTGCACTAGGTATATATATGGCTAAACAGCAATAAATTGTGACACATGGATTTTATTTATATTGGCTAGTATAGGGGGGCTCGTAGTCTAGTTGCGAGTACTCGTTGAAAACGATCGTACAAGTTAAGCAACGTTGGGCGAGGTAAGTACCTGGATGGGTGACCGCTAGTGACAGTTTCATCTGAGCCCCTCCGTGCCTCGGAAACGTAGACAGATTATCCTATAGACGGAGTCCCCGCGTAACCACATTTACCCTTTCTTTCTGGCAGCCAGGTGTTGCCTAGGAAAAAACATTACCCAATTTTAAGGGTATCTTTCACAATACAAATTTTAACCATTGAAGTATTAATTACCAAAAAATTATAAAGTGTGTCTATGTATGATATTTGTAAAACTATATTTAGGTAAGTATAATATAATGTATAATTTGCCAAAAAAAAATGCAATTTGAAAGCGTAATATTTTCGTTTCTACTAATCAGTAATGAGTGTATCTGACACTGACAGCAAGCCCGTTCCCTTTTCTATAATCCATTGCTCGTTTCCTGTGACAATAATATTATGCTGTTACAAATGAAACCCAGCAATGTATTCTAGAAATATGGTTGTCTGTTACCGTCAGATCCACAATTAGACCGTTGAGCTTATGGTTCCGTCCTCCGATTGGCAGAAATGAAAATATCGCGCTATCGCTGTGTATTTCTTGTGCAATAAGTGTATATAAGTAAATACTTACTTTCTTTTGACTTAATTAAACCTGTCAAAAGGTAAAACGTATGTATTACAATGAAATCATTTGCATTTCACTGTTGACATGTTGTTTGAGGAAGAAAAAACACAATTATTCCAATTTAAAATTCATGTTTTATGTAACATATCAATGAGGCATTTTTTTTAAACTGTCAAACTTTTTTAGTATATCTTACTAACGAAGAAATAAACAAAAATGTACACAACGTGCTTACTTGCAATAAAGAAATTAGACTTTGACTTTGAAAAATAAAGCTATTAACGAGCTAACCGGTTATGACTACAATTAAGTAAATCATTAATAGGTACTACAATCATCTAATTGTAAAGGATGAATAATAGTAAAAACCTGCTTACCAACATATGTAGAGTGGGTAGAGAATAAGGCTTTAAATATTTCATGTTCTTAATTATCATAAAATGGTCCACTTCAAAATGTACTGAGCATATTCGACTATTTTTATTTGGCGTCCAGTTTGGTTTACCACACGCGTTTATCCATTTTCTACGTTCTGGTTCATATAACGGAAACCTTGTAAAAAGTAATCGAGTCAACAATGGTTTTGCACAAAGCAAACTATCTAATAAATTACTAGGTCGTTTACTGCTGCTGCATTACTAGTAGTATTGTGCTAGAAACTAGAAGGACTAGCTAAATACTACTGTAATTCCCATACATATATTGTGGAACAAAATATTACTTGGGAAATTTTTTACCGACACTGTTGACAACACTGAGTTTTATGTCATACCTTTTACAAAATACTTTTCGAAGTTATTTTGATATTTAGGAACCGATTTCAAGCAAAATAACAACACGTTGCAACGTGTTGATTATTTATATACTGTGTACATCACGTTTTAAAACCTAGAAAGCTTAATAATAGAAAATACTGACCTATGAAACGAAATACTTGGATCGTTGCTTTCCCGTCTACTTTTACACCCCGGTACGCAACAAAGCACCATAATGATGACGGTATACTAAGTACAATAATGTTTCGAACTATCACATGAACATAAACACTAGATTTAGCAAAAAAACGGTACTAAAACATTATTTTGTAAAAAATACACAACAATGTTGGGTCACGCAATGTCATTCTGACGCTGTGACATGGCTTTGACAGTAAGGGTTTAGTAATAAAAGCGGTTACACCGATAAGGATGGAAGATATATGAATCTTTCTCTCTCACGCTTACGATATCCATATTATGTTGTTCTTGTCACTCGAGAGCGAGACAGAAACCACACTCCGTCTATAGGATAATCTGTCTACGCTCGGAAAGCACGTTAAGCTGTTGGTCCCGGTTGCTGTCGCTCGGCAACAGTCGTTACGCCACGTCAGAGGCCTACGGGTGGCTTGAATAACTCTGACTAATAGGTTTAGTCACTAAACCACACGAGAAAATTAAAAAGAAATATATTGCCCTAGATTCTGCGCATAAGGTAGAGCAAATTGAAGTCGGGATTTTATTCCCATAGTACATCTAAATGAACCATGGTTTTTATCCGTGGTAACTCCTGGGTGGACAATGGGAAGTGATTTGTTCCCATGGTCCACCACCTGTATTACCAGATTTTGTTCAGTTATCGATACTATGGGACACACTGCCTTCGGCTTCACCCTTTATGATGATCCATTTGTAAACCCAACGCTGATTGGTGAAATACACACAATGAAAATTTTCTGAATAATTTTCTATTTTTATTTTGACGGCTAGAAGAAATCTCGTAGAGATAAGTGTACTTTGTACAAATTCTTTTTACTAAGGTACCTATTTTATATTCTGTTATGTCCAAGAAGTATTAAATAAATAAATAGATAATTGAATGAATTTAGAAATTAATACAATTCATTTCCTTTTGTCCCAACCTTTCTTCATTTTATCAAGAAATTAAAGAGCCCGAGTCAATCATCCGATTATCAGATTAGTCGAGATGATCCTTTATATCGAATTATAATAATTTGCCTTCGTGATGCGATGACCCTGGTTGCTTTATTTTGTTATGTTGGTACTCGACTAAACACCGTGGTTTGATAGCGTTTATATCGTTTTGGGAAATTGTGATTGATAAGGTATAGTACAGGTTGGCCAACAGTAATGTGTAGGTAATCTAAGGAAAATTGAACAATACAATGAATGGATTTAAATTGTAATTTTCAAGTGCATAGTTACCTTAATATTATTAATTGACCGTTGTTTATCAATCCATGTCTATCAACCTATGTCTAAACGTGTGTAACATTTTCGTCTCTGGATGTCTGTTCGCTGTTAATAAATAACCCACGAACATAGAAGGGAAGTGACGCAGAGGCCAACATGTACATATACCTACACCCATGGAGAAGGTGGTACTCCTTAAGTCATGATTAGACAAGATAATCCGAGGTGGAAAAGCCCTGCCTTTTCCTATTTAGTCATGGGGTAATCGCTAATCCTTCTTGGCTTTATAATGATCAAACTCTACCATATAATAGTCAATATAATACATTTATCTGCCATTGTCTTTGGTTGTTGATTTTATTTTCCCCATACCAACAGCCGCCATTTTTATGCACGGAGAAAAATGTATATCGGTATTTCACATTTACAACAACCCTTGGCTTGTATTTTACTATTAAACGGGCAACTAAAAATATAAAACGTACCCATACAGTAATATGTACACCAATTTAAATTAAAGGTCATTTACACCAATTTAATCCGGGCCCATTTTCCGTACAATCGGAGCCGTTTCGGGACAATTTGGCCCATCTCTAAGACAATATAATTTGACTGATTGATTGCCGCGATGCGCCGGAGTGGATGGACGCACGCGAGCTCTCGATCGGAATTCGAAATGAGAGCGGGAATGTCGTTAAAACAAAGGATTTAAAATCCTCCGTCGCTTTCGTGTTCGACACGTAATGCATTTCAAAAATCAAACCAAGCCATCGCGAGTCAAAAGACTTTTTCAAAGGAAAAATTAAAAGTAGGTACATTTACCGAATCCTATCAAACCTCAGTAGGTATCAAAACGGTGAACATCTCGGTGAAACCTGCATGTCATAGAATGAAATTCTTATGTAGGTAATCTGCCAATCCGTACGCAGGGTTCGATCCTCACCTACAAGTTGGAGTGAGTGAAGAGAAAATCAGTAGTAGAATCCACAGAATATCAGAAGGAGAATAGCAAACTTCGTACGCTTTGGCTTCTAATTACCACCACCTTTAAATTATTTTATTAAATAACAATTTCCCCGTCCAAGACCTAGGTTTTACGCGATGATGAAGTACTCGTATTATTCTCAAATGTTCTATAACAATAAATCACGAGTTAATGTTGATTGCACGAATCAAGCGTCGTAAAGTGCAAGTTTTTTGGGTGATCCAACCAACTTGCCTTGATGTTTGCAATAAATCACCGCAACGAATCAAAACTGTTGTTATTTTTTTCAATAATACTCTGGCCTGGTTACCGAGGCTTTTGATGAGCCAAAATGGTGGTTATAGCGTGGTAATTTGTAGGATTAATTTCTCTCCCTCTATATCCACTTTTTCTCCTCAGCGTTGGCACCTTTTCCTTGCAAAGTGGTGTAAATGTAAATTCAAAAATATTTTGACGTGCAAAAATGTACACAACGTGCTTACTTGCAATAAAGAAATTTGACTTTGACTTTGACTTTGATTCTTGAATGGCAGAGCCAGGAATGAAAACGATGTTACCTAGTGTTACTTAGGAGTAAGTTTTATTCATCATGATCAAAGTTTTATTGTGTTAAGTAGATCAAATATTTATTTGTCTACATGTTAAATATATTCAATCATATTAAACTTAGGCTCTCTTGTAATAAAAGATAAACTGAGAGTTACCGACTTATCCGTGAAAGATAGACACCTACTATTGAGTTTTTACAATTAATTCGCCAACTCAAGCAGCATACAACAGTTATTTTGTCTCTTCCTTGCTATGATAGGTAGATTTGTGTGTTAAGTGAATTTAGCTTCTATAAGCAACCCTGTTTTTCTTCATCGAAATAAAGTTAAACATCAAAGATTATTCTTTCCATATTGCAATGAATCTCGAACCGAATGCGATTTCAAGCGTCGCTTCCCTCATTCGCACCCGACATCGATTTGAGAAAGCTCTTCCCTCGCGTGCAAATAGCATTCGGTTTCAGAACGAGGATTCCAAATTCAAATTTAAATTCGAGTGGCGAGGTGATTGGCGCGTGGATAAAGTTTTTGGTATTATTGGCGCGAAAACAACAATGTTTTTCTTTTTCTGTGATAACCTTGTTTTTTGTTTTTAAATAAGGCAACAGCAAAAACCAAAAAGCCATAACAGTTTTAGCAAGATACATTCTCATCTCTTTTCGTAACCTAACCAGTTATTAAATTAAAACATGTTTTTGGCCGATGTATCAATTAATATTATTACGGACACGCGCGTACTTGACATGAAAGTATGGACACGTGCCGTTAAGAGGTAAGCTTGGTCAGCATAGTGTAACTTGCCCAAGTGGGCACTTTTTGCAGTGGTGATACGGCATAGATTGCGATGTCTCTGTGGAGTTTAATATGCTATCGACTATAGCTATCATTTTCATTAGCCGCGTGTATCAGTTTTTAGAGGGGAATGGCAGTAGATGTGAATAATCATTTGTATTTCTGTACTAGAACCTTAAAGGCACAAAAAGTAGTGGATAAACAACGGCAGCGGGCTGTGGTTGTAATGTATAACTCTACGAAAGATGACAGACTTAACGCCGCGCGGTTGCCGCTCCTTTGCTTTGCCGCTGACGCTCCGTTGCTGCGTATAGTCTGTCAGTTATATGTTTAGCTGCCGTTGCTTTTCAGCTTTTTAATGTGTTTCAGCCTTTAATTGGAAGTGGAATGTACTTTCCTTGAAAACTATTCGCGAAAGTGAGCAAAGTGTATACCTACCTAATTAAAGTATTTCGCCCAAAGGATCAGCCTAGCGATCCAGAGGGGAAATGCCGCCAGCATTTTGGGCATGTTTCCGGACAAGGGGGATCGGTTGAACTAACTGTAATGCTAAACCATTCAGATAGTTCAACCGACCTATTGTATATATAGTTTTTAGTTTAGTTTATATTTTTTTAGGTTAGTATTATTTAAGATAGTTATTTTTAGGATTTTATTGTTATTTGAATAAATGATTATCTATTAAAGTTAAAATAAATAAACAATTAAATGCTCACGAATATTTGTTTTTTGATAAAATATCATTAGCGAACTGGGGAAATATTACTTCTGGAGTGAGTGTTCGCCCCTGGTGCCGCCGGACTACAACTCGGGTCCAACAGAATACCAGCGTTGCCGGCATCCTGTCGACAACATCATGCTGAGTTGAGGCCCTGACCGCAACGGCAGCACAACCGCTCTATATTTATTTGGTGTGTTATCTTGTTAGCCACTATAATGTTCTATAGTAATGTAAATGTCTTGCTGTTGCGAAATAAATGGATTACTTACGTCTTATCTATTAAATAATAATAATAATTGATTTATTATTATTGTCTTTATTTCTTTTCATTCTTATTTAATATATTTATACATTTCAATATCAAAAACAAATAGAAAAATATATAAATATAAAAAATAGCCACCCACCGGCAGCGGGATGCATGTGCATCCAAGCCGCCGGAGGTTAGGATCCCAGAGTGAGGAACCTCCTCACAATGCGTGCCGTGTCCAGCAGCACTGCCTTCTGCATCCGGCTCTTGACCCAACTGTCTAGCGAGAGTCTCTATTATTTTTATTATTATCTGGCATGCTTCTTGACGCGGGCTATTTTCCGCACTTGGCCGCATGAGTGGCAGCCATTGTGCGTGAAAAGGTGCAAAACCGCACTAGTTGAGCCAGCCCAGCTCCATCCAGAACGCCAGCAGCCTGCGGATGCCGCATGCGGCCTGGGGGAGGGACCCTGGGTTGTTCAGGATCTGGGCTCGTTGTTCTGCCAGCCCCTTGCACTGCAACAGCACGTGGACTGGTCCTCAGCCTCTAAGCATCCCCTGCAAATTGGTCTGTCGGCTATATCCATATTGACAAGGTGTTAGTTTAGTGGACAGTGGCCTGTGATTGTACCTATCACAATGCGCAAGTCGTTTCTTCCTAAGCGCATTAGACTCTTACTGAGACGGGGATTAGGAAGCGGTAAAGCCGCATTTGTTTGTTCGCAATCAGTTCTGTCACACCAGGTACAGTGCGCGAGGCGTAAGTTCAGGTTTGCATTTGTGTGGGTGCACACAGATAGTGTAGAGTGATATTCGGCCTGAGGCGCGGCGCGTCCCCAGCGGGACGCCACCCTGCCGCGCACGCACCGCACTTCACCTCTTGTACCGCTAGCGATTGGCGATCACTCACACAAATGTAAACCTGAGCTTACGCCTCGCGCACTGTATCTGGCTGCTATTAGTAGGAAAACTCAAGTTTGAGATAAACAAATTATCATCATCAACGTAATCCAACGAAACCCGCAAAACAAATCTTCTCAAGTTCCCATATCCTTAGCCCAAGGTACATTACCTTATTATAACGCCAACATATTTAGGGTGCATCCACAATACACACTTGTACCGCCACGCGCTGCCCATTAGGGGGTGGGCACGGATAAAAAACATTTTCCTTTTTCCGTAACACGTGGCGACACTCGATACGACTACTTTATTAATTCCGGCTGCTTTTTGCATTAGCTTGTTAGTGTTATGTGTCGGGAATTCGGGATCTATAATTGACGTGGGCAGATAAACAAGGAAAAATAACAATATGATTATGAATTATTTTATACAGGGTGTAACGTAAAGGGTATATGAAGCCGAAGGGAAGGTGTTCAGTATCGGTAACTGAACAGCTTTTGTTCTACGACTTTTCGAATAAAAAATAAAAACAAATTAATGTCTCATACAAATCGATCAGCTGACCGGTGCGAAATGTATGAAAAGTCAAAAAATAAATTCGCGAAAATCGAAAAGTCGTAGAACAAAAGTTGTTCAGTTACCGATACTGAACACCCTCCTTTCGGCTTCATATACCCTTTACGTTACACCACACACCCTGTATACTATAAACGCACTGCGCAGTGCGCGAAGAAACGTCGCGGCCACCCACCTTGAAAAAGACCGTCGAAATCGGTCGAAACTGTCGGTCTAATTGCCGACTTCAACAATATAAGTGAGTGATATCCGTTTATATATAAGAATTTGTACTAATGGCTCACTATAGTTTTAATTCTAAAATATGATTATGACAAAAAAAAAAAGGATTTTTTCTTGTCATAAAATGTATCCTATGTCAATCCCGTGATCAACGACGTACCTATCTATTCATGTTAGTGAATACAATATAGAGTATTTGAATTGAAATTAGTTTAATTGTGGACAGGTATTCAATATACAATTGATCTTGCAAACTCTACTGACAAAATATGCTATATGAATTACTATCTTATTAAGTTCGATCGTATAAGGCTACGCTATCAATAATAATGTTTATTATAATAATAAACTTTTACGGTTATGGTACTTCGATAGTTTAGTAGAGCATCTAAACTTAGAATCTAATCTAAGATAGCGAATTTACATGCAAACCGTGTTTATGTTTTACCAAACCTTGAGATAGCTGGAGTTTTGAAATATTGTGTTGAGATATATCTGTGGCATAACATGGTACGGACAAAAGCAGATCAATGGTAACACTTGTAGTACGATTTCAACTCTTTCGACGCAGATAATAAGAACGGTCCAAAGTCCAAAGTGTTACACTTGATCTGCTGTTAGCTGTAGCATAATACCAAACATACAGAGATAAATGAATAACTGGAAATGACAACTGAAAAAATGCGTGATCGGCGAAACATATCAATTAATCAAATTCCTTTCTTAGGGCTTAGACAGACGAGCGACAGTGCGTCGCGCGATAGCTCGCGACACCTTTCGCGGAGGGTTGCCAGCTGTCGCGCGACGCACTGTCGCTCGTCTGTCTGAGCCACAGAGCACCCCCCAGTGGGGGTGCTCTGTGGTCTGAGCCCATAATAGGAACAAGACATTATTACAGTAACAATCAAAGAACTGCGTTAAACCACCATAAATTAAGATAGTTCAACCGACCTTTTGTACACATAGTTTTAATTTGTTCATATTTTTAGGTTAGTATCATCATCAGTCTATTTATATTGCCCCACTGCGCGGGCACAGACATCCCCTTACATCGAGGGAGCTGGGGCCATGATCCACCACGCAGGCTCAGTGCGGATTGGTGGATTTCACATGCCTTAGATTTTTTTCTTCTACGGCATCACGATGTTTTCCTTCACCGTTTTGAGAGCACTCGGTAAATGTACGTAAGTTTTTCTGTCGAAAAAACCGACGATAACTCATTGGTACCTACATGGCTGCCCTAGCTGGGAATCGAACCTGGGACTTCCGTATCGCAAGTCCATTGACCCAACCATTGAGCCACCGAGGTTAGTATAAGTAGTTGTAATTGAATAAATTTTCAAAATATGTCATTTTTTTTATCTATAATTGTTTAGGGATTTTTGTACACATAAAGTGACGATGCCAATCCCATCGTACCTATTCTAAATTAACTTAAATTTTAAAATATGCCATTAATTCTCACATCAATCAATCACTAAGGTAATTCTCCCACACCTCGAGCGCGGGTGCGCGTGCGCAGCGGGCACCGCGGGTGGCTGTTAGCGCCGTTGTCATTCGCCGCATGACGTCATTGTTTTTGGACACTTCTTGTTGGGATCCTGTCGCACTCAGTCGGAGGTCCTTTTCAGTAGCGCCCCAGCTAATAACACAGAGTTTTAAGCCAGTGAAAGTCGAGAGCTGTCGCTCCGTACAAGTTGTTATCGTACATGTCGAAACCTGAGCGATATTAGCAATCATTATCCGCCAGAGAACAAAAGTGGTTGACATTGCTCATAGAATCAGCAAACTGAAGTGGCAGTGGGCTGGTCACAACGGACGGACAGCAAAGTGATCCTATAAGGATTCCTTTTGAGGCACGGAACCCTAAAAATATAAAGAGTGAAAATCTCGAATATGGCCGAAAATATTTGGGGTTAGGACAGTGTGTGTACATACTTTACATTTTGTTTAATTTTACATTCTATAAGATTTGGATTTACGCCGATCTTAGATAAAACACGTTGTACGATAAAACCTGTGCTTTACTTTCAATGGGGCGTCAAATAAAGCCCTAAATTATTATTGTTACATCGAAAAACGTGCACTATATGACACAAGGGACCAACCTAATAGCGCCACACTGCGACGAATGCCGTCATTAGTTGTATTAGATTTGTGGCCGATCCGTGCATGATAAAAAACCCAATAGGGTTCCCTAATTATAGACGGTTGGTCCTTAATTTAGGGTCTGTGACGCAGGGGATTCCTTGTGTGATTTCTCTGTGGTTTTTTAGAGCTAGATTGGTGATAAGTTGCAGTTTAGTGTTGTTATGATTTTTTTAGCGAAATGTTCATTCTTATCTATGAAATATTAGGGATAATAGTTTTTCCGTAATACATTAACCATATAGTACAAGTAGATTTAAATCTTTGGTTGTATAACGTAAATTAGTTAATTCGTAAGAGTTAATAATATTGAAGTCATTTAAAATATACGTATCTAATCAAAATGATGTTGAGTAAATAAGAGACAGAAAAAAAATCAAATAAGTAGGTATACTTACTTATGTAAAAGTTAAAAAAAAGTTAAGTGCCCACCTAATTAAAAGTTATTTAAGTTTAGAAGAGTTACGTACCCTTGTGAAAAGTTGCGTTGAGGATTTTCGAAAAAATAAAATAGAGAATATATCAAACAATGCGATTAGATTCTATACAGCAGCGTAAACAGAATGAGCAGTGGTTAATGAAAATATGAATCGAAAATGGAAAAAATAAAATATTGCTTGGCTGTCATGAAAAAAAGTTGACACCATTAAAAATGCAACTATTGAAGTTAGCCAACATAGTGCACGCGAAAAAGGTCTTTTATCAAAGGAAATAATAATAGTGGGCTGCTGCCACGCTCTAAAAAAGAACCACCGTGTTCTTTAAAAAAAACTTTGAAAAGAATAAAAAGACTCTTTTCATGAGCGCAGACCAGTGAAATTGTCTATGGGCGGCGAGCTGGGTCATTTATCGTGACGGCCCGAGGCGCGCAGCTTACGTTCTGCCACTCGGCTCGTGGACTATTGGACTATTACCGCGGTATGGATAACTTGTATAAAACCTTGTTTATTATACCTCTACAGGACAGAGTCGGCGATGACGTTAGAGAAATCTACTCCCACAATTTTGACTACATAAAGTACAAAAATCTATAATATCGACCTAAAGTTCTTTAATGCTAGTAAGTAGATGAGGATTGTGGAACCCCGGATCCGTTTTTTTTTTAATTTGAAAATACGTTGCTTTTATTTTTATTTTCTGCGTTCAGATTAACAAAAGTTCATTTGCCCAAAACTCAAAACATAGAATTTATTTTTTGATTTTATTGTAAGTATTGGGTGAATCCTTAATACCACACACATAACATACTTACTACCTCGAAGCAAGCATATGTTACTATGTGCATAAATATGTAGTCAACAATTATTTTATTGAATGAAAATTAAATTATAAGTAAGTACGTAAAAAGTATTGCTATTAAATTACTTTACATGCGCATAAATTTTCGTAATTATTGATTTAAATTACCCACAATATCATAATGATAATACAGAATATTAAGTATTGTGTAGGGAGGGAGATACTTATTTTAGAACATTTTGTAATTTCTTGTAAAAAAAATACAGGTTAAAAGGAAAACAAAGGCAGAGCGGGATGTATGGCTGTATATGATTAATTCCTTTGCCCGAGGCCGGCGAGACAGAAAAAAAGATGCTGCCTTTGATACTAGAAGAGGCAGAGGCTATCGTAATTTCTTTCTACAGTATTTAGTATCTATGCTTTAAGTAGCCATGTTGTAAAAAAATTAGGATAACCTACCTGATAAATAATTTAAAAATAACATATTGATTTACTTAGGCACCATCAAATGCGCCCATCGGCCCATAACCTAAGCTAATGTTTGTTACAAAAGTCAATGTAAGCAAAGCCACGTTAAAACACTATACCAAGTCTGGAGGAAGGAACCTCGTAGAAGTAATCGTAATTTTTTAAAGCTTTTATCAATTTTGGAACAAATGTTGCTACGTTTTACGTAATTTAAAATCAACGATAACTTTTCCTAAATTGATGTCAAAACTCCTATTACAGGATTCATGTACAGTCGAAAAAAAGTCACAATAAGGTTGATATTTTCTCAAGAACTAGGTACCTACTGGACCGATTTTAATAATTCTTTTACAGTTACATAGTTTTAATTTTGATCTATCTAACAGTGAAAGAATTTTTACAATCGGTCAAGTTGTTTTTAGAAAATTTCAACCCTTAAAACTCTCCTTTCTTTGTCTTCGACCGTACCTACTTAGTATAATTTTAAAATATCGTGACCGGTTTTAAAAATTAAAAACGACGTAGGTACAGGTAGAGACAATCGTTTCAGCATTGCAATTTGCATCTGTTAATTGTCGTCGATTTTCTCGGAGGGCAATTTACTAGAAATGCTACTATTATGTATCCTATATACTACTACAAACGATACATAAAGACATTCTGCACTGAATACCATACACTCATCATGCACCTGCCATTCAAATCACGCCTACAATATGATATCGCCAATTTATATTTGCATTTCTACAACAACAGTATATTCGATTTGCGGCTGTATTTCGGGGAAATAGAGACTGGGTTTGGATATTTGCCACGTTTCAGTTGAAATAATATGGGCAAAGATTATGATTTAGCTGACAGAAGCGACTCTTCTTTTAAGAGATATTACTAAGGGCTATTTGCTTTCTTCGTGATCAGCACACCGTATTAAGGGCCTAACCCAGTTTAAATCACGATAAACGCGATTGGCACAATTGATTAATCTAGTGAGTTAGGTAGATCGAGCTTGAAGAAATAAAACTAATTTACCATACTTGCAAAAGCATCCATGAATAGTATCTATATACCGCTTCTGTCACTTATACGCTACATCGCATAAGGAAAGAGTGGGATTGCATAGCGGCAACTAAATTAAGCGCGCCACACTCTAAAATCGACACAAATTGCCATGGCAATTAGGCATAGTTGTTAGCGGTTGTAGTAGATGTAAAGAAAAGAAAAAAAGAAAATACATTTATTCTCGCACATACACAAATACAAATATTAAAAACTACTTAAGTAATACTACTTAGGTATGATATTGATGTCAGCTGTTAGTCACAATTAAACATATTTAAGCCCGAGTTCATCAAAACTTAAATGACCATTAAATGATTTTAACTCTCAGTTAACTCAGAATCAATGTTCATTGTCAATAAAATGTAAGTTAACTCGTTTAAAAACAGCCCTTACAGTTAACAGCCTGGTTAGCAAACAATCGATTATTTCATGTTTATTGAACTCATAACACATAACATAACTCATTTATTCAGACCTCAGGAACACTAGGTACACTTGATCACGTCAATCAACAATATTCTAAACTTGTGTTGGACAATCTATTGGTAAAGAGCAGACCGGTACATACAGTCAGATTACAATAGATGTTGTATTCACACTACCCGTTTCACCACAGCACTGCAGCAGAATCAGGCCTAAATATTACCCCGTGTTCAAAGAATCGTCATATCTGTACGCTTATAACCTTTGCCTGCTCCGTGGCGTACAGTTACCGAAGTGGCAGAACGTAAGCCGACCGTCGCCCGGAGCCATCACGGCGGGCTGCGCCTTTCTACGCACCACCGCTTTGTTATGCCTCTGCCCCTCGCCCAGCGTTGGGCGATTGAATCGTTGCACCATGTGAGCATGTAGGAACAATAGGATCTATTGCAGATTAGTGGCTGTTGAGACTGTAGTTACGTTCATGGCATTGCCAATGATTATGCCTTTTTAAAATGGTTTTACGGCTCTGGGTGCTGGATATCCTTTTATCTTTGTTCCACTGTAACTTTACCACAGAATATTATAATAATACAAGATAATTTTACTTCAAACTGTATTCTTGTTATTCTTGTAACAATTTGTGTCGAAGTTATTTTCTACAAATAGAATAAATTAGGCTGTCCTTTTCAGAAATTCAGAAGTTATTTCAGAGTTATTCGGCGATATTTCTAGAAAAATACTGTTCCTTTATTTTCATACATTTTTGTAATTCCTCTGTCTAAATATGTACTTATAGAAAGTGTGACCGTTTTGTTTAATTTATTCACCCTTTTGTGTCAGAAAACTATACAAACAGAACATTTAAAGCGCGCCACGATAAAGAACTCATTTACACGGCGTATTAACCGCGAAATGGAACGTAAAAAAGACCTCGTCGACAATTTTTAATTTGCATGTAATTAAGAATACTGGCACCGCATTTTCAACTTTACTGCGTACAATATACAACTATAAGCAATTATTCCTAACGTATTACAATTTGTACGAACGAGTCTATAAAAATATACGCAATTTGAACAAATGTCGCTCGTCATGGACACTGTAATTGAGCTGTCAGATTTTGGAGGGAAACAATCGGATTCGGAATTGAAAAAAATGTTTTGTTTTTCTTTTGATCTTATTTGATCACCTTGGTTGGTTGTCTTTTGTTTTATTCTTTATTTAATTTTAATATTTGCGGCCAGTAATATTTACCAGTACTTACCTAATAATAGATAATATGTGAGATGGAACTGATGGATGGACAGCAAAGGTCTATTAAAATGTTTAGAGAAATGGTTTGTTTGTTTTTCTAAATTATAGATATTAGATAGGTATGATTGCCGATCTCGGTCAAAGATGATATCGATAAACACTCGATACAATCCCATGGGTTACCTAAGTAAGTACCTACCTACTATAATCAATGTAAAAGGCAAAAAAAGCTCCGATTCTTAGGCTGAAATTCAAAGACAATTTTGGGCTTAGTGTTTTGGCTTAGTCTATAGTAGCTAGACTGTACAAAGCCAATTAAAATGCGAAATGTATGAGCTAGAGTCTAGCTCAAACTAATCTCGTGCTCAAAATTGTCTCTCATTTATGGCCCAAATCCATCTTAATTTTTTAAATGCTCTATGGTTGTAGCATTACCTTGGCATTATTGGATTTACATCGGCATTTTTTTAAAGTGACGAGAAACTTGGCCAAGGAACTAATTTGTGTACAGACGCAAAAGTTAGTGATTAATCTCTCATTTAAATGAAGCTATCATCGACTAAGCGAACGCACCCCGCGCGAGGGTCAGAACTCATTTCGCGCCCAATTTGCGGTCGATTAAAAACAAATTTCTATCAGAATGCATTCATTTTTGAATAGTGATGTCAGTATTTACATTCGCTTATCGAAATGTCGATGAACTGAATCGAAGTTTATTTATTATTGGATAACCAATAACCAGTCCCTCCATCATTACTTAAATATTAGAGAATTGTTATTCATAACTAAACTTGTTATGATTTATAGTTAAGACAAAACAAATTGTATTTTACCATTATTAAACTTATTACACAGTAGTATGTATAAAGGCGATCTTAATTGGCAATTGCATTTTCTAACAGTTAACACTTTGGTGACGTGTTCACATGTATACAATACACATTTGTTTATACTTATCTTGGCCGTCGAAATCGGTCGAAACTCAGTTATCTCAGTAGGCCGAGTTGGTCTATTATTATTATTATTATTTGGTATCACGGTGTTGGTACACGCCCAAGGGTCACTGCGACCTCAAAGGTCTATTGTGGCCGCGCACCGAGTTCTTATATCTCGCTCCCAAGGCCAACGTCCCTCAGGAACCGTACAATGCACAGTTGGTCTAACAGCTGACTGAGCATCCGTATATCCATAAAATCCGCCAGTCATTGTCCTTAATAGACAATAAAGAGGATTCATTTATTGAGGTTATAATTGAAGAAAAAAAAGAAAATTAATGGTATACGATAACCAATATATTTGGGTAAAATAATGTGTAGTCGAAAATAGTCTAAATTGAAACAAAGAGAATCGTTTTTATCGATATAAAACTTCCCCAACACTATTCATATTGCACTGACATATTGAATGCCACCCCTACGCTACAGAAAACGCTTTGATCTTGTGTCATAGGGTTGGCACTATCCACCAGTGCAGTGTGATTGAAACATAAATAAACATCTCTAGTACATAGCAGTGAACTTTTCAAGAGTCCCACTACATTACCTCAGGAGTGATAGACTGGTGAAGCTTCGTCCAGGGTTGCAGTCACTTTATACGACTTCTTTGCAGGAAGAAACGGGAACTATGATATATTTTCTTGGCATAAAATGTCACGTTATCAAAACAATCTAACGATACCTCTCAAACTTACGTAATTATAACCGAAGCCCAAATCAAGTGTCTTATTTTGTAAACAAAAACCCTACTAGCAGTTTAGGCTGTTCTGTGATTGTAGCATATTTATTTTCACATTATCCGATCCGATCTGGATCACTTTATTTTCACTGTTATTTTCAGTGGTACATCAGACGATCATATTTGTTTACAAAATAAGACACTTGATTTGGGCTGCGGTATACTTACATACACTCGACATACATTACCATGCTTTTTTTGGCAGTCAAGTAAAAATACAAAATCATGTTTAGTCCCGGAACCATCAATTTCAGAGAGTTACTTCTTGCAGTAGTCGGGTCACGGGTGGAGGGAATATACTACACCAAATCTATAAAAAATTGAAAGGCAAAGAATCTCGCACATTCAGCCTCAACTTCCCGATTATCATTGGTATTATACCAAGGAGGTATAATGCACAGGCCCATACTTAATACAAATAAACGAGACTTTAGTATCGCATAAAGGACTTCAGTATAAACACGTCTCACTGTGGAACGGCCAACATAAATAAAATAAAAGTGTGGAGCGAAATAAATGCTGCGGTAGGATGCCCCGCCCGCTGCAAGGTGCATTACTGTGTGCAATCATTATCGTATGTACTGTACCAGGTACCTATGTAGTATATGCCTGTATGTGCTTACTGGCAGGTTGCGATTACGGGTAAGATTGAACATGTACAGTCAACCACATAGGACTCAGAGATAATATAACCACTACGTTCTAAAATGCATCACTTATAACGATTATGTAACTATTTGTTCATAATTTTGAATTTGGAAGGGTGCATCTATTTCTGCCACAAGAACAAGTAACAATACAAATGAATTCGCTGTTGTAATGTTGGCCTGCTGTGAAACGAAATGTTTGAATAATGCACCATGGACTAGGTTATATGGGTTAGTTGAAGTTGAATTTGCAGGACAAATGTTTGTTTTATTAATTGACCTGACAGTATACATAGTTTTTTTTCTTTCTCCAGAGTAGTTGCTGGAGCATCATCACCCTGGACGAAGGATCTCATTATCTGCATTTCTTCCTCCAGAGGAGTCGCAGGAGCGTCGTCACTCTGGACGAAGCAGCTCAGCAGTCACGTTCACTCTCGAGCTCGTAGTGGGACTCTTGAATCTATCTCGAAACAGCATATCGCTAACTAACCACATCAATGCAATGCGTGATACTGTCGCAGTAAGATAGATAAAGCCGTAATATAGCTATATCCCTAGGGATATAACTATATACCGTAACATAGTTATAAAACAGTCGAAGTTAAGTGATATACTTATATTACTAGACTAAGTTCAGTGTTATAAATATATTAGAGTTTGTCTCAAAAAAATCATATATGTATATGTATAATTGTTAATAAATGAACTTGCTTTTTGAATACAAAAAAAAAATACCTAACATCGAAGTCTCTGGCTTGGAGCGAAGCTGCGCTTCGCTCCAAGCCAGAGCCTTCTGAACCTAAACATCCGTGTCGGATCTGGTTAGAGAGTTGGTCGGGGTGTCCCTTCATTTGTAATTTGTTTTTTATCAAATGAAGGGACACCGGGGAGTGCGTAAACACAACGAACACCTCCGCGCCGCCTGCGCCGCACACTCCGAAAGCTATTTCACTAAACTTAATCTAGTAATTACTAATATATATAGCTCGACTACCACTCACTCACTGACTGACTGACTCACTGATTGACCGTCCCGTTTAGTCTGAAGGAGTTCCCAGAGGTGAAAGTGATGTAGGGGGGAGTTGTATAGTTTAGTGATTGGACCAGAGGAAAACTATAGGGAAGTGAAAAAAACAAGATGGCGGCGGGTCACGTGATGCCATCTCCGCCATTTTCCAACCGATTTCGTTCAAATTTGGAACACGCGTCACATGGTCGACCTACTTTGTGATGAAATTGAAAAACAAAAGAAAAACAAAATGGCGGCGGAAATATAGCCGATTGAAAATTTGGACATTTCAGACCAAACTTTGACGAATTAGCTGGCCTAGCACGAGCGCATGAGGAATATCCAACCAATTCCACTTCGTAGCACATATGATGCAGTATACCAGAAAATTGTCATTTTTGGGAAAAACAAAATGGCGGACGAGCAGTAAACGATAATATTTTTTCAATATATTTTCCTATACGAAAAGAAAGGATTACTGGCGTGCGGTAAATATCTATCAGTAACTATAGCGAGGCCGAAGGCCGAGCACCCTCCCGCGAGGCCGAAGGCCGAGCTCCGCGTAGGGCGAAGCCCGAAGCGATAGAATACAGCGAGGCCGTAGGCCGAGCTCCGCGTAGGGCGAAGCCCGAAGCGTCCCCTTGTCAAGCAGAAACAACTCCCCACCTTCCAAGTAACTTTTGCGAGGCCGAAGGCCGAGCCGGCCTGCGAGGCCATAGGCCGAGCTCCGCGTAGGGCGAAGCCCGAAGCGTCTCCTTGCCAAGCAGAAACAACTCCCCACCTTCCAAGTAATTTTTGCGAGGCCGAAGGCCAAACCGGCCTGCGAGGCCATAGGCCGAGCTCCGCGTAGGGCGAAGCCCGAAGCGTCCCCTTGTCAAGCAGAAACAACTCCCCACCTTCCAAGTAACTTTTGCGAGGCCGAAGGCCGAGCCGGCCTGCGAGGCCATAGGCCGAGCTCCGCGTAGGGCGAAGCCCGAAGCGTCCCCTTGCCAAGCAGAAACAACTCCCCACCTTCCAAGTAATTTTTGCGAGGCCATAGGCCGAGCTCCGCGTAGGGCGAAGCCCGAAGCGTCCCCTTGCCAAGCAGAAACAACTCCCCACCTCCCAAGTAACTTTTGCGAGGCCATAGGCCGAGCTCCGCGTAGGGCGAAGCCCGGAGCGTCCCCACGCTACCAAAGAAAAAGATGCCCTTGCCTTTCGAATTATGAACAAAGTTATGGAAATTGTGTACAGCTAGCAACGTTTGGCTTTTGAAAACTTTTTTTAAGTTTCTGGCATACGGGCATTTCGAGCGTTGCTTGATTTAAAAATCACAACAATAACCTACTTTAAATGAGCAAACTCTTTTCGAAATAAAATATGTTTTTCACAGAGTTTTGAACTTGCAACTTTCGGGCGGTGCTTGATATAATTAGTGGATGGCTTGCACGAATTATTTGCACAGCGAACAATCCGGATAACGTTTATTTAGTTGCGGCGCCTACAACACGAAAACAAAGCCGTCTCGCGGGCCGCGCGCGGCCCGCGCACCATGCAACACCTAGTATAAGTATATCACTTAACTTCGACGGTTTTATAATATTCCTAGTGACATAGTAAAGAATCGCTTTCGTATAACTATGTTACGGTATATAGTTATATCCCTAGGGATATAACTATATTACGGCTTTATCTATCTTACTGCGACAATACTATTGAAATCTATGCCGTATTATCGCCACGTAGTGCCTATGTGTGCCACTTGATGTGCTATGATAGAGCTAATATTCTTGAAGGACTGGCGCTTGAGGGGAAGCTCTACAATGTAGAATCTACATAGAGATATGTAGTGTAAACTTAATATGGACTTATCTAGCCTTTTGGGCGAGGTCTAGCAGAGTGAACTGATACGGCCTAAAGATGAAACTTTATTGCCTAACCATAGATTCTATTAGAATCTTTTTGATTTGAATCTTACCATAGAACTAAGAAACTCCATATAGAGAGTGATATTTATTCTAAAATTATGCTTACATTGATGAAAATTAGTGTTAATTAATCTTTTATAACTCTATCATTAGGAAAAAGTATATTTTCGAAATTAAGCTCAAATTTAACAACGGATACAATAACTTCGGAAATATTATAGCGATAACTTGAATAAAGTATTTGTCTACTAATTTAGTTACAATTATTTTCGAAACTTACTAAGATTGTGTAGCATTCTTTGGATTTAAATACAAAATTGTTAAAAAGAAAATGGCGACTGACAAAGGTTTCATACGAAATCAATTTCACTCTACATTACACACAACTCATACAGAAAGCTGTAAGCCTTTGTGTTCACTGTCAAAATGGAAATAAAAGGACAATTTAAAAATACCCGACAATGCAAAGTTCTCAGACAATGCGCCGATTTATTGCAAATTCACTTTATGGAAAAAGAAACTGTTTTTTGTACTTAGCAAAATATCGTTCAGAAATATATTTTTAAATTTTCAAACATTCGTAGTTATTAAGTATTTCTTTTGACCATTATTACATAAATTTTATCCCATAAACTTTTTGACATTATACTGTTTTTTATTCGTTATTAATTTAATAACACCTTTTCAATGTTATACAGAACATTATTTGTATTTCATTTTGACTAAGTTATTTATTGCTATTTATTAACTGACGATCATTTTTACAAATATGACTATATTTGACATAATGTACTACCTATATTATTGTATAGTATTTTATTATGTAAAAATGAAATAAAGAAATCTAAATCTATAAATTATACAGAACTAAAAATTTTTTTATTTTTTTTTATTTTTTTTAACATTATATTTAAAATAGTATACAGAGTGTTTCAACGGAAACGGTACATTAAGACTAAAACCCCTGGGAGTTTTGTTAAAAACTGAACAACTTTTGTTCTAAGAGTTTTCGATTTTCGCGAGTTTAGTTTTTGACTTTTCATACATTTTGTACCGGTCAGCTGATAGATTTGTATGAGACATTAATTTATTTTTATTTTTTATCCGAAAAGTCATAGAACAAAAGTTGTTCAGTTACCGATACTGAACACCTCCGTTCGGCTTAAGTAGGTAACCTTTCCGTTACACCCTGTATAATACAAAAAGAGAATGTATTTTTGACACAAAAATATATTCTTATGTAGGTATGCGAGGGCTTTTTGAAAATGGCGGGAAACGACGGTTGCGAAATTATTTAATAATTTTCAGTATAATGTCTACAGTGGGTGTTTTGTGTTTAATATCACGTTAAATTAATCAGAAAATGTTCGCGAATGACAGTATGGTGAAGTTATTGGAGAATTCAAGCAGGATCTGAAGTTTGGTGCCATGGTCAAGATTCCCACTACGAGCTCGGGAGTGAACGTGACTGTCGAGCTGCTTCGTCCGCAGTGATTGACGCTACGGCGTCTCCTGTGGATGAAGACATGAAGACGCTGCTACCCAGGGTGATGACGCTACGGCGACTCCCCTGGAGGAAGATAGAAGACTATTTATACATTGAATTTTTTGTAACATGACATTGGCAAATGACGAACTGTCGAGTCCATTAATAAAATAAATAAATAGGTATGCGAGTCCCTAGACCCACCCGAAAAACTTTACCTTTCTTACAGTAGTCGGGATAAAAAATTTGAAATTTAATTCTATTTTTAATAGAATTTTACCTGGAGTTTAGGGGAAAATCATTTACAAAACGTAAATAAAAGAAAGAAAATTGCGAATATTTTCATCTAAACGTTGATGTGCCTGATTGTCACGATATTTCGTGAACGCACGTTGAAACACACAGTTCACACGTCAAATAACAGAGCACGAAACAATCCACATAATAATAAATCAACGTAGGACCTAATTACACTCGATGACCCGCCTAAGGCTAAATCCGCTCAAAAACTCACGAATACAGCCAAAAATCTCAAATGCTACGTCACGTTTCCATTTTGTGGCATTTCAGAACGGAATTTTGCGAAACGCATCAAATTACTCAACTTTTATTAACATTAGCCGGTTTCAGAACTTTACTTTTTGGGGTTCCGTCGAAAATGAAAACTTTTCGGCTTATTCAACGTAGATTACGCAAAAAATGTCTTAACCTATTTCATTTTGTAAGGTGGGTTCAGAAACACCTTTTTTAACATTCACCATTTGCTATGGGATATCGGAATAATGCTCAATTAGCAGTGGTGTAGTGTAGTAATTAGCGTGACGGGTCCGGCGGGCCCTGACAAGACGTCGACGCTCGATAGATGCTAGGGCGGTGGGGTACGGACAACGGTCTAATATAGAGAATGAAGGCCTCCCAGCCTTAACCAGACTACCACAGCTTGCGAATTAAGATGGCCTACTTAAATGACTCTCACATAAAGTGTAAGTATTATTTAGAACGTACGGACCCCTATGTCTAAACCATCGCTAGCTCTCGTCTGTCCCGGGCGCCTCGCAGCGCGCGCCGCGGGCCGGTCGTGCGCGACCGCCAGCGCATGCCCGCCCGGAGACAAAGCGCAATAACGCGCAATTAGCGGCGCTGGACACGACGCACTTACAGCACTGCACCCGCTCATTGGGAGTAGGGTACACGGCACTACTATGGTCCACTTAAGGAATCAAAAAAATATGGTTATTTCAGGCATCAGGGCATTTCAAGCATAGGTATTTTCAAATTTAAATAATTTGATTAATATATGATATGTAGTTTGTGACGCGTAGAAGGAGCGTGGGAACCAGATGAAGACATTAAGAGGGTTTCGGGCTCGGTGTGGACCAGGAAGCCTTGGGATCGGGCCACATGGAGGACTCATGGAGAGGCATATGCCCAGGAGTGGGCTGTATGCTGTGGAAGAAGAAGAAGAAAATGTAGTTTGTGCCATTTATAAAATAACAAATAATTTGAAAAATAGTCTAAAACCCGCACTAAGATTAATGATCACATTGCATGTTAATAAGCCGAGATTTAAGGTACATTTTGAGCTCGAGCTTAGACTGAGCTTACAACTGTCAAAAGTGTATGCAATTTCATAGTTATAAAAGCAAACTAAACTCGCGTTCACAATTGTCTATGAAGCGTTACGTATGCTTCAAGTCTACTTCGGAATTTGTACTGTTGTTATTGTAATACTATAAGTCCTACTAAGTATACTTACATGTTACTAATTATGTAGAGTGGTACGATATGGCAGAGTTAAACTTTAATGTTATTTACTAAAAACCAATCGTTATCAACTTATCAAACACACTAATTCGAAGATGTAACAATTTTGGATCATGACATATATTTTTATTAATATGGGCAATAACGGTCGCCGGGCACTAACAGTGTAGTTTACCCTACCAATGAGTGAACCAATAAGAATATTAGGTGTACTGTTGACGTTAATTTCGCAAAATGGTTCGGTATGCGATGCGTTATTGAACGATTTGGGTCTGTGGGAATGTGAGCGTGGGATAGCTTTAGTATTATCGATTGGTCTTTGCCATGCCAAGTAAATGGTAGCATATCAATTTTCAACGAATACCTAGGTATACATTTTTAAAGGAGAATGTTAACTCCAGGCCCACAGCCCAGGGGAGTGGCTGCTGAAAGACTTTTGTACATATTCTTTAGATTTTTGAACGTATTTAGTCCACGTACACTTCATAATGGATTTAGATGGAGGGATGACCTTCGCAAGATGGCTTGCAGGGACTGGATGCAGAGGGCCGAGAGTAGGGTTGATTGGCGCGCTTTGGGAGAGGCCTACGTCCAGCAGTGGACTGATACGGGATGATGATGATGATTGTATTATTCTTTATTGTACACGAAACACATTTACATAAGTGGCAGAGAGAATGGATGTACACAGGCGTGCTTATCTCTTTGGAGAAATTTCTTCCAAGCTTACGTGCACAAAATTTAATATATTGAAGGAGATAGACCAATAAATAAGATGATGATGATGACACTTCATAAAATATCTCCAATTTGGTATCTGTCTAAAACATTTCATAGTGAACTAATTAACTGTATAAATGGGATTTTTTTCTCACTAGTTCAGTCAACTGAACTGGACAACTGAAATAGTGGAAATAAGTAAGTCGAAGACAGAGATAAGTATACAGGGGGCCTCAATAAGGTTGAGATTTTCTCAAAAACTACTGGACCGGAATTAATAATTCTTTTACAGTTACATAGCTTTAACTTTTATCCATCAAACAGTGAAATAATTTTTGCAATAGGTTAAGTAGTTTTTGAGAAAATCTCAACATTAAAAAACCTCCTGTACACCTTTCTCTGTGTTCCACCGTACCTCACCGCACCGCACCACTATTCGTTATATGTCTATACGTATTTATTTCGTGACTTTCATGAACTTTATAATATGCATGAATGAATTAACGTAGCCTCCAAAGATAATGATATCATATATTACCTATCTATTACGACCTCTATTGTCATGATATGTCAAACTATCCCACCACTTTACATTTTCCAATCCCAAGAAACAAATTGAATCTTAAACTCTCGTAATAAAGTGGTTATAGCCATAAATATTGTAATTCTAACTTGGTTTACATAATAACAGTGTAACGGTCGTAATAAGTTAATAACACTCAATTTGTGTAATTATACGATGTTTGTTACATGTCAAATTGTAATCACTGACATATTTGTAAAGTATTTATCGTTATTTAATTAAATTGTTCATTTAACCTTGGCTTATTAAAAAAATCGTAAGTAATTGATATGGCAAATGGGCCATAACAATCCTGCTAAATCAACCTGTATTACTTCTGATCTTTCTGACTGCCCGGGGATCGAACCTTGCCGCCCAAGGATTATATGACAAGTCAATTTTTTTAGCCCCCTTTATTATATTTTTTTATGAAAATATAGGTCAAATTAAGGGACTAAAATAACGTCGTTTTCATTAATTGAAAATTAAGTTAAGATCGTGAAAATTAAAAAGGGCCGATGACGTCATATGACTGAAATCGTGTCGTTCCAAAATCGGTGAATACCCATGTTTCGGGCGTTTTCGATATTTATAAGAGTGTGTTCAAGTGTTCATTGCCATTTTTCTTGTGGACTCGCCAAATACGATTCTGACTCCCATGAAAGCATTGAAAAAATGTTACAAACAAAAATACAATGTATTACTTGGCTGTATACTTCAAAGCCACAGTGCCCACAGTACTTACGTAATGGTTCTCTTGAAAATGGCGGGAAACGGCGGTTGCAAAATTATTTGATAATTTTTATTTTATTGTCTACAGTGGTTATTTTGAGATTAATATCACGTTAAATTAATCAGAAAATGTTCGCGAGTGACAGTATGGTGAATTTGTTGGATAATTTGAGCAAGATCTGGGGTTTCAAGCTTTTATCAAGAGTTCCCGCTACAAGCTGGGGAGTGAACGTGACTGTCGAGCTGCTTCGTCCAGAGTGATGACGCTACGGCGTCTCCTCTGGATGAAGACATGAAGACGCGGCTACCCAGGGTGAAGACGCTACTGCGACTCCCCTGGAGGAAGATAGAAGACTATTGAATATATTGAATTTTCTGTAACATTACATTGGCAAATGACGAACTGTCGCGTCCATTAATAAAATAAATAAATAATAAATACTTACGTAATGCCTAATTTAACACAAAACCTTTTTTTTTCTGGGAATATATCTGAAAAAAAATAGAGACAAAATCTTGAAATGGTATTTTTCATTCAGGATGTTAATAATTATTAGACCTTGTCAATTGCGCCACCGAGCTCTAGATATAATAGAGTTGATGACCTAGTAAGTTCGGTAGGGAGTAAACTAAACCCTGTAGCCACGAGGCTTTTGAAAGAATTGATTTTACTTTCGCTACAGGCCTCATATGTATCATTAGCAACGGTATACGGGCTTCTTCCACCGGCGTGTTTAGGAATAAATTAAAAAAGTGGCTATTGCAGAATCCATTCTATTCCATTGATGAATATGTAAATAGCCCAACATGACACAATGACATTACACATACAATTTTAGTATGAAACTATTATACTATTATTTTATTATTCTAGGTACTATTAATTAAAGTAAACAATTATTATAAATTATGAAAATATGACAATGTAAAAATGGAATACCCATCTGACGTGTAAACTTGTTTTTTACCAATAAAGTATATCATATCATATTTACGCATTTTTTGTATTGTGTTGTACTGTGTATGCCCTGTATGTGAATAAAACCTTTTTCTTTCTTTCTTTCTTTCTATTCGCTAGCGAGTGAACTTACTACACCAACTTATGGTAGTGGTATATATTAACATATTATACTACTGCTCGTGCATCGTATAAGTATTGTATGTAATAATGTACCATGTATGTACCACATATAGTACGCGAGCTATAATGAGCGGCACGACTCTATAATGTGCAGGAGCGCATGCGCCGCGGGTGACTAGCGGCTGGAGAGACGGCTTTCGTAGTACACACGAAGACAGATAAGTATACAGTGGGCCTCAATAAGGTTGATATTTTCTCAAAAACTACTGGACTGACTGTAAAAATTCAGTCATTTTACAGTCAGTCCAATTATACACTATGTAATTGTAAAGAAAATTCAAAAATCAGTTAAGTATTTTTCGAGAAAACTTAACCTGAAAAACTCAGTTGAAAATCGAGAAAAGTATACTGGAGACCTCAATACTGTTGAGATTTTCTCAGGAACTACTTGACTGATTGTAAAAAATCGTTTGTTGAAGTTGCTTTATAGTATACACTATACAGGGTGTAACGTAAAGGGTATATGAAGCCGAAGGGAGGGTGCTCAGTATCGGTAACTGAACAACTTTTGTTCTACGACTTTTCGATTTTCACGAAATTATTTTTTGACTTTTCGTACATTTCGTACCGGTCAGCTGATTGATTTGTATGGGACATTAATTTATTTTTATTTTTTATTCGAAAAGTCGTAGAACAAAAGTTGTTCAGTTAGGTACCAATTCATAACATCTTCCCTTCAGCTTCATATACCCCTTACGTTACACACTGTATAATTGTAAAGAATGTTCAAAAATCAGGGGAACACTTTTTGAGAAAATCTCTCTTATACACCTTTATCCTTGTTCGACCTTACTGTAAGCAGGTAGAGTCCTCTCTTACCTCTGTACGCCGTGATCAGTTTCCCAAATTAATATAATTTATTTATTGTAGCCACGGACACCGTGAACGGTACATACTATGTAAAGAATTTAAAAAAATCATTCAAGTACTATTTGAGAAAATCGCAACGCAAACTAATTGAGGCCCCCTGGATACTTATCTCGGGTAATAGACCGTCTTCCTCTACAAAGAATACAACAGACCAATTTAACCCCACATAAGGTTTTCACCTGAAAACGAGATTCCTTCGTCAGTGCCTCCACTGACGCAAACTAAATAGTGTCGCCACCTGGCGTCCGGAAGCGAGCCTTATTGGCGGAAATGGCGCGGCCGGCCGGAAATAGCAATTTACACGGAGCCCGGTCGCTTTGTGGGCTTATTTGATCGGGAAATACAGTTTATTTGACGTGAGTTTGCTGATTGTATTGATGTAGTTGACTGCGTAGCATAGGCTCGTAGTAATAAACTGCGACTTAAAGTTGCGTATTCAAAGTGAAAAATTTCTTGCCGTGGGCAGGACTTGAACCTGCGACCTTGTCATTCCGTGACAAAGTCGCAGGTTCAACTCTACTGTAGTGGTTTTGAGAGAATGTATTATTATGTAGATAAATCGATTTTTATTCCACTTTGAAGGCGTCATTTCCTAGATAAGTCATAGATACAAAGATACCAATAAACCAACACGGGTTCTGTAGTTGTAAAAAGCACACCTCCATTACTTCGAGTAATAAAATAAATCCGGAACCATAGACACGATGATCAGATAGAGTTGTTATAGATCACTATCAGCAGCAAACCCTCGCCTCGGTGACTCGGTGAGCAAAGTGAGCGTGACTAAACGGTCGTATTATAGCATTTAGGGGCGCCATGATTGATGTAAAAGTTGTAAAAGCTGTTACGTAAAAGGTATGAAGCTGTAAGATAGTGCTTCCATATTCTTATTATTTATTTATTTTATTAAAGGACCCGACAGTTCGTCATTTGCCAATGTCATGTTACAGAAAATTCAATATATATATCTTCCTCCAGAGGAGTCGCAGTAGCATCTTCACCCTGGGTAGCCGCGTCTTCATGTCTTCCTCCAGAGGAGACGCCGTAGCGTCGTCACTCTGGACGAAGCAGCTCGACAGTCACGTTCACTCCCGAGCTTGTAGCGGGACTCGTGTGAAACGTGAAAGCTTGAAATTTCAGATCTTGCTACAATTATCCAATAAATTCACCATACTGTATTAAAGTAAATATTATAAATAATTTCGCAACCGTCGTTTCCCGCAATTTTCTAGAGAATCCCTTCCATATTCTTTGGAAAGGGAGGTTGGTAAATAAAGGATAAGTACTGCATAAGGCCCGGACCTCGATGTAAGGGATTTCTGTGACCAATCAGTGGGGACATAAACATAGACTGATGATGATGAAGGGTGTGTGGAAAAAATTGCTCAAAGAGATATGGAATACAATAAATGTATGTATCCACAATATTAATTATGTTTCATTTACTGGACACCATTTAAACTCGAGATATCACATGAAACATGAATTGAATGCCCTAAATTTGACCGAAAAAAATTGATGATTTTATACAGATCCTAATTACAATTTCTACTCATACTCCAATACCTAATTACAATTTCTATTTCAGCAAATAACGGCCCTATATCATGGCCTGATTATGAGAAAAAGGATAGGAAGAATCTTTCAGCATCATCATCATCATCATCAGTCTATTTATATTGCCCCACTGCTCGGGCACAGACCTTCCCTTACATCGAGGGAGCTCGGGCCATAATCCACCACGCGGGCCCAGTGCGGGTTGGCGGATTTCACATGCCTTAGAGTTTTTCTTCTTCTACGACATGCAGGTTTCATCACGATGTTTTCCTTCACCGTTTTGAGAGCACTCAGTAAATGTACGTAAGTTTTTCCGTCGAAAAAACCGAGGATAACTCATTGGTACATGGCTGCCCTAGTTGGGAATCGAACCTGGGACCTCCATATTGCAAGTCCATTGACCCAACCACTGAGCCACCGAGCTCTTTGGTGTATGTGCAGAGTGTATAGAGACAGAACGAATATTAATATTTAGTCACGTATAAGTAGGTAAGTTACCTTTCAAGACTAAAAGACATCGTCACAAAATCAATTTGGGACAAATCCATACTTCGTTACACCTTAAACTTTCCATCTCTCTGGCCAACAACCGTGAACAATCACCTTAAGAAACCACCCAGTATTTCGAGACCTTCCTCCCCTCTGCAATTAAACCTCAATATTGGGAAAACTGGGGAAAACTAAGGGTCTTGGAAAATTGGTCATTCGGAGGACATCATCAAGTGAGTCGTCGGTTGTTTTGGCGAGAGTCGGGAGCATTCGCGCCTGTGTTTGTGTGGGTAATAGGCGTACAATGAGGTTTCACGCTCGCGTTGCCATGGAAACGGCGCGATCGATTGTGACGTCATCGATTTTCCAGATGAGGATGTTTATTTGTGTTTTTGATTGGACCAAACGCGTTTGGGGTAATGAAGTACTTTTATCCGACTGTCGAAAGGAGGTGAGTATTTACACAAACTGCTCTTTATAGCTAGTAAATGGAAACTTGATTAATAATAGCTCTGCGAAAACAAAACGAGAAAAAAACTGTTTTAGTAGGTATCTTAAATTAAGAAGTGGATTACATGAAAATATAATTTTATTCATTTACTTGATTTACATACTTTTGATGGGTTACTAATTTTATTTTCATTATGCTGTCTTTCTACTAAAATTCGTGATGCCACACGGAGAGAGGTTACTTATTATTTACATAAGAAATGGACGTTCTGTGAAGTGGACATTTACGGAAGTGGACCTGTCCAATCTTAGGCCTATTCTAGTCAATATACTTTCTTGTACACAAAAAGTATGTAGGTAGGTACATTTTGGCTGCCTTATTACTACAAGCGATTTCGTCCAGGCAACCAACGTCAAAGAAATATAAAATAGGATATTATTATTCTTACTGGAATTTTTTACATTTCCTTAAATCTTCTTCTCTTCTTCTTATCTTTTGTTGAAGATTCTTTTAATTTCTCATTATGTGGCCGAGATATTGACTATCTTCTGATTATAACCAATTTTAATTCAACGTCATTAATATACATAGTATTGTATAATATCCCGTCGGCGACGCATCGGGTTATTATTTAACCCGCACTCTATTGATCTGCTACAAAGCCCTCGGAGGGGTATTCCTGCACCTATGTATCTCGTAGAACTGACAAACCGATTAATACAGGCTGAACCCGAATAAGGTCAAAGTCAAAGTCACAAAAGTCAAAGTCAAATTTCTTTATTGCAATTTGCAAGTAAGCACGTTGAGTACATTTTTGCACGTCAACATATTTTTTGAATTGACATTTACACCACTTTGCAAGGAAAAGGTGCCAACGCCGAGGAGAAAAAATGGCAAAAAACTAAGTAGCAAGTAGAAAATTGTTTAGTTAATGATAACCCTCCCTTAAGCTTACTATGTTTTCCATGACACCCTGTATATTTTAGTTAATAGTAAGTAGAAAATGATACTATAGGATGTTTTTTTTTAATTTATGGTAATTGTATTAAATAACCTAATCTATCGTAACATATAGACCACCTACCGAATATTAAAAAAACATGTGCATTGTATATTTATTATTATTTAGTATCAAAGTGTTGGTTCAAGTCCAAGGGTCACTGCGACCTCAAAGTTATATTGTGACCGTGACGATTTTTATATTCCGTACCCAAGGCCAACGTCTTTCAGGAATCGTATGATACACTTGAGCGAGAGAGTTTTTATGTCATACTCATACGAGTAATAAGTTACACAATACATAGTGTAAGAAGTTACACAATACATACGTATTGTGTAACTTCTACTATATCATGAGCTCTACATTCGTAGCAGGGTTAAACAACCCTTTCCCTTTCATTGTACTCCGCCATTATGTTCGCGAGAGTCCTTTGTGCGAATGCCTATAGTCTCTACCTAGAGCTACAGTCGAACTTTATTCGGATTCAGGTTATTGTAGAGTTCGGAGTTTATTTATAACCGTGACAGCACCTCATTGTGGCAGTACTAGAGTAACCTGTGTTAATTTAATTAATTGTATTCCATGGAAATCAATTAATAGTCTTAAAAACTAAAAAAATCTTTCGTTTTTTTCTCAATGTTGCTAACTTTAAACAACTTTTGTTTAAGCTACAATTTTCTATCTCAAACCGTTTACCTAGAACATGTTTACGTCAACATTTGAACATTTTCCAAGTCCAACATTTTATTGTTATCTGTATTATATATTTGTTTGATTGGTTATTGTACAAATATTAGCTCTGACTGACAAGGTAATAGTTGTATTAGCTAGAAATTAACGTAGCTGCTACAGGTATACATGCAACCCTGTTTTTTCAGTGCATGTATTCAGAGAAAACAAGGGGCTCGTAGGCCAGTTGCGAGTACACATTAAAAACGATCGTACAAGTTAAGCAACGCTTGGCGAATACCTGGATGGGTGACCGCTAGTGACACTTTCATCTGAGCCCCTTCGTGCCTCGGAAAGCACGCAATGCAGTTGGTTTGGTTGTTGACGCTTGACAGCAGTCGTTAGGTGGCCTAACGACTACTGTCAAGCGTCAACAACTAAAGTCTACAAGTCAAAGGTCTACGGGCGGCCTGAATAACTTTGACAAATAGGTTTGGTCACTAAACCACACGAGAAAAGAAAGAAGTGCATGTATTTTGAGCTTTAACTCGTGTTGAAATGAAATGAAATAAATTTATTTGCATATGATTTTGGTAATTAAATAGGATGTTCGATAGGTACAGGCGGATCAATCAAAATCTGCTTAGACATAAGCGTGCAAATATTTAAATAGAACAACGCGAAATTATATAAAATTAATTAAATAAGAGGGACTTCATAGAGCCAACTAGCGCCGCCAATCTTAAAAAAATAATGTCTTCCATTTTCCAATATAATGAATTTTATTAAAAAAGCTATTTACGAAATATTTATTACGATAAATGCTATTTTTTTAAAATGCTTATTTATAACGTGATTCAATGTCGGTAAGTTGTAGTTCGCATAATTGCGAAAAACGGCCGTTTTTGACACAATTTTTGTCGCAATTATGCCATGTATTGTATATTGAAAAATAGTATTTATCGTAATAAACATTTGTAAATAGCTTTTTTAATAAAATTGATTTTATTGGAAGATATTATTTTTTTAAGATTGGCGGCGCTAGTTGGCTCTATGAAGGCTCTTAATAGAACAGTATCGTATGTCATTATTTCACATTGTAGAATCAATTGTTGTTATGTGTGTGACATGCAATAAATGATTATCAATGTCTGAGTACTTTATAGTTTCATTGTAAGGTTATTTCGTGGTCGTGAACGGGCAGCGGTCAGAGTGGCCCGGGGCGCGGATATTTTCAAAATAATAATTAAGCGGAAACATTTATTATGGCTACGCATATGTAATGCGCCCGAGATAAGCTCCTACAGGATGCTCCGTGATTAATCGGCCAGCTTTCTAAATAAATCATGCTGCTTATATATATATTATAAGATTTGATAACTGAGGTTGAAATGACAATGCCAGAGTCTGCCCTACCATCCGCAAGTTGTACAAGGTAACGAATAAATGTAAAAATATCTCGGTTTTTTATTAAAATTATTGGTTTAAAATAAATTTTGTACAAGTTGCGATTCGAAAAAAATAGCTTAATAAAGAATTCAGAAAATAGTAAGAAATCGAAGCGATTTACTCATTGTTTTTGTTATTCTTCTATAGGAGTCGCGAGAGTAGTAGAAAATGATACTGATTATGATTATGCAATATGAAACCTGTAATAAGTCCCCAACAAAATGATAGGTACAGCTTAAATGATAACGTAGTTTTGTATGTGGGGCAAAGCTCCATTGAAATGTGGCAATGTCTTTTAATGGAACTTTAACCTGTCCACAAGACTTTTCATAGGTGATGCTTTTCGAGTGTATATACATGTATGTATGTCTAATTCTTTGGCACGCCCTATGGATTTTAACATATGAGGTGTTGTTAGATTCGTCTTGACTGTAAGTAGGAGTGACTGACATAGGCCATAAAAATTTAATCAAAGAGGTTTAAAGTTTATGCAATCGGGTCTCCATGAAGCCTTATATTTCTAAGCACATTATTTGGTACATTATAGCTCGTATCTCCCCTGTATACCTCATACCGCACTGCACAGGGTGCTCACACGCGAGCGCGGCAGCTGCGCCCGCGCAGCGCGTCGCCGCGGGCCCGACACGGTGGATATGGCTCTCAGACCACGGAGACGTATTACCTGTTGCTATCGTACAGTATAATATATACAAGCATGTGTAGGATTGTACAGTCGAAGACAGAGATAAGTATACAGGGAGCCTCAAAAAGGTTCAGATTTTCTCAAAAACTACTGGACCGATTTTAATAATTATTTTACAGTACATAGTTTAAATTTTTTTCTATCTAGCAATGAAAGAATTTTTAGCAATAGATCAAGTAATTTTTGAGAAAATCTCAACCCTTAAAACTCTCCTGTACACCTTTCTCTGTGTTCCACCGTACATAACGATAGAAAAGTGGTTGTACCTCCAATGAAGCTTTGAGGGTTAATTGTTCTATGACTTTTAGATTTTCGCGGTGTATTTTGACTTTTCATAAATTTTGTACCGACCGACCGGCTGATAAAGTATGATACTTATATTAATTTATTATTATTATTTATTCGAAAAGTCGTAGATCAATTTTCTTTCAGTTACCGATACTAAACTGCCTTACCCTAATACGTAAGTACCTGTAATACTTACGTTTTGATATCTGCGGGTGACGCTATTTTTATTACATAGAGTAGAGCTCTATGTAATAAAAATAGCGACACCCGCAGACAAATTATCTCCACTCAAAGAAATCCGCTGAGCGGGATAAGTTCGCCTTTGTATATTTGTAGTATATTTTTGGTGAGACTTGTGTAAAAATTTATGTACAATAAAGTATTTACAAACAAACACCATCCCTTCGGCTTATTTAAGTATAACAATAATTTATACACTTTTTAGTTTACTCACCTGCCAACCATTAGGATCCAGCGCCAGGTATGTCACATCATGTTATCACTTCTCATTCTCACATCACTTGTACGTACTTACTATCATCACCAAACGTCACTCTCTTTACTGTTCTGAAGATGATGGGCACAATTTATAAACAAAACAGTTTATTAATTTTATTAATAATTATAAACAAAACAGGGAAAGAGGAAGGTCTATTAAAAGATGGCATGATGACTTAAGACAAACTGCTGGAAAATTGTGGATGCGAATAGCCAGAGACAGAGACACGTGGAAAACGCTGGAGGAGGCCTATGTCGAAAGACATGAAAATAGTATTTAGTTAAAATCAAAATATAATACAATATAAATAACCTCAAACGGCGCAAATATGCAGCTATCGGCGATGGCTACATGTTTGAGCCGTTTGGGGTGGAGACGCTGGGACCATGGGGGCCGGGAGCACACCGCATCACGCAAGTATCGCGGCGCCTGGTCGAGGCGTCACGTGACCAAAAGGCTGGCAGCTACTTCGCACAACGTATCAGCCTCGCGATACAGCGGGGCAACGCTGCCAGCCTTTTGGGCACGTTGTCTATAGTGGGGGACCTGGGGCAGGTTTTTTATCTTTAATTTTATTATTATTATAATGTTATTAGTTTTTTTTATTAATGTTATATAAATAATGTATAATTAGATATGAACATTTATAGTAATAATTTGAATTGTAAGTAATGCATGTAATTCACAATAAAGGCTTTATTTATTTATTATAAACAAAACCACAATCACCTTGAAGGAAAAAACTCAGGGAACTCATGGATACTTACTCGATAGTCGATAGCGAGTGAGTATAACCCACAACCACATATAACTTCATGATAGTCACGGAGTTACGTAATCTACTACACTCGATGAACTCCAATTTTGGCAGGTATTTTCTTTTCTTCTAAAACACCTATGTAATTAAATTAAGTAAACATATTAATATAGTGAGTGGGGTGGATGCACATTTCATTTTATTTAAGTAATATTTTATTTAAGTAATATCTAATTTGCTCTTTTTTGTTTGTTAGCTACTTTACTGATTGCTTTTCTAAAAATGTGGGTACTGTGCGGTCGGTGTCGTATCGGTGGTGTCACGTTGACTATCTCATGCCTCCATAATTACACATATTAAGAACTCTATTCAAGTTCAACGTGTTACCACTGATGTGTTGTCGGCGGTGCTTTGCCTGCATTCACTCTTATGCCCCACGATATACAAATCTCAATGTGTAGGTACACATATTTTTGGATTACTGTCTAGACCATACATTTAAGACTCTGATATTTCAATTATACAATGATTGTAATCTGTTTTGTGTACCAAATAAATAAATAAATAAATAAATAAATAAATAAATAAATATAATTTCCTTACCTAGAAATAGGTGAAAATAATGTTAATTCAATGTAGGGTAAACGGCACTGTTATTGCTCGGTGATGGTGAATGAGGCCTACTTTGCGAAAGTGTGGAGGCCGATTGTCCAAATTATTATTTATTACCTACTATATAATTCATAAATAATTTAGAAAATGGGACCAACCTTGGGGTATACCTACCCTAAGATGTGGAAAAATCAGAATCAAAATCGGTTCACAAATGCCGAAGAACACATATAAAAACATGCACAGGAATTGAGAATCCTCTTCTTCTTCTTTATTGTTTTATGGCGCCTCTCTGAAGAACTCCTCTGCAGTTGGTTGTCTGGAAGAAATCGCTTTTAGCGATAAGACCGCCAAAATTGTACATGCTTCTCAATTATGTAATTAATACTGTATTATGGTGCAATAAAGTGTATTTATCTTATTTATCTTATCTTAACTCTGCCAGTGTCCAGTCGGTCATGGGAGCAACACAGAGAGCGGTTGTACAGTCCAAGAAATAATTTTGTTCTCTGGTTTTGGGTTCTTCTTTTGGAAGTCGATTAAAAAGTAAACAAATAAAGGATATCGGTCTAACACAAAGATAGAAAGGAGGTTGATTAGAAATTTTCTCATAAAGTAGTACTTACTTAATTGATTTTTTAATAGGCTTTACAATTAAGTACATAGGTTTAGGACTCTACTAAACCATCTACAAAATATTTCTTACAATCGGTCAAGTAGTTCTTGAGAACCTTATTGAGGCTGCCGAGTTTACTTATCTCTGTTTTCGACTGTACGATGGAAAATGAAATAATTTATGATTCACCTTAAGCGGGTAATAATAGTATCGTTTACCCTACTGGTAGGTACATCGTGCTAGGGTCGGGAAGTTTTCCGCGAAACCTCAGCGCGGACCAAGTATTTGTCAGACGCGAACTTTCGGATAACAAGGCTGCTTGTTAGCGCTCGACTAATGTGGACGTTCCCTTCCAAGTCGGGGATGAAATTAAAAGTTTACAAAATTCTCTTAGCAATGTTATCTGGAGAAGATACGATCGTATTCTTGTGAACATAATTCAATTCAAATGATTTATTGCAGCCACAAAGACCATAGAAGTGTTAGTAAGTACTTAAAACTATGTTAGTGTTTACATGAGGTGTATTACGCGCCATACATACGACTTAGGTCCGACTCCGAGACCCCGGGACATGTAAGTGTACCCAGTGGCTCAGAATCGGACTGTCCATGGTATCCGCAATGCCCTTCAGGATGCTGTTAGGGCTGCCGCGAACATAAGCATTCTTTTTTACAACAGAGCTAACGGGACTAGGTCGATGAAATCTTGGAGTAGCATTTGAATGTCTATAAGCTGCTTCGTCCTTCCTTATGGATGGACGAACGTCCTTAGGACGGTAGCGAGCGACATCAATCGGAAAATATTATGTATTATTAAAATACATTGCAACTTTATGCAATGCATGATTTCTAACTTGAAATCATATTTGTAATGATCTTTCATACGATTTTTATTATTTTAATCATGTTATAAAACAAAATGAATTTTTTTTGTCTAATGGTAGCTAATTGCAGATTTTTCCGGTTCAGTGGTTTGTACAGTCGACAGCAGATCAATGGTAACACTTGTAGTACGATTTCAAGTCTTACGACGCAAATAATAAGAACTGTCAAAAGTAAAAAGTGTTACCATTGATCTGCTGTCGACTACTGTAATCATAATATAAAGTATAATCATTATAAATTAGTAATGGGTATAATCTTTTAAAATTTAGATCAGAGTTCTACCACAGTAGAACTATTAAAATACACCATTTTAACCCTACATACTTGGCTGTTAGCCATAAACCTATAGTTCAACCTTACTTCCTTTAAACCGGGTTTTGTCTTTCATACTTCGTCAAAAAGAGCCCGTTGTTTTATACCGCAGAATAAAGACACGTTTAGGCTTAGGTGGCAACTCACCCAAAAATCTCACCTATGGCTGAGATGCCACCTTTTAAAATTGTTAGTGGTCAATTCACCCAGCACCTGGGTGAGTTGATTGTTTCCAAAATGTGAGGTGGTCAACTCACCCTGCTCCAAAGATTACGTTTATGGCACACAGTGATAACGTCTGACACGTCCACCGTGTCTCATCTACAAGAATCTTTCTCCCATTTTTTTCCCAAAATAAACAGCGGCAAAGTTTTCAAGAAAAATAATTACAATAGGGCAGCTCCCTTCTTTCAGCGGCTGAAATTCAGGGGCGGGGCGCAGTTTCCCTTTGTACGGGAGAGTTTCTTAAATAATTATATACTTTCTTACTTCTTTATTTGGAGTAAACATCTGCCTAATGAGATTACGGCCCACGATGATTACCTTTCGGCTTTTTCTTATTAATTTCGGTTAAAGATGGAGATGCTTCTTCATACAAAAAGTTATTAAATGGCACATTAAACCCGACGTTCTTATAATTATTATTATTGTAAATTCGTCCTTTTTATTGTGACACCATTGATCTCCTATAAATAACTAGATACACAAAGGTCTAAAACAATTTTAAAAACGTTCAAATAAGGGTCCATTGTTAACAAATAATGTCCAATAAAGCAAATGAGGGTCCACTCATCCGTTTGGACCTTCTTTGCGCTCGGACATTTTAAGAATGCAGACTGTGTATCTAGTTGTTTATAGGAGATCAATGTGTGACACTTACCTAATGGGTAGTCTACTAAGTTGTGTTTATTGTCTTGTTATTTTTTTTTTTTTTAATTAATATAATAATTTAATTTAGTAAAGTATATACAATGGGGTATAATTAAAAATATTTTGCAGTAATATATTATCATTTCATTTATTTCATTCATTCTTCATACACAAGGGAGCTTCCAACAATAATAGACTGACATTTGGTATAGAGTTAATACCAAAAATATCTCGTACCTAGAGAGTATACAACGTGTTTTTGATGAACTAACAGCAGATAAACTATAATACTTTAGACTTTGGACCGTTCTTATTATCTGCGTCGTAAGATTTAAAATCGTACTGCAAGTGTTACCATTGATCTGCTGTTGTCCGTACTATTCGATTTAATATAAAATTAAACTAATTTAATACACTATTAATTATTGTTAAACGAAATGACTTCACGGCACGAAATTTCAGCACTAAATCACATAAAACTTAAGTAGTTATTATTCTGTATGTAAAGCAGTCAGTTATGTATTAAATAAAGGAATATAAATGGTGTAGCCGTACATAGCCCGTGTTTCAGGGCGGTCGCGCTGTAACTACCGTAGCTCGCCGTCGGATCACTGAAATAGGCAAATAGCTACGTACTGTATATTATATGTTATATAGATACCGAATGAAACGCCGTTGAATTTGAGATAAGTAATGAAATTACATATTGTTTGTATTTACAGATTAGACCAACAGATAATGATGTCAATTGTGGAAATATAATTAAAATAATTACAAAATATTATATTAAAGAAAGACAGTAAATATACAAATACAAATAAAAACTATAAATAAAAAATTTGCCCGAAATCACCGACCGCGGGGAGTGTCCCCAGAAGGCTGGCTGCATTGCCTCGCTGGATTGCGAGGCTAATGCGTTGCGCGAGGTATGCGCCAGCCCTCTGGTCACGAGACAAATCCACCAGGCGCACAGAAATCTCTTTGTGGATGCTGTGTGCGCCTGGTCCCCACGGTCCCAGGGTCTAAAATAAATAGTTGATTTTTCAACGCAAGTTTAGTGTCTCTAAACTCGATCTTAGAATTGTCTATGGAATTTGCCATTTGTAAGAGCGAGTAACGCTAATCTTGCGCTCAAAACTGTCCATGAATCTCTGCCTTACCTATTTTATTTATGTATCAATAGTTTAGGTCAAAATCAAATTACTAATTCATCTTTACGGTCTAACAGACAATAGTTTAACAGAACTTCTGTAGAGTTATTAAGGTTGAGATTATCTCAAAAACTACTTGACCTATTTTAAAAATTCTTTCACCGTTAAATAGAGTAAAGTTAAAACTATGTATTAACTGTAAAATAATTTTTAAAATCGGTCTATTAGTTTTTGATATTTCAACCTTAAAATATAAAAGTACCCCTGTATACATTTCTCAGTTTAGTTTTCGAATGTACGGTTTTATCATAATTTGAATAAAGTACCAACGGAGCTTTTATTTTAATCATAAACTAAAAAAAACTATACAGGGTGGTATTATCGCACACATACTATCGACTCCGACCCATAGTCATACATAGACGCATAGACAAGTCACACAGCCAGACATAGACACAAGGCATAGACGCGGAGGCTGTGCCGCGGGCCCCGCCCCGAGCAACGCAAGACGGCGCCCTCGGTGACGCCGCCGGCGACGACAACGATGGAAAATACTGTAACTGCATTTTATCAGTTTATGGCATTCATGAAAAAAAAAATTGACGCTTGCAGATTAGAATAGAATAGAAAATATGTTTATTGCCACACACCAATTACATAAGCTTACAAAAAATCAATCAAGTAGTAAGTTATAATCTAATATAGTTATGCTAAGTGGTGTGGCAAAAGGTGCATGTTTCAGCTGAGCTTTTTTTCGTTGTTTTTCGACATGCACCTTCTTCTTCTTCTTCCCTGCCAGAATGTATACCTGATATTCGGTATGATAACGAGCTTGAACTAAGATAGCCTAGTGCTATCTTCCCTTTGAACTATACTAGGGTGGGATTAATGTAATAGAAACGTATAGGTCTGACAACTACATGCAAATGCATACATATAAATATAGGACATTTATTTTTATATGTAGGTTTTAAAAATCCAAGATTAAACAAAACTGTCTTGTGGTGGTGCGAAGTATAAACCAAAACCGACATTCCCTCGCATTTCTTTCTTAAACTTGGATTGTTCATTTCTTTAGAAATTCAAATTAATTGTATTTACTTACCTAACTTCGTATCGATATTACGAGTAAGTACCTACATAGTAAATTACATAAACGAGTTCATGAAAAGTAGGCGGAGGGAGGTGAGTGCAAATTCGTATTTAGTTTATATTTTAATTAAACTTCATTATCTATCATACATAATCATAACTTAATCATACTTTTGGATACGGGGAATTAAAACCTAAAACTAACTAAACAAATTACATAGTGAAAATAACATAATATCATCTTAGAAAATATTTCCATATCCTGAAAAAATTCACGAAGTTTTCATCTCAAGTTACGTCTCTCTGCGAAAAGCGCGTCACCGTTTACAGTAGACATAGGGCGGGCTACTGTTCACAGCCTGCGGCCTTCCTGACCAATCACAGCGCTCCGAGCTATATCGCTATCCCCTTCACACACATATGAAATCCCATCCGGTCATCTTTTTCGTTTCCCCCGGCGAAAATCCTAGCATTGATCTTACATTTCACGACTTACGACTTTATTTGCTCACCAAAAAGTTTAATTTCCAAGCGCATATTCGAAAGGAGTTGCAGCGTTTTAGCATGAAATGAATGTTTATTTGATATCGAGCGTCAGGCAGACGACGATTTTCAAGTTCAGATTTCCCTTTCAAGTGATTGTGAACCTTATTCTGTTTTCCATTAAATCTAACTCGAAGAAATGTCTCGCCGGAATTGTATTTACGTGTGCAATGCTGGCAGTTTCATTGTTACACTTCTGAACTTGATTTTTGTCAGAGAAATTGGAACTTTAAGTTGATATGTAAAGGTTGAGATTATGATGTTGAAATTTCTAGTTGCGTCGGTTTTCTTCTGTAAAGTTACAACGCCTGAGGCAAAAGCTATTTGCGATGACAATTTTGCGAGCGTCGGCGAACGAAATATGCCTTTTATTCGTACTAGAGTCGGGATTAAAGCTCTAAAACGGAATTGCTGTCAGGCGAGGAAGCTTTGTTGAAAGTGAACTACAGTTACCTATTTGCAGTTACGGCGTTCTTCATTGTTAGGATAATATTTTAAATGGCCGATTTTCAAATGTATCCTACAGTCTGTCGTTTGTAATTTCAATCCAACACGGGCTCTATTTGACTAGACCGTGGTAACTCCGAACTGAAAATGGCTAACATCATTTCGATTCATGCTAGAAACGTTAGGAACATTTTTCCAAACAATGCCATTTTTAGCTCGTTATTTTACGAAATAAATCGTAACTACAACTTTACTAATGTGTGTAGTTTCATTCATCGTAAATGTAACGGAAAGGTATGCCGAATTGTAAGTGCTCAATATTGGTAGATAACTGCCCCATTACCATGAACTCTTATAGCAGGATTACTTCAATAATACTTTATAATTTCGTACCATGACGTCCTTAATAAGCTTACTTTAAGGACGTCATGGTACGAAATAACAAAGTATCAAAACAAAATAAATAAGTAAAGTAAAGTAATCCTGCTATAAGAGTTCATGGTAAGGGACAACAACTGTTGTTCTACTAGTTTTCGATATTCGTGAAAAAAGTATTTTGTCGATTTTTAAAGAAACATTGATTTACTTTTATTTTTTAAACGAAGTCGTAGAAGAAAATGCTGTAATTTAACGATAATAAACACACCCCTTTCGGCGGTGTCTGTACCTGGATAGGTGACCGCTTTATGTGATATTTTTTATAGTGACTTTTCATCTGAGCCCCTCCTTTCTTCGGAAGCGCGGAAAGTGCAGTTGGTGCCGGTTGTAGCCCTTGGCAGTTAGCATTTACACTTTCCAAGGAAGGTGCCAAATCTGGCATAAAAAGTAGCACAAAATTCTCAGCAGCACATCTTTTAAAATAATAAGTAACAAAATAATTACAATTTTGTTAATAACTAAGTAAGTACCAGGTTCTCTTGATAATGACGGAAAACGACGGTCGCAAAATAGATAATTTTTGTTATAATGTCCACAGTGGCTATTTTGTGTTTAATATCACGTTAAGTTAATCAGAAAATGTTGGCGAATGACAGTATAGTGAATTTATTGAAGAATTTGAGCAAGATCTGAAGTTTCAAGCTTTTATCAAGAGTCCCGCTACAAGCTCGGGAGTGAACGTGACTGTCGAGCTGCTTCGTCCAAAGTGATGACGCTACGGCGACTCCTCTGGATGGAGACGCGGCTACCCAGGGTGAAGACGCTACTGCGACTCCTCTGGAGGAAGATAGAACACTATTATATATTGAATTTTCTGTAACATGACATTGGCAAATGACGAACTGTCGAGACCAATAATAAAATAAATAAATAAATACAATTTTGTTCATAACTAATTAAGTGCCATACGAAAGATGGCGTAAAATAATTCGGAGGTTTGAAAATCCAACAAATTCCTTCAACTCGAACAAACTCCGAGCAGAAACAGATGAAACAAACAAAACAAAAAGTAACGAGAAAGAAAATTGTTGAAAAACGAAAATTAATCAACCTGCCGTTGAAACTTCGAATTTACATTAAATTACAGCTACATACCGAAACAACCCTTATTCTCTGCAAACAAAGTGTATTTCTCTTTAAAGAAAAGTATCTGTTTCATCAAAATGTTACGTTTCTATTAAAGAATCCCCGCAAACAGTCTCCCCTTAAAGAAGTTGAGAAAAATTTAATTTATAATAACAACTTGGTTTGATTTCAAACTCCCCTCAAGTATATACTTATATGCAATTTTGTAAGCCTACATAATTATATATCTACTTATACGTAGGATGTAACGTTTAAAATTGTATTGAAAAAACTGTTAGTTCCTGTTGTATGATTAAAATATGCTTCTGACTGTATGCTGTATGACCTGAGATCTTTTGCCTAAAAATAAAATAAATGGCACACGTTAATTTTATTCACTATGGTGGATTAAGAATCTCAAAAACGCTGAAATGCCACAATATTGGTGTGAAATCGTGGCAATGCTAATTGGCTGATGCCATTATTTCTGGGTAATTATCATTTTAGTTTACTTTAAAAATTTCCTCAGTATAAGTACAGTACCTACCTAATAAATCTAATTTATATCAATGACTTAATTTCCACTCTTTAGAAAAGATGTCGATGGTATCCCTTATAAAGTCAAGGCCTTGGGAAGTTTAAGGCAACCGATATGATAGCTACAAATCCTATCGAAAATAAAAAAAAACAAGTGTATAACCCTTCAAAAAGAACACAATCGACTATGTTTCGCTCGATTTACTTTTAATATTGGCCGCATGATCGAAAATCAATATGGGTTTAAAATTTTCGAATTCACAATGGAACATCAGTGGATGAAATTCGCGGATTTACTTTGTATTGCCAATCGTATGCATTCAGCCAAACAAAAATCCTAAAAAAGGCTTTATCACAATGTTTTGGTTATTTTTTGTGTGAAATCTTTTGTAACGTAACAGGTAAACTAAGGGCCACTTGCAGGAAAGCTCGGGTTAAATATGATTAACCAGTGTTAACTAAAATATACTCCTTATTAATCAATTGTTTGACAAGTGTTCTCTTTATGATTTACTAGCCGTCAATGTCAGATTTTTGGCGAATATTAGTATAAAAAAAATTCAGGACAGGACAAGACAAAAAAGGCCAAGCGGCTATACTACACCCATAGATTTTTGTAAAGATTTGACACCAGGGGGTTACTCTCACCACTTATAGCGATCCAGTTTAGGTTCCTAAACTGAACCGAATCGCTATTTGCTACAATGACGTTTGACGTCATTGTATCAAATTGTCAGTTTAGGAACCTAAACTGGATCGCTATAAGAGGTGAGAGTAACCCCGCTGGTTAAGCGCTTTATGCTCTAACTGGATACGTGGTTCGACCGCATGGTTCGATCCATCAGACTATGATTAACCCGTGTTAACTAATATAATCCGTATTAACCAATTGTTTGACAAGGTGTTATCATTATCACAAAGTAATGGAGTTATTTAGAATTATATATTAATACAGATTTTTGTTAAGTATTTAACAGGGTGTTAGCAAGCAGTTCCTGCAAGTGGCCCTAAGATGTATTACGAATAGAGCCAGAAAGAAACCTGTTTGTCGGTACAGCATACTAGGAGAGAAGAGGTAAGCTTGCGTACTAAAAAATTCAGGGGTCATTAGTCGTCCCTTTCGCAGCAGTGACATTGTTTCTTAGAAGACGAGTTGAGCTCTTCAGCTTTTCTGATGTTCTGGTACTTTTGTGATAGAAATAAACAGTGAAGCTTTCAAAGAATGCTTTGTTCGTTTGAATATAACTTACCCGACTGCCGCAGGAGGGTAATGTCTTTGTGTATATCTGTCCTTTTTTTTAAAAAGAATGTTAGCGATTTTTCACGCAAATTTTTGATTTTCTCATGCCACTCCTACTAAGCTAAAAGCTAATTAGAACACAGATTAAAATAAAAGTATAGGTTCTACACATCAAAGCACATCAAGTGTAACACTTTGGACCGTCCTTATTATCTGCGTCGTAAGACTGCAAGTGTTACAATTGATTTGCTGTTGTCCGTCTGTACTACTAAAAGCGGCACCAACAGTCCATAGGTGCAGTGGGGATCGAACCTGCGACTTTTCGGCCGTTCTCATTTCCTATGGCTATATTATGGCTTCCATTAGGTCTAACCTTGGAATCAGAATCGTTTATTGTCACTGTAAGGTATAATAAAGTAGCAGTTACAGTTGCTTAGGTGGTACTGAAACACTTGCAGTGTACCCAGATCCGGCATTAAAAAAATTGTAGTTAAGTTATAATTTTTAGATCCAACGTAAAAACATGCAGTCATTTTGTGAATAGTTGAAGACACAGATAAGTATAGAGGGGGCCTCAATAAGGTTGAGATTTTCTCAAAAACTACTGGACCGAATTTAATAATTCTTTTATAGATACATAGTTTTAACTTTTATCTATCAAACAGTGAAAGAATTTTTGCAATAGGTCCAGTAGTTTTTGAAAAAATTTCAACCTTAAAAACTCTACTGTACACCTTTCTCTGTGTTCCATCGTATTACATACAATATACATTCCACAATAACACATAAGTATTCAAATATACGTCAACAGTCATGTCAGGGACTCGCACTTTGCAAAATACTCATTTAAATCGTAGAATACATTACTTATCTATTAATTTGAGACAGTATTTAAGTCTTGTAATTATTTAGCATCGCAATTTAGCATTTCGCATTATTGGTCCTAATAACGTATAATATTGGTACATTATTGAATCGAAGGCTATTGCCATCATTCGAGTTTACAAGTTGTTAAAGCCTCGGCAATTTCTTAACATCGTGTAGTTAGTCCATAAAACGAGAGGTAAGTAGTTAGGCCGCGCGTGCGTTAAGATCTCCAATAACGGCATAAATTGATTTGTGCGCGCGCGCCGCGGAGAGGTTATAATTTTCGCGCCATGCCGCGCGAACCCATGCTGTGCTGCCTGCCAGCGTTACTACCTTTTTTCTTTAATTTTGACATTTTACTCGACCTCTTTGTAGTTGTTAGAAAAGAGCTTCGAAATATCTATGACTTTTGAGATTCACCGATTTCAGCGAAGACAACGTAGTTTAAAAAAGTTATGTACACATCAGAATAAAAACTTACTTACCTACTTTACACTATTATACTATTACTTTTTAAACTATTACCTACTTTCACGGTTGCCAGTCACTTTAATAAAATTAAACTGTCCCATGCCGCTACTGACGTCGACTTAACGGACATGGGGTCCATAATCCCACAAAGTGACGTCACTCGCACCCCCTCTTTGATCTCTTCAAAGGTGATTTATAGGTACCACTTCGCATGTTAGCTATTTTACGAATAACTGCCAGTGGATGTTTTAATAAATTAATTTATGGCATATAAAATACTGAGCCCTACGATGTGGTTCGGGTTAAATATAGTTAAACTGTGTTAGGTAACTTGAACTTGACTGACTCGGGTTTAACTTTGGTGCGATTTAAACGGGGTTAGTCGCTAACTCTCTAATTATCGTACTTATGAAAGTGGGCCTAACTATATAACTTCGATATCTGCATAATTGGGAACCATAATAAAATCAAAGACGTGTGTAATCCCCCAATCTCTAAGGCCCCGCGTGGTGGAGCATAGGCTCGTTGGCACTTTCCTTGCAAAGTGGATAAAAATATTGATGTTCAAAAATAATTTCAATGTTATTTAGTTATTTAATTAGTTAGGTTAGCTAAATTTTTTAAAAATAGTTTATATTAGGTTTTTTTAAGTATTGAATGGTTCTTTTTTATATTATATTGTACCTTTTTGAAATAAACAAAAGTGATTATTATCATTAGTTAGGTATGAGTTTGTTATTTTTGCAGATAAAGAATCATATCTAATGCGAATAGATAATACTGCATAAATTTACAAGTTTCTTTAAATATGGCTCCAAACGTCTGGTCCTTCGAGCCGGATAGCTGGCGTTATAACCACTGATACATCTCGTTTCACGCAAAAAGGCGACAACTTTACGAGTGCGCCGCAGTAATTGAATTACAATGATGTTAATGTTGCGTCGGTCGGAACGTGCCGTGATAGTGTCGAATATATCAGCAGTGTGGGCACAGCGTGAGCTGAGGCTGGTATGATGGCTACTTTATAGTAACAACTCTTTGGTTTAAGACTAGATAGAGATATCTTTATACAGGGAAAGGTTATGGAGCCGATTTTAAGTTGTAAATTTGATCGGGATTAAGAAAGCCCGAGCCCTTATCTTCTTGGCACAAGTCCTAATATAGCACTGGTTGGCGAGCCGCCACAATTTTTTCCTAGCTCTCTAGTCCTGTCAGTGTCAGATTTCTGACGAAAATAGTACAAAAATTTCGTACGCGCAGACAGGACTTGAGCGCCAAAAAAATCGATTTTTACTAGCCGTCAATGTCAAATTTCTGGCGAAAATTAGTACAATTTGACAGGACAAAAAATTCAGGACAAAAAACAGGGCTACGGCCCCCCCTGAGCTATATTTAACTGACGTTTTATCATACTAAACTGGCTTATGTACACATCAAAGCTGATCAAGTGTAACACTTTGGACCGTTCTTATTATCTGCGTCGTAAGAGTTGATCTGCAATTGAGAGTTGAAATTTTTACGATGGCAACAAAATAATAAAAGTTGGCGAATTTTTTTGTTTTAGTTCCAAACTTACTTCCTGCAAGCGGTCAATGGTGATATTTCCTTCCATCCTGTACAACTGTGTCAGTACACATGTAGCAGTGAAAATGTACACGAGTACACGCTACCGAGACTCATGCTGAGAGCTTCATGAGTGCACTTTTTTGCAAGCAAGTGTAATAATTAAATTCCAGTGATTATCGCTGCGCGGTGAGATTATTAATTTGAACACTTTATTATAAACATGTTGACCATAAGTTTCGTGTTATTTATTATATTGATTTTAGATCTTGAAGTTGTTATCGAAATCTAATTTTCATTTAGAATTCTTTCATGCAATTTTATATAGTGTAATTAAATTTAAATTAAATTAAAAGTGGTCACTCAAAACATTACACGGGCATAGAATACTAAACACATCATAGGTATGCGATTTCCACATTCAGAGTTAAATTCCCATCTGATCTCATGAAACACAGTAAGTATTTCTTCGTATTTGAAGACCTTATCTATTAAGTAATAATGGCAAATTTGTGTTTCCATTTATACTAATGGTGATACTTATAAACCTAGTTAAACCTGACTTCCTTTAATTCGTGTTGCTTTGCTATCCCTTTCACACTTCGGTAAAAAAAGGTTAAGATGCCTAAACGGTGGCGTAACTTTAAATCACGCTTATGAATAACAGCCTGAGTGCTTACGTCAGGTCTATAAATATTGCCAACGTCCTTTTCTGAGTAAAGTTTGGAAAGAGACTACAGCGTGCTCACTCTTACAACTGAAAAAGTCTATGCGTTTTGACAGCTTTATAAGACCGAGGTCAAACTTAAAATTGTTTCTGAATCTCGGTGACTGTGTTCCGTTTTCTCCACTACATCAATCCCCGTCTTCCCCAATCTCAATCAAACAAAAACAAACCAAATACTGCCTGTAATTGCCCGTCCCACTGGCAAGTCCTTACGCACCATTTGACAGCTAATTTTCAGTAAACAGCGCCATCTGTCGCAAAGTGGTAAGCGGTAAATGATGAGTAAAAAACTACACTATGAATAATTCAGTGGTATGAGATGGGACGGTAGTGCAGATTGTTGAGTTATGTCGATATCGATAAGCTACGAATCTACGATAAATGTCTGCCCACAGTTTGTCGAATATAGAAAAGGCTTTATTTAGAATGGGATTTTCTCAAATACTACTAGAGCGGTCGTGAAAGTTATGTCATTGTACAATAGTTCATTTAAAAAATCGGACAAGTTTTCGACTAAATCTCAACCGTAAACTTCTCTCTTAGTTAGACTATGTTTTTGGAAAATGTCGATTAGCTGTGATATATTGATTAATGCGGATGTTTTCGCCAACAGTTTGCAAAATAAATGTTGAAGTTGGAAGAACTGGTATTTATTATACTTACCTACTATTTTTAAACTAAGTATAAATTATAATAAGGCAAAGCAACTCAATGTCACTATTTAGCGTGAAATAGATACCTACGTTATGTTAGCAACACTGACACGGATTCCCAAATCAGACAAACTACTTAATACCTGACTGGAGACGATGATTTTTTGTTATTCACTTCTAGCTTTGATAGTTACCACAATTAAATATCGATATCGATTAAAAACAAACCCAATCACTAGTCAAACATCTAGTAAAACTTCTTGAAACACTGACAGATGGCGGCGCCGCGGGCGAAAGCGTCGAGTCGAGTGTCATTGAATAAGATATTCATAGAGATTTTTGAACTACGTGTTAGTACCCGGGTCCTATTAACGACTAGGCTTGTGCTTGTAGTTTTAGTAGACACATAACTCAACTGGACTCAAGAATTTAATGACTAAACATATGGACAGAGTTGTTCAGGCCATACTCCCTCCTCTGACATGACCTAACGACGGCTGACGAGTGCCTGCGGAGACCGACTGCTTAACTTCCTTACCCAGGCAGGTGGTACAGTGGAACACAGAGAAATGTGTACAGGAGAGTTTTTAAGGTTGAGATTATCTCAAAAACTACTTGTGTTAATGCAAAAATTCTTTCACTGTTTGTTAGATAAAATATAAAACTACGTACTTAACTGTAAAATAATTATTAAATTCGGTCCAGTAGTTATTGAGAAAATCTCAACCTTATTGAGGCCCTTTGTATACTTATCTGCTCAGAAGAAAATGTCACTAACGGTCACGTATTAACACACCAAATTGCTTAACTAGATCGTTTTCAATATAGAAAACCAACCGAAGGCCACATATTCAATTCCTGTGTTTAATTGGATCACCAGGAACGGCTTGAAAGAAGATTGAAATTATTCAATCAAGTCGATTGTCAGTTATTTTGTTTCAATCATCTATCACCTTCATTTGACTTAACATTGTATAGCCGGTAACATGCAAGGGGTGGGTTACTCCATCGAGGGGTTGAACACAGTGATTATACTCGCACAGTAAAAGGATCGGTTCATACTGTAATGACTAATGACTCGAATTAACTAGTCTATTGGCTTCAAAGTAATTCGCATAACAAGCTAAAAGGCAACGTTTGCTCGTTTGGTCTGGTTGTTTGGTCTTCCGGCCTTCTCTGTAAGTGTTCATACCACTTATGAACTACATACACCATTACTGAGAAGACCGGAAGACCACTTTGTCAAGACCTCTGCCACCTGGCTGACGACGGTTCAAAGAAACATCAAAAAAGCCGCTCATAAAAGAAAATTGAGAACATTAGTATGACCGACTAATAGATATGATCATTGCATTTGAGGAGGAGGATGGAAGGAGAAAATGAAACAGCACTTAAACAATAACATTCGACAATAGTTCTAGTTAGCATAAAAATTGAAGCATTAATGTAGATTTTGTGTCCTTCTTCTGGTGATGTAATGTGATTTATAAATTGTTCTATTTTTTCAGAAACGTGCTACAGAAGCACCCGATGCGCCCGACGCTATGTTACCATCTTGTTAATAGAAGAAATAACGTTAATATTATGTTATCAAGTCTTGGTGGCATGTTGCATGACGCGGTCCCCAATTATTTATGTAAAACATTTTTAATTGACAATACCGACTGGGTTTCGAGTGTGGTTATTGTTTCTAAACTACATTGTGACAAGCCTTTAATTACAACATAACTTTTTTGGCAAGTGAATTGGAACTTTTTTCGGATTATTCACTTGTTTTTTTTTCATCAGAAGCAATATGTCAAAATTCAAACTAAGAACGCGGTAGCGGCCGCGGCCTCTCCGCTGGACGTCGCCTCCCGCCGCGCGTCGGTTAACAAGGGTGTAAGCACGCGTATGTTGGTACCACTGCGTGTAACATTATTGTTTTTTAAAAGGTTTTTTATGGTAAGACCATTGAGGTTTGTGATTTTTGTCAAAATATTTCATTTTGGGCTTCAGTCAAGGACTCATGTCGCAACGCTCAAAAGTGATGTGGACTATTTCATGTAAACATCGGAAGGTAAATTTTTTTCTGTGCTTTATTATTTGCAGAAAAATCACTTATATAACATACATACATATCGGTTTTACCTGTACAAACAATATTATGTAAACTTATTGGAAATAAATGATTTGATTTGATTTTGATAACATCATCATTTACATTTTAAATTTTAAATTAGTACCTACGCGTGTTTTTGTAAATCAACGATTCTATTTCTTTTGAAGCAAACCAATTAAACTGAAGACGAGGTTGTAGGACCTGTGAAGTTTCCTTTGCCTGTTCAAAAGGGAAAATTAACCGGGACCGGACCCAATTTCTTATGCATAATTAAATTGGGATAACTACATAGGTAGAGCTATATTACAATACAACCCTAATACCTTGAACATAATACGTAATACTACAAAAGCAAACTGCCAAAACGAAATCAAGCATCCTCCCCTACACATTATGTAATGAAGGATCGAAATAATCCTGGTTTTATCCGAGTAGTGCATTTGGTGCAGTGTAAATAACCTCAGGCTGCCAACGCTCCGTCTATCGAATTTGCGGAGGGGATTTGGGAGTTTCGAATCTCCGATTTTTCACAATGAATTCTAAAAGATTCAAAAGAAGAATTGATTTGAATCTTATAAATAACACTCTCAATCTCAGGTCTCAACTGACGAACGTATAAATAAACGTAACTTTAAAATATACGTAGACTATTTTTGACAAATGATGAACGAAATAGCTGAAGTCACAATGAAAATATCGCTAAAAAACCACCATTTTATAGCGATGGCCGTTGATCAATCTAATGCGAAAGTTTCACGCCAGTATGCTTAGTCCGAAACGCCAAAATTGCAGCGATAAAAAGAAAGAGAAAATAGATACTGATTCCGCAGTAAAACGACAATACTCGTATGTTATATTTTGTTATTTGCCTCACCTTATCATAAAGTGTAATTTTCATTTAAAAGTTAATATACTTTAGACTTTAGAAAGTGGTCATCCCCGCAAACGATGGCGAGACGAACTTGACGTTTTTAGGAGAGAGTGGTCTGAGTCTTCGCAGAATAGAGATGAGTGGAAGGGTTGAGAGGCCTTTGCCCAGCAGTGGGACATTACAGGCTATTAAATAATAAATTACTTTAGACGTCATCAACGATTTATCTAGATTTGGTGCTTATTTCAAAAGGTAGGTGTACTTGTAATGTAAAGAACACTTCACACATCTTCACAATTCGATCCTTTGTTTTTCCCAATCTCCTGCTGCGTCGCACCCGGCTCATTTTCCCGCGTGATGGATTAAAAAAGACCTTCTATTTTTTAATTGGAACATATTCGTGCAGATCAATCGCGCGGTTGGCAACGCTGAGTTTTTTATAGAGGAAGCTTTGGGGTGATGCGAGGGACCGCGTAGCCTCGAGGTATTTGGTTTTGGACGAGTGGTAGGCATATTGGAATAAGACAATCCGGCCCCCTGTAATAACTTGGCAACAATGAATGGTTTACGAGAATCGTTTCTATGCTACTTTTTTATATTCCATAAGCGATAGTGTGTATAGGTTAGGATCAATGATGAAAAACGCTAGCCAACTTATCTGAATGGTAACTTTCTTTTATTTTAGATATCACATCAATATTCGTATACGCTGGATGCTCGAATTTAATAACTGATGAGCATAACTATTTGGGGGGTTGATAGAGACGGAATTCCATCTGCTGCAACCCTGGTACACTGTTGATTCTTCTTATTAATAAAATATCCATGCTCGTGGATGCGAATTACTACATATTTAAAATCTTTTGATTGTGCTAAAATATTTTTGGCAATTTGCCATGCAATGATTACACTCACGAAGGACGCAGAATAATTTATAATTATTAAATTCAATTCTAGTTTTATATTTCATAGTCAGACGATAAGGAGTTAACTAGGTATGTAGGTTTACTAAATTACACCGCCCTAGAAATCCTAGAATAAAACCATTTAGCACTCTCATGTTGTTTTATACAGATGTTACAATTGATAATTGATAACAATCAACCCACATTGAAAGTGTAGTTAAGAAAATGAAAGGACACTGTTAGCTAAATAACTTACGGACCCTCCGGTAATCAAAATAATAGTAGGCAGTTTCTTTAGCGGAATAGCCTGTAGGTATCTAGTAGGCTAGGTTAGTTGCGGGTACCAGGGCAGCATATCGGCGCGGAGGCCCGGTGTGCGCGGGGCGGGGCGGGGACCGTCAGCGGCTCGCGGCGGTCACGATGCGGCGACCTAAGGCTGCGGGTAGCATAATGAGAAGCTCAAAATAGATTGGCAAGAATAAGGTAGGCAAGATAGTACCAGGGCGGCATAAAAGGTTGGAAGTCTTCAGCTAGTGATGCTCGTTTATTGGTTGGTAGTATGTAGGTATGTAGTAGACAAGTAGACACCTTGCTCAAAGAGGCACGTACGGGTCAGTGATCGATGAAAGTGAACAATCTGGATCCGGGAAAATAGAAGATCATGTTGTTGCGATAGGGTAAAAGCCATGATAAAAAGAAAATAACGATCAAAATAGGTACAGTAGATTTTGAATGTCGCTCTATATTCAGTCAGGAAAATCTATAAACCAAAAATAAATCCAAAAATTAGGTAGTGTTTTGGCATCAGTATCGATCGATAATGTAACAATACCTAACAACTACCTATTATTATAAAAATACATAGGTATTGGGGCATTCTTTTTTCGGGAAATCTCGAAATGGCATACAAACTTTTTGCACAGTGTGCAACTGGCCGGTACGGCGCGCGACGGCCGCTCGCGTGCCAGTAATTGCCCGCGTTCCTTTTTTGAATAACTATCACGACTTTTTCGCTCCAAAATGTTTTTTTTCTTTTGCCGTTTTAAGGCATTCTTCGCATACGGCCAGCCAATTTGGATGCTTTGGGATATTTCAGGCATTTCGAGTAATGATGCTGTTGTTATGGGTGTTGTGATGTACGCCGGTGAATTAGGGTTAATGCTTGTTTATGAAGTGATTTCTGGACGTGTTTTTATTGTTGTGTTGGTAGTACGGAAATCGGAGTAGTTTTTGTATACCTCTGCTTAATTAGTAGTGTGCTTAATCATGGAGTCGAGTCGTCCAGAATATAATATACATAGCTTCCGTTACGAAAATGTATGAAAGTTGCAATTTTTCCCCCGAACAATGTAACGTTTTAGAACAGAGTTGATCAGTCTACCCCCGTTTAGTTATCAATTTACGTCATGTAGAATAATTACTGCTTTTATTATAAACTAAAGTCTAAACTAACATCCAATATAAACAAAGTGAAGAAACTTGGCAGCTTGGAATAACACTGAAACTTATTTAGAACTCTGTCTAAATTTAGTTTGCTAACAATACCTTGGCCTAACAATACATAAGTACGATAGCGCTTAATTAAATATAAATAAAATATTTACCACTGTACCCGCGCTATAACTACTAAAATATTGAAATTATCTTCGCACTAAGCTAATAAAAATATCCCAAAAACAATATAACCACGTTACTTGAAACTTACCAAGCTAAGGGTCTCTTGCAATATTGAGATAACCCTGGGTTAAGTACTTAACCCAAGAAAACTCCATACATTTTGCTCGGGTTAAGTCGCTAATTCTAGAGTTATCTTAGGTATATTGCAAGTGGGAACTTATTCAAAATTTCGAATTTCGAAAGATGCATTAGGAATGAGCAGTTCTGCCACAACAACAAGATAAAATATAACGAATTCACTGGTGTATATTAGCCACACAAATGAAGCTTGTATAATCTATGGGCTAAGTCATTTTGGTTGGTCAAAGTTAAATGCCACCAAACTTGTGTTAAGTTAACCCCGTGTTATGTGCCTATGCTCGTCTTCATCACATATATTATGACGAGTATGGCCATGCTAATGCTATTATACATTTTTGTGACTTAACACGGGTTTAACCTTTGGACACAGAAAATATAATAGTACATGCTTTGGATAGATAGATAGATATATAATTTATTTTATATAATTAATATTTATATAAATTATTTTAACAGCACGCCAAACTTCTGAAAGCTACAAAAACATTGAAATCATTTTTTAAATTCAGTTTTGATCAAATACACTCGCTTAGAAGATCAAAGAGCGTATTAAAATAATGTCCAAATAATATTACAGCGAAATAATTTATCTGCTAGGGATGGGAAAAGCTATGTCTATCCATGTCGAATTGTCGATATTATTAACATGGCGACTAAGTTATTATTATGAATTACACAGCGTATTGGTATTAACTGTAATGCTGTTTGAGATTTTGGAAATAAATGAATAAAATAAATAAATTATAATTAACTACGATGTGCTGTCGCCTGTCATTCATATGCTACATCCCGTCAGTATGATAGGGAGGCCTCCTTTAGTATGCCACGCTCTGGAATTATTGCCTTGTAGATTTTTATTGTGGTAAGTACCTAAAGTAATTTATACTGATTATGGTATAAATTACTTTCACAAATTATTGAAGAAATTAGATAAAATAAAGAGAGTTCTGATCAGAATGCCTAATAAGCAAAACGAACATTCCTAAAGGCATGTCCAGAGAAAAATAGAATACAATTTATCGATAGGCCTCGACTATCGATAGCCAACCCAACCTCAAATATTGCATAAAAAGCAAATCTCATACAAAGAGGGCGAGAGGCCCTCAGCTAATCAAGTGGTTATTTAGTTCAACTTCATGGGGTTCACCCCTCATTTGCTAATGGTAATTGTTACTCGTTGCTAGTTGAGCTATGGCTCAGTTGGACATAAAGTCCAGCTCTCGTGTGATTTGTAACAAATCATATTAAAAAAATACCCAACCGAACTGATCAAGTATAAATTATTTAATACCCTCTTTCTTGCGCAGTCCGGTAGGTTCGTTGAAATTCAAGCACTGTTTTTACGGAAGTCATATTAGTTCAAAGTCGCTCAGCGAGCTATGGAAAGAGCTATGCTTGGCATTTCTCTGTTAGATACAATAAGAAACGAGTATATCCGCCAGAAGACAAAAGTGGTTGACATTGCTCATAGAATCAGTAAACTGAAGTGGCAGTGGTCACATCTGTCGTAGAACCGATATCCGATGGGATAGACGAGTTCTCGAATGGAGGCCACGAACGGGTAACGTAGTGTGGGACGCCCCCCGACCAGACGGAGAGATGTACTTCGCAAGATGGCTGGCAGGGATGCAGAGGGCCGAGAGTAGGGTTGAGTGGCGCGCTTTGGGAGAGGCCTACGTCCAGCAGTGGACTGATACGGGCTGATGATGATGAAATGATTAAATATTTATATAGGTAAACTTCGACTACAGCGGTGTATTACATATCTGCTCTGTGCCAATTGAATAAAAACTTTTCTTTTTTATTTCCTAGAATCTATTAAACGTATGTAATAATTCTGTTAAGGCCCACCGCACTGCGGGTAGTCGATTGGCAAAATTATCATTCGAAGCGTTCGTAGCCCCTTAATGACACTCGTCATACATCTAAATGAGAAAAAGACTATTGTTTGTTCTGTCAACCCCTTTGCGGGCGAGGGTTCGCAATGTTTCGCGATTTGGGGGTAGTTTTCAATCATTTGAGTTATGTAGAGTTCGAGACGTTCGAATTGATAAATGTAGAGAACAGATTTCAATCGACAGCCAAAGGGCACTCACATATAAGGCTGTTACGATGCGGTCTCTTTTGGCCGCATCTTGTGGTTGGCCGCCTAAGTTTAAAAATGGATAAGAATGTTTTAAAAAGAAGGTCACTTATATTACGGATTTAGATGGAAAATTGTGGATTTTACTATTTTTTACTCAAAGATTTTTTGTGTCGAAGACGGTATTGAGCACGAAATCAGCCTGAGATCGGAGATTGTGTGAAATCAGACAGCTGTAAGACTGTTCTCAAACTCATTGAAAATTGTATATGACTATCAGTAGCCTCTACTTGCAATAAAAGATCGAGATTTAACGGCACTCGTGAAAACTCCATACATTTTCCTTATTTAAAAGGGTTTATCCTTCTTAAACAAGGATTCTTTTAAATACGTGTAAAATATGTAAGCTTTACATTTAATTTTATATTAAAATTATAAGTAAGTACTTTAATTAAACTACTAGAGAGCCATCTGGGCCGGCAAGGAGAGCGGTCGTGTCCCTAGACGAGTCCGGCCCGCGCGAAGCGGCCCGTAAAACGCCTTTTGTCCCAAACATTTTTTTTTTGTTTGGGCCGCCAAGCCTGCGCCGACGCAGTGGCATCGAGTAAACCGTAACCGCTTGGATTACAGTCCAAAACAGCGCAATCTCCTCTCTCCATAGAAAAGTGCAATTTTGTGCAAAAACTAGTGAAACAGTGCTAATTTTAAGTAATTATATTTCTAAAGTGGGTGAAGTGTAGTACAAGTTCCATTTGAATATAGTGATTTGGTTAAGTGATTTATTTAAGACACAGTTAGATCATCGAAGTCGGCTGAAACTCTACTAACAGGCAGGACCTACAAATCGGGTGAGACCGTTTTAATTATACGCATGATACAGCACTTACACCAACCTAGCTACAAGAACAGCGATCGGAGTTAAGTACAACGACGGAATTTTATGCAGTTGCAACAGGACATAGGGACACAATCACTACTATTTTTGTAATAATGAATGTATTTTTGCGCATTAACAAGGCAACAAGGCCACGCCAAGTGTACTTAATTTCCAAGAGCAATGTAAGCGTCCCCCAACACTAGAAAAAAACAAGGCAATACGACAAGTTCAAATGAATCTGTCTAGCAGATGTGCGACTTTCTCCGAATTGGCTTGCGTTGCGATGCGACCCTACCATAAAAATAGAAGACAATAGGATACTACCTACGACGCAAGCCATCTAAAATTGACCGTCTTGAATATTTTTTTTGGAATTCCTAAAACTATGCCCGAAGCATTAAGCTATTATTAATATTAGCTCAATGGCCCGAAGGAGGGAAACTTTTGCGTTGCTGTGTAATTTTGGCTAACACTTAGGTTTGTGATTACCTATTCGAGTGTACCTAGTGTCGGTATAGGTGTATACTGGTTGGTTACTTTAACGTTTACAAAAAAATAAGGACGGTGATACAATCATCGTAACAATACCTACGAGGAGCCGCTCAACAACCATACTGTGATGAAACAGATGTTATCTACCTATTACAAACCAGTCTCAATATACTCCCTAAGGCAAAAGAAACAGGTGCAACAGCGTAGCTACTGGAACAAGGCGAAGGAGGCACCCACTACGAACACGACGACAGCAGCATCGACAAACACGCGGAGTCCAGAACGAAGCACCAGCAGAGCCAGCAAACAACGACAGCAACGTTCTCGCACAGCGAAACTATTGCAACAAACTAAACCACGCCTCTTCGCAACACGAAGATACTCAACATAAGATAAACATATTTTATTGCAACAGGCGGTCTTGTCGCTGAGAGCGATCTCTTCCAGACAACCTTCAGGTAGAGAATTTATTCTTTTGGAAGAGGCGGCTTACAGTGCAATACGTGGAAAGGAAGAAATATATGGATATAACAACATAATTATGTTGCCAGGATTAAGTAGTTTTTAGTGAGTTTACTTTAGTGATGTGTTTGTGTAAAATATACTAGTGAATTATGCTTGCGGGTAAGTGACGTCAGGTGCATCGTTTACTAATATAGTAGTGAAGATATAACTGCATCGAAGATATAACACTGCATTGAAGATATAACTACATTGAAGATATAACTGCATTGAAGATATAACTGCAATGAAGATATAACTGTGTAATAGAAAATTGCAGAAAGCCAAAACTACTAAATTAAATCAAGGACTCACGAAGTAATGAACAACGGGCCTCGACTCGACACACAAACACGTGTGACAAACTGGACAATGCAGGAGCCGCGCGCCCTCCCGCTCGTAGGGCAAACTATCATAAAAAAGGTACTAATTGTTGGCTGCCGGAGAAATGCCACCCCATTCAAGTTGTTATTAAAACCAACGAGTCAAATACAAAGAGTGTGATTTCAATTGGTTCATAGTTCAGAATTGCGAGTCTCTGCACGATATGAGAAGTATACGATACTTTTCATATCGAGTAGGGACTCGTAATTTTGAACTTAAAAGTAATGAATCAGACAGCAGATCAAAAACGAAGATTTCGCGGTTGAAGAATGCAAAAGAAAAATGAAAAAACGTCGCGTCGCCCGGGGCCGATCTTTCCTGCCTACATGTACCAAACACGTAGCGAACATATCCTAAGACCGCAGCCCCACATTCGTTAAGCAGCCATCATGCATCGCGTGAAGAATACTTCAAGAGGAGACACTTCATCTACTATAATTAAGTACAATCATAACGGAAGGAACCCACCAGGGACAACGATCAACTAAGGACAGCTGAATACCAAATCTACTAAAAACGCGAATCCGACACTGAAATGGACACTGCGAGACGAATGAACAGAGTATGATTGTCACGTGAATCCTCAGAGCTCCGCCGTCAAAAGATAAAAGGAAACCAGAGAAAGAATTCGAAAATAGGCGACCCACGGCAGCACCAGCGGCATCATCATCAACGCTCACACCCATCCCTCCTAATTCCTGCTGGCGCTAGATTGCATAATCCGTAGCCTGGTTGCGGTTGGGCTACCTTCCTTCCCATCCCAGAGCGTGTCTCCCCCATACAAAATCAGTGCCCTCCGGTGCATCTGGATAGTCCTCGGGCTATCCGGGTCAGGCACGACCTGGCTGGAGTGGTGCTATATGTTCATGTTCAAGTACTTTAATTAAACTACTAATTAAAAACCTATAACAACATTACATAATGACTAATAATTCGCCGACAATGTAATCGAGCAGGCATTACAAAGTCGTCATTCTGCCGTTTATTAAAATGTCAAACCGATAAATGTGCAATTACACGACATTACAACGAAACAGCTTAACTCATAAACTAGCATAAATGAGCTTGGCTTGTCGGTGAATGGATGATATAAAAGATTAATTTGGACTCAGATTCATATCAAGCAAGAATATTATATTCATATGCATTCATATCTATATTGCAAGCAACTTATTTTACCCGACAGCGCAAGAAGGAGGGATTTTAACATATGAGGCGTTGTTAGATTCGTCTTTTCAAGATTTATTAACATATTTATTTAAAATATGTACAGTAACAGAAACTTATAAAATAATAGACATAAAAACTAATTAAATACAATAATAATAATAAACTCTAATAATAATAATAAAACCCTAATTAAAATCACACAGTCATACCAGCTCCATCTTCATTCTTCACATTCAATCCCTCGCACTCTTCGTCTTGTACCCCATAATCTAGTTGAAACAGCCCTAATTATTGATATTTGAGTCTTGACTCTGAGCCAGCCAAGCACTTGGGAATAGTTCCTAGACCATTTTATAGACAGGCGTGATGCGATTTATTGATGATTTCAAGATTTATTGGTTATTTTTTACAATTTGTTGTCATGTCTGACTGATAGATCTCTAGCTAAAACAACTACCGCCTTGGTAGTTGTTTTAGCTAGAAATTTATCAACAGCTAAGTTTAGGCAGCCCTGTTTTTAAGTGTATTCGACAAAGTTACTGACATAAGCGGACACCGCTTAGCAGTTCCATCATTAATCTATATGTACATACAAACTAAAAATATTAAGTAAATAAATAATCTATATATATAAAAGAAAGTCGTGTTAGTTACACTATTAATAACTCAAGAACGGACGAACCGATTTAGCTGAAAATTGGTTAGGAGGTAGCTTAGAACCAGGAGAAGGACATAGGATACTTTTTATCCCGTTCTGGTATGAAAAAATGAAAGATAAATATTATGAAGATTTATATGAGAAATTCCTGACTATCGGTAATGGTCGAGTACCTGTCGACAAATCGAAGAAAAAAAGCTGCTCATTTATTGCCTCTAACGCGGAACAAAGTTCGCGGGGTCAGCTAGTTATATTATATAAAAGATATCTTCCAGCGCGTCGCATCGGGGCAACGTGCCCAGAACACTGGCAGCAATTCCCCTTTATATGGCCAGGCTGATGCGCTGGCCAAAGTAGCTGCTAGCCTTCTGGTCACCAGAAGCATCGAAGACGCGCTGAAGTATCCTTATATAATTTGTGAGTTTCTGGCATAAAACTTAAAAAAAAAAAATATTTTAAGTATTAAATATTAATTAAATTAATAGTCAAGCTATAACTCCTGGACCTAGGACCTAGGTAATTTTAGGCGCCAGACTAGGTATATTAACAAAGGTCTATTAATTAGCCTTGGGCCATCTTTGCAGTATACTCGTCGATGATGGAAAAAATGAGAACCTCCTCTTTTTGGGAGTCATTTAAAAAACTTCTTTAAAAATATTTTTTGCTTCAGCTAATTTTAGTCATTACAAAAAATTACGCAAGGTAGGTATCAATTTTGTATTGTCGGGGTTAACCCCATGTCAACGCGTAATGCATCGTAATAATATAATAGGTCATAATGATTGACCTAGGTCGTCGTCGGTCTGTAATTGTCTGTAATTTACATAGGTTAGTAATGTAGGAAAATGATTTTTCAAAGTAAAATCAAAGAACATGTTATTAAATTAAATTTTTCGCATTTTAAAGTGACGTATAGAGCCGATTCCTGAGTGTAGTATGCTAAATTAATTCGTCACTAAGCGAGACGTCCCGCTCACTCTTACGCGATATGAGCGACAGTGACAGTCACGTTTAGATTTAAGAATTTTGGCAACCATAGTCCATAGAGCGATTTGATTTAGAATAGAATAGCAAATATGTTTAGTGCCATACACCAATTACATAAGCTTACAAAAAATCAATCAAGTACTAAGTTATAATCTAATATACAGGGTGTAACGTAAAGGGTATATGAAGCCGAAGGGAGGGTGTTCAGTATCGGTAGCTGAACAACTTTTGTTCTACGACTTTTCGATTTTCGCGAATTTATTTTTTGACTTTTCATACATTTCGTACCGGTCAGCTGGTCGAATTGTATGGGACATGAATTTATTTTTATTTTTTATTCGAAAAGTTGTAGAACAAAAGTTGTTCAGTTGCCGATATGGAACACCCTCCCTTCGGCTTCATATACCCTTTACGTTACACCCTGTATAGTTATGCTATTTACTAAAAATACCTTACCAGTTAAATATGTTATCATGAGTGCAACCACCAGTTTCAATTTGTCGAATGAATTTAAGGCCACCCTGTGCAGAAACACTTTTTGTATAAGTAAATAATAAATAACTGTAATTTTCTATGACTAAACAGCAGACGGATTTTCAGAGAAAGCAAACCGACCAAAGCGTATAATAACGGCTTAATAAATAACTGTAATCTAATCTGTTATCTCTATCGAATGTTAAAAAGTTATGGCTGTCCTTCCCTTCGTCTGTCTTCATTCAGTATATAGCCTTATTTAGTCGTTATATTCTATTTAGGTGAGGCTTTTGAAAATAGCGGGAAATTTTAATTTTTACATAATAAAATACTATACAATAATATAGTACCTACATTATGTCAAATATAGTCATATTTGTAAAACACAATACAGTACATAGCTTAGTCAAAATGAAATACAAATTAATGTTAGGTATAACATTGAAAAAGTGTTATTAAAATAATAATGAATAAAAACAATCTAATAAATTAATTAATGTCTACAGTGGGTGTTTTGTGTTCAATATCACGTTAAATTTATCAGAAAATGTTCACGAATGACAGTATGGTGAAATTATTGGAGGATTCATGCAGGATCTGAAGTTTGGCGCTATGGTCGAGTCCCACTACGAGCTCGGGATTGAACGTGACTGTCGAGCTGCTTCGTCCAGAGTGATGACGCTACGGCGACTCCTCTCGATGAAGAAAAGACGATATGATATTTTGAATATTCTGTCATGTTACAGAATTACATTGGCAAATGACGAACTGTCTGAATAAATATATACATATTATTTAGGTATCTACTAGTAGGCGTGACCTGCAGATAGGTATATAGACGTTAATTAAAGAATACTTATAGCTAGTTACATATATTTTTACCCGACTACGCAAGAAGGAGGACTATGTTTTTAACTACCGGTTTTATGTGTATAATAGAGAAGAGTGTAGTTTTTCAGTAAAGAAGATAAACGTTAAATATTAGATATAGCTTAGGTACGTATCTACCTATTTAACTTATCTTATTATTTCAAAGCCGATAGAAAGCATATTAGAAAAGCTATGCACCTTTTTATTCGCCCACAGACAGACATTCCGGAAATAAAAATTTGGTTAGACCACTACAACTTTAAACCATTCTTTAATCTCATACATAGCTCAAACATTCTCAAAAAATCATATAAGTGTAGAGAAAGGGTCTCATTTTTTTAAAAACTACTTGCCGAGTGTATTAAATTCTTTCACTAGTAGATATTTATATTGTAGTTTATAATGCAAACAGAGTTATTTATTATTTATTAATTAACTCAAAAAAAAGTAAGACTACAATAATGTTGTAATATAATTAAAAAAATTGGGCATTTTTTTTGGCATCATTATAAACTCATGCCCGTTTCCCGTAGAGGTGTAGAGACGATGGACTTCCATCTGCTGCGATTCTGGCATACAACATAACGTTAATGTTTTTTTATAATATCTTTTAATTTAAAATTATTAAAACACAAACTGAGATTAAGCATTGTGATAGAGGTTTCATTGCAAAAGCAGCGAACTTATACCTGTATTACCGAAATTATATTTTTCAACGTTTATTTTACATTGGTTTAGCCCAGCGCCCGGCACCTAGACTTGGAGGTGGTTATTGCATCAAATTATTTGTCAAGTCCAAACTTTACCCATTAAACTTCAAATATCGCTCAAGGGGACCGCGCACGCGCCTCGGACAAGAGCGATGGGCTAATAACCAGTAATAACTATAACCGATCGACAGACCGACAATTATGCCCACACGATCGATCGATTGACCGTTATACGATCGTTATCGATCGCTCGGTACGCGACAATTAGCATAGAAATGTTTAGGTACTTGCGTAAATATGGGACGGTACTTTATCTAAGGCGATTCACCGATCTCATTCAACCATACTTTCTTTGTAACGTAACTTTTAATTCTAAACTAAAAGTTACACTATCGTTTAGCCACCCTTTCTAACTTAACCTTTTTTAACGAAGTGTGAAAGGAATAGCAACATGATTGCATAAATTAGGAAATGACTTTTAAAAAACGACATCTTTTTATCATAAAATGTATTCTAATATTATTGGTGTTCCGTGATGAATAGAATCTAAAGATATAAACTGTATTGAAGGCATGAAATGAATTAAACTGATGATTTTTTTTTTGGCGTGGACCGGACTTGGTCCTGTCACAGAATGATAAGATCGCAGGTTCAAGTTGTGACCAAGGCTTAAAAAATCAGTTTAATTTAATCACAGAGCATGATTTAATGCTTAAAAATTAAATCTGAGGCATGAAATAGAATAAAACGTGCTCCAATTTGGTAAAAACAACGACTTTATTTCAAAGTTATTTATATTCGTACAAATCCTCCTAAAGCCAAGTCTCCTGCGACGTGTTACTGCGTTACGAAACACGGAAACATCCGATTTAGGGGCGTGGCGTAATAATTTTCCTTTGTTAAATCTGTTACCGAAACATGTTTCGTAACACGGTAACACGTCGCAGGAGACTTGGCTTAAAAGATACTTATGTCAATGTGTATTTAATTTCAAAAAACACCTATTATTAGGGTTCTCTTGAAAATGGCGGGAAACGACGGTTGCGAAATTATTTGATAATTTTCCTTTTAACGTCTACAGGGACTATTTTGTGTTTAATATCACGTTAAATTAATCAGAAAATGTTCGCGAATGACAGTACGGTGAAGTTATTGGATTATTTATGCAAGATCTGAAGTTTCAAGCTTTTATCAAGAGTTCCCGCTACAAGCTCGGGAGTGAACGTGACTGTCGAGCTGCTTCGTCCAGAGTGATGACGCTACGGCGACTCCTCTGGATGAAGACATGAAGACGCGGCTACCCAGGGTGAAGACGCTACTGCGACTCCCCTGGAGGAGGAAGATAGAAGACTATTGAATATTTTGAATTTTCTGTAACATGACATTGGCAAATGACGAACTGTCGAGTCCATTAATAAAATAAATAAATAAAACCTATTATTAGGCCCGTCTACAATCGTTCAAAAATTAGTAGATTTAAAAATTGACGACCATATTAAAAACTCATTATACTAAAATCATTCCAAGAAGCATTTGCAAATCAGCACCTTCAAATAAAAAAAAATGGCGCCACGACATTGGACCACAAAGAACGCCGCGGTGCCACAAATGTATAACCGACGCACTCAATAAATTACGATGCCTAATCACCCCTAATTGGGCAGTGTCGTGACCCGACTTAACCTTTTCGGCTAAAAGAACAAAATAATACAAACATAATGATACGTGCTTTCGAACGTTTTTTGGCGGTAGAGTCTCTAAGAAGAGTTTGAAATTGACACAATTTGGTTGGGCTAAAAATTTATACCAATTTGTAAAAGTTGTACCTACGGTACGCATCTAGATTCCTGACTTTAGAAATCGTATAAATTAATCTAAACTCGACTGAAATAAACTGTGACAATAAAATTTTAGTCCTACTTACCTTTAATGACATTATAGTAAACCCGTATACACAATATGATGAAAATGCCTAAGACTTATTCTTCCTAAGACCTATTCTTCTTAACACGACTACGGTTATCTTTTTATTTTGCATAGGATTGTCTGAAAGAGATCGCTTTGGATTAAGTCGCCTAAGATTTCCTTTGTCTGCTGATGATTCTTTGTGTAATAAAGAGTTTTCTATTTAGCTTTATTGCAAATTTTCGCAAAAAAAATATTACGTAGTTTTATTAGTTAGTTTCACAGACGATTTTACTTCGTTACCTTTTTGTGGAAATTGGTCACAATAGCCTAAAACCACCAAAACCAACCCCATACCCAACTTTTTGCCATACCATTAAGTCAATTAATATGTTATCCTATAGCAAGCCACAGCTCCATCGTAAAACGTTCCAACTCTTTTAATTCTCGAACGTTAAGCTCTGGCGTTCCAAAAACTATAATTATCGTCGCATTTCCGAGCGCTAAGTATAAGGATAGAGATATTAATAGTCGTGTGTGTTTTACTTGATTTATTTAGTTTTATAGATTTCGGGGAAATTAGTGGTTGTGCGAGTTTTTGTGGGGCCTTAATGGTTACAAATGTGTGTGACCGTAAAAAGAGCATTTTGGGGTTACGACGGTTTTTTTATTGAGCTTTGTTTTTGATATCGTATCACTATGTGTGTGGTTCTACTTACTTTACAATTTATGAATCTTTAATTTAAAAGCAGAATTGCAGAATTTTCAGTTCAAAAAATAAAATAATTACGGACATTTAAAAATCGTGAATCTGAACTGAAACGTGACGTCACGCCTTACTGTTGTCATACAAACATCATACTAAATTCGTTTGGCAAAAAAGGGACGATACCTTGATGATCGTACCGACTTTGATCATTAATTAGTACTCTATGTTGTTATAGATTCCGCTATCATTTTGGATTTTGGAATGGCGGATTGATTTTTTATTCGTTTAATTTTCTATTTACATGAATACTCTAAATAACTTGACATTGGCGAAATTATTTCTTAAATAAGAGTAGAAGCCATTGAAATAAAAATAGAATAGAATAGTATCTATGTCAATAAATTGTAACATCGAACAACTCACTTTAGTTAGATGTATTTTAAGCACGATTAATGGGTTGATTTACTCACGCAATATTTTTAGCACAATGTTAAAAATATTGTTAAGAGCATTAAAATGTATCTATATTTGGACATTGATCTCCTATAAACAACTAGATACACAAAGGTCTTACTAAAACAATTGAAAAAACGTCCAAATAAGGGTCCATTGTTAAATTAATGTCCAATAAAGCAAATTAACTATTCATCCGTTTGGACCTTCTTTGCGCTCGGTCCTTTTTAGAAGGGAGACTGTGTATCTAGTTGTTTATAGGAGATCAATGATATTTGGAGTAAGTATTTAATATTAGGACATCATACCTTTTCCCCTACATGCAATAAATCATTTAGCATATTCCGCACAAGTACAGATAGCGGTCTCCATTTGCATCCCCCCTCCCTAACAGCGGCGCGTGAGCATTGAGCATGCAGCACTAATTGAGCCATTTCACAGATAAGTAGATAAAACACGGAGCCCAGAATTATGCGTATTATTTGCATATAATAACTGTGGGGGTGAGGTTTTGGGGGAAGAAAGTGTCTGAAGGACGCTATATGTTTGGAATCAATTCAAAATTGGGTTTAATTTTTGTACCGTTTTAAATATTATAATGACGAAGTAACAGCTTCAGTTTAGCATGACTGGATGGTTGTTGGTTAATTGTTTGTCATTTATGAAGTACTTAAAGAATATAGATGCTAATTAAGTATTTTTACCTGTCACTTAACTTAATTATGAAAATTATATATTTTTGTAGTGCGCCATTGACACTTGTGCAACGCTGTCTTAAATTAATTGAATAGTTATTATTATGTAATTTCTACCAAGTAATAATATAATATATAGACGTGCTCGGTGGCTCAATGGTTGGGTCAATGGACTTGCGACACGGAGGTCCCAGGTTCGATTCCCAGCTAGGACAGCCATGTACCAATGAGTTATCCTCGGTTTTCTCGACGGAAAAACTTACGTACATTTACCGAGTCTCAAAACGGTGAAGGAAAACATCGTGATGAAACCTGCATGCCATAGTAGAAAAAAAAATTCTAAGGCATGTGAAATCCGCCAATCCGCAGTGGGCCCGCGTGGTGGATCATGGCCCCAGCTCCCTCGATGTAAGGGAAGGTCTGTGCCCGAGCAGTGGGGCAATATAAATAGACTGATGATGATGAATATATAATAATAATAATATATATAGTTGATGGTTATCATTACCAAACAGGAAAAGAAAAGTGAAAAAACTAACTCTATTTGCCAAATATTCAGTCTAAACATTGAACTACAGTCGGAATTTAAAAAACTTGTAATTTGCATTTAATAATGTTGCATTTAAGACGTCTTTTCAAATGTTGTTTCGACTCTATGAAGCATTAGTGTATTAATACTAAAATGATCTAACCACCATCATAACAACCACCTATCATCGACTCTATCACCCTCTACACACGGCTCTATTTGAAAAAGGCATCTGTCAATACGACACCGACAATTTAGTTTGGTACGATACCCCCTCGGGATTCGAACCCGCGACAATATCGCAAAACGAAATGCAGTTATGCAGATTTGGTAATGATGCTGGTTTTGATGATGCGGTCTTTTCTCTGCAATTTGCATTTATTTTTGTGGTCGCTTAGGGATGGAAAAGTGAGGGGTGGGTTTCATAGAGTTGTACGGACCAACACAAAGAAAAGTGTACTGTAGAGTTTTTAAGGAAGGTTGAGATTATCTCCAAAACTACTTGACCTATTGCAAGAATTCTTTCACTGTTAGATAGATAAAATTTAAAATTATGTAACTATAAAATAATTACTACATTCGGTACAGTAGTTTTTGAGAAAATCTCAACCTTATTTAGGTCATCTGTATACTTTTCTCTGTCTTCATAATTATCACTGCTGGGTATACTAAAATAGTACCAGTAAAAAAGAGTTATTCTTCATCAAATATTTATAAGTATTTTACCACCTGGTATTATTTTCCTTTATAAAATCCTGACATCGAAGGTGCTCGGGGCATCCACCAAGCGCAACCACTACGCCACCGAGCTCTCATTCTCGACATTGGTTAAGCCACATAATAATTCCAGATTATTATTTTATATGAATTCCCAGCATCAATACCTAATTTCCTAAAACCGCACAGAGGGCGCTAACTGGCTTACTATTAGAGCGAAATTGTGTCCGCGCACGTCCCGAGAGACGCGATATTAGATTGGGCATGGGAAAGCGCCCGGAATAAAATATTGGCGGGACGGATGAGAACAAAAATCAACAGTTTCGAGTAAGAACGCTGCTCATTTCGAGTGGACAGGATTGAGAAGGATTTTAATGCGGCATTCGAACTTTATTGGCTTTATTCATACTCTGTTGTTTTGTTTTAGAAGTGTGTAGAATTTTATACCTAATTACGTAAGCTGTAAAAATTAAAAATGTCTACATAACATAAAGTGCTTTTAAAAAATTGCGTTTTAAGATAAACAGATATTTCTTCAGATGACGATATTATTTTGCAACAACGGTTTCTTAAGCCAAGTATATTCATTTTATTTATCTTTATCTTATTAATAATTTATTTGATAGTAATAAACTTATATAATTATATATATAAGTACTATGTAATATAACTATGTATCAAAAAAAACTCCGCGAAGTGTCCCCTGACCGAAAGTACCCATTATGCTGGCTGCGTTACCTCGCTGAATGAATCTATTAATATATTTCAAGCCAAGTTGAAATATATTAATTAAATTGCATGAACGACTGACTTGAGAAACTTTTAATATCTTCTAAACTTCTAAACACTAACTTGTAGTACAACCCTATCAGAAATTATCGCGTTATAAAAAGCGATCTGAGTGAGAAACACACAGATCGAATAAAATTGGTCCTCCTATATTCTGTTATCAACTACTTTTTTCAGCAAGTCCGTACACCAGACGCCGCATCAACTCCACACTGCCCTCGCAGCTCCGGGTAATCCATCGGGATTAGCGCTCTCCGAATGTCAAGTGTCACTCAGAATTGGCGCGAGTGTTGACGCTGCAGATTATAGTGGATGACCCGAGCAGAGTGGCGGCTCCCATATTTTATTGCTCTATGAATATAATTCATTTTTAGTTTTGAGGTGTATAGGATTTTCAAATGGACGAGCCCCAATTCAAGTTAATAAAATTACTGTTACAACTATAATTCAAAAAAGAAATTGATTAATGGGATAAAATTGAATACCTTGAATTTTTTGTTGAAAGTAAATGGTGAAATAATTAAAATTATTTGTTTTCACAGTGTGGTCGCTATTGGACGAATGGTCTGCTTTTTGTCCATATCTATGCCTCTTTGTTATTTATTTTATTTATTTTATTAATGTACTCGACAGTTCGTCATTTGCCAATGTCATGTTACAGAAAATTCAATATATAATAGTCTTCTATCTTCCTCCAGAGGAGCCGCAGTAGCGTCTTCACCCTGGGTAGCCGCGTTTTCATGTCTTCATCCAGAGGAGACGGTATACGATAGGGAGGTAAGTACCCCTAGTTTAGGCTGATGATGATTGTAGTCAAGATTATCACGATCAATATTTTCGACATTATAAAATTGATACTCGGAGCTCAAAATCAATCACCTACACACATCATGAAGGAAGGAACGAAGTAATCCATATTTACATCGCAAAGTCAGTTGTAAAATGACAATGAGCCTACATTGTCATTTTACAGCTGACTTTGCGATTAACTCTAGAATTATATTTCCTTCATACATACCCACAAATATCGATTCTCGACTCTACAAACTACCTACATGTTGGAAGTTAATAAAGGCACATCACTATGTAAACACGGCCACGCGACCCACCCGCGGCGGTCACGTGGCCGGCCACAGACAAGATATGAATCTTTCGCGCGCAAAATTGTCTGTGGTACGCTCTCGAGTGCGAAATTGTCTATGGTGGTTTATTTTCGCGCGCTTTTTGATCTCGCTCTGTGAAGCGGTTGGAATTGCGATACATGGTGTTGGCAGAAGGCTTTGACATACTTACCTACCTAATTTAATGGATCAAAGACTCTCACATTGTCCATACAAGGCGACAATGCAGCCAGCGTAGTGGGAACCTTTCAGGTCTTCTTTTAGAATAGCTAATTTTGTTTATACTTAATGTTTTATTGATGTTGTTAGTTAAGTTTTACTTATAAATTATAGGTAGGTACGGTCGAAGACAGAGAAAGGTGTACAGTAGAGTTTTTAAGGATGAGATTTTCTCAAAAACTACTTGACCTATTGCAATAATTATTTCACTGTTAGATAGATAAAAGGTAAAACTATGTACTGTAAAATAATTATTAAATTCGGTCCAGTAGTTCTTGAGAAAATCTCAACCTTATTGAGGCCCCCTGGATACTTATCTGTCGTCGTGTGTACATATTTGTTAATCATAAAAATATCTAGTAAGTAGATAAAATTTGCCTATAATTACTTAACTGTCGTAATTAATAAGTAGTATGTAGTAATAAGTAGGTATCTTGATTATCCAGAAGGACAATGGTGTCCACTGTCATCGTGTATACTAGTAGGTATGCTACGTGTTATATTATCTACCCACAGACCACTTACCCCATAGAAATGTAACGAGGGCGCCCGTGTCTGCCCGCTCATGAGCGCAAAATTGCTTCGCGACACGTGCAACCTTGTTGCGGAGCGAGCATTAAAATAAAATAATAGAAATATATGATGTAATGGATACTTATATTTGATCAGATACTTTTAAAATCTTTAAATGTTGTAAACTATTTTACAATTTTAATTTAATTTAATGGTTGATTTTCCTATGAAAATCAACCATTTCAAATCTAATTCAGTCAAAAAGTACCAAAGTCCAGCTTTTCTTTTTAAAAACATTCCTATTAATTTTAAATTTAGGCGGCCAACTACAAGATGCGACCAAAAGAGACAGCATCGTAACAACCTAGAGATGTTATCGACATGGACACATCTCTTTAATACGGCACCCCCGCTTCGCCTCTATGCGTTCATCGTTGACAGAATTTTTCGCTAGCAAAATTTCATGTCTATTGCGTAAGTGGTCTGTGTATGGACATTCTGGCGATTTCTAACCACTTTGGTATTTAGTATTTACCTGCAGGCATCAGCTGTCATCATCAGAACTAACAGTGTAATCTGTAATCGTTAGGCGGCGATTAAAAATGTAATTACAGCTCTGCAGCTGATTAATCATGGACCATGGTATAGATTGAGCTTTGTTTCATGTAAAAGATTGAATGTTAACTTATATTACCTTTCGAGGGGTAGAGACCTGCTGCTACCCCGTTCATATTGGTATAATTGAAACTTGATAGCTCTGTAGGTAATGATTTTTTTCTTCAAGATAAACTTTCATTATCTAATTCATTAAAATGGTGCCTGAAATAAACAGTTACCTACCTACAGGTTACTTATATTTACATATAAGTCAATTATGTACCTACCTACGAGTCTATCTATCGTTAGTAGAACCTAAAACCGGTTGAAAAATGTAGGAAATGTAGGTTAATGAAGAAAAAAAATGTAACATAGGTACAAATCGATCCACTGTCGATACAATATATACTTAGATAGGTATAAGAAGCAAGAACACCTCGCGAAAATCTTAAAGTCTTAGAACAGAACACCATCGCTTTATTTATACCCTTTCCGATATATCCTGGTAGAAGAGAGGAATAAAATTTAGGTAATCATAAGAGGGTCATATCATATAGCTAAGTAGGTAAACCTACCTAGGTTTTTTATAATGAAAATATTAATTTTCCAAGTTTGGGTGCGCCACTTCCTTTATAATTATGGCCCTTAACATTATAGTCTCCTCCTGTCTCCTGTCATGCGCATACGCAGGACTTGACGCGTGCGTCCGTCCGTCGTCCGCCGCCGAAGCCCGCGGGCCGCAATTTGAATAATACCATTCGATTAGCCATTTCCACGGCTATCCCCTGACCATAATGCGCGCCCAGCCACAGACGACCTGGATTGTCTGCGTAATTTATTCCTTATTTTCGATATTCGAGATGTTTTAAACAACTTATTGCAATATTTTTTTCTAAGCAGTTGTTTTAATTTTTATGCACATGCCATGCTCGATGAATAAATTAAATGAATTTCTAAATTAAATGACTATTCTAGACACCGACACGTAGAAACATAAACCTGCAAATGTCATTCCGAAGGTCGCAGGTTCAAGTCCTGCCCATCCCTTAGAGATTGTTCATCAGTAATTATTTATTTGTGTTTCAAAATAATACTTAAGTAATACTTAGGCTGAATATGATTAGATGGGTAGAGTAAGAAAAAATATGGTTGAACCTATACTTTTATTTGTATTCGACGTACGGTCATTTAAAAAATAAGTAATAATTGTTCAAATGCCACTCTTAAATAAGGAGTTGTTACCAATTGATTTCTCTATGCGTATTATTTGCAGTAAAATTTATTTCCAATGATTCCTTTTGCGGTTACAACCGCCTTTTTAGCACTTTGCAGAATTCTGAAACAGACAGAAAATGTTTTAAAATTATCATCAACGAGTAGAATTTATCACTGACGACTGTATAGGCTCTCTGTAGACTTTTTCCTGAGTTACAACACCTCAGAATATTGTAACATATGTAGATACTTGTAGGGAAGCCGAGGTAGCTTGGCTAAGGCTCTATGCAAACCGGTGCAGCCTCCAGAGGGGCAGTAACAATAAATATTATGCGGCCGACGATACCATCTCCCGCATTATTTAGTCGCGATGGTAAGCATCGGGGGCTTTCGGAGAAATTGCGTTTAATAGTACAGTCGACAGCGTAGCTTTCAGCCAAGAAAACTAATAGAGAATTAAGTAAATAACAAAAAATAAGTATAATAAGTACCTACATGTTTAGATTAGATAAATACTTATAGAAAACAAATCGAATTGGGAATTCCATTATAAATGTGTACTTAATTATGGCGTTAATGCTTATTGTGTATTATTATATATTTATATATTAAATTAATAAGTTATACCGGTCGTCATTTGTACAATACGCACAACTAATATATAAATAAACAGCAAAGTTTAAAAAAAAATTAAGCACAAAGTCTCCGGTTACTATATCGGAGGTAACGCTGGCGAACAGACAAAAAAAAACAAGAAAACTATTTGAAAATGTCGTATTACCGATGTATTGTTTAATTAAAAATTCCAGCGGTTGAGTCTCGTCGTACACTACGCTGTAAAGCGCGGCGCGCACGATCGCTGACCACCGGGCACCGTCCACGAAATCGGTAGAAACTTGAAATAGGATAGGTACCTAATTGTCGGCTTCGTGCATCACAAGTGAGTGTTATGGAATGTGAAGTAATAGATGCGATTCTGTCCTGGCCGACCAAACTAATCCTGAACCTAAACGCAATAGTCACTGTCGCTCATAGATGCTTACTCTACAATGCTTAAGAGAGAGCAAGACGCTTCGTTTAGCTACGATTAAAATTACCGCGCCACATTCTAGAATCGCTACAAAATATGGCTAACTAATCGTTTTGATTGTAAAATTGAAATTTTTTAAAGTCTTGCTTTCCATCCAACCAAACTGTAGAGTTTGGTTGGATGGAAAGCAAGAGTGTCTATTTAAATATCATAAGTAAGATACGCAACAAAACTCCTCCTATATTTGTAAACCAAGTTAATCTAAGAATCCCTTGAAGACACAAGACAATCATCATCAACCAGCTTCTAGCATAAAATTACAGTACGTGTCTCACAAACAACATCAACTCTAACGACACGCACGTCCGTCCTCCGCGGCGGCTCAAGGCATAATGCGCGATAATATTCTAAATTCAAAATTGAAGAAGTTACGAGCGGTCGCGCACGGGCCGGTGTTGCCAGTTATATAATTAGAAAATGAAAGGGTGGCGCGCACGCAGCCCGCGGCTACCACTATCGCTCACCATCGAGCGAGCGGGTAGTGAGGGGCGGTGACGTGTCGATAATATTGCTTTGTCGATGATTGAATACCTGCAGGCATTTGTGTGTAAGTGACAGACTGTAATGGGGACAAAGATCATTTTTGATAAAGATTTCAGCTTACATAATACCTACATTGTACAGAGATATAGATATTTAGATAACCCTAACTTTTAGACGTGTTAAATAATATTGACCAGCAAATCCAGCTACAGCCGTCATACGCACCGCCGACGGTGCTGACGCAGAGCGAGCGACCGTGCAGTTCGTAAACGCATAAAAGGACTCCCGACGCAATGCAAGACCTTGACAGACCGTCAATCTCATCCTAACGATAGTTATCAAAAGTGTGGTCGGTCAGTTACCAACCTAATAAACTTTCAGATGATAAAGGCCGATTTACGGTTTTGTATTGATTAGAAAAATTTACATACTTATGCATAGTTAAATACTATTCTATTCTATTTTTATTTGAATGGCTTTTTCTCTTATTTAAGAGATAATTTCGCAAATGTCAAGTTATTTAGAGTATTCATGTAAATATAAAATTAAACGAATAAAAAATCAATACGCCATTACAAAATGGTGGCGGAATAAAAAAAATAAAAGTTAAATAAATTAAATTATTAGTTAAATACTACCTACATTTCAATGCTTTGGTATTAACTCTACTGATTTGGTATAGCCTCTTTACATGCTAGATTCTCGCTTTAACATTATTTATTTTTAGGATTATAAATGAGATTGCCACATTTCAATGGAACTTCCCCCCCCCCCCCCCCCCCTTGCTTTCCAAGATAGTCGATGTTATTTCTATCGATATGGAACTTTGAAATCCCTAATTTGGAAATAAACTCCCCATCCCTGAGGCAGAATGGCAACATTCTTTATTTTCGAATATTAATAAGGAGCGTGCAGCATTACACCGTATTTCACATCATGTAACCTCATCTACTCTCTCACTTAAGCTTACCGTTAATCCGATTATCCGCACTCTTCTAATGTTCAAAATTCTTTATAATGACGATCTTTTTGGTGCGCGATGGTAGATTACACACAAGGTTTCAGCTCTAACGAGTATATAGAGAAGTTTAATATATGCAAGTTTAGATGACTATTATTAAAATAATAAATTAATGAATACTTTGCAGCACCTGTTTATATATCACGAGATTTTATCATTATGTTTTGTTTTGTAACTAAGTAAGATACACAGGTACCTATACCGAAGCCCAAATCAAGCGTCATATTTTGTAAACAAAAACTACCCTACCCCGCTAAAACTTTAAGCTGTTCTGTGACTATTGTATAGTTATTTTCACATTATTACATCAGATCACTTTATTTGCACAATGATATAAAGGTTCAACCAATCAGTTCCTTCAGTATCACAACAGTAGTTCCATCAGTTCAGTTCATCACAACAGGTAATTAGACCATCATATTTGTTTACAAAATAAGACACTTGATTTATTGGGCTTCGGTTTATGTTAAAAGTAAACTGCTACTTGGTTGGAGGGCTGATGCAAGACCACAAACATGTAGGTAAGTAGGTAGACTTAACATGGGACGTCCCCCGACGGAGGAACGATCTGCGCGAGGTGGTTCCAATTACTACGTCAGCTAGGTTTCATATAGGTAGGCAGCTAACAGCAAATCAAGTGTAACACTTTGGACTTTGGACCGTTCTTATTACCGTAAGAGTTAATAATAATAATAAATTTCTTTATTAAGGCAATTCCATCCGGAGTGCCACAGGGCTCACATCTTGGACCTCTTTTCTATAACGCCTACTTATATGACGTTTATACATGCTTACCCAACTCTAACTTCTTAATGTACGCTGATGACACCAAGATTTTCTTAAATATAAAAAAAGCTGAAGATGCAATGAAATTACAAAATGACCTGAACCTACTTGCAGAATATTACAAGCGTAATCGTATATCCGTCAACATCAATAAGTGCCAAGTAATAACTTTCACTCGTTGTCGTCATCCCATTTCCTTTAATTATAACATAGACGGAACTCTTTTGAATAGGGTAAGTGTTGTCCGTGACCTTGGCATCCATTTGGATAATAAGTTTACATTTAGTAATCACATTGATATTATCACTGATAAGGCGTACAAGTCCCTAGGCTTCGTAAAACGCACTTGCTCTCCTTTCAGAAATGCACGTTGCATAAAAAACATTTACTTTGCTTACGTTCGTAGTATTTTGGAGTTCGGTTCCTGTATCTGGTCACCTTTTTACAAAAAATATTCGAATAAAATTGAATCCATCCAGAAACGTTTTCTAAAGTTCCTGGACTATCGTACCTTCACAGCGACATCCTCATACGAAGACAGCTGTTCTACTCATCACCTTATGACCCTTGAAAACAGAAGAATTCTTTTAGACATGTCATATTTGCACGATATTATAAACTCACGCCTGGATTGCCCTGATCTGACCAGCTGTGTGTGTCTTGCTGTGCCGGGTCGCCGCACGCGTCACACATGCGAAAGGCTGCTCCACGTGCCCCTCCACCGCACCAACTACGGTCGCGGCGAAACGATTGCTCGGATATCTAAAACCTATAATGTCTCCTATAACAACTTAGATCCCTTTCATCTCACTAAACCTATTTTTAAAAATCAAGTAATAAACACACTCAGCTCGCAATAACAATATTTATCTCAAGTTGTGATTATTTATTTATTTCGCTTAAATTAATCGGTAGCTACTTACATAGGTACCTAATTCACTGCAATTCGTTGTTTCATTTTGTATTTTACTTACCAGATTGCAATTGCGTTCCCGCAACACCCTTAGTTTACAACTATCTGGTCGTAACTTGAATGTTATTCTAAAATTTACTTGAGGTATATGTCTGGTTTGAGTAAGTTATTTATTGTCATTCACATTCAATATTACTTACTTCACAATAGATACTATTTTTCCCCTTATTTATATATTTATCTCTTATTTATCCTATTTATTTATCCCTTCATTTATATGTTTATCTAATATCTATTTAATTTTGTTCTTTTATTTATTTTATCATTATTATTTATAATATTAGTAGTGCATTTATTTACTCGGTTTATTTTTTCTTTATTTAGTAATTAAACAATACCAATTTATTATTATTACTCATTTATTTATCTATAAGTAACATAATATACCTATGTTTATTTACTGCTCGTTCCTACAGGTTATCAATTAAGTAGATATAATCAATGTTTGTATTCAATTTAGCATTATTTTATCAATCACGTCTTTTGTTTTGTAATAATGTGGTAGTCTATTATTTGCCTTACTTTATGTAAATTATCTTTGTTATAAAACCTACTACGCTGTTGACTGCCCAATAAAACCATAAAATAAAAAAATAAAAATAAAATTATATCCCATTAATATAGACTAAAAATATAAAATAATAATAGTATCTACTGTGAAATTGACAATATGAATAATTAAAGTTAAAGTGTAATAAACCATGAATATAACTAACTCTAAAACAACAGTCATGTATCACAGATAAAGCTCATTAATTTCTATTCGGGTTCTGGTGGATAGAGAGCCAATATTTAAAAAAGGGACTACTTAAATCCTCAGACACAGCTTTCAATATACTGTTGTCAGAGCTCCGCAATCTATCCCAGAAGGACGCTTGCTCTCACCACAGCAAAGAAGTCGGAGGGTCCCTTCGGCGAACATGCTGGGCGCACTGCAGTAGCGTGGCAGTTTCATAAGGACGCTGTTAAAATCGTACTGCAAGTGTTACCATTGATCTGTTGTTGTCCATACTTAGAACTTTTCTCACAACATCCTAATGTAAAATTGTAAATACGAGTCTTTCTTTTATTGGATCATTCAGATATATTATTATTGCTGGCAATTTGTAAACAATTTCAGTGTCAGATCAAAATAGAGTCTGGCATTAAGATTCCTTTGAAATGCATGACATTATGCGACGGCCGCGGGCTTTGGTGTTTGGGACTTCCAAAAGGTAACTGTTGATTAGTGTGGCAACGGTCCGAAGAGATTGTTAGGACAAAGAGAAGTTAATAGAAATAGTTAAAATACCTTAGGTTTAAGTAGTAGAAAAAAATATGCCGTCGACATTATGATGAGACACTAGGCACAGTTTTGCATACAAAACTATGGAGGGATGACATTCGCAAGATAGCAAAACTCTGGATGCAAAAGGCTGAGAAATTGGTCGATTGGCCTTTGGGAGAGGCCTGCGTCCAGCAGTGGATTGATACGGGCTGATGATGATTATTATTACACTTTCAACTATCGACTATTAAAATATTCATTTACAATCAGGTCAAGCAGTTCTTAAGAAAATCTCAATCTTATTGATGGCTCCTATGCTTATCTCGTTTTATGGTCCTTTTCTCTGCAGTAGCACTCGTAATGTTATCCAACATTATGATAAAACCATGGCCTTCCCACCCGAATACCAGAGTAGCCCTGTATCGCGTGACAAAGGCTGCCACTCGTCAGGTTCCTATGGGAACCCGTGGGCCTGCCCTGATAAATTGCGGGATTGCCACAGAATGCGCTAATCAGTTGTAAAATGAGCCGCGTATCACACCGTAGTGTAATGGAATATACCTACACACCAAATCCGCTGGCATGACACAGGCTGTAACAATTATGGTCCCTGTTACTTATTACTAATTAAGGTTTGTTGTGTAGACTCCTTAAAGGGTAGACTCAGAATCTCAAAAAAACAACCGCTGAATTTGCCACAATATTGATTTAATGTCTGATTGGCTGGCGTGAAAAAAAAGATTTCACTGAAATACTGAATCTAACTTAGAATATTTCAGGAAGATGTGAACATTGAGAATGTGGTATTTTGAGTTCCTGATATGTTTTGCGAACGTGGTGTGAATATGATATTCGACTCCTATCCCCAAACAAACTCCATACTAAGTTATTTTTTTCCAAAAATGGATGAAGTACCTATGACTTTGACCATTAATATCTCTAGTATTAATTAAAGTAAGTACTGAAAATCTTATTTCAAATGTAGGTACTTCATCATCACGCACGATGCAATAAAAATATTTGAGTCAACTATTGCACTTTGCTGCCAATATTCAGTTCAACCAATAAACCCCACATGGTTAAACGCTACGGTGTACCTAACAGCCAGCCTTCTAAGTTGCAATTATGCGTTTTAGGCTATCATTTTGGTGGGACTAGGTTAGCAGTAATGCGTACTTTTGGCCGGTCGGCCGGCTTTTGGCGGGCAGTCGTGACTTTCCTCGGGTCAGGATTCACGATTTCTGAATTTGTATGACGTGACATGACGCCATTCGGCGTGATGTGTGGGAGGTGGTTCCAGTGCCGGATTAGGATTTGCTAGAGTAGCTAATGCTATCATTTAATACGGGCCGCGTGGTGTATCATGGCCCCAGCTCCCTCAATGTAAGGGAAGGTCTGTGCCCGAGCAGTAGGGCAATATAAATAGACTGATGATGAATACGGGCCCCGCACACGGGGGGGGGGGGGCTACACCTAGCCTGTCTGAACATAATAATAAGAAAATTCTTAAATTATTGTCTATGATTATTGCGTAAAATTTAGATGGATAGTAGGTGGATGTCAGCTCCTCAATAACCCTAAACTTAACAACCGAAATCAAACCAAGGACCTCTTGGTATAATTTGCTACGGGCCCCCCTTTTCTTAATCCGGCACTGGGTGGTTTCTGTAGCGCCATGGGATATTTTATTGTAACTACTTATTATTTTAGCCTCTAATATTTAAAGGTTCTCCTCTCACTAATTAAATTACACTAATAATATGAATGTTAACTTTTAGCGATGTTTTTGACTGCACTCACATTCACGAAGGTAAAGACGAAAAAAACAAGTAGGTAGGTACTTAGGTACATAGTGTAGTAGAGTAGGAAGAAATCGCTCTTAGCGATAAGACCGGCAAAATTGTACATACTTCTCATCAGAATCAGAAATCATTTATTGTGTAGGTAACTGTGTGCATTATAGATCTTAGAAATAGTTTAGTACTTATATACAGTTTACCCATTTTGGGCGTACAGTCGACAGCAGATCAATGGTAACACTTTTTACTTTTGACAGTTCTTATTATTTGCGTCGTAAGACGTGAAATTTTAGTAAGTAGTTAACTACTAATCTTGGGGTGTCTATTTAGGGTACGATGAATACCGATACATGATTGGACAAACTTCGCTCGATAGAAAAGATAAACTTTCAAATTTCCTTTCCATGTATTTTAAAATGAAATGTTTAGAAAAAAACTAAGAGTTATAAAAATTGTACCTAATCATGATTAAAAAATGTACGGTCTAACACAGAGAAAGGTGTCCAGGAGAGTTTTTAAGGTTGAGATTGTCTGAAAAGCTACTTACGTACCTACTTAAGTACTTACTTACCTATATGCAAGAAAACTAAAAGAGAAACTTGGACTTTCTGTGAATTAAAATGTCGAATATTCCAATAGGTACAGACCTACCTATTTATTATTTATCTAATGACTAATATAAATTACCCGAGCGGTATCTATTCGCATCTCGTAATGACAGAGTTTAAGATGGGGCATCGATTTGAGCCGACTATAAGATTTTATCGTGTTCTGACTCATAGCGTAATCATAGGCTGGCTAACTCGACGAACGTTTCATTTCGTTAATAGGGACGGAGGAACGCCACTCTATATAAGTTGTTATCTCAACTCAACATTATCAGCTGACATTGAAACCAGACGGCCTAGCCAAGTGGTTTTGACTTTTGTTAACGCTAGAGGCATTAAATTTGGTTTAATTTACTAACATAGTTAATCAATAACCATAACATAACAAATAATCATAAGATCACAAATTAACATTGTTACTAACTTAAAATGGATCGATTGTTATCTGAAATTAACACAGTCGTTCATTCATTCATAGAAAGACAGATAGAAGGACAACGAAGTGATTCTGTAAGGGTTCCTTTTAACCTTTTTGACGTACTTAGGTATGGAATCCCAAAAACCTTTGCTATTTCGTAGCAATGTCAATCCCATATACTTACCTAGTTATCTTTCTATTCAACTAGCGTTAACGAAAGTTAAAGCCACTTGGCTAAACCCTCACAGTTGTTGCCGTAGCAATTTGCTATTGACTGCATAAATATGTTAGCTGCAGCGTTGGCGAGTGCTAGGGGTGCAACAATCCCGAACGCTGTAGCCAACGCTAGCCAACTTTATACCTACATCAATTACCTACTTAATGGTAATAGCACTGATTGCTTGCTGTTTCGGAACCGATGTATCTACTAGTTTTAAGTTAACTAGACCTAAGAAAGAGTGGGCCCTCCTGACACAGGCGAGTTTCTAATTTGCCTACTAGGAGGTACCTTATTTTTGTACCATTTATATGCTGGTGTTTTTGAAAATAAATTTATTTTATTTTATTTGATCGTATTGGAAATTAAAATATACGGTACCTACACTAAATAGCAGATCAATGGTAACACTTGTAAATGTAATATTATTTTCTCCTAATAAGTTCGGTACAATTTCCAAAGAGTTATCTATATATACTTGATGAGCTTTCAACTGTATTTCATTGATAAGCAATGTTTAGTTACCTAATGAATTCCAATGTGATGCGATAATAATTTATTTCGCAGGTACCTCCTTTGCAACAGCCATAAACATTGTGGATAATATAATTTGTGGTTTTAGGGAAGATTTCTGGAAACAATTCTAGATAATCAAAGATAAATTCATTGTCTTTGTAAAAATAAACAGTAGGTAATCTAAACAATGGGTTTCGATATCGCAAATTGGCATCGGATACACGAGGTAGAGGGGCAACCTGTAAAATGTATTTATATTGCAAACAACATAGGAACCTAACGAAGCATTTCCCCACGAAAAAAAAAAGGAACCTAACGAAGACGTTGATCTAAAAAGACAATGTAGAGTCATTAAGGTTTAGATTTACTTACGTGTGTGGCGACTTACTGAATACCTTAATGGTTATAATAATCACGTCAATTAGTATTAGTATATGTCTGAATCTTACAAGCGTGGAGAGATTCTCTCTACTATAACTACAGGGCATATTAGTATCTTGTCGAATATTCATTTCCTCCAAAAATATTTTTGTTGCGACATATAGCGCCATCTAGTATTAAGTAGAAAATGTACATTAGTTCACGTCTGTTGTTAATAGATGGCGTGTAATTATTGCCTAGGAAATACCATGGAAATACTGTGTTACTCATTTTACATTTTCTTTTATTTATAGGTAACATTTTTCGTTAACCGTTGCTATTCTATTTAATATATTCTGAATTAAATAATTAGCCTGAAAAGTGCTTACCTCCACAGCCAGAGTCATACAACTTCTCCAATAAAGTAAAATAAAACTGTCAAAATTGACAAATCGGCATTTTCGATTTTCGTGGTTTTCGCTTGTCATCCAACAAAGTTTTGTATTTTTGTGAATTATAATGGCTTTACTCGATTATTGCCGTTTAAACGAGAAAATTAATTTGAGGCCCGCCGAGTCCCTTGCCTCCTTCCAGAATGACGTGATTGGATACAGTGGAAACTTCACAAACAGCACCCAACTCGCAACGCCTCCGTTTGCGAATGTAAGGTTACTTTAGCTTTAAAAACTGCATGTAATTGCTTCTATTTGTATTTAATGTAACTCTTGATAGAACTGTGCAGTCTGCCTGGGTAGGTACCATCGTTTTATATCATTAAATAGCTGAATAATATGAATTATATCGTGGCTTTGAAGAGTTCCGTCAACTGGATTCCTGGTTCGTTTTCAATGGAGTATGGAGAAGGAATGGACGCCGTAGAAGCTGTAAGGAAGCCTTCCATCTTGGTCTTCAAGGAAACTTAAACATTAATGGACTTATACAATAGTTTAAGATGATATTTTATCTCCCTAAAGCATTAGGTAATTCATTTTTTATGTCCTCAGCCTGCAGAAACACTGGCACAGTTCAATTCAAAGGATGAGACCGGACGCGACATCAAAATTCAATTTGATCACGGCACCACTACACTTGGTTTTCGGTATCAAGTAAGTAAACTTTTACAAGACTGTATTACATATATTTGAAATATTTCAATTATTCAAACTTAGAAGCTCTAGGGAACATTTGGTTATATTGTACATGTAGTAATTTACACACAATACAAACTAGGTTATGGCTGGATTCACAGAGAAACGGATAAAAGTATAAAATGCTGTAATACTAACCAATCCACATGACCTTTCAGGGTGGTGTCCTTCTGGCAGTGGACTCCCGAGCCACGGGCGGCCAGTTCATTGGCTCTCAGACTATGAAGAAGATTGTGGAGATCAATGACTATTTGCTAGGTAATGATTATTATTATTTACTTATGTGAAGATAAAAATACCAAATTAAGTTGAAAGTTAAAACATTAAACAAACATTGATCAATATTTCATCCCTTACTTATTATTTATGTTTTATTTTATTGTGTAGGTTTATTAAAATTTAAGTGATTGTGATGATTAATAATTTACCTACCATATTTACCAGGTTTGCTGGTAGAAATCTCGTTGGGATAAGCTCACCCTTTGTGCCAATTTGTTTCTTTTGTATGTTATATATTTGTTTGTGCAATAAAGTGTTAAGTTAACAAACCAGTAATAAACAAACAAAATTATTTATTCATAACTTATGAATGAAAGTTTTGAAGTATTCATCCTACTAGTTTGTAAGTCACAGTATTCCATTTTATCTTGACAAGGTACATTGGCCGGTGGCGCAGCAGATTGTGTGTACTGGGACCGTGTCCTGGCTAAGCAATGTAGACTCTACGAGCTGAGGAACAGGGAGCGTATCTCCGTGGCAGCCGCCAGCAAGCTGATGGCCAACATGGTGTACAACTACAAGGGAATGGGGCTCAGTATGGGCATGATGCTCGCGGGAATCGATAAGAGGGTAAGTGAATTTATTTATTTTATTAATGGACTCGACAGTTCGTCATTTGCCAATGTCATGTTACAGAATATTCAATATATCATAGTCTTTTATCTTCCTCCAGAGGAGTCGCCTTAGCGTCATCACTCTGGATGAAGCAGCTTGACAGTCACATTCACTCTTGAACTTCTAGCGGGATTCTTGATTAAAGCTTGAAACTTCAGATCTTGCAAAAATGTACACAACATACTTACTAGATTTGATATATAATAATATGTATTATCCTCCAATCAGGGAGCACAGCTGTACTACGTGGACAGCGAGGGCACGCGCACCCCAGGGAAGGTGTTCTCTGTGGGTTCGGGCTCCGTGTACGCGTTCGGCGTGCTGGACTCCGGCTACAGCTGGGACCTCAAGGACGAGGAGGCTCAGGGTATGGCAGGAATACATGTTATACAGCTATTCGCTGAAATTGAACGAATTTAACATGTATAGTAACTTCTCATACAATGTACCTTATCATCAATCTCCAATTAGGATAGTTAAAGTTAAAGAGTCCTAATGTAATCTCTAGTAGTTCGTAAGCCTGGCAGCGGCGTCTTTCGATCGTTGTCATATTTTCCTTTTGCGACGAAGACGCTCGATTGACGCTAGATGTTCACAGATAATATGTAAGAGATATCATCTGTATCAGTCTATTTATATTGCCAGAGCATTGCCATTGCACAGACATTCCCTTACATCGAGGGAGCACGGGCCATGATCCACCACGCGGGCCCACTGCGGATTGACGGATTTCACATGCCTTAGATTTTTTCTTCTACGGTATTGCAGGTGCAGGGTAAATGTACGTAAGTTTTTCCGTCGAAAAACCCGAGGATAACTCATTGGTACATGGTCGCCCTGGCCGGGAATCGAACCTAGGACCCCCGTATCGCAAGTCCAGACCCAACCCCTGAGCTCTCTAGTATCATCTGTATAATTTACCCATATTTGAGCACAAATAATGTTTTCTTACAGAGCTCGGTCGTCGTGCGATCTACCACGCGACCCACCGCGACGCGTATTCCGGCGGCATCGTGCGCGTCTACCACATCACCGACAAGGGCTGGGTCAACATCTCCAACGAGGATTGCATGGACCTGCATTACAAGTACCAGGCGCAGAAGGGCATCACCGATGATACTTTCTAATCTAATATACTGTTTTGAATACACTCCTGTTTTATTTGTACTTTGACTACTACAAGTCTACGCTACTACAGAAAGCGAAAGATTGTGCATGCAGCCCTGCTCCTGGACTATTCATACAAATAAATAAATTTGTGTATCTTTGAAACGTCTTTGAAATTACAGTGGGGTGACCGCGACTTCCATCGTAATCGCTTCCAATTTGACACATGGACGCTATACATTGCTGCTATGTTTTTGCAAGTTTTAACAAACGACAACGAAACGCTGCAATGTATATCGTTCAAGTGTCAATGAAAGCGATTGAAGTCGCGGTCACCCCCCAGGCCGACAAATTCTAGTTTTTGGCGACTAGGGCCGACGAATTGTCCACAAAATCATGGGCTAATCAAATATTTGCTACGTGGAGCGGTTTTCGAGATCTGGGTGTGGCTGCGCCAATGTAAGCTTACTTCGGCATAGACACCCACACTCTTAATACTTTTAAACGGCTGGCCGACGAATTCTAGTTTTTGCCGAATTTCCACTAATGAACTAAATGCTTGACGAAACTGACGTTAAGGCGCTATATGGTTGTCAAAAGCAAGAGTGAGACAGCTTGTATTTATAGCACCCTACATTTTGATATATATTTTGTATGAATAACTATTTTGGTTTAGATATAATTTTCATTTTAAAAGACATATTTTTGTGATTTTTTTCTATCGAGCGAAGTTTGTCCAATCGTGTTTCGGTATTCATCAGTCTCTAAATACTATTTAGAAAAATATATAGCAATCGTGGGGTGTCTATTTAGTAAATAGACACCCCACGATTGCTATATATTTTTTTCAGACGTTCAATTTTAGTAGTTAATGCCGTAGCCTTCGTAGAAAAACTGAAAATACGCGCATAGACAGCTCCGTAAGTTACGCCAATCGCTATCGGTGGCACGTGCTAGGGTAGTATATTTTAGGTTGTCTTTGAAAAAAAACCATAACGATCAAACGACTAGATAGACAATTATAATACAGATACAAATTACAATCAACAATTGCATAAATGCTAAGCAGAGAGCTCTATGACTTCTTGGTGGTGTCTTCGATGACCCTGATTTCCTCCCGGGATTCTTCTAGTTCCCACTCTTTAACGGGCACTTCAGCCAGCTGGTAGAACTTGCCATGTTTGCCGATACCTGGGATATGAAATCTTTTGTTAGTAACTGTAGTAAAAATGTTGACGTGTAAAAAAATATTAAACGCACTTGCAACAAAGATATATGATTCTTGTTTAAAAGCCTGACCTGAGTCAACTAGCGCCGCTGTAGTATTTATCCTAATAAAGATTTGCTACATAGCTTTTTTATTAAAATTGATTATATTGGAAGATTTTATTTTGATAAGATTGGCGGCGCTAGTTGGCTCATGTAAGGCCCTTAAGCTAAATATATATTAATTGCCGCATAACTTGATTCTTATACATACGTAAATGTAGTAAACTTAAAATTAGAGCATGGTGAGGCTCGTATTTTCATTCATTTTACAAATTACACATAAAGAAATTAATAAACTTTGGAAACAATTGATTTATACCACAGTTGAAAATCAGGAATATGCAGTCTAATGAGTCTTTTTCTTTTAGAATTCACCTTTAACACTAGATGGCAGCACGAGTATAAGACAAAAACGTCAAAGTGAAATTAGTGTGGCCCTTCTCAGTTTCTCAATATTTAGAGGACATTATTTGACCGGAGTAGTGCACAATAAGTTATAAAATGTACTAAACGTATTTGTAGTGTGAATTCAAAGACATTTTGGCCGATGCCATTGGGCCATGCCATAAAAAATCAATGACATTTATTCCGGTAACCAGGGGCCCGAGCCGCGTCGTCTTTTTTAGGCGCTCAAGTCCTGTCAAAGCTAGCCGGGTGGAGGTTTTTTGACGTTTTGCTAGCGTTAGCGTTTTCAAAATTGGTAGCCGCGTCGCCCAAAAATAGGCGCTCAAGTGCTGCCAAAGAGGATATACGAACTACGTTAAAGCAGCGTACTACTAGTTGTCATGGAGACAATCACAAATAAGACAACCAAAACAAAATGACATAGTCCATATAGATTAAAATTAGAATTATATGTCGTTTTACAAGGGGAGGGCCAACATAATAACAGCGAATTCATGGTTGTTATTATGGTAGAACGTAAGATTATAGAAAAAATTGTTTCTTTTGAAGTGTCGACTCCCTGTCATATTATCTTTGGTCGAATCCATAGATAGTATTCACACGTTTCATTTCACGTTACATCTTTCGATTGTTATATATAATAGTTTTATTTGGTATATTTCTGCGTAAACCGTAACGAAAACATTTGAAACATCGAAGTGTTGACAGTAAAAATAATGGCGAATTTCTAATTTAATGTTTTTCAATCTGTTTCTACGGCAATTATACTCAAATATATCATTACGGTGCACTACAAATATTTGTACACTAGATTTTAATACGAGTTTGTTTGATTTCTCTGTGTTTGTTGAAAACGTCTTGACAATTTGTGACTAATTATTTCTTACACTAGCAACATATTAGGCGCTTTCCTAAAATCCACCGTGCTACCAATCCTAGAAGTTCTCCACGCCTATTTTGACGTTTACAAAAAATCGACGCGGCTCGGCCCCCAGCGGTAACCGAAAAGAAATGTCATAAAGGCTAACGCCATGTATTTAAACCGTAGAGATTTAAACTCAACAATATTGACACTTTAAAAAAAGCCTCATTGCTTGCATCATACCTCGCTGGAACTTCTTCACCCCAACCTTGAGGTCCTCAATGGCATTCCCGAGCAGACTCTGCATGACCGCTTCGTCCCGCATGCTTTCCTCACTGTTGGGATTGAGCGTGGAGTGGATAGCGCCTAGCTTGTCCATTATTATCGCATTCTGTGGGAATTTGACCAACGATTTCGCTAGCTTTATTGATTCGCCTAATGCTGGAATGTGAAAGGAAAAGGTGTTAAAATTGTATCTTTAAATTATTTAAAGAAAAAACCCGATTGCCAAAAATTTAAGCTCCATCTATTGAATTTTGATAGCCTATGTCATTCCTACAATCAAGACGAATCGAACGAAACCTCGTATGTTAAAACATAACCCTCCTTCGTGCGCAGTCGGATATAAACAGTCCTATAGATAGCGACATCATCAGTTCAAGATTGGTTTATTAATAAATGACATACTAGAGATGGTGATCACGTCTTGAGAATGTATCAGCGGAATTCGCTCTTAACGGTTTAAGCTCAGACTATTAATACGGGCCTTAGGTTAGCCAGAATGACTACTAATGTCGACTTCTAGTTTGGTATACCTGTGCCCGTGGCGGTCAGTTTGCATGCCAGCCCCTTCTTATCGGCGTCCCCTCCTGAGATGAGGCGGCCCGTGATGAGCAGGTCCAGAGCTTGCGACAGGCCTATGAGAGCTGTCAGTCGACGCTCACCGTACAACGCCTGTGGCACACCTGGAGTGTAAGACAACATCTCTTTTGCCATTAACAAAACCAATACTATCTAAAGCTGGGGTCCCAAGGCCTGCTTTCTCACAGGCCAGATCGCGACAGGCCATGGGAGCGCAGCATCCGATGTGGCCTGTTGTCGCCCGTCCGATCCGTCCGTCTACAGGACGCAACGGTGCCTGTCGCGGCCTGTGGCGCGATCTGGCCTGTGAGAAAGCAGGAATTGGGACCGCAGCTTAAGGCAGAGCAATTTTGAGTGTGAACTGAGTTTGAGCGTGCTCTTACAAATGTCATGCACCTTAGTCCAGGGGGTGAATTGCAAGATTTTTACCTATAGAAGCAAATTAAATCATACCAAACCTGCGTCCCAAGCAGCCCAGCACAGCGGTATCCTCTATGACCCTGAGATCACACGCTAGCGCCAACTCGAACCCCTCGGCGACCGCGTAGCCGGTCACCGCTGCTATCGTGGGCTTGTCACACAGAGGACGGCGAGTGAGACGTAACTGAAAACAATAGTTAATTTTGTAGCGGTCGGCCACTAAGGCGGTTGTTCCACCACCGGCGAGTAAGAGAGTAAATCGACTATTTTCTCGCTCAAGTAACGTACAATAGATAATACATGCCACGAACGGGTAAACGTAGTGTGAGACGCCCCCCGACCAGATGGAGGGATGACCTTCGCAAGATGGCTGGCAGGGACTGGATGCTGAGGGCCGAGAGTAGGGTTGAGTGGCGCGCTTTGGGAGAGGCCTTTTTTTTTACTTGGGGAAATGCTTTTCGCATCTCACCGCGCCAATGAAGAGGGGCGCGCGGTGAGTATGTAGGACTCCCGCCATAATACGGTCCTATACCCACTAAAACCCCAAGGTGTTCAACGCATCGCGTTTGGAACGAGGCTGTGGGAACGCAGCGCCAAATACCACAACCTCGTCCGCGGCCGCCCTGGTGGGCCCTTCTCGGGGGTCTACCCCTATACCTCCGCTTAAGGCGCCTCGGAACACAGGACGAGACGCCTTACAGCTCGGGACCTCTAAGCGAGCGCCGGACCCCCCGACCCGACGCCCGCAAGCCCCCGTTAGGGCGGCAGGCGACGGACATACGTCCGTCGCCTGCGGCCCGCTCGCCGTCGGCGGATCGGGAGCGAGAGGGGGTCATTCTCGCGCTCCCGCTCCGACGACTCTTTCGCCGTTATGATAGCGGCGCGGAAATCCGCCACCATCTTCCATCCTTCGTCGCTGCCCATTGCTCGCACTATGGCGGGCAGCGAGAGGTCGGGTTAAACGCTGGCGCGAGCTGGCCCGCTTTGGGAGAGGCCTACGTCCAGCAGTGGACTGATACGGGCTTATGATGATGATGATGAAACAAAATAGATGCATATATTAATAGTTGATCGCCGACTATACACGCCGGCGAGAACTCGCTCAATTATTATCGCCGAGCGACAAGAGCTATTAAAATAATACTAACTTAGCGATACTCTGCGACCAAACGGTGGCGTAACTTTAAATGACGGTTATGAATACGCGCCTACGAGTTTGAATTGTGTTGATAGGATCTCAGCAGATGGAAATCCAGCGTCTCTGTCTATAGAACCGGTGTGAGTTTATTAGAGTCTCTGTTTGGGGAGCAGTTGCCTCTCTTGTTCTACTTGGCACTGCCCTTGCATCATCATCAGTCTATTGCCCTACTGCTCGGGTACAGACCTTCCCTTACATCGAGGGAGCTGGGGCAATGATCCACCAGTGCGGATTGGCGGATTTCACATGCCTTAGATTTTTCCTTCTTCTTCTACGACATGCAGGTTTCATCACGACGTTTTCCTTCACCGTTTTCACCACCAGGTAAATGTTTTCCATCAATAAAAACTCATTGGTTGGTTCATGGCTGCCCTGGCTGGGAATCGAATGTGGGACCTCCGTATTGCAAATCCATTGACATAACCACGGAGCCGCCAAGCTCCTTACGAGGTTTCTACATACAAGCTTCTAATATAGTAATGAAGTGTTAATCAAGTTTAGTAGTAAACAAACTCATATAATTGGGTTATGGGCATTGTTAAAACTGCCTAATTATAATTAGCACTGTAACATCTGAAAAACCATGATAGGTTCAATCAATAATAAAATACCTAACAGTTTTACAATTTATTCCATCTAGGAGAACAAGTAAATATAAAGTGCTCTTTAAAAGATGTTTATGTGCCAGCTATCACACCATCATCACCTACATATAGGCGAAAAGTGTTTCTTATAGCAAGGCCTTTGCATTATACGTATATGTATGTATCCTCACCGCAGCATCCTTCAACGTATTATATCCTTTCTCGTCCATCTCATCTATATCAAAACCGGAGCAGAAGTTTCCTCCCTCTCCGTTCATGACCAGGACCAAGGCCTTCTCATCTTTGTCGAAGGCATTCAGAGCCGCTGTCATCTCCCTCAGGGTGGACTCATCTAGGCTGTTGCGAGTCTTCTGTCGGTCAATGTTTAGAGTTGTGACACCGCCGAATTTCTCTACTACAATGTCTGAAAAAAAAAATATAATAATTGATTAATTGATTTGTGATTGAATAATTTAACTGACTATTAAGGGCCTTCAGAGAGCCAACTAGCGCCGCCAATCTTAAAAAAATAATATCTTCCAATATAATCAATTTTATTAAAAAAGCTATTTACGAAATGTTTATTACGATAATAATAAAATTGATTATATTGGAAGAAATTATTTTTTTTAGGATTGGCGGCGCTAGTTGGCTCTATGAAGGCTCTTAAGATAATTTTGGTAATTTAGTATATCTTCGTTCAGTTTAAATACCGCGATAAACCGAGGTAAACTCATTGGCTGACATAGTCCAAAGTATCGGAAGTCCAGTGTCCTCACTACAGAGCCACTGAAGCTGATCTTTGTAGTTTAAAAAGATGTAAAATAAGATTTCAAAAAATAAACATAGCCTCACTTTTTCGGATTTCCTCGATTTTCTTCTCTTCTCGTTTGGGAACATCGCTGGAGCTGTGGCGCACAGTATTCACTCTAGCAAAGGATATATTGACCGCAGAAATAAATCTTCTAACTAGGATCCTCATCGCAAAATTCGTAAACAGAAACCCAAATTCAACATAAATTCATGAAAATTAAAAACTTGCCAGCTCAAATAAATAACTATTTTTTTTTTAAATAAGTTTGACGATGGGTACATACATGCCATACATGCCACATTATATTTGGGACCGACTGATTTTTGTGTTTGTGAACGCCGCTTTTAGGGATGAATTCAGAATCTCAAAAAAACGCTGACAAGTTGGGAATGTTGGCCCCTGATTGGCTGGCGAGAAAATAGTGGCATGCAAAATTGTTTGGGTGAATTTACAATGAGAGCCTGTTTGAGATCATCCAACGAAAATGAGGACATTTCTCTGAGAACGATTCACATCTATGTAACGTTTATTATTGGACTCGACAGTTCGTCATTTCCCAATGTCATATACAGAATATTCAAGATATCATTGTCTTCTCTTTCTCCAGACGAGTAGCCGTAGCGTCGTCGTCACTCTGGCTGGACTAAGCAGCTCGACAGTCAAGTTCACTCCCGAGCTCGCTTGCATGAATTATCAAATAAATTCACAAATTTAATACTGTCATTCGCGAACATTTTCTGATTAATTTAACGTGGTATTAAACACAAAATAACCACTAAAATGAAAAATTATCAAATTATTTAGCAACCGTCGCGTCGTCGTTTCCCGCTATTTTCAAGAAAACCCATTTGCTATTCAGACTCTTTTTTTTTTTTTAATTTGGCAATTGTTAGCACATTACTGCCAGTGTCCAGTTTTGAAAGCTCCAAGGATCGAGGAAACAATGTCCTTTGAAAGTTAATTTTGGTTAGCTTTTCTGTCTGTGCGCTGTAAAGGTTAACTATACACACAATACGATAAGACGGTACAAACAGGACGAACACAAACACGAATCTGGAACAATAATAATAATTATACAGCTTTGATATAAATGTGTAATAAAATTATGTATGTTATATTCTAATATTATTTTTGTTAATAAAGTCGGACAAAATGTTATAGATTAATTCGTTATCGGTACATATACATAGGAGAGAAAGTATGTTAGTTGGAAGGGATATTTTTAGTTTTACCAGGGAGGAGAAAAAGTCTGAGTGGTCATATAGAGGACATGAGAAGAAAAGATGGTCGGCGTTGCCCTCGTCTAGTCCACATTCGCATATTGAAGAGTCCCTAATACGGAGCTTGTGCAGGCGAACTGGTGTGCAGCAATGACCCATACGTAAACGGCATATTATAGACGTAGATTTTTTATTTAGGAGTTTTTTATAGAACCAGGGTTTAGAGGGGATGTCTGCTTGTATTTGCGCTATTCAGACTCACTCCTCAAGCTACCGACGAATCACGACGAAAGAAGCCAAAATTATGGCTGATTGTGAATGTACCTTTACGGTTTTTTTACCAAGCAACACTGCCAGGGTTGCCAATCTGTGAAGATTTCCCCTAACTACAGGAAATTCAAACTTATTAGTGAGGGTTTGAATGTCGTTCGGACGTTACGGGATTTTGAAGAATTCATAATAACTGCACGGTGGAACAACCCTATTATTTACCGACTTCTTAAATGGGAGGATCTCAATTCTGGTGTATATTTTTTTTCGTTATTTATACGTTTTTGTATTTTTATTATTTATATTTTCTCAATCACTATGATGATGAATGATGATATTTGATTAACACAGAACACTTCAATGAAGGGATAATTTTTGGGGAAATTAAAAAGATTGGCATTGGCAACCCTGGCTGTCAAACTGTCAAAAAATAATGTCCGTCATCTCTTCTCTCCACAAGCTGGATTTTCAACAAATTCGCTTGGGACACGTCACACGTGTACTTTAACATATAGTATCGTCTATTACATTAACTATATTTATTTTGCATCCAGGAAGCCTCATACCACTATCAGACCCATCTTTCTGTTCGACATATCGTCAAATCATATCATCACATCGTCTTCGATAAAGTGACCGTGTTATTTTGTGTTTACTCGAAAAAGACCGTGAAAAATGTCTGAATTTCGGGATTGGTACAATAGCGTGCCCTTTTTCACTCGATACTGGCTGACTTTCACGATTGCACTCAGTTTAATCGGGAGATTTGGGCTAATAAACTATTACTACTTAGTGTTGGATCTTACTCCATTTATTTATCAGTTTCAAGTGAGTATTGTTCATTTTCTTTACATATCACATCTATGTTCATATTTATGTCATTAACTTACATTTAAAAATGTAATGGCAACATAACGTGACCTTTTCGTTCTAAGATTCCTACATGTGTTATATTTCCTCCTTCAGTAATCTTGCTGTAAAATATTGCCTTAGTTTATCAATAAAGTTCTAGGCTACCCCAGGAATACGTTTTCATTCCGCTCTGTAAATTAAGTAGTTGCCCTTTCCTTTGTTCATATCATTTTAGAGTAAACAGATGTCATATCAATTTAGAGTATACTGATGTCACCCACTGCCCTTTCAGCTTACTTATCCTTTGAGCTGTAAACTACCTACTTTATGTTCCATATTTCTATTGCTAATCTTGTATATTAAATAGTAGCTGTAAATGTGATTTTAAGTTAGTCCGCTGTTTAAGCCTTCGGTCCCTTTCAACAAAATGTGAAAGACAGTTTAAGAGAAGTGGGTTAGAGTGTCGCTAAGGGGGCACTGAGGAAAAAAGACTTAGAAAAATTTTGATCGAAAATTTCGTCTCTATATAACTCCCTCTTTTTATGATATCATCGGAAGGGGGGTTCTTTGGGGATGATTTTTTGTCAAGGTCATTTTTTTGTCCGATCAACCCCTGTCCTATTAGGGGCTGAAAATGAAAATTAGTATTTAGAAAATATAGTTTTTTTTTAACACCCAGAATCATTAGGTTAGGTTAGGTTTGTTTTATGTCTAGAAACGCACGAGCCGAGCGAGCGAAGCGAGCGTGCCGCGGCAGCGGCCGGCGAAGTGCCAGAACCGAATTTCTTACGTTTCACCCCCTAATTTGACAAGGGTTGATCGGACAAAAAAATTACCTTGATATAAAATCATCCCCAAAGAACCCCCCTTCCGATGGTATCATAATAAGGGGTGGTTATATAGGATCGAAATTTTCGATCAAAATTTTTCTAAGTCTTTTTTCCTCAGTGCCCCCTTAGCGACACTCTGACCGAGAAGTGAGATTTAACTAGGTTGGCTATGGCTAACAACATCGATATTACAATTGTAAGATTTTATAAAATTTTGACACATTATCATTGGTCCCAATGATATGCTTTTTTATCCTCGTGAATGCATCATAAGTCCGAGCTCCAGCTGAGTTTGTGCTCAACACTGTTTATGAATATCTGCCTAGTTAAAAGTTCCCCAAACTTTATTGTCTTGTAGACCACTTTCGATGCTTTTACTCCCCAAGCTTAACTTGGCTGCAATTTTAATTTAGTACAAATTGTCATCGATATGTTTGATGTGATGCCCTGGGTATTAAAAGTTCAAGTAAATTGAAAGATTTACATCCCCTATGAGGGTTTATACCCTCAAAAATATTCCTGCTCTCATGGACCCCTTGTAGGTCATTGTCGATATAAACAACTTTGGGTGTCACTGGCTCTATAAAATATTCATTATCTTTTCAGATATGGCGACCGTTCAGTGCGTTATTCTTCTACCCGATCAGCCCATCGACTGGCTTCCATTTCCTGATAAACTGCTACTTCCTGTACAACTACTCACAACGGCTGGAGACTGGCATGTTTGCGGGCAAGCCGGCCGACTACTTCTACATGCTGCTGTTTAACTGGGCTTGCTGCGTCATTATCGGATTCCTGGTCAACTTGCCTGTATGTGTCACTAATATATTTTGGAATTTTAGGCTATGTGATCATGACTCATTTTATTGCACAACAAATATTTTAATTAAGTATATGTAGTAGTATTTTAACCCAGTCTCTACACAGGCAGTGCAGATATACATATAGGTTCGTCAGGTACTTCTTTGCGTCCAGGGAGCCCCTTCCTGGTCGTGTGGGTCTGATGGGCCTATTTGGTACGTCCCAATGAGGCTGGCATGGTCACCAAGTGACAAAGGCCTCGAAAAAAAAACCTAGATTAAATACATATATATTTTTTAATATTGTGCAGTGTGTTCAAAACGAGACTTAGATATGAATGCATTAGCTATGCACAATGATTAGCAGATGCCTGCCGATTATCCAATAATAATGATATTTCTTCTATAGACAATAAGAATGATAGAATGTTCAAAATGTTACGTCATTGATACGCCACACCACATTATTTCATTGTATGGTGGAACACAGAGAAAAATGTACAGGAGTTTTTAAGTTTGAGATTTTCTCAAAAACTACTTGACCTATTGTAAAAATTATTTCAAAGTTTGCTAAATAAAAGGTATGTAACTGTAAAAGAATTATTAAATTCGGTCCAGTAGTTTTTGAGAGAAAATCTCAACCTTATTGAGGCCCCATGTATACTTATCTCTGTCTTCGACTGTACTACAATGAACCACTTTATCACAATACATTGTATACTGTCAACTAAAGTGGACTAAAATTGTTCATTATCTGTATATTCATTGTGGGTATGAAAATGCCAAATTAAAATTGTTGGTGATATAATTCAGAAAAGACATTGCCACATTTCAATGGAGCTTTGCCCCACCTACAAAACTACGTGACCATTTAAGCTATACCTATACCATTTTGTTGGGGACTTATTACAGGATTCATATTGCATAATCATAATCAGTATCATTTTCTACTACTCTCGCAACTCCTATAGAAGAATAACAAAAACAATGAATAATTCGCTTCGATTTCTTACTATTTTCTGAATTTTTAATTAAGCTGTTTTTTTCGACTCGCTAGATGTCCAAAACTTTATTTTAAACCAAAAATTTTAATGAAAAACGGAGATATTTTTACATTTATTCGTTATCTTGTACATCTAGCGGTTGATGGTGGGGCAGAATCTGGCATTGTCTTGTCATTTAATACTAAATATTTGATGATCCGTTCCTATACCATTTCAATTACATGAAGTTGAAACATGTACGATGGTTTCCAGATGCTCATGGACCCCATGGTTCTGTCGGTGCTGTACGTATGGTGCCAGCTAAACAAGGATGTGATCGTGTCGTTCTGGTTCGGGACTCGGTTCAAGGCCATGTATCTGCCGTGGGTGCTGCTAGCTTTCAACCTCGTCATCAGTGGAGGGTAAGTGTAGTGCTCGCAGAGTTGTGGGGCTGATAGTGAGAAGTGACGTCACATATTATTAAATCCGAACAAACTACATACTAACTTCCTTTTGCTAAAAAAGGATGGCATACAACTTTAACTATAAATATTTCTGGAGTAATATCGAGTTTCTTAGTTACCATTTTCCAACCGATGAAATCGTATCATGAAATGGCATGCTGAACAGAGAGGTCGCTATACCAGCGCGATAGCACGCAATGATATCTTTCGATCGTTTTGAGAATCGCTATAGTCCCACCGATGTATGCAGCATAATCATGGGACTTGATTTAACACGTTCACAGTCCCCGTACAAAAAAATGATTTGATTTCCTTGTAAGTCCCACCTATTATTTCAATCCCTATACAAGTCGAAATACATCAAATTTGTTGCACTTCAACACTGGGTGGAGCACTCTTCTGAAGACAATAGGACGTGAATGGACAGCAGCATCCACCAAAGGACATCGTATTTACTTACCTTCAGAAAAAAATACCCTTAGTGCAGATCTGGTAGGCACATACTCTTTTCATCGTGCCACATATGTGGGGCACGGGTTTGTGAAGCTAGTTCGTCGTGCTCCATACATGGGGCACTAGGCTGTGAAGGTTTTAAGCAATAAAAATAAAATACCCTATATTATAACCTTAAATATCTCTGTTACAGTGGAGTAATGGAACTACTAGGCATCCTTACTGGACATCTTGCGTTCTTCCTGCTATTCAAATACCCTCAGGAGTTCGGCGGTCCCGCCCTGCTCACACCACCTGCCTTCCTGTGAGTACTTATTTTATTTATAAACTAGCTGACCCCGCGAACTTTGTTACGCGTTAGAGGCAATAAATTAGCAGATTTTTTTCGTCGATTTGTCGACAGGCACTCGACCATTACCGATAGTCAGGAATTTCTGATATAAATCTTCATCATATTTATTTTTCATTTTTTTCCTACTGGAACGGGATAAAAAAAATATCCTATGTCCTTCTCCTGGTTCTAAGCTACCTCCTCACTAATTTTCAGCTAAATCGGTTCGTCCGTTCTTGAGTTATAAATTCGACTTTCTTTTATATATATATAGATACCTATCTGTTAGATTAACCTCACATTTTACTTACACCGTTGGCTTAGTGAACCAAAATGGAATAGTTTGTGCAAGTTACATTCTGTTAATAATTTTGCCTTCAACTTTAGTTAATAACTTTCAGGGTAACTTGCAACAAAAGATAAATTTAGCTAGACGCTAACATGTGAAAAGTCCATACATTTTGCTCGGGTTAAGTGAAAATCGTGACAAAAATTAAAAATACCTTAAAATGAAAAAAAAAACTACTGCAGAGTTAGCGAACTCTGCAGTAGTTTTTTTTTTCATTTTAAGGTATTTTTAATTTTTGTCACGATTTTCACTGGAATTTGACCTAATGGTCATTTCTAAGGTCATTGTGTGACGTGTGACGTACTCAGTACAATTTTTTTTGGCAGTTTTGATTTACAAAAAAGTCAAAAAACCTTATCAATATTTATCATGAGTACAACCCCCAGTATCAATTTGTCCAATGAATTCAAGGACCTTTTTAACCTCAACCTTATCTGTCCAGGAAACAAATATTCCCGGAAACTCGGTATGTGGGTGGCTTCGGGACTGCCCCGCAGGCCCGTGTCCCCACTCGGCCGGGGGGCAATGTCTTCGGGGGGCACAGCTGGGGACGGGGGCAGACGCTCGGCGGGAACTGAACGCGACTGCGGGACTTGTGTGATAGACTGTAATGTTTTAAGACCCAGAGGGGTGACCGCGACTTCAATCGTTTTCATTTTGACACTTGGACGATGTACGGACAACAGCAGAACAATGCCATCTTGCAGTATGATTTTAACTCTTACGACGAAGATAATAAGAACGGTCCAAAGTGATCTTGATCTGCTTCGATGGTACATTCCTGGTTAAAACTTGCATGTGTCAAATTGAAAGCGATTACGGAAACGATGAAATTCGCGGTCATCCGAGCCAACTAGCGCCCCGACAGTCTTATAAATATATCTTACAATATAATCAATTTGATTAAAAAAGCTATGAATCAAATATTTATTACAACAAATACTATTTTTTAAATGCTTTTTATCAACGTGATTCAATTTCTGTAAGTTGTAGTTCGCATATTTGAGAACTACAACTTAGCTTATCGCAATTATGATATGTATTGTATATCGAATAATAGTATTTATTCTAATAAAGATTTGCTCCATAGCTTTTTAAATAAAATTTTATTTTTTAAAGATTGGCGGTGCTAGTTGGCTCATATTGGCCCTTAAGGCATTGAATACTAAATGTTGTGGCAATTGCGTATCTGTAGAAACGAGTACATGTAATATGTTTGAATACTCCTTAATTGAAACATACGCGGACATTATCTTTAAGTTAACGTGACATTAAACAGTTATCACATAATTAAGTAACTGGCACGTTTTGTTTAGATTGATTAAAAACTATTTTTGGACATTTTTATTTAACAAAAACAACTAATCTCCCACGGCACGTGTCTGACACGCTCAATGTCTGTAGATATAAAACGGGCTTTATACGTTTTAGTTTAAAAACGCTAAAACAATCTGGTGTCGAAACTCGAAAGTTACGTAATTTAATTAGAAATTTTAAAATATTTGTTCTAAAATAGTAGGTAGGTGTAAGACTAAACCCGCGTCTGACTTCAATTTCACTTATTGATAATTGAATGTGTAGTATTTATTAAATGTAGTAGTATTTAAACAGCAGCTTTACCAAAATTCTTCATTACTCCACTAAATCCAGCTCTGCATTTAATTTACGATTCCTAAATGTATAAAATTAATTTAAGTTGTATTATAAAAATAAACTTGATTTGTTTTGTAATTTTTATGAACCATGTCTAAAATATTTCTCATTTTCAGATGAATTTCGTTGTTGTTACTAACTAGTTATCACTAGTCTTCTATTTACAATACTATGTATTATTTTTACATACAAGCCAATGTATTTCTATTTTCTATGAACTGGTTTTAATAATAAAATTATTGTAAATATGATATGTGAATTTAATTTTATAATTACCTAGTCCTCTTAGTATAAGTTTTATATTATCCCTCGACTTTTCTGAATGCCAATAGGTCAGCGTAGAGATTGCTTTAAACGCGACAGTTCTTGTCATTTTTGACAGTTAAAATTGGTATAGATGTGGACAATAAATCAGTTTGATATCTCCATCAGGGGAGTGACAGAGCCTTCAGCCAATGAGATGGCTAGTGGGGCCGGCATCAAAGATCCTTTTAGAAAAAAAACTGTCATATATTTGACAAACACGAGACCGTATTTAATTATGAATGCATGTTAATTTTTAATTCAGAATCTCAGCCCAAACCCACTTTTTTCACCGCAATTTCGACGCCAGCCAGTTAACCAATGGTATTTCAACGTGTTTACTGTTGTAAACACGTTGAAATACCATTGGTTAACTGGCTGGCGTCGCGTGGCGTCAATATTGCAGCAATTTCTAAGATTCATAATGAAACGCCTTAAATTGACAACATTGTGTGCTAGCAACACAGCAAACTGCAAAGCCATATTAAAAAAAAATTAAATATGGTGACGGCGGCGTTTGTTTTCCAACTGAATACTGTTTGTTTTTATTTTCAAAGATGCTTAACGCGGTGTGCGTGGGGACTGCTAGTCCATTTTTTCTACGAGGAAACTTTACAAACGGCCACATAGTCAAAATGTCAGTGAAGGGTGGTTAAAAGTTCTAACAAAGTCTAACCCTACTTTGTTGTACCTCCCACAACAGAACTGGACAAAAGGTAAGAAATACTATTTAGATTGGTTCGTTCGCAACCCGTATGCAGAAATATATTTGAATTTTATGATGTATATCTTCTAGTTATAAAAATAGGGTCGGACGCTGACAAAAATACTATCTTATCTACATAACCTCTCCTTTTTATGATACCATCGGAAGGGGCACTTTGGGGATGAATTGTTGTTAGGTACTTTTTTATTTTAATTTTTTTTTCCAAAAAAGACTTAAGAAAATTTTTCATCAAAAAAATACTTAGAAAAATTTCGACCAGTTCCGATGTCATGATGACCCCCCCTTTTTATCATCGCAATGGACCAAGGACCTGAAGGGCAACAACTTTTGTCTGAAACTTTTTTTTGTGCGGGTCCGTTTTGTGACCCCCCGAGCCACCACCTGGAAGTTGCAGGTGACCCCCACCAATTTTATTAGTGCAACGGAAGGAGGGCACAAAGGGTGACAACTTTTGCCTGAAACACTTTTCTCTGCGACCGTTATTTTCAGAGAAAATCACGTTACTGAAAGCGGTGGTTGTAACGCTAAGGGTGCGTGGGACTTAGAAAATTTTCGAAATATGTTTTTTCATTTTTATTTTTTTTCTCTGAAAATAACGGTCGCAGAGAAAAGTGTTTCAGGCAAAAGTTGTCACCCTTTGTGCCCTCCTTCCGTTGCACCAATAAAATTGGTGGGGGTCACCTGCAACTTCCAGGTGGTGGCTCGGGGGGTCACAAAACGGACCCGCACAAAAAAAAGTTTCAGACAAAAGTTGTTGCCCTTCAGGTCTTTGGTCCATTGCGATGATAAAAAGGGGGGGTCATCATGACATCGGAACCAGTCGAAAATTTTCCAAGTCTCTGAAAGCGGTGGTTGTAACGCTAAGGGTGCGTGGGACTTAGAAAATTTTCGAAATATGTTTTTTCATTTTTATTTTTTTGTCTGAAAATAACGGTCGCAGAGAAAAGTGTTTCAGGCAAAAGTTGTCACCCTTTGTGCCCTCCTTCCGTTGCACCAATAAAATTGGTGGGGGTCCTCTGTCAAATTAGGAGGTGAAACTTCTTTAATCCCAGTAGCCCAATGGAACACCAGTTTACACATAAAACTTATTTTCCAACTATTGAGTAACATATTTTTTACCAGACGTAAAGAAGTAGAGTTCTGTAAGAGAAGTATAATGTATTTTGAGTGCATTCTATGTATGTATGTTGGTAATATAGGCACCTACATAATATTATGAAATATCTGATCATTAGGCTGACTTTCATTTCAATATTTAAATTATAATAAAGCTGGCCTGTTTTATATATTATACAAATTATTATTCATATTTTAATTTTTTGTTTTAGCCGTGATGCCTGAACAAAGTCTAAGGATGTCAGCAACTCAGCATAGCAATCCCGATCATCGCGTAAAAAGAGAATAGTGATAGAATTGGTATGTATACATACAGTACATCACATAGTATGTACATAATTATTAGTTCCAATATATTTTCTAACGAAATCTGCAGCAACCGCAATCTTGTCAAGTGCACATGTGTACTTTCATTTGAAATGATGTACCTACACTTTGTGTACAGTTGGAATTTTTTTTTTTCATATTCTTAATGTACGGTTGAATGCACGTAAAGTACTTATGTAGGTACATATTTATATTATGATCACGGCACATTTTACCGCTTGCGCCGGAGACTGTGGCCGTGAGAGCGAGCTTTTGGGGAGAGGCTGTGGCCTATATTAATAGGCCACAGCCTAAGTTGCATGCGTTAATACCCATAGTTGGGTTAATACCCATAAATTAACCTCACTTGCAATAAAAGATGACCCTAGAGTCAAAAGAGTTAACCCGAGCAAAATATATGGAGCTTTTACGGGTTAAGTCGGCAACTCTAGGGTTATCTTTTATTGCAAGTCACCTTAAGTAGGATTTGTTTAATAAATGTTTCAGGAAACCGTTCAACGTTAACGTCACCAGATGGTTCAGGGAATCTCTCAACGGCGCCAGATGAATCATTCAATGCCACCAGTTTGTATCGCAATTGTTCTCCATTGAAGGGGCTGAAGACACAGCATTGGCTCAGTACTCTTGTGAAGAATTTTTTTTAATTTCATTCAGTAGGTATATTGTCAAGTAATAAAAGTTTGTATAATTGTAATTTTTTTTTTTATTTATTTAATGGATTCCTAAGAAAACATTTAATATTATGGTTTTAAATATGCAGAGGCATCGATATATATTTTTATCGTGGGACACCCCTAGTGAAAAACATCGAACTCGGTTTATCGACATGTCCCCGTCTCTAATTCTTGAAGTCATCGGCGCCACTGTCTTAGGGCCATGTGGACGATGCCGGAACTAACCAATCCAGTAGTGATCCAGTAACGCCATCTCCAGGCAAGGCCAGAGTCCCATCTATTCGTAGAATATCCTCTTAGTAATTTGTGATCTCCATAAATGTAACCTTTGGAGCAGGGTGAGTTCACCACCTCACATTTTGGAAATAGTCAACTCACCCAGGTGCTGGGTGAATCGACCACTAACAATTTTAAAAGGCATCAGCATTTCACCCATAGGTGAGAACCTATGGGTGAAATGCTGATGGCGAGTTGCCACCTAAGCCATCATATTTACTAGTGAGTCAAGTTTATGGCCAAAGATATAAGTATCTATCCATAGCCTATACGATTTGCTTTATTACACTAGCAAGGCTGATCCCAAAACATCATTGTGTCAATGTATAGCAAGCCACTACGCCAAAACTGGAAGGATTTTGATGGGACTTCCACTAGGAGACAGCTCAAATATCTGGGCAGCACATAGGCTATAAGCCGTTGCGGTATGTGATGTGGGACCACGTAACCAGAGAGGAGGAACTGCCTCCAAGTATTTATTATTTATTTCATTAATGGACTCGACTGTTCGTCATTTGCCAATGTCATGTTACAGAAAATTCAATAGTCTTCTATCTTCCTCCAGGGGAGCCGCAATAGCGTCTTCACCCTGGGTAGCCGCGTCTTCATCCAGAGGAGCGTCATCACTCTGGACGATGCAGCTCGACAGTTACGTTCACTCCCGAGGTTGTAGCGGGAACTCTTGCTAAAAGCTTGAAACTTCAGATCTTGCATAAATAATCCAATAACTTCACCGTACTGTCATTCGCGAACATTTTCTGATTTATTTAACGTGATATTAAACACAAAATAGTCCATGTAGACATTAAAAGGAAAATAATAAAATAATTTTCAAGAGAACCGCCTCCAAGTATATTGAAAATTTGAAAGTACTTAGTGGTCTATAGTAACCGCGACTTCCAATAAGAAGTGCTAAAGCTAATGTTAAATAAAACAAGCTATCAATAACATAATTTTACTATCATACATTATACACATAAATATCAACATAAACTATTCAATGATGCGAGTCCTTAGGGTCCTCCTTCCCATACTCTTTCTCCCACATTGCGATGAATTCTTTCTTCCTCTGTTCACGCCGCTTGAAGTATTCCGGGTACTGAGCCTTCTCTATAGGATGCCAGTAGTCTAGCACCCAATCGGGAGGCGTCACCACTCGCTCGAAAGCCACGCCGCCAGGGCTTTTTGGGACTGGAAATGTAAATGGAATTCAATTTCAAAACTGCTTATTACGGACCTTTACAATAAAGGGTTGCCTTTTAGTTACGTACTGAAACGAAACACAGAGGTACTAACAAGTGCTGTTATTCATAAATCTAGTCCTTTAAATCGTGTTGCTATCCCTTTCACACTTCGTTAAAAAAGGTTAAGATAGAAAGGGACAGGGTGGCTAAACGGTGGTGTAACTTGAAATCATGTTTTATGAATAACAGCCAAGGTGACAGGAGTTGTAATGTTACAAATGAAACCCGGCAATTTAATATAGAAACTGGAATGGATTTGCTGTCACTGTTAGATCCACAATGAGGGTTTTTCAAGGTTACATTTAAAAAAGAAAGTACCGATAGGTAGATGGCACTGACTGGTCTGATGTCAACATTAAATGCGTTGTTGTTGCTTGTAACCTGGGTTTTTCGTATTACATACCTAGTATTAATTTGTACTGTATTGTTTAAATTACACAAACAAACCAATAATAATAAATTATTCAGCTGTCATTGATTTTTTTTTCATGGTACTGTGTTTTTTTACGATGATATCGCACTTCGGTGCTACGCCATCTATGATCAACTTAAAAAGCTTGATTTTTTCTTTAGAACTGTCACTTTAAAAAAACCTAATTAGACCACATTCTGTGTAATACATACACTTCTTAGGTATCGGATGTTGTGTGAGGAACAGCTCCTTTTCCCCTTGCTTCAGCAGCTCCACGGCCTTGCGCATGTCCTGCTCCTTGACGTTCTGGTCGAAGCGCTCACGCATCAACACTGCCTGGTAGCGGTACACATGTCTGGGGAATTGACAAGAGTTTCCTCAATGAGAAGAATATGTAATTTCAAGTAATTTCTATAAACAATTTACTGGAATTACAGGTGACACAAGTGATTTCAGAATGCGGCCATAGAATGTTGATGCGTAATGCGGAACGGAAAGTAGTGGTGCACACCTTTAAAAAGACCGTCCAGATCGGTCGAAACTGTCTAATTGTGGGCGTCATGTCTGTTTATTTAGGTATATAATATACACTAATTTACTAGGAATATTTATATGCACACTAGACATTGTAATTGTTACTTATGTAAATATGATAAACTTTTATCAATAACAATAAATACACAACGTGAAAGAACTTAATACAAGGCAAACTAGGTAAAAAGTAAAAGTAACTACCTAGTACCTACACTGAAATATAAGTTTATTCAGATTTTCGAATAACAAGCAAAGTATTATGTGGTAACTTTAGAAAGATTTTTTGAGAATGTGAATTCTTAAAATTGTGGTAGGTATTTTTGAGAATATGATGCTTTGTGAATATGATATTCAGCGACGGACGCTTTTTAGTATAACAAGTTTGGGTTTATCACTGCACAAATAAATTTGTGTAGGCGTAGTAATTAAATATCTACTTTTGGGGGGCACAAAATATATAAACAAACAGCTAAACAACACTACTCGAAGACATTACAAACATTACGTTTTAACACATTACAAAAACTAGTAACCTTTAAAGAAACAACTTTTCAGGTCAGAAAATAAATAAACAACGCTCACAATAGTCAAACATCTTCAAATATCTGTAAAACAAGTAGAAAACAGAGTTGAAAGGTTAGAATCAAGCAGCAATTACGTAACGAAAAAATATACACTTCCACATCATAAAATATGTTTCCAATGGATTAATTATAATTACCGTCTATCGTAGTACGATTCTAAATTACGCAAAGCCCGTTTATAAAGGCTGCAAACTTTCTGAGCGTGAGTTGTTACGCCAAGAATGGTAACGTTCGCCATTTTTGTTTTGACAGTTTCTTTTTAAAATAAGTTCTTAGCAGGAGAAAAGGCAAGACATACTAGAGTATACAGCCTGGTATGACGTTTAACAGTTTTCTTATAAAACACACAGCCCTGTAGTAATTACTGAAAAAATACTGAATGCAACGTTTGAAACGTCCTTGGTTATGGATTAATCTATCATTGTCCTAAAACGGCCTCACATTAAAACCATGGTTCTATCCCGACCCACTTTAAGGTTTCATCAAAGTTTAGTTAATGGGATGTTACGGATTTACCTACCTACTACGTATTTGTTGTAACTTGAAGCTCATAATCAAATTGAAAGCACTGCTGCAACCGTGTATTTTATCAAGGTCACATCACATGAACTAATCTTTTAAGCCCCCGCTCGACTGCATTCTATATCAAGACCGCTAATGTTCAAATTTCAACAAAAATAGCTCAAAACCAGCCTTGAACCAAAGATCCACATGTGTTACAAGGCCATACAACTTGCAATTAATTCCCACCAGTTGCATGCTTATTAAATTAGCACTTCAACGCGAAAGAAAACTGATAGGCATTGTGACTATATTGATGCTATGTTGTGACAAACAGACAGACATAGGTACCTACAGGCGTAAATTCCATACTTCTATTATATTATCTCAGTATATTATACATACCTTACGAAGTTATGAAGAAGATTAGCAAAATGTCCAGCCGCTTAATTTTTTGAATCGGTTAGTAGGTACCTACCTACACAAATGGTCGGGTGCAATTTAATTTATTTTAGAATACGAGATAACTATTTTATTTACTGTTTGACAAAATTACTTGGAGGACATCACCAACCTATTCATTAGTACAGTCGGACAACTAGACATTTATATCTAGAAAATATACACCATGGGTTAGTTAGCATAAACTCACCCCGTTACTGTCATGGTATAGCTTAGTGGGTGGGACACTGGATGAACCTATCTACTAGTGCGACGTTTCAGGTTCAATCCTCGTATCATACTTAGCATAATATAAGTATCTATACAGACTTTAATTTTTTTCGTATTATTAAAACTACCTACAATTCAATATCATTTTAAATTTTGCACCATTCTTCTTCTTTGATATTTAGGTAAGCTGTTTAAGGTTTTTTAGCTGGATTTTGACAAGCCAAATCGGCGATACGGCCAAGGCTCAGTTACCGTTTTTGTTTTGTTTTTACCGAATTCAAGTATGAAACATTAACGATGAAAGTAAGACAGGGCGTGGTAACGAGGAAACCTGCCTTACTTACCTAATTAATAATTTCTGCTAATTAATTAGATACCTAACTGTAATGCAAGTTAACGTTTCTTTGAATTTTTTCATGTAATTAATTAGAGTAATAATGCAATGTTTTAATTGAAACCTTAATGCAATATCATTAGATGTATGTATTTTGGAGTTTCTTTTATTTCTTTGAGATGTAAAATAACATTCAGACATTATCCTTGGTGCGTCATGTTTGCTAAAGCATCAATGCGTACTTATATAATTCATAAAAGTCCAGTTAAATATGGCCTATAAACTACTTATCATGTAACTTTTAACGAGTTTATTTATACAAACCTCTAACTAGAGCTTCTAGGATATCAATAACCAGAAAAAATTTTGTTCTATGACTTGTTATCGATACCCTATAGTAAGTTACACCATGTAGGTAGGTAATACTTATTAGCGATTAAGTATCAACAAGTATTGCGATAATATTTTCTGTGACGTCATCTGCCTCTCCAACGACCTTATTAACGTAGGTAACTAACAATCGAGGTCAAAGAAAGTTGGAAACCAACGAGATGAACCAATCAGAACCGGTTACGATTACACGAACCGCGACCAATGTTTCGTCTTTTCCAAAATGGAACGTCTCTATTATTCTTTTTTTAATTTTATAGGATTCGAAAAAGGTCATTTTAGATGCACACTTTATTTTATTATTTAGGTATTTTATTCGTGGTCTTAGAAAGTACATTATTTCAAGTATGCGGCGGTGTTACCGTTTCTACTTTGCTCAGTGTTCAGTCGACACTCGACGCGGTGGGTTCTTTACTATTCCATCGTAAATAGATAAGTTTTTAAAACTTTATTATCTCCTCTCAAAAAGTTTCAAAGTGCCAGTGATTTCATTGGGAATTTACCTGTGAAAAGACCTTAACTTAGTGTAACTTCGACTGTTTTGCCGTTATTGGAATTTTCTACGATTTTCAAAGGTAATATATTACAAAATTTATTTTTAATAATAGATACAGCAATCAATACTTTAACTTTCTTGTACACGATAAAACAGATAGCTTAAGTACCTACTTAGGTACAATTTTACAAGAAAGCGGATGTGTGATCAGTCGAGCTTAGGTATCTCTAATAAAAAGATTTCTTCCAGCCTTGCCTGTTCAATGAAAATAGTCGCAAATTATTTTGCGGGCATCGAATCCACTTAGGTATTTGAAATTATGGCCATATAAAACTGTGTCATATAGTTAATTATTAATTACGTTACAATAAACAATGTGTAACTTTATGTGGTGTCGACTGTATTAATTCGTTTTGATATGCAAGGTTGCTATTGTATTCGCGATTATGATACCGAATAACAATTAAGAATTATAGACGGATTAGGTCAGATAATAAATAAATATTCCATCGAACTCGTATGCAATATGCAACGGATTTAAATTAGTTTAATAGAGAGGCCAAAACCTGCCCTGGTCAAGTAGACTTTCTTTAACGCTAGTCGAATAGAATGAAAAAAACATTATGAGATTGACATTTCGTAACGAAAAAGCAAATGACATCCCTTACTTTTAGGGTTCCGTGCCTCAAAAGGGAAAAAAAGGAACCCTTATAGGATTACTTTGCTGTCCGTCTATCTCTCTGTCCGTCCGTCCGTACGTCCGTCATCGGTCCGTCCGTCGGTCCGTCCGTCCGTCTGTCTGTCTGCCTGTCAAGACCTATATCTCAGAAACGCGTGGAAGGATTAAGTTGAAATTAATACCAAATACTCAAGTCTGCAACCTCATGCAGGAAAAAATCCGAAAACTGTGAATTTGAAATTACATCCCTCCAAAAATATTTTTATATTTGTAGACGATCAACTAATCTGGATAATGTCGATGTAGGTATGATGGACATAATATTTTGATAATGGCAAAGATAAGTTGGTCTCTAAATCTAGTTTATCTTTTCGTTAGAGCAAAGTTACGGGGTTAAATAAGTTGTTTGCACGGAAGACTCGCACTTGGCCGGTTTTTCTTTCTTTCTATTCTGCTAGTGTTAACGAAAGGTAATGCCACTTGGTTAGGGGGGTCTGGGCTCAAATGGAAAGTGAAACAATTAACCCTGGTTAACCTATTGTTTGGCAAGTTTTCTCACCCGACTTTAATCTTTAGTTAGAACATGATGAAAAAATTCTTGCCGTGGGCAGGACTTGAACCTGCGACCTTGTCATTCCGTGACACGCTCTTATCAACTGACCCACCACAGGCCACGCCACGCCCACCGAAAATCTTCATCGCTTTATACATACTTATAATGTTACGCAATTCCATCTATCGGACAACAGTAGTATTATTCCGACAACCATATCCAACATTCGGTTAGAAACATGATTTATGATGATGCGCTCCTATTTTTAATCTTTAGTGTTGAAATTTAATAGAATAGCGACATCAAAACTCTGCGCTATTTTCTAATGCGAATCTAGTCCTTAAAATATCAGAAAGTCAAGACTTTTTAATGCAAAAAATAATAACTTTCTCGTATAACGACGAAGTCTTTAAAAAAGTGTTTTTATTTCGAGCACTGGGTTGTGTAAGGAGTAAAAAGTATTTTAGGCTCTCGAAAAAAGTCAGACGATTAACTTTCGAAACACTGCATTCAATCTTGTACTTTCAATATGATGTAGACGTATTACCTATAGGTATGTGTACATGTTATTTTATTAGTCTTCACATATGTGTTGATCTGGCTGCCTATTTTGAAACGTCAATTAATTTAAACGGCAAGCAATATAAGCAATAATGTGCAATATAAAGCTTTTGGTTTCGATCTTACAAGGGTGTAATCTTTTTACCCAAATATTATAATATAAAGAAAGATAAGTAAATATAGTTTGATATAAATAATAGCCAATTAAACTAGCTAGGAAAACAAATAGCAAAAACAGCACAACACAACTTTTGTTCTATTCTACGGCTTTTCGATTTTCGCAGATTTATTTTTTGACATATCACACATTTCGTACCGGTCAGCTGATCGATTTGTATGAGACATTAATTTATTTTTATTTTTTATTCGAAAAGTCGTAGATCAAAAGTTGTTCAGTTACCGATACTGATCCCTTCGGCTTCATATACCCTTTGTGTTACACCCTGTATAGTTTCTAACGGTTGTAGCTGCAGTTGCAATCTCTTTTTTCAGTGTAGGACTAACTATTATATGATTAAGGCCTATTACACTCCTAATAAATTGAAACGTTTGATAAAACTACGGTTTCACAAGAAAACACCAACAGAGATTTATAAATTAATTTAGATTTTTATTCTGCAAGAATCTCTCGACAGCGATCTAATGACACAGACAATCAAATCGAACACTTCAATATTATTTTTAAAGGTATTTAAAAATAATCAGCCAGTGTTAAATATCCAACACACCCCCATAACATTGGCCCGAAGTGTACGACACAACACAACACCATTACAGTACTTGCAAGCTATCGCCAAAACACTACCATTATTTTGATCGCCAGTGTAAAGCGAATTACACAACCTTAAATAGATTATAAAAGTACAAAACATCAAATTAATTAAGATCAATATCATTAATAAACTTACAATGTTTTGCAACACCTAAAGGTTTCGTAAACATATCAGTTACCATCAATTCAGTTTAAAAAATATACAAAGTTCATGTAATATTTCACCAAAACTTCCCCAATGTAATGGTATCTGACATCGACGTGTTTAATTCACTTGTAAAACACAGTATTCGATACTAATATGCGAGCCAACTGGTTATCATTAAATTAAAATTCCAATACAATTGCACGTAAGTACACCGCTTCCCGAGAAGCTTCGCTAAGAGATATATCCTCCGCCTCGGTGGACGATAGTGCAACACAGGATAGCTTATAATAGCACCCCCACAAAATTGTATTGACACCGTACTTAAACACATAATCCGTGTAAGACCTACGGCCCTAGTTTGACGCCCAGTCAGCATCATCGGCAAAACATTCTAAACGAATTTGTGCATTATCAGCTTTCTTACATCAAAACTAATGACTTAGTGCCTTGATAGCATAATACACGTTTTGCTTTACTCCAATGATCGACGTTGAAACAACTATTAAATTGATTAAGGTAAGATACAGCAACATCAGTTACTGATAAAGAAGCCTACTAACATCACAACTTGTATCAAAATATCATGAACCTCAGCTGAATAAACGTTAGTAACAATGAGAGTCTTTGCAGGCTTGCAATCAGTCATACCAAAACGTTAAGTAATTGATCGATTCTAAAGTTTAAAACCCATCAGAATCACAATACACTTTAACCAGCATATTTGCCACTTGACCTAAATCTTTAACTTTAAAATTCAATCGCAACAAAGATTATTACACCTTCAACAACGCAAGATCATTATAAAACGAAGAAGTTGTCGACATACTACAAAGCAATAATCATAACGGACTTACCCATCCTTCTCACGAAAATGCAATCCCCTTGTTTACATTGTACATAACCAAGAGATAGTACAACAACCTTTACCTTCTAGTACCAAGCTCTTCAAGCTTGTTTCAGGCTACCACAGCCTCTTTTTTTTTTTCAGCCTGTATACACATTTGTTCATAAAAATCCACTAATTCCCAAGCATCATGCATGACAAAATAATCAATTTCTTCTTACAAAGCTTTCCGCCACAAATCATTTTCTTACGCTTCAATGCTTCTTTAACCATACGAGGTTCCGTAGGTACCAAAATACAAGCATTAGCCTTCGGAGGTCGTGGCCGCAAGTTATACCTCGGCTCATCATCGACATTCTCAGATCCATCGTGTCCCTCAGCTCCACAAGGATGTACTACCAACTCTTGTTGCGGTATTAATCGCTCCGCCTCAACGAGTGGTGTCGTGGCAACGTTCTCCACCACATTCTCTTGAACTACACGCTCCGCCTCAATCGACGAAACATCAGGCACAGAATACTCAGATTCATCTTCACCTCCTGAAAATAACATAGGTATAGTACTTGTTTCGACACGTTTCAGTCTTCCTAGAAAACAACGCTCGTCAAACACCACATCACGTGACACAACGATCTTATTGTTCTCAGGATTAAACAACCTATATCCCTTAACATTCTCCTCATAACCCAAGAAAATCAACTTTCGGCTTTTTGGATTTAGCTTTTTACGTTTACAACTGTCTACATGTGTATAAGCCGCACAGCCAAAGACGCGTAGATGTTTAAGGCTTATCTTTTTACCTAACCATACTTCCTCTGGTACCTTACCAGACAGCCTTTTACTTGGACAATGGTTAATCAGATACGCTGCTGTGACCGCAGCCTCCGCCCACATCTTGCCATCTAAATTGCTGTTAAATAACAAACAACGAACTTTTTCTAACAAAGTCCTGTTTAGTCTCTCAGCTTCCCCATTTTGTTGAGGACTGTAAGGCACAGTTAGCTGATGGACGATCCCTTTCTTAGACAGAAAGTTTTTCATGTCAGAGTTGACATATTCAGATCCATTATCAGATCTCAGTACTTTCACTTTCCTACCGCATTGATTCTCTACCATAGAAATAAAATCTTTCGTATACTTACACACATCACTCTTCTTAGCAATCGGGTAAACGAAGACTTTCCTGGTATGGTCGTCAAGGAACGTCAGCAGATACCTCTTGCCACCCAGCGACTCAGTCGGCATCGGCCCGCACACGTCCGTGTGGACCAGGTCCAGCTTGCCAGCTGCCACCGACTTGTTGCAATCAGATACAAAAGGGGAACGAACCTGCTTTCCTTTTAAACAAACATCACAAGCTTCAGTAGTATGAGTAACCTGAAAATCAATGTCATTAGCAACATTTCTAAGTGATTTCAAACTCTCAAAGTTAAGGTGTCCCAATCTTTGATGCCAGAGTTGTAAATCTTTAGACTCAGATGACGTTAAGTTAGCTCTACCTACATTTGCAAGCCTGTAAATACTCCCGACCTGCTTAGCCTTTAAGCTAATTATACCAGACTTAATCAATTTACATTCGGTATCAGAAAATACTACATCATATCCATTCTGTGTTAACCTATGCACAGAAATCAAGTTAACTGTTAAACCGGGTACAAACATAACGTTACGAATAGTCCATTCCTTCAGTTTGCCATCGCATTCCAGTGTAACGTTGATGTTTCCGTAACCTTCACAGCGTAACTTTTGTCCACTGGCGACACACACCTCCTCGGACTTCGGTTCGAGAGCGGTAAACCAGTCGCGGCAACCAGTCATGTGGTCAGTTTCTCCAGAATCAACGTACCAAATCGAATCATCCCTTCTACACGCGCCGAATGCCGACAGAACAGAATGAGATTGTGACAACCTTTTCTCAGGACAATCCTTCTTCAGATGACCCTTCTTTCGACATCCCCAGCACCAGGGTTTCTTTGGTATTGATTCCTCGTGTCTATTCCTACTGCTTGATGCTGCACCAGGCTGACGCGCACTGTCCATGTTCGGACTCTTCTTGTGAGTAAACATACAGTCATCACCTGAGTTACCTGCAGTCCATCGCTTATCCTGCAGTAGCTTGGTCTTAACAAGATCACTAGAGATCTGTACTCCAGAATGCTCTAAAGCCATAATCATTGGTTCATATTCCGGTGTGAGACCTTGAAGCATCACAGCACCCAAAAACTCATCATCCAAAGGTTTCTTCATACCAACTAACCGTTCCGCCAACGATGTAATTTCGTTTACATACAAATCCATGTTCGGAAAATCGTTCAATTTAATGGAACACAGTCTACGTAGCACATGAAGTCTTTGATGAAGCCCTGAGTCACTGAAAGCTTTTTCCAAAATCTCCCATGCCTCTTTAGCTGATTTCGCCGGAATGATATACGAATGGCACGACCTATGCACAGTCAAACTCAACTTTGCTAGAGCTCGCTCATCGCGTCGCTTCCTAACATCAGCAGTGGTCTTGTCGCCTTCATCGTAACCAATAATACACGACCATAAGTCATCCAAAATTAACATGTTTTTCACATCAAACCTCCAACATTGGTAATTTTCTCGACCTTTCAGTTTTTCCATCAACCTTTCTCCAGATCGAAGATCCGGTGCACCGGCACATGCATCCCCGGAACCAATCATCTTGTGATTTTTATAGTAAAAGCGGAGAGCCCAATAACCTATTATATGATTAAGGCCTATTACACTCCTAATAAATTGAAACGTTTGATAAAACTACGGTTTCACAAGAAAACACCAACAGAGATTTATAAATTAATTTAGATTTTTATTCTGCAAGAATCTCTCGACAGCGATCTAATGACACAGACAATCAAATCGAACACTTCAATATTATTTTTAAAGGTATTTAAAAATAATCAGCCAGTGTTAAATATCCAACACTAACAGCATATCAAGTGTAACATTTGGACCCTTCTTATTATCTGTGTCATAAGAGTTGAATTCGTACTGCAAGTGTTACCATTGATCTGCTGTTGTCCGTAGGTACATATGAAAACAAGGAAAAGTATACAGGGGGTCTCAATAAGGTTGAGATTATATCAAAAACTTTGGCGATTTTAAAAATTATATTACAGTTAGTACAGTTTTTACTTTACTCTGTCTTACAGTGAAAGAATTTTTAAAATCGGTCCAGTAGTTTTTGAGATAATCTCAACGATTCATTCCCGTAACCTCGCGTTCCCGTAAGCGTAACTCTCTTTACGTCGCTTTCCCATTACCGCAACTCTCTTTACGTCAACTCTCGCTACGTGGAGTCTCGCTATATCAACTTTTCGCTACGTGTGATACAGTTAGCAAAAGAAGTGAATCCTTAAACTCTCCTGTACACTTTTCTTTGCGTTAGACCGTACCTACATTGAAACCAACAATAATAGTTTTTGGGACGTAAGAATAAGATTACAAAATCGTTCCTACATACCAATTGACTTGGTTATTCGCTCTATTATTAATATTGTTACGTAAATGCATTTTGTGGTCATTTACGTAACAGTAATTTGGGAATTTAGAACTCTATGTGTCGATTGTTTCGTTTACGCTTTCTATTTTAACACAATAGGCTAAAAATAGATAACTGAAGAGTTAATTGAGTTTTAAGAAGGTGGGATCTTTCTAATATCCAACGCGCCGTGCTATAAAAGTTTTAGATTTAGATTTAAAGTTATCCCACGGTTTAAGCCGTCGGTTATAGGAAGTGAGGTTAAAGGAAGGCGCTCCACGTGTTCCGGAGCGCCTTCAGCGGAGAAGGGGGAGGCACGAGGCCCCCCGGAGTCGGACCCGAAAGGGCACCCGCCGACAGGACCGCGGTAGTTTTCGAACGATGTACCCGTGGTCCTGTCCATGGTGGCGGAGGCGGAACACCCCAGGAGTTTTAGTTGGTGCGAGTCCAACATAATCACCCGTTCCCCAGGACGGGTGGTATACATTATGTATTTCTCCTGGGCAACAACAAAAAAAAAGGTACTTATATTATGGTTAACGATTATAAATGGAAAAATGTCGATAAAAAATCTCTTATTACCATTCAAAGTTACCGTGACCAAGGTTGTCTATAAAATGGAAAGTAATTTTAATAAATTGAGCTAAATGTCGTAATTTTGTTGCGGAGAACTGAGATTGCGACGAAACCGGCCAAAGCAGCTTTTACGGCTAATATGGTAACTATGCCAAAAGACCTACGGCATATTTACTGCTGGTAAGTATGAGTAAAGCATCAGCATCATCATCGGCCCGTATCAGTCCACTGCTGGACGTAGGCCTCTCCCAAAGCGCGCCAATCAAGCCTACTCTCGGCCCTCTGCATCCAGTCCCTGCCAGCCCTCTTGCGAAGGTCATCCCTCCATCTGGTCGGGGGGCGTCCCACACTACGTTTACCCTTTCGTGGCCTCCATTCGAGAACTCGTCTACCCCATCGGTTATCGGTGAGTAAAGCATGGACACCTTAAATAAGCTGCCTGTACACACGAAGACAGAGAAAAGTATACAGGGGGCCGCAATAAGGTTGAGATTTACTCAAAAACTACGGGACTGAATTTAATAATTCTGTTACAGGTATAAATAATTACTTATACCGGGTGGTTATATATAATAGGTTTAAAATTCGTTGGAAAATGAAATAGTTACAGGCTGTTCCGAAATCAAGAGTTAGAAAGAAATGGCAACTGCACGTGGTGACCGGTGACGTGACGTCATCATCACGACGTTGCACAAGATCATGCCTAAATGAATTTCTAAATGAGAAAAAATAATAATAATAAACAATCGTTACCTACTTCTTAGTTACTGCAAATTACATTATATTTGAACAATAAATGTCGTCTCTCTCTTGTATTGCTGTGCATAAAACAATGGGGTTGTTGTAAATTCGTCACAAAGTAAATTCATCACGGTAAATTCGTCACAGTTCTAATTTTATGAAGTGAATTCTTCATTTTTAATTTTGATTATTGTAAGTTCGTCACATTGTTATTTTCAGTATAGACAGCAGAAAAATCAAACAATAAGTAGATAAAAAACGTTATTTATTTTTCGTCAACATAGCAATTTCAATAATTTAACCTTACATCTACGTCCAACAACAGTACCTATAACATTTTAATGTTAACTATATGAACTGATGTATTATAACTTATGGAATCCAATAAATATATTGAATTATTGAGCATTGAGTACCTAATTATATTACCATATTTTGTCCTGTTGTCCATACGTATGATTTATATCGAACCCGGACCTTTGTGTTTTATTCACCAGCCTTTTACCCACTGCGCCACTGATTCTCTATGAACCAGCAAAGCCTGTTTGCGCAGGCATGTCAATTTGCGTAACATATTTAGTTACACAGCATGGATATTTCGCAAACGCAGGCCTACCCGCAAACTTGTATGTATGCTATCGACGACAGGTTTTAGAATCGTTAAAATGTGTCATCGTAGAATCAAGTGTCTGTAGTGTTTATGTTTACATTGATGGAGACGGAGAAGGGCCGCTCTATAGTAATTGTTATCGCAATCTGCGTTGGGCTTGTCTAAAATCTCGTTTGTCAACGTTTCAATTGTTATAGAAATAGTTGATTTAAGTATTGTTATTGTTACGAACATCTTTAAACGGCTACGGCTAGAATTTTTTCATGTAATTCATTAAAATATTGTTCGCCGAGCATGGCGCATATAAATTAAATCTAGGTTACGAACATCCTCAATTCGGTTTAGAAGTTATTCGGATAGTTATAGACAGTTTTGAGAGTTTACTATAGAGAGACTTAGTTGTTCTACGACTTTACTATTAAATAATAAAGCTATCGCTAGCAAAAAAATAAAAATAAAATATTGTTTGGAAAAAATGGTACTTATACGATTCTGTGTATAGTTGGCCTTGCCTTTCCTTCTGGGAAGAATTTTATTATTATAAAAAAAAATGTTCGGTTCGGTAGGTAAATCGATTGTTGACTACTCCATAATTTTCTTTAGTACTACAAGGTGTATTGTACCACGGGAAAAAATTTCTTCCCGTGGTCCACCTCGGCTGTTCACTTCGGTGTACCACGGGCAATAACCCGATTTTAAATTTTTTCCACTTTTTTACATTACATTTTTTACATTCAGTTCTAAAATGAAAATAAATTGCCGTATCGCGTTCCTTCCTTCATGGTTTCAATAGTGTACTTTTTGATACGTAAATGCAGTTAACTATAATTTAATATCATTACTTATATAAGCACAAAGTCAACCCAGAGCGAGTGGTAAGTGCGAGACGAAAATAGTGCGCGCGCGCAGTGAAAGTGCGGGCCATTCGAGACATCTGTGAAGTTAGCACCCCAAACCTAGCACCCCAAAAGTAAAAAATGTTGAGAACCACTGACTACCTGGCACCCTAAAAATGTAAGACCTGGCACCCCAAAATATTAAACCGGTCACGCGAAGTAATAAATAATATTATAATTGAAATTGGAAAGCGTTGTAAAATATTAAAAAATAATAAATACTTTAAAATAATAATAAATTTTTTCCAAAAAAAATTCACATCATCTACCACGAAAGAAATTGGATCAAACTGAGTATGCCAATATTCGCGTATCCTAGAGAGCTATCATCGACAATATGTGAAAAGTTCTTCCACGACCTACGTTTTTGTCTACGGAATAAAACGTTGAAATTTTTTCCAAAAAAAATTCACATCTACCACGAAAGAAATTCGATCAAACTGAGTATGCCAATATTCGCGTATCCTAGAGAGCTATCATCGACAATATATGAAAAGTTCTTCCACGACCTCCGTTTTTGTCTACGGAATAAAACGTTGAAATTTTTTTCCAAAAAAAATTAACATCATCGACCACGAAAGAAATTTGATCAAACTGAGTATGCCAATATTTGCGTATCCTAGAGAGCTATCATCGACAATAAATGAAAAGTTCTTCCACGACCTACGTTTTTGTCTACGGAATAAAACGTTGAAATTTTTTCCAAAAAAAATTCACATCATCTACCACGAAAGAAATTGGATCAAACTGAGTATGCCAATATTCGCGTATCCTAGAGAGCTATCATCGACAATATATGAAAAGTTCTTCCACGACCTACGTTTTTGTCTACGGAATAAAACGTTGAAATTTTTTCCACAAAAAATTCACATCATCTACCACGAAAGAAATTCGATCAAACTGAGTATGCCAATATTCGCGTATCCTAGAGAGCTATCATCGACAATATATGAAAAGTTCTTCCACGACCTACGTTTTTGTCTACGGAATAAAACGTTGAAATTTTTTCCAAAAAAAATTCACATCATCTACCACGAAAGAAATTGGATCAAACTGAGTATGCCAATATTCGCGTATCCTAGAGAGCTATCATCGACAATATATGAAAAGTTCTTCCACGACCTACGTTTTTGTCTACGGAATAAAACGTTGAAATTTTTTCCAAAAAAAATTCACATCATCTACCACGAAAGAAATTCGATCAAACTGAGTATGCCAATATTCGCGTATCCTAGAGAGCTATCATCGACAATATATGAAAAGTTCTTCCACGACCTACGTTTTTGTCTACGGAATAAAACGTTGAAATTTTTTCCAAAAAAAATTCACATCATCTACCACGAAAGAAATTGGATCAAACTGAGTATGCCAATATTCGCGTATCCTAGAGAGCTATCATCGACAATATATGAAAAGTTCTTCCACGACCTACGTTTTTGTCTACGGAATAAAACGTTGAAATTTTTTCCAAAAAAAATTCACATCATCTACCACGAAAGAAATTCGATCAAACTGAGTATGCCAATATTCGCGTATCCTAGAGAGCTATCATCGCCAATATATGAAAAGTTCTTCCACGACCTACGTTTTTGTCTACGGAATAAAACGTTGAAATTTTTTCCAAAAAAAATTCACATCATCTACCACGAAAGAAATTGGATCAAACTGAGTATGCCAATATTCGCGTATCCTAGAGAGCTATCATCGACAATATATGAAAAGTTCTTCCACGACCTACGTTTTTGTCTACGGAATAAAACGTTGAAATTTTTTCCAAAAAAAATTCACATCATCTACCACGAAAGAAATTCGATCAAACTGAGTATGCCAATATTCGCGTATCCTAGAGAGCTATCATCGACAATATATGAAAAGTTCTTCCACGACCTACGTTTTTGTCTACGGAATAAAACGTTGAAATTTTTTCCAAAAAAAATTCACATCATCTACCACGAAAGAAATTGGATCAAACTGAGTATGCCAATATTCGCGTATCCTAGAGAGCTATCATCGACAATATATGAAAAGTTCTTCCACGACCTACGTTTTTGTCTACGGAATAAAACGTTGAAATTTTTTCCAAAAAAAATTCACATCATCTACCACGAAAGAAATTCGATCAAACTGAGTATGCCAATATTCGCGTATCCTAGAGAGCTATCATCGACAATATATGAAAAGTTCTTCCACGACCTACATTTTTGTCTAGGGAATAAAACGTTGAAATTTTTTCCAAAAAAAATTCACATCATCTACCACGAAAGAAGTTCGATCAAACTGAGTATGCCAATATTCGCGTATCCTAGAGAGCTATCATCGACAATATATGAAAAGTTCTTCCACGACCTACGTTTTTGTCTACGGAATAAAACGTTGAAATTTTTTCCAAAAAAAATTCACATCATCTACCACGAAAGAAATTGGATCAAACTGAGTATGCCAATATTCGCGTATCTTAGAGAGCTATCATCGACAATATATGAAAAGTTCTTCCACGACCTACGTTTTTGTCTACGGAATAAAACGTTAAAATTTTTTCCACAAAAAATTCACATCATCTACCACGAAAGAAATTCGATCAAACTGAGTATGCCAATATTCGCGTATCCTAGAGAGCTATCATCGCCAATATATGAAAAGTTCTTCCACGACCTACGTTTTTGTCTACGGAATAAAACGTTGAAATTTTTTCCAAAAAAAATTCACATCATCTACCACGAAAGAAATTCGATCAAACTGAGTATGCCAATATTCGCGTATCCTAGAGAGCTATCATCGCCAATATATGAAAAGTTCTTCCACGACCTACGTTTTTGTCTACGGAATAAAACGTTGAAATTTTTTCCAAAAAAAATTCACATCATCTACCACGAAAGAAATTCGATCAAACTGAGTATGCCAATATTCGCGTATCCTAGAGAGCTATCATCGACAATATATGAAAAGTTCTTCCACGACCTACGTTTTCGTCTACGGAATAAAACGTTGAAATTTTTTCCAAAAAAAATCACATCATCTACCACGAAAGAAATTCGATCAAACTGAGTATGCCAATATTCGCGTATCCTAGAGAGCTATCATCGACAATATATGAAAAGTTCTTCCACGACCTACGTTTTTGTCTACGGAATAAAACGTTGAAATTTTTTCCACAAAAAATTCACATCATCTACCACGAAAGAAATTGGATCAAACTGAGTATGCCAATATTCGCGTATCCTAGAGAGCTATCATCGACAATATATGAAAAGTTCTTCCACGACCTACGTTTTTGTCTACGGAATAAAACGTTGAAATTTTTTCCAAAAAAAATTCACATCATCTACCACGAAAGAAATTGGATCAAACTGAGTATGCCAATATTCGCGTATCCTAGAGAGCTATCATCGACAATATATGAAAAGTTCTTCCACGACCTACGTTTTTGTCTACGGAATAAAACGTTAAAATTTTTTCCACAAAAAATTCACATCATCTACCACGAAAGAAATTCGATCAAACTGAGTATGCCAATATTCGCGTATCCTAGAGAGCTATCATCGCCAATATATGAAAAGTTCTTCCACGACCTACATTTTTGTCTACGGAATAAAACGTTGAAATTTTTTCCAAAAAAAATTCTCATCATCTACCACGAAAGAAATTGGATCAAACTGAGTATGCCAATATTCGCGTATCCTAGAGAGCTATCATCGACAATATATGAAAAGTTCTTCCACGACCTACGTTTTTGTCTACGGAATAAAACGTTGAAATTTTTTCCAAAAAAAAATCACATCATCTACCACGAAAGAAATTCGATCACTCTGAGTATGCCAATATTCGCGTATCCTAGAGAGCTATCATCGACAATATATGAAAAGTTCTTCCACGACCTACGTTTTTGTCTACGGAATAAAACGTTGAAATTTTTTCCAAAAAAAATTCACATCATCTACCACGAAAGAAATTGGATCAAACTGAGTATGCCAATATTCGCGTATCCTAGAGAGCTATCATCGCCAATATATGAAAAGTTCTTCCACGACCTACGTTTTTGTCTACGGAATAAAACGTTGAAATTTTTTCCAAAAAAAATTCACATCATCTACCACGAAAGAAATTCGATCAAACTGAGTATGCCAATATTCGCGTATCCTAGAGAGCTATCATCGCCAATATATGAAAAGTTCTTCCACGACCTACATTTTTGTCTACGGAATAAAACGTTGAAATTTTTTCCAAAAAAAATTCTCATCATCTACCACGAAAGAAATTGGATCAAACTGAGAATGCCAATATTCGCGTATCCTAGAGAGCTATCATCGACAATATATGAAAAGTTCTTCCACGACCTACGTTTTTGTCTACGGAATAAAACGTTGAAATTTTTTCCAAAAAAAAATCACATCATCTACCACGAAAGAAATTCGATCACTCTGAGTATGCCAATATTCGCGTATCCTAGAGAGCTATCATCGACAATATATGAAAAGTTCTTCCACGACCTACGTTTTTGTCTACGGAATAAAACGTTGAAATTTTTTCCAAAAAAAATTCACATCATCTACCACGAAAGAAATTGGATCAAACTGAGTATGCCAATATTCGCGTATCCTAGAGAGCTATCATCGCCAATATATGAAAAGTTCTTCCACGACCTACGTTTTTGTCTACGGAATAAAACGTTGAAATTTTTTCCAAAAAAAATTCACATCATCTACCACGAAAGAAATTCGATCAAACTGAGTATGCCAATATTCGCGTATCCTAGAGAGCTATCATCGCCAATATATGAAAAGTTCTTCCACGACCTACATTTTTGTCTACGGAATAAAACGTTGAAATTTTTTCCAAAAAAAATTCTCATCATCTACCACGAAAGAAATTGGATCAAACTGAGTATGCCAATATTCGCGTATCCTAGAGAGCTATCATCGACAATATATGAAAAGTTCTTCCACGACCTACGTTTTTGTCTACGGAATAAAACGTTGAAATTTTTTCCAAAAAAAAATCACATCATCTACCACGAAAGAAATTCGATCACTCTGAGTATGCCAATATTCGCGTATCCTAGAGAGCTATCATCGACAATATATGAAAAGTTCTTCCACGACCTACGTTTTTGTCTACGGAATAAAACGTTGAAATTTTTTCCAAAAAAAATTCACATCATCTACCACGAAAGAAATTCGATCAAACTGAGTATGCCAATATTCGCGTATCCTAGAGAGCTATCATCGACAATATATGAAAAGTTCTTCCACGACCTACGTTTTTGTCTACGGAATAAAACGTTGAAATTTTTTCCAAAAAAAATTCACATCATCTACCACGAAAGAAATTCGATCAAACTGAGTATGCCAATATTCGCGTATCCTAGAGAGCTATCATCGACAATATATGAAAAGTTCTTCCACGACCTACGTTTTTGTCTACGGAATAAAACGTTGAAATTTTTTCCAAAAAAAATTCACATCATCTACCACGAAAGAAATTGGATCAAACTGAGTATGCCAATATTCGCGTATCCTAGAGAGCTATCATCGACAATATATGAAAAGTTCTTCCACGACCTACGTTTTTGTCTACGGAATAAAACGTTGAAATTTTTTCCAAAAAAAATTCACATCATCTACCACGAAAGAAATTCGATCAAACTGAGTATGCCAATATTCGCGTATCCTAGAGAGCTATCATCGACAATATATGAAAAGTTCTTCCACGACCTACGTTTTTGTCTACGGAATAAAACGTTGAAATTTTTTCCACAAAAAATTCACATCATCTACCACGAAAGAAATTCGATCAAACTGAGTATGCCAATATTCGCGTATCCTAGAGAGCTATCATCGACAATATATGAAAAGTTCTTCCACGACCTACGTTTTTGTCTACGGAATAAAACGTTGAAATTTTTTCCAAAAAAAATTCACATCATCTACCACGAAAGAAATTCGATCAAACTGAGTATGCCAATATTCGCGTATCCTAGAGAGCTATCATCGCCAATATATGAAAAGTTCTTCCACGACCTACATTTTTGTCTACGGAATAAAACGTTGAAATTTTTTCGAAAAAAAATTCACATCATCTACCACGAAAGAAATTGGATCAAACTGAGTATGCCAATATTCGCGTATCCTAGAGAGCTATCATCGACAATATATGAAAAGTTCTTCCACGACCTACGTTTTTGTCTACGGAATAAAACGTTGAAATTTTTTCCAAAAAAAAATCACATCATCTACCACGAAAGAAATTCGATCACTCTGAGTATGCCAATATTCGCGTATCCTAGAGAGCTATCATCGACAATATATGAAAAGTTCTTCCACGACCTACGTTTTTGTCTACGGAATAAAACGTTGAAATTTTTTCCAAAAAAAATTCACATCATCTACCACGAAAGAAATTCGATCAAACTGAGTATGCCAATATTCGCGTATCCTAGAGAGCTATCATCGACAATATATGAAAAGTTCTTCCACGACCTACGTTTTTGTCTACGGAATAAAACGTTGAAATTTTTTCCACAAAAAATTCACATCATCTACCACGAAAGAAATTCGATCAAACTGAGTATGCCAATATTCGCGTATCCTAGAGAGCTATCATCGACAATATATGAAAAGTTCTTCCACGACCTACGTTTTTGTCTACGGAATAAAACGTTGAAATTTTTTCCAAAAAAAATTCACATCATCTACCACGAAAGAAATTGGATCAAACTGAGTATGCCAATATTCGCGTATCCTAGAGAGCTATCATCGACAATATATGAAAAGTTCTTCCACGACCTACGTTTTTGTCTACGGAATAAAACGTTGAAATTTTTTCCAAAAAAAATTCACATCATCTACCACGAAAGAAATTCGATCAAACTGAGTATGCCAATATTCGCGTATCCTAGAGAGCTATCATCGCCAATATATGAAAAGTTCTTCCACGACCTACATTTTTGTCTACGGAATAAAACGTTGAAATTTTTTCCAAAAAAAATTCACATCATCTACCACGAAAGAAATTGGATCAAACTGAGTATGCCAATATTCGCGTATCCTAGAGAGCTATCATCGACAATGTATGAAAAGTTCTTCCACGACCTACGTTTTTGTCTACGGAATAAAACGTTGAAATTTTTTCCAACAAAAATTCACATCATCTACCACGAAAGAAATTCGATCAAACTGAGTATGCCAATATTCGCGTATCCTAGAGAGCTATCATCGACAATATATGAAAAGTTCTTCCACGACCTACGTTTTTGTCTACGGAATAAAACGTTGAAATTTTTTCCAAAAAAAATTCACATCATCTACCACGAAAGAAATTGGATCAAACTGAGTATGCCAATATTCGCGTATCCTAGAGAGCTATCATCGACAATATATGAAAAGTTCTTCCACGACCTACGTTTTTGTCTACGGAATAAAACGTTGAAATTTTTTCCAAAAAAAATTCACATCATCTACCACGAAAGAAATTCGATCAAACTGAGTATGCCAATATTCGCGTATCCTAGAGAGCTATCATCGACAATATATGAAAAGTTCTTCCACGACCTACGTTTTTGTCTACGGAATAAAACGTTGAAATTTTTTCCAAAAAAAATTCACATCATCTACCACGAAAGAAATTGGATCAAACTGAGTATGCCAATATTCGCGTATCCTAGAGAGCTATCATCGCCAATATATGAAAAGTTCTTCCACGACCTACGTTTTTGTCTACGGAATAAAACGTTGAAATTTTTTCCAAAAAAAAAATCACATCATCTACCACGAAAGAAATTCGATCAAACTGAGTATGCCAATATTCGCGTATCCTAGAGAGCTATCATCGACAATATATGAAAAGTTCTTCCACGACCTACGTTTTTGTCTACGGAATAAAACGTTGAAATTTTTTCCAAAAAAAATTCACTTCATCTACCACGAAAGAAATTGGATCAAACTGAGTATGCCAATATTCGCGTATCCTAGAGAGCTATCATCGACAATATATGAAAAGTTCTTCCACGACCTACGTTTTTGTCTACGGAATAAAACGTTGAAATTTTTTCCAAAAAAAAATCACATCATCTACCACGAAAGAAATTGGATCAAACTGAGTATGCCAATATTCGCGTATCCTAGAGAGCTATCATCGACAATATATGAAAAGTTCTTCCACGACCTACGTTTTTGTCTACGGAATAAAACGTTGAAATTTTTTCCAAAA